>CM028377.1:89968781-90022060 GCA_013146195.2 Codonopsis lanceolata | reverse complement strand
TAATAATACAATACTCTTATATCTTGTTATGCCTTTAACCAATATAAAACAAATACTTGAGGGAAAATGAAAAAAGTTTCTTTAATGGCCAAATTTACTTAATTACAATAGAAGATTCTCAACAGCATAATCACGTACCACCATCAAATATTCCTGCTTATTAATGTCTTAGTGATTGTTGTCATCAATTCTGCTTGAACTTCTTTATTTAATAGTAAGGATGTGTTTGATAATATTAAATGTTGAATGCTCAATCTTGAATGCACCGGAATGGTTTTTTTTTGTAGGGTTGAATCAAAAAATAACGAACAAATTTATTTCGTTACTGATTTGTTAGTAACATCTGAATAAATGTAATTTTCCTATAATGGTTTTAAACAACTATTATAATGAATTTTGAGTTTTGCTTACATAAACATAAAACAAATGATATATTTTAGGATTCCTCTGCCATCCGTCCAAACCTCGTATAGACATTTTTCAGTGATTCCACTGTAGGTGAAAATGTATAGCAAGCCTCGTAGCCATCAGTGGCTTGCTAGATGCTAGAGAACTTTCTAACAAAGTGTGGTCCAAACCTTGAGTTCCAAGAGTAGGGTTCATGAAAATATCAATGGCATTGTAAAATCTAGCCAATTGAGCATGTTCTAGGACCCAAAACGAAAATATTAGTCCCAAGATCCTTATATCTAGCACCCCCACGGACCATCTCCTGCAACTAGTACAATAACACTTTCCCTAAATGTGGAATTTTCGACGAAGATCTGCCTCAGAGCTTCAAACATTATATGGTGTCCTTTATCCTTAACCAACCTCCCAGCCATTCCCAAAACCAACAACTTAGATTCATGAATCCCAAATTTCAGCTTAAAATCCTTACCCTTCTCAACATCTGGCTTGAAAACCTCCTCATCGACACCATTCAGAATAACATGAACTCGTTCTTTGGGCATCATATAGATCCTTTTCAAGACATGCATGATCACTAGTAGCAACATGGTGAGCATAGTTTTGGAAAAACTTTGCCTCTTCGATGACTTTCACTGCCCTTTCAGTCAACACAAATGCTTGATTTTCTTCAGGAGTACACAAATGCTTGATTTTCATTGGCATTGAGACGACTATAGGAGATCCATAAAATTGTTTTATGTAGTTATATGGCACTAGATTATGTAAAAGAATTTTCCCCCTTTCTTTCTGTTGATTGTGATTGGACTAAAAAAAAAAGATTGTGATTGGACTAAGTTGTCTATACATTTGTATATGTGCTGTGTACGTATATGAAATTTACTTTTTTTTTTTTAGAAATTGAATCAGATTGAATTGTCATGTATAGTTGTAGTTATGTAAGTTGGACAGGACTTTGGAGATAGGAGTTCCAAAGCTGCTAGCCTTAAACTAATGTACTCTAAAATCCATATCATTATTTCACACATCATGCATAGTAGTTCCTGTATTGGATTTTGACACAGGTAACAGATACTCACGTATATAACTGAGATATACTGTTCTAAAGGTCGGTTCCTATAGGAAGAGTTATGTATATGAGTGTTTGCAATATGAGAAAGGTTAGAAATTAAGTATAAACATGCAAAGAAGTGTAATCTGCTCTGCAATGACCCTACCTACTGAAAATGAAACTATACTTGTTAGTAATGTTTTTGGCATCAATGCAAGTGTTCTAAAACTAATTGCATCAGTACTTTTGAAGAACTTTTAGGTAGTTATACGTCTTCCAAATACTTGTTTATAATTTTCTTAAGCTGTTGAATGTAATACCAACGAATAGCTCAAGTCATCTTTACATGTTTTTACAGTAGCTTAGCCTTTGTTTGATTGTATTGGTTTTTGTTTTAATCATTTCTCGAATTTGACATTTAGGAGGGAATTGAGGTTTACCTAAAGAGCATAACAGATCCTACTGAGATTGTAGCTAAGGGATGGGTTCATAGCTTAAACCCCACCACCGAAGTAGGTGGCGAAGAAATTGGACCTAATTGGTGCAAAGTACGCATTGAAGTACCTGTAAAAAGAAATGAACGTTTGGTCAGGAATTATGGATTATTTGTGACAATTGGAGATGTCATTGGAGCAACTGTTGCATGGCCTTGCAATTTCACTATGGTATGTTTTACTAGTGTGTTTGGTTACGTCGTATCTGATAAATGAACGTTTCCATAATACTAATATATATATATACCAGAGGATTAGCGTTAAGTAGCGAATACATGATTGCTTTTTCGGTTTCATGAAACAATTATCTTTATTAGCTCTTAGTGTTTATTTACTATGTTTAGATTTTAGGTTCAGCTTTGTTTTTGTTATGTTTTTTCTTCTTTTTTGCTTAGTAGATGTTGGTTAGTGGATGTTCAAACATTAGACTATGTTTTTGGGATATAATGGTTAAAGATGAATTTGTATGACATTATTATGTTTAAATATTATAAAGTTAATTTCAAATGTCTTAATTTTCCTTTTTAAGTGTATGTTTTTTAGTGGTATGTGAAAATTGATGCTTATGGTGGTATAATGATTCTTACGAAGCTTTAAAACATTATTTTGTAAGATACGTTTTTTAGAATTCAATTAAGACGCCATAAATTGTCCTAATATGTGAAGTGTAAGTGCTTCTTAGGACACCACATTTCCAAAAATTGTATGGGCATGGCTGTCCTATAATCTAATGTTGTGACGCCCAATCCCGTCTTATCAAGTAGTAATATTTGGACTCCTAAACGTGTAGTATCACGGTATGGTATTAGGACGACAAACTTTGTCCTATCAAGATGATATATTAGGGCGACAAACTTCGTCCTATCAACATGATATATTAGGACCACAAACTTCGTCCTATCAAGATGATATATTAGGACGACAAAATTCGTCCAATCAACATGATATATTAGGACTTTTTTTTGCGTCCTATCACACTACTATATTATGATACCATAGGCAATTGTTTTAAAGAAATATTAGGACGTTCTTTATGGGACGATTAAAGGCGTCCTAATACATATACATTATTAAGTTGCCTATAAGTGCCCTATTAACTTTTCGAAGGGATACCCAAGTTTGTGTCCTATTAAAAAAGACATCTTATAAAGCTACATATAAGGACACAATCGAGCGTCCTTAAAAACACTTTTAGTTGTAGTGGGTGTAGAGAGTAAGTTGAGAAATTTAATTAAATGGGCAGGTGGAAATAGAATTGGGGTATAAAGAGTAGATATTGGTGTGTGGTTAGCTTAGCCATTTGGAAAGAAAATAAAATTGTATATTTGTCGCTTAATAATGGAATATTGCTCGGACAATAATAGTAGACAATCTGGTATGAAAATGAAAATTTTACCCTCAAGAAAAATCATGTGAAACACACATGGCGAGTTAATAGTTAAAATACCAACGACGTCCAACAGAGGAATCACTGGTGTATAATAAAATCCTACTTTGAAACTAATGTTCTAAAAATCGCAAGGTGTCAGATCAAGGTCTAGTGCCTGGGGCGCTAGGCGAGACTGGGCGTGGCCTAAAAATAAAACATAATTATCCTTATTTTAATATTTTTTTCTTAATATAATATAATGAAAGAAGACTAAAATATAATTGCCTTTAGTTTAGTGTATTTATACGGGGAACTGCTTTTTGGATTGGATTCATTTTATTTATTTCTCTGAAATTAATATTTTTAATTAAAAAAGCTAGACCCACCTTAACAGTAAAAGATGACATCGCACACACCCCCACCCATTTCACATCTCCATCTTTCGTCTTCCATCTCCTCGTTCTCTGTTTAGGGTATTCCGCCTCCATTGCCCTCTTTTTCTGTTTTTTTTGAGGCCATCGAATTATGAAGATCTCAAAGGTCTCATGACCTCTAAGTCTACAATAATTCCATGTCTTTGATGCATTCATCATCGAATATCTCTTATTTTGCTATTTTTTCTTTCAATCCCAAATCCCAGTTTATAATCTCGCCTCTCTCTATTTCCACCATTAAGCCCAATTTCTTCTAACCCGACATGGGCGCTGACTCCGGAGTACTCATCTTACTTCTACATCAATCGACTCTTCAAAACTTCATCTTCTCTCTTCTCTTTTCCAGTTCAATCGCTCAATTGTTGGGTGTACGTTAGTCGGTGTCTAGAGCAGTAGATCGACTAGGGCGCCTAGTAAGCGATCTTCTTCTCAGGTGACTTTTTGTCCGATTTGCCATTAATCGCGGTGTGCTACTGGCGCCTAATCCTAGACGACATATTTTAGAACATTGTTTGTAGAGGTGGCAAATGGGTGCGCTAAATGGGCGATGCTTAAATGGACGAGCAGTAAGTCTTTTTATTTAATAAGATGGCATATATGGGCGGGCTACCATTTACTCATTAACACGCACTTATCAAATAAATATAAAAATTACAAAAAAAATTTTTTTTTTACAAAAAATTATCAAAAGTTACAACTAACCATATATATATATATATATATATATATATATATATATAATTACAATCACAATAATTGGAAAAGACCGACATATTGCTTGTAAAAGTATATTTTGTAATTAAGACTAACTCCAATTATATTAATATAACTTCTTATTAATTAACTTTTCAAACGTGGACGTTTAGGTGGAACAGATGGAATAGTTAGTATTAGAGTTTTATGTTCTCTTCTCTTTAACACACATGACACTAATAAAAGAAAAATGAAAGGGATCTAATAAAATGTGACAAATGAACTAAGAAGCAAGTAGTAGTTTGTGAAAAAATAACTTTTCTTCGAAATTGCATTTTAATTTTTACTAATAGTTTTATGTATTAGTATGTAAAAATGTATTTTGTTGTTGTAATCCTCAATTCAATCTTCTATTTTGTGGTTAGATTTTTAATTTCGTTGGCTCAATAGACAAACACACGAGTGGAAATATGACAAAAACCGAATAAGCTAACTAAGCCACATGCATGTAAGTCTATATGAGAAGGTTCGAAGAAATAAGAATGTCGCATGTTGCACAATCGCCACAAAACCGCTATGAATCTATTTATAGTGTAACATGGACGAATATTTACGAGTTATAAAAATTGAACAATTTAGAGTGATGTTGTGTTTCATTTAAAGTACAGTCGTAGAATAACATTCCATGTTTTGCTTTGCAATTTTGGGGTGGGGGTGGCGATTGGAAGGACGTGTGTACTATATATATATATATATATATATATATATATATATATATGTGTGTGTGTGTGTGTGTGTGTGTGTGTGGTGGGGTGGTTAGAAGAGTGGGTGTACAATATAAATATATTAATTATATGAAATGTCATTATTAATCTTAAGTATTTTATAATTATGTATGTAATTGATAAAACAAAATTAAGAAGAAAAGTTAATGAGTTTTAGTATGGGTGCCCAAGTGGGCGCCATTTAAATTTATCATAATCAATGTGCCCAAGTGGGCGTGCCCATTGTCTTGCCCACTTAACATTTTGGGTGTGCCCATATCCATTATTTCTTGGGCGATGCAGGCGGACAAATGGGCGCGGGCAAAAATTGCCACCTCTAATTGTTTGGAACCAAATTTCTACTTTTTCAAATGAGAGATTTATGCTAAAAAGATGAAAATTACAGATACCACTGTTGTAAATTAACCCTATAATCTATTTTAAATTATTAAAGACTATTGATTCAATAACTTATAATTAATTGGTGGGTTAATATCATTTTTGATACCCCAACTTTACTCATTTTTCAGTTTCCATACCCATTGTTTCTAGGCAATCAAAGTTAAGCCAAACCTTTCCAAAATTCATCACTTTTAATCTCAAACGTTAAATGACCGTTAATTACTAACGACTGACCTGCTATCCTAGGTTGGAAATCGGCAACACGCTTGGCAACAGGTATACCCTTAGTCATCCCTTATTCATTTCTCGTAATTTCTCCCAATTTCCCCCAATTTGATTAAGCCATCGTCCTCTTCACAGCCCCAGACCCGATGAATCCCTCCAGTCGGCCCTTTTCAACTTCCCCGTTCACAGCCGCAATTTCCCTCTTTCTTTCTCAAAACCTAGCATTCTCCTTTCCCTTCATCCATCATCGACGCTGACCCCCTCAATTTGATCTCCACTCTGCCAGCCCTCCTCCATCATCATCGCCAAGAAAGCCATCTTCAACCGCCACTTGCCCAATCTCGGCTCCTCTCCTCACCATGTCTAATGATCCCAACAATCCACACCGATCCATTCACCTTCTCCGGTGCATCATGGCATCTCCCATACGCCTTCGCTCTCCATCCACAAGGCTCCTTCTTCTCGGCCGAATCATCCACAGTCCGGCGGCTCCCATCTTTCTGCTCCATGCCGACCTCGCTTCTACGCCTCCGTGTCCCTTGTCCTCGTTGATTGTGCCACAGAGTAAGCAAGCTACCTTTGGGGAAGCTAACCACACAGAAACAGAGCTAGGGCCCTATCCTCGCCGAGCTCGAAGAAGATGACAAACACGTGATAGGAAGAGATCCGCATTAGAGTCAACAAAACCGATGACTTCACTCACGCCATGCCGTCAACTGAGAAAGAAAGGAAAATACTATGACGAACGTTGAAGCGACGGCATCGTCGGTGGTGGCGGCGGTCACCGGTCTTTCAATTCCACTTTCGTTCTTCCATGGTGAACAAATCTCAAACTGGGACAACAACCTAGGACATAGCCCTAGCTCTGTTTGTCTAACTTTGATTGCCATTTAATGATTGGGGTTAAATGAGATTAACGTGATTGCCCTAGGATTAATGTGAGATTTACCTGTTAAATCCCACTTTCGTTCTTCCATGGTTAACGATTTATGGTTAATCATAGGATTAAGTGTTAATATCATTTTTGATACCCCAAGCCTGTTGCCTGTTTCCAACCTAGGATAACAGGCCAGTCTTTAATAATTAACGGCCATTTAACGATTGTGATTAAAAGTGATGGATTTTGGAAACGTCTGGCTTAACTTTGATTGCCTAGGAACAGTGGGTATGGAAATTGAAAAATGAGTAAAGTTGGGGTATCAAAAATGATATTAACCCTTAATTGGTCTATTATATAAGTTATTTTATATTTACTATAATAAAAAATAAAAAAATAAAAATAATTATACTTAATTATTTAGAAAATATAATCTCATATTTAAATTAAAAATGCATAAAAATAAAAATGACGTCAAATAAAATGAATACAACTTAAAATATATTAAATTACTAATTTTTTAAATATTTATATAAATAATATTATAAAATAAATTTATTAAATATAATGAAATTATTAATTACGTAATTTTAATAGTTATAATTTAAAAGGTTAATAGAAAATAAAAATAAAATATGCAAAATATTCCTTTTTATATAAGATTGGTTTGAAAGGTTGAAGTTAAAATACCAGATTGTTGATCTAACATTGGTGTGAATGCACCGAATAGCTGAAGCGAAGTTAGAAAAGTGGATGTTGAAGATATTTCACCATTTTCGTGTTCCAACCTCCCCAAATAAGGACTTTTGGGTAGTAGACTAGTTCCTCAGTGTGTAATGTTACGATGAATCCCCAATTCCCCATTAATACCGGAGCCCTTTTGGTCAAATATGACAACTACTAGTCATTGCGTCATCCATGATTCATCAACGTTGACCTTCTTCCTTAAACTCTCATTCAAAATCACCTATAAGTTCTTGTACCAATCTCGAAAAATATATCTATCAATTCAATCCAAATCTTATTCCTATAATCTCTCAAGTTACTAGAAAAGATGGTGAACATTCCTTCGGTTCCTATCAAATCCGCCGATGGAGTCCAAAACATGCCGGTGATCGGCCTGGGGACCGCATCAGCAAACTCTGGTGGTCATGACGCGGTTGTATCCGCCATTCTCGAAGCCATCAAGATCGGTTACCGCCACTTCGACACCGCTGCTATGTACGGATCAGAAGCACCCATCGGCGAAGCAATCAGAGAAGCTCTTCGTCTCGGCCTCATTCAATCTCGCGAAGAGCTTTTTATTACAACCAAGCTTTGGTGTGATTCCACCGAACCCCACCTTGTCTTACCCGCCTTGCAGAAGAGTCTCAAGTAAGATTATTTCTGAGTACACTTTCCTTTCTTCTTTTACTCCATCGCTACAGAAAGGAAAAAAATAAATTCATTTTTGATTAAAAAAAATAAAAAATTAACATATCCGTTTCACCTAAAGAGTATGTGTTTAAAAAGTTAATAATTAAGAACATACTAATGTTATTGGAGTTGGTCACAAAAATACTTGATCACAATCAATTTGTTAAAACACATGTGCAGTTAAAGATGAAGATGAAAGATCGTGAAAAGTGTTAGCTATTTTTTAAAAAACAGAACTCTTTAAATGATACATACTAAAATAGGTCGGTATACTCTTTGTTTGAAATTTCTTGCTTTTTCGAAAAGTTTCATGTTTAACGGTGAATTCAATTCGACGGTTTTATAGGAATCTTGGATTGGAGTATGTTGATTTGTATCTGATTCACTTGCCGATTAAGCTGAGCGTGCCATTCAGACCCCCACTCCCAGCAGACAGCATCACCCCCATCGATATTAAGGCAGTGTGGGAAGCCATGGAAGAGTGTCAAAACCAAGGCCTCGCCAAATCAATTGGTGTCAGCAATTTCTCACCTAAGAACCTTCAAGAAATCGTTTCGTCTTGCAAAACTTCTCCTGCCGTCAACCAGGTGAGTTTTAAATTCATTAGAAATAACGAACTAAGCTGTATTCGGTTCTAGTGATCCATACTGATAAAATTGGTTTTTCGATTTGGTGAAAAAGGTGGAGATGAACCCGAATTGGCAGCAGAAAAAACTAGTAGAGTTCTGCAAGAAAAATGGCATAGTTATCACTGCATACCGTCCCTTGGGAGCCGCTGTGTGGTCCGACAAAACGGATGTTCTCGAAGAAATCGCCAAGGTCCATGGAAAAACATCTGCCCAGGTACTCAATTGCTCACTTTGCAACTTATATATAATGCACGTATATATTCATTCCAATAGTTTCCATTCAATCAATGCGCATAGACAGTGAACATAAATATTTCAGTCGCAAAGTGGTGCAGTATGTATATATTATTGTCTTATATACTCCAATTTGCGACTTAAATATGATCGACACTCATTGATCGAGTGTTGTATCTAATGCAAGTATGCATTCCATTGGCTTTTGAACTGTTTGTAGGCTAACAAGTGAAAAAATTGAAACTTTGTTTGCAGATTTCGTTGAGGTGGTTGTACGAGCAAGGGGTTGTTCTTGTGCCAAAAAGCTACAACAAAGAGAGGATGAAGCAGAACCTTGAAATCTTTGATTTTTCATTGACGGAGGAGGACTTGAAGAAAATCAGCCAACTTCCTCAAAAGAAAGGCTTTACCATTGGGCCAATGATGTTGGGACCTAATGCAACGGTGGCGGAGATTGATGCCAACGCTTGAGGAATAGTGACAACATTGGATATGAAGCTAGTTCACCAAAACGAGATGAAAGAAAAAAAGTGAAGAACTACTAGTCCAAGACCCACGAAATAAGAATAGGCTCTTTCGGAGGCTGTTCCCAATATTACTACTGAGATACTAATATACTTCACCGAATAAGAAGATGAATTTTTGGTTTTTAGGAGTTTGTATTAACTTTTGTTTCTTTGGGTTTAATCCTTTGGTGACAGTTATATTTCTATGTTCTTTCTAGTTTCTATTAGTATTAAGCTTGTAATTGTAATGTCTGTTTTCTAGTAATACTACTCCGTATTTCAGAATATTTGTTCTTATCACAAAGTATTTACGATTTACTTCCTTTTTTCCCAAGTGTTACTCTCCAACCCACAAATTACTTCTTGGCGAAGCTTGTACCGTTACTTAGTGATTAGTCTTAGACTTTCAGATTTCGGACACCTTTGGAAAACCAAAAAAGTAAAAATAAACAAAAATTCGGAGTATTTAGTATGTCTTAAACAATCAAATTTAAATCATTTATGCATTTTATTTATGGGGTCGGGTCAACTTTATGAGATTCGGGGCCCAAGTCGGTTATGTCGGACAAGACCCTTTCTTTGTAGGAATTTATTTATTTCCGTTCCACTATTTACTCAAAACAAAAAATAACATCTAGCACTATCCTCCAATTATCTAAATTACTTTCACAATTACTGAAAAAAAAAAAAAACACTTCCACTATTCCAAAACACTTAAACTAACATAAACAAATTAACAACAAAACTCCAAATAACCAGGTCAAGGTCCAAATTCAAATTAGCAAATCCAAAAAAAAAAAAAATGCATATAAGAATGCTCATTTACAAATATTTAAAAAAACAAGATTAAAAGAATCTTGGAAGAAATTAAAAGAATTTGATAAAATATGTAAAGAAAATTGGATGGGAGTTGCCGAGTTGAGTGAATGATTGATTGTATATGTTGGGGGCTTCGATTATAAAAAGGTAGGGTCACAGTCAGGCTGGTCCCTTGTGTGGAATTTTTAACTGTCCAGATTCCTTATATTTGTTTTAAATTGTTATAGTATATTTTTTGGACGAAAATGATAAATATACAATTAATAAAAAAAGATGGGCGAAAAAAACCCTTGCACAAATTTGAGCATCACAATTCAAAAATTAGACATCAAAATACACAATTAAAATCTGTCCAAATTTTGACATCATGATACAAAAATTAGATATCACAATGTACAATTGACATCACAATTCCAAATTATGCATCGAAAATATAATTTACGCATCGTAATTCCAATCCATGCTTCCCAATCCACAAATATCATACCTCATAATGCACAATTTAAGCATCCGAAGCATAAAAATTTATTTTGAAAACCCCATTGATGGATCCTTCGGTGTGTGTTATACCACAATTTCTATAACAGAGCAGGTATCACTGAGAAGTTAAACAGTGAAGTTTTGATGGTGAAGTTTTGATGGTGGGACATGACTCAAGTCCCCATTGATTTGACATTCATAACATTTCTCGAACAACAAAGCTCCTTATTTGGGGAGCTTAAACTCTATATTTTTTTTAATTTTATTACAAAAATATCATTAAGCTCCCCACTTAAGCTCCTCAATAAAAATATTTTTTAACAAAGCACAAACTCCAATACTTTTATATACCTCATCATCTTTATCTCAAATAATTTAATATTTTTATAGAAAAATGGCTAGAAATTTGAAAAATTCATAGAAATTTTTTATGACATCCAAATGAAACAAATCAAGTCTCTATTTGTAGGTAAAAATGTTTACTTTAATACAAGGAAAAAAATATTTTTTATGGTTGAAAATTGACGAAAAAAGAAAATTGAGGAAAAGTAAATAATGAAACAATTGGAAAGGAGGGAGGAAAGGACAGGTGGCAGATTTTGGGTGGCAGGAAAGGAAAGGCGCAGGCAATTGTCGGATGGCTTTTGAACAAAACAGCTGAGTTTTGATGCCTTTTTCCCTAAAACTACGTTGTTTTGGCAATAAAGTTTTTGTTAGGCCGGGGAGTTTGTTTAGCTCCTGAAACGCCTTTTTGCTTAATAAGCACACCAATAGGAACCATTGTTAATTGAAAGAATCTCAATTAATCTCATAAGCACCCATTTGAGAGCTTTGTTGTTGATGGTCTTACAAAGAATAAGCTGTAAGTCTCCTTTGTTGGCCAAAAGTCTCCATGTCCCATGATTTTCTTAGCCAATGTCATCCCATCCATGTGCGGGCACAAGATCCTTCACGTATTTATCTCATTGTCAAAATTAATGACAAAGAATACATTCTCTTTTCAAATTTATAGTTGGAACTAGGCTGGTCAATTTCAACCCATTATCTATGAATTCATCAAATTCAATTCATTAATTATCTAACTCAATCCAACACATTAATAAAATAAATTTAAATGAATTACCCATTTAATTTCATGGGTTAAATTGGATTGAACTCACTAACTTGAATTACCCATTTTCTGCACTTTGATTAAATTCTTATGGATGATGTTTCGTTTTTTAATGTGTTGAGGGTACATTTTATTTATCCACAAAAAAAGGAAAAAAATTTAAAATCTAAAAAATAAAAAACGGGTTAAAGTGGGTCGATCCGCTTTAACCCGACCCACTTATGACCCGACCCATCTGACTCATTTAATATTTGAATTGTGGCAGGTCCTGACCCATTTCAACTCATTACCCACTCCAACCCAACCCAATTGACACCCCTACTTGGGACTCAAAATTTCAGCAAGAAGAAGGAAAACAAGATGTGAACCAGAAAGGGAGGAAGAATTTAATGCCTTTTTTTGTATGCATCAGATTCCTTAGGCTATGAACCGGGATATTAAAAAAGCTTATTCTGATCTGGCTTCGTCCTTCGCAAGGGAAAGACATATGAGAGAGAGAAAGAAAGTAATGAGAGCAATTGAAAACGGTGGACATTTTAGGAAGAAATTAACTAGACTAATGCTGTTGAAAACAAACGATGAGCATTTTATGTTATGCTTCTACTAACATCTTATACATAGATAAATGACTTTACACTTACATTTTATTTTACTCTCAGCTTAGTATGAATGACTTTAAGTAAATAGGAGGAGATTGTAGAATCTTGCATGCTTTAGATTTACTTAAAACCATTAAATTAAAACAATTATTTAATTGATTAAAACTTTAAGCTATTTTAACTAGACTTTGTAACAGGTCTAAATCTATCTGCTGAAACATTCAGCAAATAAGATATCCTCTTTTGTTTATACAACAGATACCCCTTTTGACTTTGCCTAGCATCAGCCTTCTTACTTACTTCGTTCTATCTGCCTAAAACATAAGTCATTAGCAGCTAGCAGCTGCTGATAACAGTGTCAGCACCTGCTTATACACTCTAAATTCTCTATTTGCTGAAACACTATATCCATTGAAATGTTTGACTTTCACGTGCTTATTATAAAAACATTATTTTTGGTCGATTTTTTTCAAACTAAAGAACTATTCACATGCCATTTCAATAGAAGACTTTCATACATATCTTAAATGTTCTTTATCCATTCAAACCTAGCTAACCACTCTCTTTAATATTTCATGCTATAATATACTATTTATCTCCTACAGTTTGCAGAATTTTTGGGCATTCAATGATAGATCATGATCATCATTTCGTCAAGAAATTTAAAGATTTAACCTAGCTCTCTCAAACGGCTACAATGCTAGATATCTCTATAAAGACGTTTGAAGCGAGGACTAAAGTATACACTACATAGAACTATGTGCTCAAGCATTCAAAAATTTCTATTTCTCCCAGCACTAAAAAGAGACAAACACATTAAAACTTTCATCCAGATCCAGAACTCCAAATCTTTCTTTGAAGAGTTTCTTCTCTCAAACATTTACTAGATAGTCTCTCATCTAATATTCTTTTCTAATTTCTATTTGAACAATCATTGTTTACTTGTTCGTGTATTTTTTTTCAAATTCTTAAGGAACCTCTGATTGTTTCACGAGTTTGATTCTTACTAGATCAAACTCCTCAAAAATTGGTTTTTGTTGTATACTGATCTGTTAGTGATCACTTAACATTTATATAACCTTAGTGCACTTCAAAATCCAAGTTTGACTAACTTGGTAGTGGACGTAAAAATATTCATACTGTTAACCACTCTAAATAATGTGTTTTGTCTACCTACTATTTTTACTGTTCATACACTTAAGCAGCAACTATCTACTTAAGTGTCTAACAGTTACATTCCTGAATTCTTTATATAGTTGATATTATATATATTGTACTTCAATTCACTTCATATACTTAAGTGATCAAAACAAAACCAAATCAAACTGTTTTAAGTTCAGCAGCTACTACCTGCTGATTTTATATCAGCTGCTGAAAACTTATCTTTTTCGTTGCATCTTTTGAATATTTTCAAAATATCTCCTAAAGTTTTTAAAAGGCTATTCACTCCCCCTTTAGCCTTATTTCGTTGCCAATTGAACTTACAGACTCTTTAAGTGAAACATCAAAAAATGAAATAGTGAATTTTTATCCAGAACGGATGAAGTATTATTTTTTTCAAACGTGGATGTCGGGTTGAACAATTGAAGGGAGGGAGTGTAAGTCGAAAGTCTTTAATTATAATATTATTCTATTCTTTTATAAGTGGCGACTTTTAGGATGCTAAGAGCATCACCATTGCTTTATTCCTATTTCATCTTCCTAAATGGCCAAGTAGGAGAGAGAATGTATTTTCTTCCTAAATAGGAAGAGAAAATGGTGGGAGGAAGAAGGGAGCAAGGGAGTAGCGGTGTGGTGCACCGCTTGGAAAAGGTTGGCATGTGCACCACACACGGGGGGTAAGGGCGTGGAAAGGTAAACTGTGGGTCCCAGGAGTCTGAAAAATGTTTGTAGTTTGAATATTTTCTTTAATTAAATGTTATCGTTCAAATGGGCCAGGTTACCGTTGGGGGTGGGGGTTTTGATTACTTTTTTTTTTCTTTTTTACAAAATAACCGTTTGTTGGTGTTTTTTTTCAATAAGTTTTAAAGTTTTTTTTTCTTTCTTTTCCTTCTTCCTTATAAATATACCACCTCAACCTTCTTCATTTTCTCCACAACTTATTCATTCTTTCTTCTATTTCTTCATAATCTCTTCTAAAAAATCACTTTCTCTACATATTTATCTTCCAAATTGATCTAAGATGTACTATTTTTTTCCAAAATTTATTGAATTATTCTGATATTGAAGAAAATCAAAATACACAAAACTCTCGTATTCCCGAGAATGTTGAATATTCTCAATTTTCATCTACTTCCCAATATCCCCAATACCCGCCTAATTTTTCCAACAATCAAAATGTTCCCAATTATCCAAATTTTTGCATGCCTTCAAATTTTCCAAATTTTGGTAATTTCCAAAATTTTCAAGTTCCTCAAACTATTGGGAATTCATCTGGTAACGTTCCTTTTCCTCAGAATTATTGACAACCTACAGGAAACCAATTTTTCACTCCTCAAGGTACGCCTCGTGCATTTTCTCAACCTTACATATCTTCAAATGACTCACGTCGAACAAGTGTAGATGGGATTTCATCTGGTAATTTTTCAGCAACGTCGTCATCAGTTCCTGAAACGTAAATCAATTTAGAAACAATTGATTTGGACGAGGAAACTGAACCGATACCGGTAAAACATGAGTCTCAAACACGTGCAAGATGGACCAAAGATGAAGATCTTGCGTTTACGGAAGCTGTGCAGACTATTGGTCAATATCCAATAGTTGGTAATAGTCAAAAGAGTGTGCAATATTGGACGCGTGTAGCTGATTATTACAATGAACATCTCCCAAGTGAATCGATTTTGAGATATATCGCGAGGTTGACACCACGTTGGTCAACTAGAATTGCTCCATCGGTGAGAAGCTTCAACGAAATCTACAATAGGCTTGTTAATGCTACATACAACGGTTGGAGCGATGATGTTTTAATGAAAAATGCAAGGGCGGTATACCATCAAGAAAAATATCAGCACTTTAATTTAATTTTGATCATGTTTGGGGAAGTGTTAAGAAATTCTTCTGTATCATTTTTTATACATACGGATATTATTCACACCAATAAAAAGTCTAGGACGTCTGACTCCGATGGTAGTTATTGTAAGACTAGTGTAGATGTTGAAGATGTGAAAGAAATCAATTTACGTACTCATCTGATTGGAAAAAAGGCAGAAAAGAGGAATGCTAAAGGTAAAGGAAAAGTCAAAAAAATCTTCGAATTTAGATGGGTTGTGTAATACCCCGATTTTTGGTTAGGTTGAATTACGTGCAATGCTCGCATTTCTTCCCTTGTTGATTTCTTGTTTGGTTTGTGAGAGAGTCTAGATGTATATGAGATATCACATTAAGACCAAAATACTATTAAGAGATGCCATATAGTTGTTGACTTGCTAAAGTCACAAGTCGTAACTCGACGATAGTCAGAATGCGACGCGATTGAGAGTTTGCTTGCATTTTATGTTCGTGACCTCGGTTTGATCCTAGATCTTTACATGATGATTTATTAGCATGTATATATGTATTAGACTTCTAGTTGGATACATTCATTAAGTCTAGTGATGTTTTGACGCTTCGAGGATAGCAATCGTCCTTATCGCGTAGTTTGAGATTGATTCGTACGATCATCTCATCTACGGGAGTCCTTATTCTCCTAGTTGTTGTTTAACTTCTTAGAAGTATTTGAGCCTATTCATTGGCCTCTTGACTTGCTTTAAGTCTCATGGTATTCCTCGTTCAATCGCTAGTTCATTCGTCGATTCGTTAGCGAGTTGTTGTGCCTTGCTCCGGTTTCGCTCCGAGTTGTTTCGGGAGTTGGTTATGGGTGTTCTGTGGGAGTTATAGACCTATTTTGGATGGGTTTTTAACCTTGTTAGATTTGGTTATGTGTTTGGAGTCATTTGGGGTTGAATTATAGACAATTTGGAGTCTGGGAGGCTTACGGCCGCAAGGGGGAAGGACCTTGACACTGCAAGGTCAACAGAAGAAACCATCAAGTGGAGGCAGGAGGGATGCGCTTGCATGGGTATGGGACCATGCGGCCGCATGGTCCCCCAACACTGTTATGCCCTGTTTTGATATTTGAAGTAAATTACCTATCCTATCCTCATCAAACCCCCTCTAAACCCTTCCTAACCTCCCATACTTAGTCCTAATCATGTACTAGCATTATTGGGAAGTAAATTAAGGTTGGATTAGTGGTTGATTACTCCTAATCTTCAATAATTGTATTAGGGAAATTCCTATTGTGCTTTATTTATTTGTTGGGGGTATAAATACCCAAACCCATTTGGGAATGCAGCAAATTCCCTCATTCTTCCCCCATCTTCATACGTTTTTAGAGAGAGAGAGAGAGTCCATGGGGGCTTTGAGCCCTAGCTTTCTTCTTCCTTCGATCCACGAAGATCCAACCGTCGGATTGCCTTCAAACTTCGTATTCTTAAAGCCCTCGACGGGTAGAACAACTTCATCGATCGAATTTTCATTCTTTGTTGTTTTGTCTCAAGCTAGTTAAGCTACTATACTCATCCTTTTATGGATTTTGTGCTCATTGACCCTAAGGAAAACAAAGAGCTTGCAATTTCAGGTCAATGAGTACACGTGTATGCTTTGTGTGATTTTATTTTGAGTTTTTGAGGAGTGAACTTGTTAGAAGCATGAATAGGATGTTTTCTATGTTTAATGGAGTATATTATTAAGCTTCATTTTTTAAGTTTGGACTTTGAGCATGTTGGTCATATAATTTCCTAAAAACCTAGGGTTTGACATGTTGCTTATGTAGTAAATGGGTTATTGATGATATGAATGATTTTGAGAATTTCTACGGAATATTATGAATTATTGGAATTATATATGTTTTATGTTTAAAGTTTGGAAGTATGCTTGATGGACTTCTATTTTTTGTTGTGAGCATGATAAAGGAATTATCATTTTAGATTACATGATTTAAATGTAATGTTTGGTTTAAATGAGTTAAGTTGAATTTTATGAATATAAGAGTATGTTGTTCAACTCTAATTCATGAATTTAAGGTTGTGAGCATGCTAGATGAATTTACATTTTGGTTATGAGCATGCTAGATGAATTTAGATCTTGGTTAGATAAATGTCTATTTTGGGTGAAAGCATGCAAGATTAAATTCTATCTTGAGATACGTGCTTGAAATCTGATGATTGACTCTAAATATTAACTGTTGATCTATGAAACATGTTTGGGATTTTGGTTGGGAAAGAATGGATTATTTTGAGTTACACAATGTTGTTAACCTTGAGAACTTAGCCATGAATATTAGCTAATGAATAAAAGGAAGGTTATGATGCAAATAGCTTCAACGCCTTTGGATTGGGAAAGAGTAGAAATGACTCAACGGAGTCGATTATGGGACTAATATGAACATAGAGAATTACATATTGAGATCCTACGGAATTTGGGGGTAGTTTTAATGGAGGTTAAGCCTCCGAGCGTTTTCAAGTGTATGAAGAACACTTGGGTATTAGAGACTTGATATTATTGCTCTAATGTGTTTATGTGTTAGTTAGCATAAAAATGCATAACTATGTGATTTAAAAGTAAATATCTCCTTGATTGGATTAGTGCACTATGTTGTACTTCTCCTTTGGTTGAACATGTGAGTATATATTACATGTGCTTGCGTTTGAATCCAGCTGGCGTCTTTTTGGTTTGAGTCTTTGGCGGGACGATGCATTGTCTTCACGAATTGTGGAATTCGTGATCGCAATGGATCGCCGTGCCGGGTTGCACACACCCCTCCATTGATGGCCACGGTGGGGATGTAGCTGATCATTACTAGAGTAATACACCTACCTTTGATAGCTATGGAACTCGAGTGGGTACTGTCTCGGGGACGTCAATACCACGAAAAGGGATATCGAGGACACATTTGGTTGCACGTGTTTTGCAGGAGCTACACGACGGGTGCAGAAAAGGAATCATCTTCTCTCTTATGTGGTTTATATTACGAGCACTTATATGAATTGTTGTGATACGTGGCTAATGATATGATTTACATGAAATGATGATTACTTGATGAAATGTTATAATAGAAATATAACATGCTAATGAAATGATGATTTTTTGTTATGATGTTATACTAGAAATATAACATGCTATCCATGATTAGAATGGAAACAGTAGTCTCCCAATTATTATATGAGTTATGCATGTTAAATGATGAAGTATGAGACTCATATATAATTGGATTATGTGGATAGTGGGTTGATGATAAGTTAAAATGTGGAAATAACATGCTACACATATGGGAATTGAGAATCATATTCTATTTGATATCGATGACTTTATGATGAATTATGTAGAACAATGTTCTATGTGACTATGGATGGAATTTGGTTTATGTTGAGAATTATACAATGAAATATTGAAATGTTATATTATGAGTATGACATGATGCATGCATGTTTTACTTGAGCATAATGTTATGCTATGACATTGCATCTTTAGTAGCTTACTAAGTCTTTATGACTTACTCTGTTTACTTTGTTTTCCTTAGATTCGAGTCGAGCTAGTGATTCGAAGGAATCTGCCGAGTCTACGATAGAACGTGTGGTTCTTGTGAAGGTTGCTACTATTAATATTTTGTAGCCTTGGTTTTTGGAAAGGACGTTTGGGACTATATAAACTTCACTTTGGGTAGTAAGATTAGTGTTATTGAATTGGTACTTTCATTTGTTAAATTATTGCTTAGTCTTTTGTGAGCCGACAACTGTTAGTCATGCCATATTGATATTATTATATTGTTTCTACCCATCTTAAGTAATATTATTGTTGGTTATGTTGTACTCTGGCATGTTTAGCCGTAGAGTGTGTAGACTAGAGTTGTAGACTTAGTTTAATGTTGGGTTCCGGTTGTAACGTCGGCGATGTATTGGTTTTAAATATTTATAAAATTGTAATAGGTGGTTTTGTTGTACGTGTCTAATATTGCATCACGTGCTTTGAATTTTGGGACCGAGAGATTTACTATCTCTTAGGTTGTTTTGTATTTCGGAGTTCGTTAGCTCGGGTTCCATTATGTTATTTGCTTCTGCGTTTGTTGAGTCGCTGGATTATCGTTGTTATAGCCTTACCTCTTTGCTTGTTAATTGTGTGTTCTGACGGCACGACCTTGGGGTCTCATATTGGGATCTGGGTCGGGTCGTCAGAGTTGGTATTAGAGCTATTGGTTAGCTATCTGCCAGGATAGGTTCCTTGGCCTAGTTTGGGGGTTGGTTTTGTGTGATTTGTTATATCTTAACGTCGAGAGTTATTGTATCTTAAGACGGTTGAAACTATAATGGGTTCTAGCACTGGTAAAGATGCGGGTGGTGATGAGTATAATGTAGTATTAGTAGTGTTCATGTTTTAGAGTCCACCGGAGTATTAGTGGCAATTATATGAGAATTATTGGGGATAACAGGATGTGCCAAGAGTGCGAAAGAACATCTTGTGGGAGTTTAGGGCACATAGTATTCCTGCAGTGATTTAGAAAAGGAGAAGATATAACTCCTTATGTTAGAACTAGTAGATATGATTATGGTTCAATATTTAGTGATTGTTTCACGAGTTAGCTCGCTAGAATAGAGTACTTAGGACCGGACGAGACTAGGAAGACTCCTTGGTTTGTGAAAGGAATTATGGAATAAAATATTATAGGCAATTTATTCTATTACAATGTAGTGAGAGGACCTCGGGACTATTAAGAATGATGAGTGAGATGATCACCTCATAAAATTGTATAGGCAAACCCATATTCTAGTGGGCGGAGTGATGCTTTTACCTAAAGTCATAGATGATGAGGTGATGAATTGTTGACGTGTAGATTTTGTATTGAGAAATGAAACACCAAGCGTAGGTGTTGGAGCAACACACAAGTGTTTTGCTTGTGCCGGTGATCACATTTGAAAGGATTGCCTTAGGTTGAGAGTTAACGAGTCTAAGAGTGCTAATAAGCGATCTAGTGACTCTTAGAGAGATGGTGGTAGACGACCTAGAGTTTGAGGTTGTGTGCATGCGTGGCGGTTGGCCATTGCGGAATATTGAGACCTATCCGAGATAGTGGGTAATTCCTTATACATATAATAATGGTTGTTATTATCGCTATTAGTGCAGCGTTGTATCGGTAGCTCATATGCATTCATACATACATTGCATTGTGTGTTGATGACTATTGATTGTTGGTTTCCCCGGTCTATTGTAATGATAAAGGATGATGTGCCTGTATGGGATCGGTTTATGGTTTTGGTTGAATCTTGATTTGTCGATAGGCAATCAATTGTGGTATGGGAATATGGTTATGTAAGCCTATATAGATGGCCATGTTATACATGTATAAAGAATGAAAATACGATAATGTTACTAGTGGTGATTACTAGTGGTGCGTTGAATTTGTATACTGTATAGAGATATGTGTAATGTTGTAAGTAATATATTTATACATCATTATGTGTTTATTATGCGAATAGGATACGCTTGTATCGCACGAATGATAAATTTGTGTTTATAAGATGAGTTATGACTATTATGGTTGAGTATACCATTTTGTCGCGACTATTAGAGTGTCGTTACCACGTGAGGAAATTACGTGTGTGTTTTGTTGAAGACAGGATATTAAGTTAAAGGTAATACTAGATCTTATGGAGTTTTAATGGTTGAAGGTACTAGAGTGAATATTACCTCTTTTCTTTGGATTTACTATGAAATTGTCAATAGACGAGTATACAGGATATACGGACCTTATTATTTGATAAAATTTTAACTACTTGATATATTATCGTGATGGACACTTATGAGTATGTTTTCTTGATTTTGTGTTATGAATATTTATGATTGGATTGGTAATCACATGTGCTTTAATAGTTGTTTGATTAACCAAAATGCATGGCTATGAGTTACACGAGTTATATGGATTAGATGAGTTGCATGAATTACATGGAGTATATGAGTTGAAGTATGATGATATTTGGTGATTATATACCATATTTGCATGATATATGTGTATACATGTGACATGGTTAATGATAGAAATTATATCATTTGCTTGATGATTAATTTATGAGTAAAAATATACATATTGTTTGCAGAGTATAAACATGATTAGTATTGACACATGTATTTGTTATGGGTATTAATATATTGCCTTTATATGGGTATGCGTAGTAAATGTGCTTTGTTGTAAGTAAAGGTATGGTTTACAAAAGTAATAAATGAACTTAACGGACATAGTTATAATCGATTATGAACATGCTTGCGTTCATTAGCAATCAGAGTAACTTGTTTTGGGTATTGCATGATAAGATCGTGATTATCATTGTCTAATGATTATGTCATGTTTAAACTGTTGCATGATTAGGTAAGACTGTAGGGAAGGATGCTAAAAAATTTCTCATGAACCTTCGCATCCTTGCGACGTAAGCTTTTGAAATCTAATTCAGTCGGTACCCTAAATTGGTGATCAAAAGAGGTTCGTTGGTGGACTAGGATTGGTAGCAAGTAGGTTGGAAATTGACTAAACCTCTTACCAAAATGAAGGAAAAGAAATGGAATGAATTTTCATTCAATGCTGTTATGTGCTCTTATGTGTTTTATCCGTGATTGGAAGATCGCGAATGTGGTTTGCATAATCATGAAGGTTGGCTTGCTTGTTTAGGAGCGTGTTGTGGAACACTCTTCTCTAGTTTGTGAATTTCTCTATCGGCAATCTTTAGGTCTTATGATTTAGAATTTCTTGTTTGGAAATCCCATCTTATAGCTCCGAAGCAAATAGTTTTGAGAGATTGTTGTTTATAATGTTTTTGAATATGCTCTGGTGATATGTTTGGGATTCACATGGTTAATTAATTAATAATGGAATTTGTGTGTGCTTTCGCGACTCAAGTATGATTCAAGTTATTTTCGATCTTAAGTGTTTGGTATTGATATGATTATTGGCAATTTTTGAACAAGTGAATGTGGGATTTTTGTAGTTTGGTTATTGTGATAATAGACTCGGAGAATGAGTCGAGGTTTATGGTTTTGAACATCGAGTGTTCACTCGGAATTGAGAGAGACCGTAGCTATGTCTGGGCATTTGTTGTTGGGCGATGACCTAACGTTCATTTGTATTACGGTTTAGAATTCGGGACGAATTCTTTTTAAGGGAGAGAGGATGTAATACCCCGATTTCCGGTTAGCATGAATTGCGTGCAATGCTCGCATTTCTTCCCTTGTTAATCGCTTGTTTGGTTTGTGAAAGATTCTAGATGTGTATGAGAGATCATATTAAGACCAAAATACTATTAAGAGATGCCTTATAGTTGTTGACTTGCTAAAGTCACAAGTCGTAACTCGACGATAGTCGGAATGCGACGCAATTGAGCGATTGCTTACGTTTTGTGTCCCTGACCTCGATTTGGTCCTAGATTTTTACATGATGATTGATTAATATGTTTAGATGATGTGTTAGAATTCAATTTAGATGCATTCCTTAAGTCTGGCGATGTTTTGATGCTTCGAGGATAATAATTGTTCTTATTGCGTAGTTCGAGATTGAACTATGTGATTGTCTCGTCCTTCGGGAGTTCTTTTCTCATATCTGTTGTTTAACATCTGAGAAACAATTCAAGTCTATTCAATAGCCTTTTGACTTATTTATAGTCATGTGTTCTTGCCCGTCGGTTCGTGGTTTCATTCGCCGTTTCGTTAACGAGTTGTTGTACCTTGCTTCGGTTTCACTCCAAGTTGTTTCAGGAGTTGTTTGTGGGAGTTCTAGACATACTTTCAAGGTTGTTTGAACCTTGTTATGTTTAGCTAAGAGTATGAGGTCAGTAAGGGTGGAATTATAGGTCATTTTGAAGCTTTAAGGCTTGCGGTTGCATGCGGGAAGGACCATACCTTAACAAAGTCAACAAGAAGAATCACTAAGGGTAAGAAGGAGTGAAGCGGGTGCATGGTGCCTTCGAGGGAGCATCATCCTGTTTTGATTTTTTGATTGATTTGTCTATTTTAAACTTACTAAAACCTATCCTAATCATTCCCTAAACCTTCCTAAATGATCCTAATCATATCCTAACATGGTTACACAATTTTTAATGGTGTTTAAGTGGGTGTATTAGAGGAGATTAAGACACAAAAAATATGATTTTTACTTCCACGACAAGTGGACACTTGTCCCACTCACTCCTTGACCACTTATAAGCCATAAGACCACTTTGGGGACCTCATTTACTGCCTTCTCTCCCCAAAAACGTGAGAGAGCTCTTCCAGCAGTTTGAAGGTATTCTTGGAGGGTTGCTTGGGACTCCATAGCTCTAGTTGTCCATTGTTGAAGCCAATGGTTATTTTGGATGAAAGCATGCTAGATTAAATGCTATCTTGAGATGCAAGCTTGAAAGGTAATGATTGACTCTAAATATTAAGTGTTGATCTATGACCCATGTTTGGGATTTTGGTTGGGAAGGAATGGATTATTTTGGGTTAAACAATGTTGTTAACCTTGAGAACTTAGCCATGAATATTAGCAAATGAACAATAAGAGGTTTAAAATGCAAATAGCCTCTATGCCTTCAAATTTAGAAAGAGTAGAAATGACTCAACGGAGTTGATTATGTGACTAATATGAATATATTGAATCACATATTAAGATCCTACGAAATTTGAGGTAGTTTTGATGGAGGTTAAGCCTCCGAACGTTTACAAGTGTATGAAGAACACTTGGGTATTAGAGACTTGATATTATTGCTCTAATGTGTTTATGTGCTAGTTAGCATAGAAATGCGTAACTATGTGATTTAAAAGTAAATATCTACTTGATTGGATTAGTGCACTATTTGGTACTTTTCCTTGGTTGAGCATTCGAGTATATATTACATGTGCTTGTGTTTGAGTCCAGCTGGCGTCGTTTCTGTTTGAGTCTTTGGCGGGACGATGTATTATCTTCACCAATTGTGGGATTCGTGATCGCAATGAATCGCCGTGCCAGGTTGCACATACCCCTCCATCGATGGCCATGATGGGTATGTAGCTGATCATTGCTAGAATAATACACCTACCTTTCATAGCTATGGAACTCGAGCGGGTGATTGTTTCGGGGACGTCGATACCACGAAAGGGATTTTGAGGACACATTTGGTTGCGGAAAAGGAATCATCTTCTCTCTTAGGTGGTTTATTATTACGAGAACTTATATGAATTGTTGTGCTACGTGGTTAATGATATGATTTACATGAGATGATGATTACTTGATGAAATGTTATAATAGAAATATAACATGCTAATGAAATAATGATTTTTATGATATGATGTTAAACTAAAAATATAACATGCTATCCATGATTAGAATGGAAACAATAGTCTTTCATATAACAATTATTATATGAGTTATGTTAAATGATGAGGTATGAGACTCATGGTATAATTGGGTTATGTGGTTGGTGATTTGATGATAGGTTAAAATGTTGAAATAACATGCTACACATATTGGAATTGAGAATCATATTCTATTTTATATGAATTACTTTATGATAAATTGTGTAGAACTATGTTCTATGTGATTATGGATGGAATTTGGTTTATGTTGAGGATTATACCATGAAATGATATATTATGAGTATGACATGAGATGTACATGTTGTATTTGAGCATAATGCCATGCCATGACATTGCATCTTTAGTAGCTTACTAAGTTTTTATGACTTACTCTATTTACTTTGTTTTCCTTAGATTCGAGCCGAGCTAGTGATTCAAAGGAATCCGTCGAGACTACGATAGAACGTGTGGTTCTTGTGAAGGTTGCTACTATTAATATTTTGTAGCCTTGGTTTTTTTGGAAAGGACGTTTGGGAAGTGAGGTTATATAGACTTCACTATGGGTAGTAAAGTTTGTGGTTTTTACTGGTACTTGTACTTGTAAATTATTAGTACTTGGTCTTTTGTGAGCCGACAAATGTTAGTCGTGCCATGCTTATTTAAGTACATATTTATTCTATCTCGAGTTTATTTATATTGTTGGTTATGTTGTACTCCGGCATGTTTAGCCGTAGAGTGTGTAGACTAGAGTTGTAGACTTAGTTTAATGTTGGGTTCCGGTTGTAACGTCACTGATGACTTGAATATATTATTGTTAATAAATTGGAACAGGTGATTTTGTTGTACGTGTCTAATGTTGCGTCACGTGCTTTAAATTTTTGGGCCGAGAGATTTACTATCTCTTAGGTTGTTTTGTATTTCGGAGCTTGTTAGCTCGGGTTCCATTATGTTATTTGCTTCCGCATTTGTTGAGTCGTTGGCGTATCGCTGTTATAGCCTTACCCTTTGTTTGTTAATTGTGTGTTCTGACGGCACGACCTTGGGGTCTCGTATTGGGATCCGGGTTGGGTCGTGATAGTTGGTATCAGAGCTATTGGTTAGCTGTCTGCCAGGATAGGTTATTTGGCCTAGTTGGGGGTTGGTTTTGTGTGATTTGTTATATCTTAACGTCGAGAGTTATTGTATGTTAAGACAGTAAAAACTAGAATGGGTGTTAGCACTGGTACAGATGCTGGTGGTGATGAGTATAAGGTAGTATTAGTAGTGTTCATGTTTGAGAGTCCACCGGAGCATTGGTGGCAAGTGTTTTGAGATTGTTGGGGACAAAAGTATGTGCCAAGAGTGTAGAAGAACATCTTATGGGAGTTCAGGGCACATTGTATTCCTGTAGTGGTTTAGAAAAGGAGAAGATATAACTCCTTATGTAAGAACTGGTGGATATGATTGTAGTTCAACATTTAGTGATGTTCACTGAGTTAGCTCGCTAGAATAGAGTACTTAGGACCGGACGAGACTAGGAAGACTCAATGGTTTGTGAAAGGAATATGGATGAAATATTATAGGCAATTTATTCTATTACAACTTGCGGATTATCGATGGGCTGTGGACTGTACTTATGAGAGGACCTCGGGGACTATTAAGAATGATGAGTGAGAGGGCAGTGATCACCTCATAAAATTGTATAGGCAAACCCATATTCTAGTGGGCGGAGTGATGCTTTTACCTAAAGTCATAGATGATGAGGTGATGAATTGACGTGTAGATTTTTATTGAGAAATGAAACACCAAGCGTAGGTGTTGGAGCAACACAGACAAGTGTTTTGCTTGTGCCGGTGATCACATTTGAAAGGATTGCCTTAGGTCGAGAGTTAACGAGTCTAAGAGTGCTAATAAGCAGTCTAGTGACTCTTAGAGAGATGGTGGTAGACGACCTAGAGTTTGAGGTTGTGTGCACGCGTGGCGGTCGGTCATTGCGGGATATTGAGACCTATCCGAGATAGGGGTAATTCCTTATACATATAATAATGTTATTATTATTGTTATTATGAGTACGCGTTGTATCGGTAGCTCATATGCATTCATACATACATTGCATTGTCTGTTGATGACTATTGATTGTTGGTTTCCCCGGTCTATTGTAATGATCGAGGATGATGTGCCTGTATGGGATTGGTTTATGATTTTGGTTGAATCTTGATTTGTCGATAGGCAATCAATTGTGGTATGGGAATATGGTTATGTAAGCCTATATAGATGGCCATGTTATACATGTATAAAGAATGAAAATACGATAATGTTACTAGTGGTGATTACTAGTGGTACGTTGAATTTGTATACTGTATAGAGATATGTGTAATGTTGTAAGTAATATATTTATACATCATTATGTGTTTATTATGTGAATAGGATACGCTTGTATCGCACGAATGATAAATTTGTGTTTATAAGATGAGTTATGACTATTACGGTTGAGTATACCATTTTGTCGCGACTATTAGAGTGTCGTTACCACGTGAGGAAATTACGTGTGTGTTTTGTTGAAGACATGATATTAAGTTAAAGGTAATACTAGATCTTACGGAGTTTTAATGGTTGAAGGTACTAGAGTGAATATTACCTCTTTTCTTTGGATTTACTATGAAATTGTCGATAGACGAGTATACAGGATATACGGACCTTATTATTTGATAAAATTTTAACTACTTGATATATTATCGTGATGGACACTTCTGAGTATGTTTTCTCGATTTTGTGTTATGAATATTTATGATTGGATTGGTAATCACATGTGCTTTAATAGTTGTTTGATTAACCAATATGCATGGCTATGAGTTACACGAGTTATATGGATTAGATGAGTTGCATGAATTACATGGAGTATATGAGTTGAAGTATGATGATACTTGGTGATTAGATATCATATTTGCATGATATATGTGTATACATGTGACATGGTTAATGATAGAAATTATATCATTTGCTAGATGATTAATTTATGAGTAAAAATATACATGTTGTTTGCAGAGTATAAACATGACAAGTATTGACACATGTATTTGTTATGGGTATTAATATATTGCCTTTATATGGGTATGCATAGTAAATGTGTTTTGTTGTAAGTAAAGGTATGGCTTAAAAAAGTAATAAATGAACTTAACGGACATAGTTATAATCGATTATGAACATGCTTGCGTTCATTAGCAATCAGAGTAACTTGTTTTGGGTATTGCATGATAAGATCATGATTATCATTACCTAATGATTATGCCATGTTTAAACTGTTGCATGATTAGGTAAGACTGTAGGGAAGGATGCTTAAAATTTTCTCATGAACCTTTGCATCCTTGCAACGGAAGCTTTTGAAGTCTAATTCAGTTGGTACCCTAAATTGGTGATCAAAAGAGGTTCGTTGGTGGACTAGGATTGGTAGCAAGTAGGTTAGAAATTGACTAAACCTCTTACCAAAAGGAAGGAAAAGAAATGGAATGAATTTTCATTCAATGATGTTATGTGCTCTTGTGTGTTTTATCCGTGATTGGAAGATCGCGAATGTGGTTTGCATAATCATGAAGGTTGGCTTGCTTGTTTTAGGAGCGTGTTGTGGAACACTCTTCTCTAGTTTGTGAATTTCTCTATCGGCAATCTTTACGTCTTATGATTTAGAATTTCTTGTTTAGAAATCTCATGTTATAGCTCCGAAGCAAATAGTTTCGAGAGATTGGTGTTTATAATGTCTTTGAATATGCTCTGGTGATATGTTTGGGATTCACATGGTTAATTAATTAATAATGGAATTTGTGTGTGCTTTCGTGACTCAAGTATGAGTCAAGTTATTTTCGATCTTAAGTGTTTGGTATTGCTATGATTATTGGCAATTTTTGAACAAGTGAATGTGGGATTTTTGTAGTTTGGTTATTGTGATAATAGACTCGGAGATTGAGTCGAGGTTTATGGTTTTGAACATCGAGTGTTCACTCGGAATTGAGAGAGACCGTAGCTATGTCTGGGCATTTGTTGTTGGGCGATGACCTAACGTTCATTTGTATTACGGTTTAGAATTCGGGACGAATTCTTTTTAAGGGGGAGAGGATGTAATACCCCGATTTCCGGTTAGCATGAATTGCGTGCAATGCTCGCATTTCTTCCCTTGTTAATCGCTTGTTTGGTTTGTGAAAGATTCTAGATGTGTATGAGAGATCATATTAAGACCAAAATACTATTAAGAGATGCCCTATAGTTGTTGACTTGCTAAAGTCACAAGTCGTAACTCGACGATAGTCAGAATGCGACGCGATTGAGCGATTGCTTACGTTTTGTGTCCCTGACCTCGATTTGGTCCTAGATTTTTACATGATGATTGATTAATATGTTTAGATGATGTGTTAGAATTCAATTTAGATGCATTCCTTAAGTCTGGCGATGTTTTGATGCTTCGAGGATAATAATTGTTCTTATTGCGTAGTTCGAGATTGAACTATGTATGTCGATTGTCTCGCCCTTCGGGAGTTCTTTTCTCATATCGTTGTTTAACATCTGAGAAACAATTCAAGTCTATTCAATAGCCTTTTGACTTATTTATAGTCATGTGTTCTTGCCTGTCGGTTCGTGGTTTCATTCGCCGTTTCGTTAACGAGTTGTTGTACCTTGCTTCGGTTTCAATCCAAGTTGTTTCAGGAGTTGTTTGTGGGAGTTCTAGACCTACTTTCAAGGTTGTTTGAACCTTGTTAGGTTTAGTGAAGAGTATGAGGTCATTAACGGTGCAATTATAGGTCATTTTGAAGCTTTAAGGCTTGCGGTTGCATGCGGGAAGGACCATACCTTAACAAAGTCAACAAGAAGAATCACTAAGGGTAAGAAGGAGTGAAGCGGGTGCATGGTACCTTCGAGGGAGCATCATCCTGTTTTGATTTTTTGATTGATTTGTCTATTTTAAACTTACTAAAACCTATCCTAATCATTCCCTAAACCTTCCTAAATGATCCTAATCATATCCTAACATGGTTACACAATTTTTAATGGTGTTTAAGTGGGTGTATTAGAGGAGATTAAGACACAAAAAATATGATTTTTACTTCCACGACAAGTGGACACTTGTCCCACTCACTCCTTGACCACTTATAAGCCATAAGACCACTTTGGGGACCTCATTTACTGCCTTCTCTCCCCAAAAACATGAGAGAGCTCTTCCATGCAGTTTGAAGGTATTCTTGGAGGGTTTGCTTGGGACTCCATAGCTCTAGTTGTCCATTGTTGAAGCCAATGGTTATTTTGGATGAAAGCATGCTAGATTAAATGCTATCTTGAGATGCAAGCTTGAAAGGTAATGATTGACTCTAAATATTAAGTGTTGATCTATGACCCATGTTTGGGATTTTGGTTGGGAAGGAATGGATTATTTTGGGTTAAACAATGTTGTTAACCTTGAGAACTTAGCCATGAATATTAGCAAATGAACAATAAGAGGTTTAAAATGCAAATAGCCTCTATGCCTTCAAATTTAGAAAGAGTAGAAATGACTCAACGGAGTTGATTATGTGACTAATATGAATATATTGAATCACATATTAAGATCCTACGAAATTTGAGGTAGTTTTGATGGAGGTTAAGCCTCCGAACGTTTACAAGTGTATGAAGAACACTTGGGTATTAGAGACTTGATATTATTGCTCTAATGTGTTTATGTGCTAGTTAGCATAGAAATGCGTAACTATGTGATTTAAAAGTAAATATCTACTTGATTGGATTAGTGCACTATTTGGTACTTTTCCTTGGTTGAGCATTCGAGTATATATTACCTGTGCTTGTGTTTGAGTCCAGCTGGCGTCGTTTATGTTTGAGTCTTTGGTGGGACGATGCATTGTCTTCACGAATTGTGGGATTCGTGATCGCAATGGATCGATGTGCCGGGTTGCACATACCCCTCCATCGATGGCCATGGTGGGTATGTAGCTGATCATTGCTAGAATAATACACCTACCTTTCATAGCTATGGAACTCGAGCGGGTGATTGTTTCGGGGACGTCGATACCACGAAAGGGATTTTGAGGACACATTTGGTTGCGGAAAAGGAATCATCTTCTCTCTTAGGTGGTTTATTATTACGAGAACTTATATGAATTGTTGTGCTACGTGGTTAATGATATGATTTACATGAGATGATGATTACTTGATGAAATGTTATAATAGAAATATAACATGCTAATGAAATGATGATTTTTATGATATGATGTTATACTAAAAATATAACATGCTATCCATGATTAGAATGGAAACAATAGTCATTCATATAAGAATTAATAGATGAGTTATGTTAAATGATGAGGTGTGAGACTCATGGTATATTTGGGTTATGTGGTTGGTGGTTTGATGATAGGTTAAAATGTTGAAATAACATGCTACACATATTGGAATTGAGAATCATATTCTATTTGATATGGATTACTTTATGATAAATTGTGTAGAACTATGTTCTATGTGACTATGGATGGAATTTGGTTTATGTTGAGGATTATACCATGAAATGATATATTATGAGTATGACATGAGATGTACATGTTGTATTTGAGCATAATGCCATGCCATGACATTGCATCTTTAGTAGCTTACTAAGTCTTTATGACTTACTCTGTTTACTTTGTTTTCCTTAGATTCGAGCCAAGCTAGTGATTCGAAGGAATCCGCCGAGTCTACGATAGAAAGTGTGGTTCTTGTGAAGGTTGCTACTATTAATATTTTGTAGCCTTGGTTTTTTTGGAAAGGACGTTTGGGAAGTGAGGTTATATAGACTTCATTATGGGTAGTAAAGCTTGTGGTTTTTATTGTTACTTGTACTTGTAAATTATTAGTACTTGGTCTTTTGTGAGCCGACAAATGTTAGTCGAGCCATGTTTATTTAAGTACGTATTTATTCCATCTCGAGTTTGTTTATATTGTTGGTTATGTTGTACTCCGACATGTTTAGCTGTAGAGTGTGTAGACTAGAGTTGTAGACTTAGTTTAATGTTGGGTTCCAGTTGTATGGTCGCCGATGACTTGAATATATTATTGTAAATAAATTGTAACAGGTGATTTTGTTGTACGTGTCGAATGTTGCGTCACGTGCTTTGAATTTTTGGGCCGAGAGATTTACTATCTCTTAGGTTGTTTTGTATTTCGAAGCTTGTTAGCTCGGGTTCCATTATGTTATTCGCTTCCGCATTTGTGGAGTCGTTGGCGTATCGCTATTATAGTCTTACCCTTTGCTTGTTAATTGTGTGTTCTGACGGCACGACCTTGGGGTCTCATATTGGGATCCGGGTCGGGTCGTCACACTTTCATATTACGCTGGTAGGGAAGATCTCACATGAACGCCCATCTATGGATTCATTAAGGAAGGAATTCCTTTCCATCGGCCTCAAAGTTGTTGTTACTGTGGGTCCCAATGAGCACAATAATAAGCTAGAAGGGGGGGGGGTTGAATATCTTATTAACACTTTAAAAACTTTTAAGTAAGTTCCTTGAAAGTTACTTGCAATCTATGAAAAGAATCAAGTAGCGGAAGACCTTCAAGAAAATTGTTCCAGGTCTGCCGATAAGGACTATTCAGACCTTTTACAGATTACTTAAGTTCTCGCTGAAATGGATAATGTAAACAATGAAACCGAAAGCATCAAGTAATAGATTGAAAGAGGAAATAACACAAGTATTTTGGGATGGTTCACACTATAATGAGTGTTACGCCCACCACCAAGCCAACCTTGGATTTAAATTGTGCACTATGTTTTCCACTTAGATCAATTACAAAGAATATCCCTAATGGATCGTGTACAAAATATTGACTTGTGTTTGGGTCTAGGGAATTAAATATCTGTAAATACAAGATATTTAATTCGTGCAGAAGTATAGTTAATGGAGGTTAACAACAAGAAGAATAAAGCAATAAATGTTGATGAGCAGCTTCTTGTTGTTGACGAGGACTTCTAGATCTGTTAAGGATCTATTGAATGCGAGCTGAAAGACTTGGAGTTTATGAAGTTTCGAGCAATTCTTTAAGTGTTCGAGTGATTCTGCATGCTTGTCTATTGTTCCATCTTCAATGGCGTATTTATAGTGTGCATTTCAAAAGAATCCGTTGGAGAGGACGAAGACTTCAACAACTCTATTCATAAATGCATTAAATGCATGGGTCAGTTACCAAGGATTTTCGTCTTCACATATATCTAGAGCAGATAATCATTTCGAGATCTTCAAAAGGTGGGCGATTTGGTGTCGATTCGAGAGATGAAAGCGTAGGGGATACCGCCGCTTTCATTTGAGACGAAAGTCTTCCCGCTGAAAGTTGCTTTTCGCGCTTGACATGTCGGAATGACTTGGATTAATTCAAACAATATGTAGGAATAAGTTTGAATTAATCCGGCTTAGCTTCTTTGGAGAGGACACGTTGAAGGCATCACCGGACACGAGGTCTACCGATCTTAAGCTTTGAGCCAGTCTTAAGTGAAGAGAAGGGTCTTCCGAACCGAAAAGTCCTACAAAAACTATACAAGGCAAAGTTCTATACAGTTGTCACGCTAATCGATACGCTACCGATTAGCCACTGAAGTATAAAACTAATGTAATGTACTGATCAGATATAAATTTAACATAAGAATCAACAGTTACTCTAGGGCACCTTGATGCGAAGCATGTATTAATAAGAGTGACCCACGAGGGTGACTATCAGAGATTGTGGATCAAGGATCAGTGGTACCTCAGTGCTTTCCCCATGAGAGTCTTTAAATGGACTCGAGATTTTCGCCAAGACATTGAAAGCTCAATCGTTCCCGTTTGGTTTAACCATCCCAATATTCCTCTCTACCTTTTTCATAAGCAGACCCTATTTTCCATTGCTGCTTTGATTGGCAGGCCCCTTACCTACGACTAATCTATCTCGTCCTAGTGTGGCACGGATCTGTATTCAAGTTGATTTAACAAAGCCCATTCTGAAAAGGTTCTTGATAGACATTGGTAATTCTGCAGAAGGATTCTGGCAAAATATTGAGGTTGAACGTCTCCCTTTCTATTGTACGTATTGCCGCCGTCAAGGCCATGATGGAGATGCTTGTAAAGCGTATAATAACATAATGGCTTCGGAAGATGCTCCTAAGTTGAAAGAGAAAAAAGTTATGGCCAGCAAATCAAAACCTACCACCATTGCTCCAGGATTGGAACCTACCCATATTAAAGCTGTTATTAATTCTGAGCCAGCCCCTCCATCGAAAAGTCTTAATCAAAAAGAAAATGCAGCAGGCGTTACAAACAACTTAATTGAAAATGACAAAATGGATTCTCAATCTAGCCCCCTTCATGACCTCAGCCCTATTCCTATTAAAGATAGCCCTATCTTGCATGCTGACAAGACCCATGAAAATCCTATTTTGCATGGTAAGGTTATTTTAATGAAAATCCTCAAGAGGTATCGGTTCGGGCCGGTTTAAAGGAAGCTATTAATAACATTGACTATATGTTGGAGAAGATTCCTTCTTAAGTGGATCAAATTGATGAAGTCCAAGCTTCATAAGATCCAATTACCTCTCCTAACAGATTTGCTATTTTGGAAGATTTTGATGAAGAAAATTATGTCTCTCTTAATGATCTTGATTATGTCTCTAAGGTTCAATGTAAGTCACCCAAGGCCATTCCCCCGACTGACAAAAGCAGACGCGTTCCAAGGCTCAGGCTAAGCCCTTAAGTGATATTTCCAACAACCTTTCCTATGGCTGTTAATTTATTATTCTGGAATGTGCAAGGTATAGGTAATGCTCCTACCGTTGCTCGTTTAAAACATCTTATTAAACTCCATCGTATTTCTTTAATTGTTGTCTTTGAGCCCATGATTACTTTGGATAAGGTTCAACTTATTACTCGTAGAATTAAATTCAAATTTAGTGCTTGCTAATAGTTGTAGCTCCATATGGATTTTTGCTAAGGAAGATTTCACTTGCAAAGTTCTTTTCAATTCTACTCAACATTTAACTGTGCAAATGCAACACTTTTCCTGGCCGTCGACTACTTTAGTTGCTTGTGTTTATGCAAAATGTTCAATAATTGAAAGGCATGCTCGTTGGGCTGATTTGGTTCATCATAGTCGTTTCTTTTCAAGACACCCCTTGGATTGTTGGAGGGGACTTTAATATTGTGTTATCCCTAGAAGAAAAGTCGGAGGCAATGGTTGGGACAGGATTGGAGCTTTGGATTTCCATGCTTGCATTAGTGCTGCAGGTCTTACAGATCAAGGCTATTCGGGTAGTTCATTCACTTGGTGGAACAAGCGAGAGGGGATGCTCTTATTCATCAGCAAATTGATAGAGTGATTTGTAATCAATCCTGGCAAAATCAGTTTACTCGTACTGAAGTATCTCACTTAAACATAACATGTTTGGATCACACTCCGTTGTTGGTTAATGTCATTAGCGAGGCTGCTCAACAAAAATCTCCCTTCCGTTTTCTTAATATTTTGACTGAACACTCTTCTTTTTCAAACATTGTCTGTGATGCTTGGAACATTATTGTGCCTGGTAGACCCATGGTCACCTTCTCCATGAAATTAAAGAACACCCGAAAGGCCATTAATCTCTGGAACAAGTCTACCTTTGGGAGTGTTTTTCAACATATTAAAAATTCTGAAGGGGAAGTGCAAGCCATGGAAATTCTTTATGATGAAAATAATACCCCGGAAAATAGGTCCTCTCTTCATCATGCTCAGGATAATCTCTTGCATTATCTCAAGTTGGAAGAAGGCTACTGGAAACAAAAGGCTCGTATTAAATGGTTACAAGAAGGTGAAGGGAATTCCAAGTTATTTCATGCATCTATTAAACAAACTCGTAACAAGTTGCATCTTCACAGTATTATGGCTCCAGATGGTAGAGTTTTAACTGATGCTAACTCGATTAAACAAGCTGCTATCAATTGAGTGCGGAGCCAATCTCTGAGAATGGTTTGCTTGACAATATTCCTTCTCTTGTTTCAAGCCGATATGAATAATAGTCTCAGATCCCTTCCTTCTTTGGAGAAAGTTTTTGCGGCGGTCAAAGCTCTTAATGGGGATAGTGTTCTGGCCCAGATGGGTTCTCAAGTCATTTTTATGTGAGTTGTTGGGATATAATCGGTGCTGATTTTTTCTAGGCCGTTCTTGAATTTTTTGCGAGTTTTCAACTCCCTCGTTCTTGGTCGAGTACTTTGAAGGCTACCATTCTGAAGAAAGATAATCCACTCTCTTTTCAAGATTTCCGCCCCATCAGTTTATGCAACTTTTGTAATAAAGTTATCTCGAAGGTTCTTTCCTGCCGTCTAGCGAAGATTCTTCCTTCTATCATTTCTGAAAACCAAAGCGGGTTTGTCAAAGGCCGGGAGATTCATGATAATATTTTGTTAGCTCAAGAGTTGATGTCTTCGATAAAGAAAAGGTTTCGGGATCTAATATAGCTATTAAACTGGATATGGCTAAGGCTTTCAACATAGCTTCGTGGTTCTTTCTTGTTAGAGTTCTTTCTTGTTAGAGTTCTCCGTCTTGATTAATGGGGAATCTTCTGGTTTTTTCCATTCTACTAGAGGATTGAGACAAGGTGACCCTCTTTCCCCTAGTCTTTTCATTATCTCGGGGGAAGTTCTTAGTCACACTTTGAATGATCTCCATCGATTCTCTGATTACTGCAACTTTTCTTCTTCTAGTAGGCTGCTTGATCCTATCCCATCTTGCCTTCGCTGATGACATTTTGATCTTTTGCAATGGTGTTGGTCCTTCCTTACGCAAGGATTGCTCCATTTTGTCCCTCTATGAAACTACTCAGGACAAAAAATTAATAATTTTAAGAGTTTTTTTTTCTAGCCCTTCTCTTCCGGTTGGTCGTAGGTCTAATATTGCTCGTAGATTGGGTTACAGTTGGAAACCCTTTCCCTTAACATATTTGGGTTGTCCGCTTTATGTTTGTAAGCATTTAAAGAAATATTTTGACCCCATTTTACTTAGGATTCGGAACTGAATTGGCAGTTGATTGGAAATCTTGTTTCCGCTGTTGCTCGAATTACTTTAATTAATCACGTTCTTCACTCGTTGGTCATCTATCAGCTTGCTGTTTTGGATCCCCCAGTTGGGGTTGTCAAGCAGATTGAGTCTATGCTCTCGAATTTTTTCTGGGGGTAGATTGAAGATAAAAGGAAAACTCATTGGGTTGCTTGGGCTAATTGTTTGCTTGCCTAACATGGAAGGTGGTTTGGGGATTCGGTCTTTATCAGATATTATCAAGGCATATTCTCTCAACCTTTAGTGGAAATTTCGGACAAAAAAAATATTTGGTCTCGATTTCTTAAAGCGAAATATTGTTCCCATTCTCACCCTGTGAAGCCCCACCTCAAGGATCTCATGTATGGTAGCGCATGACTGGGATTTGCTCCATGGCTGAACAATTTACTACTTGGCAAATTGGCCTCGACAACTGCTCTATATGGCATGACAACTAGCTGCCAAACATCTCTCTTACTAATTCTCCAAGCTTGCCCTCTTGATCAGATTAAAGACTTGTTTGTTTCTAACACCCATCTTCAGGATTTTGTCTCTGATTACCTTCCTACTATTGCGAGTTAAGACTATTCGATCTCGGTAGATCTCTTTATCTTCCTCTCCTGACTCGACTTATTGGTTTGCTACTTCTAATGGCTATTTTAGCTTAAGTTGTTCGTTGCACACAATAAGAGCTCATCATCCCTTCCTTCTCTCAGCTAAATATATCTGGTATAAGCATCTTTCCAGTCGGATCAATGTTTTTCTTTGGAAACTTTTCCGGAACAAAATTCCAATCGACGAAGCTCTCTCTTCTAAAGGTTTCTCTTTAGCTTCTAAATGTGCATGCTATCCTTCTGGTTGTTCCCAAACTTTCTCTCATGTCTTCCTTCACAGCCCTACTGCTTTGGAAGTTTGGCGATTTTTTAGCAATGCTTGTAATATCACAACTCATATGCTTTCTATTCCCTAAGCTTGCTTCTCCTGGTGGTTAATTGCTAAGGCTAGTGCCTCCCATTTTCTCTTGCCTTCTCTGATTCTCTGGCATTTATGGAAGCATCGCAATGGTGCATTCTTTGACAGCTCCATTCTCCCTGCGAACTAAGTCATAAAGCTCATCAAACAGGATCTTTTTGCCCATTTGAAGGCTGCCAATTACCTTTCTTGCTCCCCTAGGAATTTACATTTGTATTGATGGCTTTTGTTTTTCTTTATTGTCTTGGAGTGTTAGTTCGGTTTTGTATGGCTTTAAGCCTTTTCTTTCCGAGGTTCTGGCTCCATTGGCATCCCATTTATAAGGGCAAGGCTGGTTGTCCCCCTCAAGTTTGTATTTTGTTTCCTTATTTATAAAATCTAGCAGGGTGCCTCCCCTATTTCTCTAAAAAAATGGAAACCATAATTTTCCATGTATGAATTATTATATGAGTTATGTTAAATGATGAAGTATGAGACTCGTGGTATAATTGGGTTATGTGGATGATGGTTTGATGGTAGGTTAGAATATGGAAATAAATGCTACATGTATTGGAATTGAGAATCATATTCTATTTGATATGGATCACTTTATAATGAACTATGTAGAACAATGTTCTATGTGACTATGGATAGAATTTGGTGTATGTTGAGGATTATTCCATGAAATGATATATTATGTGTATGACATGATACATGCATGTTTTACTTGATCATAATGCTATGCCATGACATTGCATCTTTAGTAGCTTACTAAGTCTTTATGACTTACTCTATTTACTTTGTTTTCCTTAGATTCGAGCCGAACTAGTAATTCGAAGGAATCCGAGTATACGATAGTATGCGTGGTTCTAAGTGAAGGTTGCTATTATTAATATTTTGTAGCGTTGGTTTTAGAAAGGACGATTGGGAAGTGAAGTTATATAAACTTCACTATGGGTAGTAATCCATCTCGATTGGTTTTGGAAGGTTTCTACTAGTAATTCAAAGGTATTATTGTTGTTTATTTTGTACTCCGGCATGTTTAGCCATAGAGTGTGTAGACTAGAGTTGTAGACTTAGTTTAATGTTGGGTTCCGGCTGTAACGTCGTCGATGACTTGGATTTATTATTTTATATAAAATTGTAACATGTGGTTTTATTGTACGTGCCTAATGTTGCGTCACGTGCTTTGAATTTTTGGGCCAAGAGATTTAATATCTCTTATGTTGTTTTGTATTTCAGAGCTTGTTAGCTCGGGTTCCATTATGTTATTTGCTTCCGCATTTGTTGAGTCGTTGGTGTATCGTTGTTATAGCCTTACCCTTTGTTTGTTATTTGTATGCTTTTGACGGCACGACCTTGGGATCTCGTATTAGGGTCCAGGTCGACTCGTCACAGTAGGTATCAGAACTATTGGTTAGTTGTCGGCCGGGATAGGTTCCTTGGCCTAGTTGGGGGTTGATTTTGTGTGATTTGTTATATCTTAACGTCGAAGCGTTATTGTATGTTAAGACAGTAAAAACGATAATTTGTGCTAGCACTGGTAGAGTTGCCAGTGGTGATGAGTATAAGGTAGTATTAGTAGTGTTCTTGTTTGAGAGTCCACCGGAGTATTGGTGGCAAGTGTTTTGAGATTGTTGGGGACAGTAGGATGTGCCAAGAGTGTGGAAGAACATCTTGTGGGAGTTCAGGGCACATTGTATTCCTGCAGTTTGAAAAAATAAAGGAGAAATATAATTCATTATGTTAGAACTGGTAGATATGATTGTGGTTCAATATTTAGTGATGTTCACGGAGTTAGCTCGTTAGAGTAGAGTACTTAGTACCGGATGAGACAAGGAAGACTCCATGGTTTGTGAAAGGATTAAGCATAAAATACTCTAGGCAATTTATTCCATTATATCTTGCGGATTATCGAGGGGTTGTGGATCGTATGTATGCGATAGAGTTAAATATCGAGGGATACGCTTAGGAGAGAACCTCAGGGACTATTAAGGAGGATGCTGAGTTTATAGGGAAGTTAGCACATCATAAAGTTCTATAGGCAAACCCATAGTCTAGTAAGCAGAGTGATGCTTCTAACTATAGTCATAAATGACAAGGTGATGAGTTGATGTATAAAGTTTTGTTTAGGAACTGGAAATACCGAGCGTAGGTGTTCACATGCAAGTATTTTGCTTGTGCCGGTAATTACATTAGAAAAGATTACCCTAAGTTGAGGATTAACGAGTCTAGGAGTGCTAATTAGCGATCTAGTGACTCTAACAGAGATGGTGATAGACAACCTAGAGTTTGAGGTTGTGTTCACGCATGGCGGTTAGCCATTGCAAGATTTTGAGACATATCCGAGATAGGAGTAATTCCTTATACGTATAATAATGTTATTATTATCGTTATTATGAGTACGCGTTGTATCGGTAGCTCATATACATTCATACTACCTTACATTGTGTGTTGGAATTTATTGATTGTTGGTTTCCCTGATTTATTCCATGATCGAGGATGATACCCCGGTATGGGATTGGTTTATGGTTTTGGTTGAATCTTGATTTTTGGCAGGCAATTAATTGTGATATGTGTAATGTTATAAGTAATATATTTACACATGTATGAAGAATGAAAATATGATAATGTTACTAGTAGTGTTTACTAGTAGTGCGTTGAATTTGTATACTCTACAGAGATATGTGTAATGTTATAAGTAATATATTTATACATTATTATGTAGTTATTATGCGAGTAGGATATGCTCGAATCGCCCGGAGGATACATTGGTAATTATGAGATGAGTTATGGCTATTATGGTTGAGTATACCATTTTGTCGCGACTATTAGAGTGTCGTTACCACGTGAGGATTTACGTGTGTGTTTTGTTGAAGATAGGATTTTAGTTAAGATAATAATAGATCTTACGGAGTTTTAACGGTTGGGGGTACTATAGTGAATATTACCTCTTTTATTTGGATTTACTATGGAAGTGTCGTTATGTAAGTATACTAGATATACAGACCTTGTTATTGTTAGAAGTATTAATTACTTGATATATTATTATGATGGAAACCTATGAATATGTTTTCTTGGTTTTGTGTTATGAGTATGTACGATTGGATTAGTAATTGCACATGATATAGTAGTTGCTTAATTGTGCCAATATGCATGGCTATGAGTTAAATGAGTTATATGGATTTTATGAGTTGCATGAATTGCATAAGTTACATGAAGCATAGGAGTTGAAGTATGATGATACTTTTTAATTGTATATCACATTTGCATAACATATGTGTATACGTGTAACATTGTTATTGATGGGAATTTTATCATTTGCTTCATGATTAATTCATGAGTAAATATATACGTGTTGTTTACAGAGTATAAACATGACTAGTATTGGCATATGTATTGTCTTGGTTAAGGGTATTAATATATTGCCTTTATATGGGTATGCATAGTAAATGTGCTTTGTTGTAAGTAAATGTATGGTTTACAAAAGTAATAAATGTACTTAATGGATATAGTTGTAACTGATCATGAACATGCCTATGTGCATTTGTCGTCAGAGTAACTTGCTTAGTCTATTGCATAACAGAATCTTGATTATCATTGCCTAATGATTATGCCATGTTTAAACTGTTGCATTATTATGTGAGACTGTAGTAAAGGATGCTTAAAAATTTCTCATGGACCTTGGCATCCTTGCAAATGAAGCTTTTGAAATTTAATTCAGTTGGTACTCTGAATTGGTGCTCAAAAGATATTCGTTGGTGAACTAGGATTGGTAGTAAGTAGGTTAGAAATTGACTAAACCTCTTACCAAAGGGAATGAACAAAAATGGAATGAATTTTTTCAGTCAATGCTATTATGTGTTTTATCCACAATTTGGAAATCGCGAGTGTGGTTTGCATGATTATGAATGTTGACTTACTTACTTTAGGAGTGTGTTGTGGGACACTCTTCTTTAAGTTTGCGAATTGCTCTATTGGCAATCTTTACGTCCTATGATTTAGAATTTCTTGAATTTATGTCTCATGTTATGGCTCCGAAGCAATTAGTTTCGGGAGATTGGTGTTTGTGATGTCTTTGAAAATGCTCTTGTGACATGTTTGGGATTCACATGGTTAATAAATTAATAATGGAATTTGTGTGCGCTTTTGCAACTCAAGGATGAGTCAAGTTATTTTCGATCTTAAGTGTTTGGTATTGCTACGATTATTGGGATCTTTTGAACAGGTAAATGTGGATTTTTGTAGTTTCATTCTCGACTACTTGGTTTGGTTATTGTGATAGTAGACTCTGAGATTTGAGTCTAGGTTGATGGTTTTGAGCTTAAGTGTTCACTCAAAATTGAGAGACATCGTGATCGTTGTCTCGATATATTTGTGGTTGGGTGATGACCTAACGTTGGATTGTGTTGCGACTTCGAATTCGGGACGAATTCTTTTTAAAGGGAAGGATGTAATACCCGATTTTTGTTTAGCTAGATTTGCGGCGATAGTCAATTTCTTCCGTTGTTGATTGCTTGTTGGGTTTGTGAGAGAGTTTAGATGTGTGCGAGGGACCACATTAAGACCAAAATACTATTAAGAGATGCCCTATAGTTGTTGACTTTCTAAAGTCACAAGTTGTAACTCGACATTATTCGGAATGCGACGCGATTGAGAGTTTACTTGCATTTTGCGTTCGTGACCTCGGTTTGGTCCTAGATCTTTACATGATGATTGATTAACATGTTTAGATGTATTAGACTTCTAGTTGGATACATTCTTTAAGTCTAGTGATGTTTTGACGCTTCGAGGATAGCAATTATTCTTAACGTGTGGTTTGAGATTGAGTCGTGTGATCGTCTCGTCTTTCGGGCGTTCTTATTCTCCTATCTGTTGTTTAACATCTTAGAAGAATTCAATTCTATTCAATAGCCTTTTGACTTGTTCATAGTCTTGTGTTCTTGCCCGTCGGTTCGTGATTTCATTCGTTGTTTCGTTAGCGAGTTGTTGTACCTTACTTCGGTTTCGCTCCGAGTTGTTTCGGGAGTTGTTTGTAGGAGTTCTAGATCTACTTTGAAGGTGGTTTGAACCTTGTTTGGTTTAGCTAGGTATTTGAAGTCTTGTAGGGTTGAATTATAGGCCATTTTGGAGCTTCAAGGCTTGTAGTTGCATGCGGGAAAGAACTTACCCGAACAAAGGTGCAAAAATTGTGGACTAGGTATCTTTGGCATGCGCGCATGTTGCGACCGCATGCGCTCCTCGTGATGCTCCTCGTGACCTTGCCTGTTTTGGTTTACGAAGTGAATTTCCTATCCTACCCTCACTAAACCCCCTTTAAACCCTTCCTAACCCCCATACTTAGTCCTAATCATGTCCCTGAAGGACAGAGCGAGCACATCACCGCTCTAAAAGGTAAAGCCTTTAAGGGCGTTATTTATTGTATTTATTTACTTTTCTGTCTATTTATTATTTAAAGTTGTTATTTAAATCCGGCACAATGTAGCCAATATAAGCCGTTGTGCTGCCCGGATTAGAATAGGAAATATTATGTAAAAGAGCCGTTATAATGGCCAAATATTATTAAATATGTCTGTAATTATTGTAAGGAAGTGGCTGCGAGTCCGTAAATAATGTAGCCATGGATGTATTTGTTTTAATTTCCTATCTTTCAATACTTTATTTACTTGCTAAATAAATATAACAATAAGCATACTTCAGCCAAAAACCGCTTTTGAGACCGAAAGGGCGAGTTGGGTGCCTAACACCTTCCCAACTCGTAACTTAGCCTCCGAACCCGTTTTCTTTTTCTCTGGTTTATTTTTCTTTTCTTTGGTTTTGCTTTATTTGCCTTAAAATAAAGATGGCGACTCTAAAACTTTCAGATCCAGTGGGTCCTCGCAACACTCTTTTTTTGTACTTTTCTGCTCTCCCCTAAAAAAGAGAGAATGAGAATGGAAGGGTGATGTATTCCCATGTCCTGGTATCCCCTAAAAAATGGATAATTTGATGCGGGAAACTCAAAGCTCCCATAGCGATCTGAACGGGCCATAAGGCTATTTTTAATAAATTCCATATTGGGGGTGTCGCAATATCCTTTTTTGCACTTTCCTGTTTTCCCCTAAAAAAGGGAAAATGGGAATGAAAGGGTAATCCATTCCCATATCCTACTATCCCATAAAAAAGGATAACTTGATGCGGGAAACCATAAGTTCCCATATTGGATACAAAATCCACTAAAGGCAACCGAGGCACATTCCAACGTGCTAACATAGACAGCACTCCTCTCGCACTTTTGATTTCGTCTTCCCCCAAACAATGGAGGGTGGAGCGAGGCGGTGGTGTCCCACATCCGCACGTCGCACCCCTATCCAAGGCGCGCGGGCGAGGCACACCACGGGGAACCTCACGGCGACTCCATTTGGGGAGTTGTTTTATTTTAAATAAAATGGAGGGCTAGACTCATAAAATAAAACTTTTTTGTTTTTATTTGTTTCTGGCTGCAGTATGCTTGTTATATTAATTTACGCATTTAAATATTGTGTTCCTATACATATGTGTCTATATTTGTGGATATGACCCTCCATCTTGCAGCAGTTTCGTTCCGATAACTGTAACAGGTGTTTAAGAATATTTAAAAAAATTAAAAAAATATATATATATATTTAAAAAAAATCGAAAAGTCAAAAAAATAATAATTTATATATATATATATATATATTACTCCCTCCGTCCCTAATTTATTGTCCTGGTTGACTCGGCGCACCGTTTAAGAAAACTTATTTGACTGGATTATTAATATTGATTTAATGTGTAGTTTCCTTTAAAGCTCATGTATATGTGGCCCATAATTAAAGTATGGTGAAAAAGTAAGGGTAAAGTGGTAAAAGTGATGTTCTAAAAAGGTAAGTTTCAAAGTGGACAATTATTTTGGGACGGACGAAAAAGGAAAGGAGGACGATAATTTAGGGACGGAGGGAGTATATATGTTAAAAAATAAATTCCGGGCAGCACAACAAAAGAGCCGGGGCTTTATTTTACTTCCGGCTCTATATTATTATTTCTTTCAATTTATTTTCCTTTTCACTTTATTACGTACATTTATACATATCTGCATTCATTCTGTCATTTTATTTTGGGGATATAGGACCAAAATTTGTAATTAATAGGAATAGATAGTTTCCCCACTTTTCTTTCTATTTCTTAAAATGGTGTGCTTGCTTGCTTGCGCTCAAAAATAAAAAGCCGAGAAAATCCACACATAACAGCAAGACAGGTCATATCTGCTTTATTTTTCTGTTCATATATCTGTAAATAAATAAAGACTTTACTGTTTTTTTAGATACCGCACACACGTGCACGCATATAGGAATATTCCGAATTGTTACCTTACACCATGGCCAACCTACCCCCTGCATGAGCCAACGTTAGAATGCATATAGTTTCTCAGGACACTTCGGGCCAGCCGGTTTAGGTTTTGCATCTACGGATTATGAGCCGACTCTGTCAAAAAAAAAAATCAAAAAAACAATACTACTATATATATTCAAAAAAAAAAAGAAAGAGAAATGCGCAAGTTCAAAAATATATATATAACAAGTGCGCACAAAAAAAATAAATATAAATATAAATAATAAACATGGGTTGATTTATAATTCTCAGATGCTCAACCTAGACCATTTTGAATGGTGGATCTGGAAAAGAGTATAGGCCCTTCGCACAGGACCAATCGATCTGGGGGAGTCGAAAGGCAGGTGGAATCGTTGGTCGAATACTGGAGAAAGAATCCTTGTTCGAGAAAAGTCTGAGACTGTCAAAATAAAGCGGGTGCTTATCCGGTCAATTGTAGGGAACAAAAAATAATAATAATAATAAAATACACTAATAAAAAGGCACGATGTACTCCAAGCCAGACGGCCTCGGCCCCTGATACCTCCAAACCCCATTTTCCTCGAAACCTAGCCCGAATTTGGAAAGGCGGAGATATCTTGGCCGGTTGATACGGGAAAGTAGTCTGCAATCGATCGAGGGTATCGGTTCGGATCGAGACATGGGCGAGAATCGATTCGGAGAGTCCGTCCAGAAGCGGTATGGCGGCGAAAGTGAGTCGGCTATGGGTACGTCAGGTCGGGGCTCAGGGTATATTCCGCCTCGGCAATGCAAGAATGGCTTGACCAAAAGTTGGGTGCAGCGATGAGTCAAATGGCTAGTCTGGTACAAAGCCTAAAATCTAGTGGTGAGGTGAACTCCTTCCCTACAATTCCCCAAGAAGCATCCACATCTCGGTGCCTCAAACCCAACTCCTCGGAAAACACTACCCACCAAAAACTACCTACCCCAATCCCAATCCTCCACCAAGCCCCTACTACCCAAATATCTATCCTTACCGTCCTATCCACCATATCCTCCCCAAATACCGAGAATCCAAACGACCTCCCTTTTCCTATGATCAACCCACTCCTAAATAGCCCACACATGGACCCGAAAAGCTTTAACCCACTAGGCCAAGTTACCACATACTTACCTCCTAATGATCACGGTGGCATTTTGAAACTATCAATAACCCCCCAACCCAGAATCCATATACTACCCAAAACCCACCAAGCCAAAGTCCTTATAATGTCCAAAATCCACCGACTCTGGATCTTTATCCAACCCAATACCCATATCCAACCCAGAGTCCTTATAACGCCCAAAACCCACCTACCCAAAATCTCTACCAAAACCTTCAACCGGGGAAATAACCCGGCCTTCCCAAATCCGGCCCGGTATATACCAAAAACCAACTCCCCACCACCAAAATGGAGGCCGACATGGAAAATACAAGGCCATGATGCTTAAACTTCTCAATAAAGGGAATTTTCTACAGGGGCCTAACATTGCAACCATCGGCAATCGCCCTAAAAGTTCAAAATGCGACATAGAAAAGTTTCGGCGGAATTTGGATGCCTATATCCCATTTGAAGTCTTATTCCAGCGGCATGCGGTCAAGGGAGCTAGCTTTGAGGCTATGGCTTCCAATTTTCACCTCACCACGATAGGGCGCCAAACAATGGTTGATGTTGTCGGCAGCGGTAGTACCATGAATACACAGGACCCGGATATCGAGCGTTCCTTGAAAGATACAAAGATAATACCGATCCACGAAAATAGAAGGGACCTTGAATCGTGCACCAACGGGAAAAAAACTTGCGTAGAGTTTGCGATCGGTGGAAGAAATCGGCACGAGACCTTTGGACGATCCGTAGAGTCATGCTTAGAATGTTCATCAAAACCTCGGCCCATTTACGGAACAAATGCGGTACCTCCCATACCAACTTCAAAGAAATAGTGGAGATAGGAGCCGTATTGATGATGATATACGGATGGCCAACTAAAACCAATACGTCTCTAGTTCTTTCGTTACTCCAAAGGAAAAAAGCAGCATAAAACACGGTAGTCAATATGGTAGAATGCCTCAACCCCATTTTCTACCCAAAATTATAGCTACGTTCCATGGTATTATGGGTCGGACAGTGCATCAATACGGTGGGAGCAAATGATGGCCCGCCGAAGCTTGGAGAACAAGGTAAGTCGCGATTATGATGAGCTGCAAGCTCCCCGTCGGTGATCTTGCGGGGCTAATGGCACAAGGAGTGTTGAAGCCGTTGGAAAATTATAAGCCACCTAACCTGCCGCCCGGGACTTGGAACCATGCCCGATCTTGTGAATATCATCGCTCCGATGGTCACCTCACCGATAAATGTTACACCCTCAAAAATGCTATCCGGGACCTTATAGATGATAAGGTTATTGAAAAACCTCCACCCAGACCAAATGTAGTCAATAACCCTCACCTCAAATCAATATGATTGAGGTTAATGAAAACCCTTTTGTGCCCAAGTTCGAAATAAATAAACATCCACTTCCATATATCCTCATTCCTATTCCTCCATCCTTATCCATAAAAGAGCGTAGTTGTAATATGCTCTCTTGGGACACCATCCTTGGTAGCCAAAACACCTGTAACATTGAAAAAGCCACTTGGGTTGGTGGAAATGTTAGCCACCTTACCCGATCTGGCCGAGCTACGGCCGGTCAAACCACGAAAAGAGGTGACCACTGCGGAAAAGATCAAGTAACGAATCTTTGGGGCTAAAAGCGGTGGAAGATTCTTTATTAGCTCGGATGAAGAAAACTCGAGGCCAACATTTCCATCGGGGGCTTCTTGTGTGCTTCTAAGACCCAGTGATACAACGGCTAAGTCATTAAGTCAAGTAGTCGTTCTATTGAAACCTCCCCAATGAGCTTACTCATATGATCGGGAACATTCATTTCGGGAACGTAATAATGTTCATTGATCTAGACCTGCCAAGAGAAGGAACCAACCACATTGATGCTCTTCATATCACTGTGGGAATTTTGGAGAAACGGGTTCCCCGAGTTTTGATAGATAATGGGTCTTCACATTTGAATGTATGTCTGCTAGTACATTAGCCAATTTGGGGATAAAGATATCAGAACTCACTCCTTCCTCGCATGACGGTTAAGGCATACGACAACACCGGTCGATGTGTCTTGGGGGTGGTCACTTTAATGTTAAGTTGGGCCCTTAAACATGCCGGTTGAGTTCCAAGTCACGGATATACCGGCCACCTTTAACCTTTGCTTTGTTGTTAGGGCGCCCTTGGATTCATGGGGTAAAGGGGTAGCCTCTTCATTACACCGGCGTGTCAAATTCATCCACGATGACCACATAGTAATTATTACGGCCGAAGATCGTGGAAAATAAGGAAGCGAGGATATCCCAATCCTCGAGATAGAACATGAGGACAACGGTATTTTCTCGGTGGCTTTGAGGTTATCCCCAAGTTGTGGTCAACGCCATTGAATATGGCCGGCCGACATCATTGGAAAGAAAGTCACTTCCCTAGGAAACATGGTCCCTTTAAACATGTTCAGAAAAATGAATTATATGCAGTGCTAGGTCTCGGAGAAATCGGCAAGGACTAGTTAATTTAGTCCAAGATGAACTTAAGGAATGTATCCCTCCTTTCGGTCTAGGATACACGCCTACTCCAGTGAAGTAACGCAGTCATGAAACGAGCATGTGAGAAAAGAAAGGCGAGAAGAGAAAAGCGTCCTTATGAATATCCCCTCTCCAACCACTATAGAAAAACCTTAAATGGTTACTTTGTGCGTAAGGGGAAGCGAAGCCTATCTCATGTTTCTGAACCTGGATAGACGAGGAATGGGAAAAGGTGTCTGGTTGGGAAGTCTTTGAGGATGTCGGTATTCTCTCGAGATAGTATGGAGCAGGAGTTACCACAGGTAGTAGCAAGCATAAAGGCTGTCACCATTGAAAATACTTGGTCTATAGACCAAGATGATTATCTTTGGCCTGCTAGATGATGACGGTCTAGGAGGCAGACTTTAGGTATGATAGGCGGAGGCAGCGATTATGAAAAGCTCCTGGCGAGTTCGAGTCTATTTCTAATAAGACTCTGCGAGGTGGTACACCACGGCAGGTCCGCTCGACACCCGCGATGGACTTGGTAGACCGCTCCACGATCCTTTCCCCTAGCTTTTGCTACGGATTGGTCATCTACCAATCCGCTACCTATAGTTGAGGATCTCAAACCCGGGTCCTCAACAATGTAATAACCCACATGCGGTATGCTTTTAATAATAATATAAATGTCTTTGCTTATTCCTTAGTTGCACCTACTTTAAAAGAGCATTAAATAATAATAATTATGATAATGAGTCATTTAATAAAATGGACCCAAAAGATAAAAATTATCTGCTTGAGCTTGCAAAGTCGGTCGAGTACCGAGGAACAGAGCCATTCATCGGCAACCTTCTGAAGACACGTCCACTTATCAACTTTGGGAATTTGGACAATGAAGTCAAAGAAGATCGAGAATCGGACTACCTCGAGGCTCGAGAAAGAAAGGCACTCATTGATCTCCTCAAAGAATTCGTAGATATTTTTTGCGGTCCCTCGAAGATATGCCCGGCTTGGATCGGCTATAGTCGAGCAGGATTCCCACATACAGGATGCTCGCGATCAAACAAAAGCTCCGCCGCATCAAGCGAGAATGGTCACTACAAGTCAAAGAAGAAATCATGAAAGCAGTTGATTGCGTCAACTTCATTCGGGTAGTTGAATACCCGACACGGCTGTCAATATAGTGACCGTTCCCAAGCCCAACGGGAAAGTCGAAGGTGTAGACTTCGCGACCTCAACAAGCGTCGCCCAAGATGACTTCCCCACATGACATTGATATTGTGGTAGATGCCGTCGCGACTCACAAAGTCCGATCTTTAAATCGGCGGCATCTTTGGGCTACAACCAAATCAAAATGGCGTGAAGACCGAGGAGAAGACCTTCATTCACTACTCTGGGGACTTATTGTTACCTTGTCATGCCATTCGGATTGAAGAATCTGAGAGCCACTTACGGAGGGCACCCACCACCCTCTTCCACGACATGATCCATAAAGAGATGGAGGTCTATGTTGATGATATGATCGTGCATTCAGCGCCAATGGTGCTCACATTAAAGATCTTCGGAAGTTCTTGAAAGACTCGGGAAGCACCGGATGAAGCTTAACCCCACCAAATGTACATTCGGGGTTACGAGGAGGAAAAGTCTTGGGATTCTTAATGGCGAGAAGGCATCGAGATCGAGCCAGCGAAGATCAAAGCCATCCTAGAAATGCCACGGCCGAAAACTCCACCAAAGTCAAAGGCTTCTAGGCCGGTTGCGGTACATCGGCCGTTTCATCAGACGGTGACCACCACTGTGAGCCTCTTTAAACTCCTAAAAAGAATACCCGACCAAATGCAGGACGCAAAGTGTCGGCTAGCCTTGAGAAAATAAAGCCTACCTTACCAATCCCACATGCTAGCTCCACCCCATACACATAAACCTCTCCTCATATACTTAACAGTCACGGACACATCGGTAGGGGCTATGCTCGCCCGAGAAAAAGATTCCTACATTGAAAATGCCATATATTTCATAAGTAGGAAGCTACAAGGAAGCGAGCTAAATTATTCGGCGTTGGAAAAAAAGGCTGCCTTGGCCTAGTACGGGCCTTTCGAGAGGAGGCTCAAAACCTATCTCCAAGGAAGGTCCATCAAGCTCATATCGGGATGGACCCATCAAATACATCTTCGGTAAACCATCAGCTGTCAGCGGTAGACTAGCCAAGTGGTCCTTTCTTCTTAATGAGTTTGACATAACTTATGTCACACTCAAGTCTATCAAAGGGCGTCATTGCAAACCACTTAGATCTACCTTTGAAGGCCGATGAAGATGCGGCCGAGCCGGTTTCCCAGGATGAAGGTATCAGAAATCACCGACCCGGGACACTGTTGTTGGGAAGATGTTCTTTAGGGAACCGCGAACAAAAGAGGCTTTGGCATAGGAATCTGTTGTCGATCGGTGACTCTCATACTCAGTGGCTATAAGGTTGGAGTTCGAATGTTCAAATAATCTGGCGGAATATGAAGCCTGTATTGCTGGCTTATAAGAAGCTCTCAAAGGGGAGCTAAAGATCTCGAAGTCTACGGAGACTCGGCCCTAATCATAAATCAAGTCGAAGGAAGATGGAGGACCCAGGATCCTCGGCTGCAGCTCTATCATGCCAAGTTAATAACAGTCGCCGCCCGATTTGGTTCTATCTCGTTCCATTACCTGCCACGAGATAGGAATCAATCGTAGATGCTGCAGCCACTCTGGCGTCACTAGTCGATTCCCTTGAAACTAAAGTTCGACCCATTTATAGTCGGGAAGAAGGTCACTCCGGCATACTGTTTCAAAATCAAGGCAGCCCCTGAAGTAGATCACGAGCCCTGGTATGCTGACATCTTAAATCTGCTCCAGAAAAATCTTTATCCTCCTGGCTTAGACAAGAGGGGAAGAGTCTCCCTGCGAAGATGGGCCTCCCAATTCGTACTCAGCGGTGGCAGCCTGTATAAGAGGCATTATCAAGGCCTCAACTTACTATGTGTCAATCAGGCCAAAGCTGAGCAAATTATGGATCAACTACATGGTGGTACCTGTGGGCCCCACATGAATGGCCATATGCTATCAAGAAAGTCATCCGACAGGGGTACTATTGGAGTACGCTCGAAACTGATTGTATCCGGTGGGTGCGACATTGCGACAAATGTCAACGCTTTGCTAATCTACAGCATGTGCCCCCACACGTCTATACAACTCCACTGGCCCGCTTCTCAACATGGGGTATCGACGTCATAGGCCAAATTCACCCGAAGGGATCCAATGGCCATGAATACGTCCTGGTAGCCGTCGATTACTTCACAAAGTGGGTAGAAGCCTCTTCCTACAAGATCCTAAATGCCCGAAAGGTGTCCGAATTCATCCGGGCCAATATTATATACCGCTATGGGGTACCTTTCGAGATAATCTCCGACAACGGCTCTCATTTTGAAGGGGACGTGAACCGTCTGCTGGACGAGTTCAAGATCCAAAGACACAAATCCTCCCCCTACCGGCCACAAGCCAATGGTGCCGTTGAAGCAGCCAACAAAACTCTCGAGAACATCATCAGAAAAATGGCTGATACAGGAAGAGACTGGCCAGAAAAATTGCCACTAGCCTCTCTGGGGCTACCGTAACGGCATATGGCATGGAGCGGTACTACCAATAGAAGTGGAAATTCCATCATTGAGGTGATGATGGAAGCTGATATAGAGAGTTAGGTGGTAAAGGGCGGTACGAAGAACGGCCACGATTGATGAACGACGGCCTCTGTTAGCCTTGGAGCATACAGGGCATATCAAAGGCGTATCGCCCGAGCTTTCAATAAAAAGAGCCGTGATATCAAGTTGGAGACTTCGTGCTGAGAAAAACCCCAAGTTATGTTGATACTGAGGGAAAATGGAAGTGGATGGGACCATACATTGTTAAGGAGACCGATCGGGGAGGTGTCGTGCTTCTCACGAACCAAGATGGGGAAGATCTTGTCCAGCCCTTCAACCTCGACAAACTCAAAAGGTACTACGCCTGAGCCATCCTATCCCAAAATGCTTCCCTCTCCAGCCCACTAGGCTGAAAACCCAAAAGGGCGGTCTAGGCAAAAGTTAGGGCATAAAAAAAATATTAAAAATAAGGAAAATAAGGGCTCGCTAGGCTGAAAACCGAAAGTGCGGCCTAGGCAAAATTAGAGCACAAAAAATATAAAAATAAAAAATAATAATAAAATGATGAAAAAATAATGATTAAAAAATAATTATGAAAAAATGATGATAAGAGAAAATATAATATAAAGGAGATTAAAAAAAGGGGAGAGGGAAGGCATTATTCGAAGCCCTTAAGCATACTACCTTCCCTTCACATCAGAGAGGCTCGGTGACAGAAAAAACACACGACAAAGCAGCTCATATTAAAACACTAAAATATAATTTTACAAGTCCTAAGGTGCAACTTAGGAATATTTATTAAGACGTCTATATTATACTATTTATTGCATT
>CM028377.1:89932584-89968681 GCA_013146195.2 Codonopsis lanceolata | reverse complement strand
TGGTTCAACTCCTTCAATGGGAAGGTAAGAGATTCCACCGATCGTAGAACACTGCTGCCGGAGTGAGAACTCGCTAGTTCAATACAAAATCCCCGTCTTCGCCACAGAGCCTCGGCTTTAACTATTCGAGGTTCCCAGCTCGGTAGGGTTGTTGGTCGTGCTCGGGGGAGACCGTAATATTGTCTTAGGGTGCAAGCGGCCAGCCAGAATGCTCGATTCAACGAGCAAAGCCTTGAGTCCCGCCATCGACTTTGTTGGGACCATCGGTGAAAAGTTTGAAGAATCAGTGGTTTGAGCAATTTGTTGATGCGACCAGTTTTCTTGTCAAGAGAGAGGAAAAATTCTGAATAAAGTCATATCGGGCTCAGGCAGAGTGATCGGCAAGCTTCAGATGAATGACAGGAACCTAACGGTGGTTAAAGTCAAGTCGCGGGGAGGTGTTGGATGCATTCATTAACTTCGACGATGAATGGGTCGAGGGAGCCGAAGCCCGACTTGAAAGAAGTCGAAATAAAATACCATTTGTCTCCTTGGAAGTTGTGGCCTTTGTCTATATCTAAGTCAAAGGCGCTTGAGTTTAGTCCATTCTAGAGTAGAATCAGTCTTGACCTCTTCCTCGAATTCAAGTCTTCCCGTCGATTGAGGGAGAAGGCGGGAACGAATAAAGTTTGGCTTGGCCCAGGTAGTTGGTCGTTTGGGCGAAAAAGATCATCTGCTCGCGCGGTTTCACAAGGGATTTGAGAGCCACTGGTCACTGGTTGCTCGTTTAGTGGTACGGGTTTTCGTCGGCGAGTAATTAATGGGACCACATCTTGCTCGCTTTCTTCAGAAGATGAGGTCGAGGACGGAGGCAGTTCTTCTGGAGCTCCATGGTCGTAGCTCCGGCCTTCAATTTGGGAGACAGTTTCTTCGCTAGACATCCTACAGGAAGAGGAATCGAGAAGTGCAGGTTAGACATTGATTGGGTGAAGTGCGACAAAGAAATTGGCTGTTACGAGGTTGTGAGATCGACAAGCGAGTGCTTGATCATGGATTTCTCGATTCCCTCGGTTTGGATTGAAAAGGGCTGATAGTTTGTGAAGAGCGAAGGGGATTGGATTTCGGTCTATTACATCAATTGGATGAATAGTTCATAGAAAGACAGAAAAGGGGGTTTTAAATGGCATAAACCCTAACTCGGAATTCAAAAAAGGAAAATGCAGTGGAAGAATGAAAAGGGAAACAGGAAATACCTGGAATTTGGGGAGAATCTTGATTCTGCTTTCGAAAGACTTGAGGGATTGAATCCGGGAATCAATTCTTGGTGAAAATCTACGAAAATCTTCGTTTGCTTCGTCTTTCTGTCAAAGAGTCTCTATGAATTGTTTGAGGCGTAATTAAAGTTGTAAAAAGGGGAGAATTCCACCTTTAATACTCAGCCAAACCGCCGGTTGAGGGTTCAAATGATTAGGCACGAAGCACGAGGCACGGTGAACGAGGCAGCATTTAATAGGGCATAAGGAATTGGGCCTGCTTTTTCAGACTGGCGGCTGACGTTTCATGCTTTCAAGAAACGCTTCTTTAAAACGCCTCATGAATTGCCGCCTATTCAGCTTTTTGGCTCCAAGATTATTTGGGAGAAGTGTGCTTTGAATTTTTTGGGTTCCTCCTCGTCACGAGCATGAATACTCGGTAAGACAAGGAGTTGGGGGCTACTGAGCTGCTTGGCCCAATAGGCCCAAGCCATGAGCCACGTGTCAAGCATGTGTTCCCCTCTGAGTAAGCGAGCAAGCGAGCAAAGCCTGGGTTTTCATTAGGTGAGTTGCCTGCGAGCTGGGGGCTTGTTTATCGAGCAAGGTGGATGTGCGAGCATTATCACTTATGCTCGGCAAACACAAGCCATTCTTAGTTGAGGACATCCGTGTCCAGGAAAGATCAAGGTACCAGTTGAGGACGATCATGTCCGAGCAAGAGTTTCCGTTAACAGTAATGATCAGAAAACTCTTCGTGCGATTGGTATTAAGGGGCTCATTAATATGCCTGCCATTAAAAGCCATGACCAATCATGGGCAGTTAATGATAATCATGGGTAGTTAATGATAATCATGGGCAGTTAATGCCAATCATGGGTGGTTATTGACAAGTATCGGCAGTTAAACCTTCCGGCAGATATAAAAGCTGAGAAAAAGGTGGAGAAAGGTATGCGCAATCTAATTCTCTAGCCAAAACTCTGTCAAATTGCTTATTCTCTTATACTAATTTACACGCCGGAGGGCCTTTGCAGGGAGTGCCCCTGCCCAGTTTACGTTTGTTCATTTGCATAGCAGAGTTGGGCTTTGAGGATCCACGGACACGTTGAAAGCCAGGTGTTCGGATTGGGCTTATTTAGTGCATCCAGATTTCTTGGACGCATCAAAGTTCATAAACTATAAAAATGATTCATATAATTTACTCTAAAAATTGACTATATAGAGAATCTGAATAAGATTTTGTGATAGTTTACCCAAGATTTAAAAAGGAGTCAATTAAAATAAAATCTGTTAAGAAAGCATGTGAAATGAACATTAGCCATATGACATAGGGGGGGTAGCCTTGCAGGATAGGAGTATAGGCTCCTTGATAAATTGGCTCAAGGGTCCATTGCTCACCCTATATATACGATGTTATGGGGTTGATTGTTGAGCACCCCTTTCAGCTTACTGATCTCTTTGTCTCTCTGATACACTTCAGTCATAAGTTTGTGATTATTTTATAACACGTTATCAGCATGATTGTTCTACTCTTAACAATCTCAAATGATAAAATTTTCTACCGATATATTATTTATTTTATGTCTCTGGTTTACTTCAATATATATCGCATATCACCATTATTAAGAAAAGATAGACTAAGCCACGGTCGATAATATTTGGTGAGATGACGAAATAATAATTTATTATTTAACGCATAATATATATGTTCGTTGATGCTTGTGCGGAAATAACCCCAAACTATAAACTGAATATTTATAAATATACATATATTTCAATTCTATACATGAATAACTTTATATACATATATATATTTATTACTGACTTTCAAACACCCACAGAAAGGTTTGCTGAGTAGCGTGGCGTGAATATATATGTATGCTATATAATAGCTGTATAAAGTTGACTGACAAATATTCATGCAGAGTTATTTTATTTATGATCAATTTATTGCTCCTAATAAGATTTATATTTATTCATAATATAAATGAAATTCTATTAAATCAGAATTTTTACATTTTTGCCCCTCTCCTCTAACGGCTAGTTACTGATTTTTATCTCTCTCCTCCAACGGTAATAAATAGCTAGTTAACGATCATAAACAGTCATTTTTTTTCTCCATATATACAGCAACATCTTAATAGATTACTCACATTTTTACTACCTCCTTACAAACTCTCAATACCATATCTTCTTCTACAAAATGTTTCCTCCAATGTTGATAATTATTATCATACTTGTTATTGTGTGCACCGCATTGGTTTTTGTTGCTGAATACCCTCCAAACGATTTTCAAATTTTTATTATCTATCTTTGTATCATGTATGTCCTGTTAGTAGTTACAATAGCTTTCAATATACATTTTAACATGTACTGATTATCATATGAATAAAATTTCCATGTCATCATTTTATTAATATATATGTTTCATTTTTATAGTTTTTTTCATCACAAATGGCAAACATCGCTAAGTTTGAATTTGAAAGGCTGGACATAACTGGGAAAAATTATGTCTTGGAAAATAGATGCCGAAACCCACCTGGCCGCCAGAAGCCTCAAAAATACTATCCAACAAAATAATAATGAATGGATAAGTAATCAGCACCGGGCTCAGACTATGATTTTCCTACGACACCACGTCCACGAAGACCTAAAGAAGGAGTACCTCACGGTTAATGATCCATTCGTCTTTTGGGAAAGTTTGAACGAAAGATATGACCATTTGAAAATGATCATTCTCCCAAAAGCACACTATGATTGGATTCATATCCGCCTACAAGATTTTAAAACCATCAATGAATATAGTTAAATGATGTATAAAATAACCTCACAGTTCAAATTATGTGGGGAAACCATCACTGAATATGATATGTTGGAGAAGACTTTCTCCACATTTCATGCCTCGAATATGCTCCTGCAGCAGCAATATCGAGAAAAGGGTTTTAAAAGGTACTCGGAATTGATCTCTTGCCTCCTTGTAGCTGAACAGAATAATGAGATTCTAATGAAAAATCATGAATCTCGACCAACTGGTTCAGCCCCATTCCCTGAAGCGAATGAGATTATGTATGATGAAAGGCAAGGGCGTGGGCGTGGTAGTGGTTGTGGACGCAGTCGTGGTCGATGCCAAGGAAATCATGAACAAGGCCGAGGTCATGGTCGAAATCAAGGCCGAGGAAGAAGCCGTGGACGAAATAACTATCGTCGTCATCATCATCCGTATAATGGAAATTCATCTCGCCACCTGAAGTGGAACAGAGATGATGATAGAAACAACTCTTCGAGTGGGCAAAATGTGCGACAAAACAATGAAGAAAGTTCATGTTTTAGGTGTGGCATGACAGCCAGGCACATGCCGAACGACGAAACATCTAGTTGATCTTTATGAGAGATCACAAAAAGGGAAAAATGTTGAGACAAATTTCCTTGAAAACGATCCTGAAGATCTTAATTTTGATTTTGGTGATATGGCCAACGTCGACATGACCAATACCATTAGTGATGATATTGGTCATGAATAATAAATTAACATAGGAATGAAGCTATGATCCGAGTTTGAGAAAAAAACTGTGGAAAAAGTAACATGTTGTTATGTAGGAATATTATATGTTTTTCCTATGTATACTAGCATGTTTACAATAAAATTTATATATGTATTTTGCTTCAATGTGTTATCATATTTATTCATCTTTTTTTTTGTCATATTGAAATAGATCACAAATATGTTTGAATCCCAAATCCAAGGAGGAGATTTATGTCTTACAGACAGCGCTACTACGCATACCATACTTAAAGATAAGAAATATTTTTCTTATCTCAAAATTGACAATGCTAATGTCAACACTATATCTGGTAATGCCAAAATAATTGAAGGATTTGGCAAAGCAATTTTCCTAATGCCTGGAGGCATGAAATTCATGATAAATAATGCATTGTTCTCTCCTAAGTTTCAAAGAAACTTGTTATGTTTCAAAGATATTTGTCTGAATGGATATCATATTGAGACTATGAATAAGGGGAATGATGAATATCTTTGCATCACCTCAAATACTTTCGGAAGCAAGTGTATATTGGAAAAATTGTTATCTCTATCTTCTGGATTGTATAGTACAATCATAAGAATATTTGAATCATATTCTACAGTAAACCTAAAGTTTACTGAAACATTTAAAGCTTGACATGATAGATTGGGGCATCCAGGATCAATAATGATACGGATAATTATTGAGAATTCTAGTGGTCATCCAATGAAAAACCAGAAGATTTTTCAATCTAATGAACTCCATTGTGATGCTTGTTCTCAAGGAAAGTTGATAATTAGACTATCACCAACTAAAGTTGGATATAAATCACCATCGTTTTTTGAACAAATTCAGGGTGATATATCTGGACCTATCCATCCACCAAGTGGACCATTCCAATACTTTATGTTATTAATTGATGCTTCTAGCAAATGGTCGCACGTATGTCTATTATCAACTCGCAATACATCATTTGCCAAGTTCCTTGCACAAATAATCAAACTAAGAGCACAATTCCCAGATTATATGATCAAGAAAGTTAGACTTGATAATGCTGGTGAATTTACATCTCAAGCATTCAATGATTATTGTATGGCAATAGGGATTGATGTTGAACATCCAGTAGCTCATGTTCATACACAAAATGGTTTGGCTGAATCGTTGATCAAACGTATTCAACTTATTGACATACCATTAATGATGAGAACAAAGCTCCCTACTTTTGTATGGGGTCATGCTGTTTTACATGCAGCCGCACTGATTCGCCTCATGCCAAGTGCATATCATAAGTACTCCCCAATACAATTGGCATTTGGGCGAGAGCCAAATCTATCCCATCTAAGAGTTTTTGGTTGTACGGTATATGTACCAATTGCTCCACCACAACGCACAAAGATGGGACCACAAAGGAGATTGGGAGTATATGTTGGGTATGAATCCCCTTCTATAATAAAATATCTTGAACCAAAAACGGGTGACATTTTTATGGCACGCTTTGCCGATTGTCATTTTAGTGAAGACAAGTTTTCACTTTTAGGTGAAGAGGGCAAACAAGTGGGAAGAGAGATCAAATGGTGCACATCATTGTTATTGCACCTTGACCCTCCCACAAAGCAACGTGAACTGGAAGTTCAAAAGATCATACATTTACAAAATGTAGCAAATCAATTGTCATATTCATTTATAGATACAAAGAGAGTGACAAAGTCACATGTAGCTGCTATAAATGCTCCTGCCCGAATTAAAATACCAAAAGGGCTACCAAATGATAAAATGGCAAATGAATCAAAGACACACCTGAAGCGTGGACGACCCATTGGTTCAAAGGATAAAAATCCTCGCAAAAAGAAAGTGATTGAAAATCCTCAATCACATGAAAGTGTTCCAAAAGAAACACACGATCGTGAAATTGTTCCAGAAGAAACACACGATCATGCAAATCTAGTAAGCCTTGCAGGAAAGGATAACCATGAGATTTCCATTAATTACATGTGTAATGGAAAAATATGGAACCGAGATGAAATTGAGAACATTGATGATATATTCTCTTATTCGGTATACCAAGAAATTAATGACGGGACTGAAGATCCCGAACCAATATTTGTATCTGAATGTCAAAAGAGGCGTGACAAGATCAAATGGATAAATGCCATGAAGGCTGAATTAAATTTGTTGAATAAACGAAAAGTATTTGGATCTATCGTTCTCACACCTGAAGCTGTGAAACCCATTGGATACAGATGGATTTTTGTTTGAATGAGAAAAATGAGATTGTGAGATACAAGGCTCGCCTTGTTGCACAAGGTTTTTCCCAAATGTCTGGGATTGATTATGAAGAAATGTATTCTCCTGTAATGAATGCTATTACGTTCAGATATCTAATCAGCTTATCGATTTCGAAAAATCTAGATACGCATCTCATGGATGTTGTAACGGCTTATTTATACGGGTCATTAGATGTCGATATCTATATGAGAATTCCTAATGGAATCAAGGTGCCTGAAGCACTGAGCTCAAAGCCCAAAGAATTATGTGCAATTAAACTACAGAGATCACTGTATGGATTGAAGCAATCCGGGTGCATCTGGTATAATTGCTTAAGTGAGCATTTGTTGAAAGACGGATATGTGAATGATCAATTATGTCCATGTGTCTTTATAAAGAATACGATAGTTGGATTTGCAATTATTGTTGTCTATGTAGATGATCTGAATATCATTGGAACTCCCAAGGAAATCCAAGAAGCTGTTGATTACCTAAAGGGAGAATTTGAAATGAAAGATCTTGGGCAGATCAAATATTGTCTTGGTTTACAAATAGAACACTTGCATAGTGAAAATTTGTATACCAATCAAATTACACAACAAGGGTTTTGAAGCGCTTTTATATGGATAAGGCAAACCCTCTCATTAGCCCCATGATTAATAGATCACTGAATGTTGAAAAAGATCCATTTCGTCCTTGTGAAGAGAATGAAGAGATACTTCGTCCTGAAGTACCATACTTAAGTGCTATTGGAGCCCTCATGTACCTTGCTAATTGTACCAGACCGGATATAACATTTGCTACAAATCTATTGGCAAGATATAGTTCATCTCCATCACGGAGACACTGGAATGGTATCAAGCATATATTTCGTTATCTTCAAGGGACGATCGATTTGGGATTATTTTATCCCAAAGGATCAAAGGATGAAATAGTTGGTTTTGCAGATGCGAGTTATTTGTCTGATCCTCATAAGGCCAGATCACAGACCGACTATGTCTTCACGATGGGTGGTACTGCAATTTCCTGGCGTTCTCAAAAGCAAACGCTAGTTGCTACATCGTCAAATCATGCTGAGATGATCGCACTTCATGAAGCTAGTCGAGAGTGTGTATGGATTCGATCTATGACTCAGCATATTCAAAATGCCAGTGGACTACCTATCAACAAAGACCCGACAGTGTTATTTGAAGACAATGCCGCATGTGTCGCCCAAAGTAAAGAGGGATAGGGATACATCAAAAGTGACAGGTCCAAACATATCCCCCCGAAACTCTTTTTATATACTCAAGAACTTGAAAAGAAGAAAGAGGTCAGCATCCAATATGTTTGATCAAGTGATAATGTGTAGATTTATTTACGAAGGCACTCCCCACTACAACCTTCAGAAAGCATGTTCACAATATTGGGATGCGAAACCTACGAGATTTACAAAGGTGGTTTATCTTGACCCTTGTCAGTTCAAGGGGGAGCACATATGGCTGTACTCTTTTTCCCTTTATCATGGTTTTGTCCCACTGGGTTTTCCATGGAAAGGTTTTTAACGAGACAGCCCATGCACACAATTCAGATTTAAGTTGTGTACTTTTTTCTTTATGTCCGATTTTTTCCCTATTGGGTTTTTCGGCTTAAAGGTTTTTACCGAGACACACTTATTCAACTTGTAATGCTATGTTCAAGGGGGAGTGTTAAGAAAGCATGTGAAATTAACATTAGCCATATGGCATAGGGGGGGGTAGCCTTGCAGGATAGGAGTATAGGCTCCTTGATTAATTGGCTCAAGGGTCCATTGCTCACCCTATATATACGATGCTATGGGGTTGATTGTTGAGCACTCCTTTCGGCTTACTGATCTCTCTCACTCTCTCTCTCTCTGATACACTTCAGTCATAAGTTTGTGATTATTTTATAACAAAATCCGTATTGTTGTAAATATCTTATTATCGATGTCTTTATTGGTCAAAAGTCAACTAATGAAGTCAAAAATTAACTGTCTTATAAATCTATAAGAGATTGTCCAAAAAATGATAAAACATAATAAGGCAAAACACACAAATGGGCCACCCAACTTGACCCCTTTTTGTAATTCGGCCACCGAAACTTTGAATCATCTATTTTGGCCACCCTACTTTAGTCTAGTTGCAAGCGAGCTCATTTTTTGGATGGCCGTTAGATTTAGCCGTTAAGTCATGTTAAATATCTATTTTACCCCTGTAAATATCAATAGATGAACAATTATATTTAAAAAGGGGACAAACTGTAAATAATATAATCTGTGTGTTTTGGATCTATTCATCTTCATCTCTCTCACACAAACACAGATCTGTTTTGGATCTGGCATCTATTCATCTGCTCCGCCTCTCTCTCCTCCCTTCCCATAAAACTCTAACCCCCAAATTCCACCACCACACTAATCTCACACCTTCCTTACCTCACCGCCTCCGGCCAACCCTCCCGATCACCAACCTCCGCCGCAGCAGCACCAGTTCCCCCACTCGAACCACCTTCGTCGTCTCCGCTTCACACAACTCAACGCCGGTCCCGAACCTCCTGATCTCCGCCGTCGCCTACTTCTTACCATTCATCAACGGCCTCCAGTATGGACGCTTCCTCTTCGCACAGCTCCCGAGGACACTAGGTGTCGTGCTAAATCCAATCCTCTCACTCCTTGCCGTTTACCGGTCGGTTCTGTTCACAGGCTACGTCGCCTTCTTGGTCCTCTACGCCGGCGTAGTAAGGAACAACAATTTCAGCAATTATGTCAGGTTTAACTCGATGCAGGCGGTGGTTCTGGACGTGCTGATGGCGGTGCCGTTGTTGATACAACAGATTTTGGTGTCGAATCCACGCGGTTTTGGATTGAAAGTTCTGGCGATTAGCCACAGCAAGTTGTTTGTAATCGTCGTGATGTGTTTTGTTTATGGTTTGGTGCATTCGGTTTTGGGCTGGACTCCTTATTTACCGTTTGTGGCTGACGCCGTCGGCCGGCAAATGTAAAACATCAAACAAATCGGACGGAAGATCAATCAAATATGGATCGACTTTTTTCATCTCAAATGAACGAAATGTTCGAAATTGATTTCGGAAGAGCAAGGAAAATCCGCCGACAGCCCAACAACAGCCCCACCATCACCGAGGATTCAACCCAATACCCAAGTGGCGGGATCGACGGCGGCGAAGGATCGAGGTTATGGGTGGGATTTGAGAGAGAGAAAGCGAAAGGGCAGAGATGAGAAACAAATATGTGTTTGTGAGAGAGAAAGAGAGAGATGAAGATGAACAGATCTTAACCCCCAAAATTATATTATTTACAGTTTGACCATGTTTTAAATATAATTGTTTCCCTATTGATATTTACAGGGGTAAAATAGATATTTAGCATGACTTAACGACTAAATCTAACGGCCATCCAAAAAATGGGCTCGCTTGCAACTAGACTAAAGTAGGGTGACCAAAATAGATGATTCAAAGTTTCGGTGGCCGAATTGCAAAAAAGGATAAAGTTGGGTGGCCCATTTGTGTGTTTTGCCAACATAATAATAATAAAATGACTTTTTGAGCATACAATTCATCCAAGAAAACTGCGGGTTATCCATCAATAGAACGGGTAAAATATGAGAGAGAAATGGGTTGAATATGTTGGATTTTGGCCGGATCAAATGACCTAAACCCAAATGGATTCAATAACGCGTGGATCTTTTTGCTGCTTGGAATGCGACGTGGCCATTGTGAGCGTGCCACTGCGTTATTGAGAAATTTGTTTATTTGATCTGATGCTTTCCTTGTTTCAAATCGTGCATCGGGCCCCTCCCTCTTTCCAAACTTTGTTGTTGAAAATTCCCATATACCCAGACTTTAAATTCTGGCCTTAAATCAACTCAAAATTTTAATTAGCTTCATTTTAATATAAAATGCCACCTTTTTTTTATAATCAAAAGTGACATATTTAAGGGGTAAAAGTAACACTTTTTAAGTGTAAAAATGACATTTTTTAAGTGAAAAATGGTGATAATTTTTATTAAAATACAAAGTGACACTTTTATGGCAAAAAACAATATTTTAAATGTTAAAAAGATACACTTTTAAGGTTAACGATGATGCAAAGTAACACTTATATGGTCAAAAGTGACTCATTTATTTAATACTAAAAAATGACACTTTTAATGCTATAAAGTTACAATTTCACTGTTTCATATAAAAAAAAGGTTGTTATTTATAATGCAAAGTGATGTTTTTTAAACAAAAATGATACATTTAAAGTAACACATGTAAAGCAAAAGGTTACACTTTTTAAAGAAAAAAATTGATAATTTTCATTAAAATGTAAAGTGACACTTCAAGGACAAAAAAATGACACATTTTATGTTAAAAGATGACACTTTTAATACTAAAAATTGATATACTGTAATTTTCAAAAATCGAGAATTACACTGATATTTTTAAATTTTGACTCATTTAATATAAATAAATCCGTCTAACGGATTAAAAGTCATAAGGCCGTCTTACACATATGATAAGGCTATATAGGAGAAACTTCTCGAGACACAGATGATAAGGTTATATAGGAGAAACTTCTCGAGACATATGATAAGCTTACAAGGAAAGACATATGATAAGGCTATATTGAGAAAGCTTTACTTTAGTAAGGCGTTCGGCATAGCTTATAGGAGAAACTTCTCGAGGTTTATACTGTAAGCTTACTAAAAAAGTTTTAAGAATTTTAATAGCTGAAGTTTATTAGAAACCTTTTACAAAGCTTATAGTGGAAGTCGCTATTGTATTACTCCCTCCCTCTCAAAATATATGTTGTTTTTAAAGAGTTTTTTTGTTTTAAAATAAATGACATTTTGCAATTTTTGTTTTTTTTTTTTGTTTTAAAATAAATGACATGTTGCAATTTTTAATGAACTTTTTCTCTTTTTTTTTTCTTTCAACTTTACTTATATTTATTGACTCAGTAACTCGTATATGACTCTTTGGGCAAGAATATATAGACATCTCATTAATGTTTAGATAGAGACAATTTAGTCTTTATAATATGTTATCTTGGTCTGTGTAAAAATCCCCAAAACATTATATATTTTAGGGGTGTGCAAGATTTTTTCAGAACCAGACCGAACCAATAGAACTGGACCGGACCAATACTTTGGTTTGGTCCTGAATCTAAATTTTCATAAAACTGGACATTTGGGTTGGTCCCAGTTCTCAAACTAAAAAAATACATAATCGGACCGAACCGACCCAATATATTGTTTATATATATATACTAATTCCTTATAGTTTATTTATTCTACTTTTTAGTTGGTACTTTTTTATTATTTTCTTTTCACCGGTTTGTTATGCTATGAGTTTATAAGTTCAACATTTTTAATTGTTGAATGTACTTTTATCAAAAGTTTTTTAATTTTTTTATAAAGTTTCAGTCTTAAAAATTTTATTATGTATTTGTATTAAACAATTAAAAAGTAAAAAATCATAGTATTGGTTCGGTTCTGGTTTTCATACATTTTTTATTGGTTCTGGACCGGACCAATCTTTTGGTTCTCATACATATTGGGTTGGTTTCGATTCTAAATTTTTTGAAAACGAGATTGTTTGTCTGGTTCCGATTTTTTCTTATTTCTAAAAAATTATATCGAACCAAACCAAGCTTACCCCTAATATATTTTGGGTCAGTACTATAACTCTATAAATAGTATGCTCATTAATTTATTTCAAAATAACTTAGAAGCTTCTTAACTAATTATTCCCATCTACTCTCACCCTAGATTATATTAATCATCCTTTAAAATAAAATTATCTTTTTCCTTTAAATTTTTACTGGTTCTCTAGGCTCTAGCATGTCGGCTATTACATCATATCTTGCCTTTTGGCTAGCCAAATGGCCAAATAGCTAGAGTATTAGTGCCACGTGTAATCAAGTCATTTCATCTTTTCAAAGATGACCACCAAGTTTTAATGGTACTTCCCCCACGCAATCCCCTGTTCCTCCCAAACCTCATCGTTTGGTAATTGCTTAACTTACGCCGTTACGCGTCTATTCACGTGCTTAAATTCCTCGCCATTTCCCCCCGTGTTAACGTGTCAATTCCTCATTCGTTTTCTGACAACCCTTTGCTTCCAGACTATCCAATCCCAATCCCCTCCTCAACCGCGTGACCAGCACATGATACTATCCATTGACGTGGCAACCATTTATTGGCCCTCTTACTCGTTAAACCCCACCTCCCTTTGCTTAATTAATTCTCTTACGCGGCAATAAAAAAAAATCCCACAATATAAAACAACAACTGCCCCCTTCCTCTTTGTCCTAAACTTGCATTTCGTACATCTTCTTTGACAAAAATTCTTGAATTTTAATGGTGGTGAAGACGATGAAGTGGTCGCCATGGCAGCCGGCCGTTACCGAGACCCGAAGGTTTAACGTGGTGGTGAAGCCAATGAAGCTCGAAGGATTTGATAATTTGAATAAGGATGGTGGTGGGAGAGAGAAGGCTATGGTAATAAAGATGAGATGGAAAGGTCAAGTCAACCCGGGTTTAATCCATTTTCACCGTGGTACTTCAAGGCGATACAACGAATGTTCCGGTGAGCGGTTCGTGAAGAAAGGGAAACCGATAACATGGGACGACGAGTTTAACAACGTATGTAATTTTTCGGTTGTTTCGAGAGATGGACAAAACAACTTCTTACCGTGGGATGTCTCATTTAAACTTCAATATGTGAGTTTCTTCGTAGTTTTTACACATGTTTAACAATGTTATATGTAACTTGCAACGTAAGTAACGCGTACATATAATGTTGTTATTGTGTTATTGAACCTTAAATATTGATTTGATATATTTCGTATAGGGAGAGTATCGAGGCAAAAAATCGGTGATCGGAAAGGCGTCGCTTAATTTGGCGGAGATCAATTCAAATGAGTCTATACTAGTAAAAACACTTCCCCTCGATTTACACATTGCCGGAACTACTAGACAGGCTACCCTTTCTGTAAGCTTTCTTTTAAAAACTCTTTCTATTGTAAATCTAAACATAAGCAAATATTGTCGCAAATGTTGAAAATAATTTGTTCGTGGAAATGTATAGGTGTTGGTGATATTTGCGGAGATTTCCGATTCTCAAGATCCAACGTTGCTTGCTCGGAATTCATCATGGTTTGGGGGTATGCTTCGGAATGAACATGTTACTAACACGAAGAAGGGGACGAGTTTGTATGCCTTAAATGAGTCGGTCTTGTTGAACTCACAAACATGGTCCACGACCGAGTCGCAGTCTTCTTCTAATTCGGATACTCAGCTGGACCCGGTCAACAAGAAGGTCGGGTTCTTCTCATGGAAGAAGAGGCGATTAAATTTCAGAGCAGACCAGACCAAGGTTGAGCCATTGAGTATGTCTGGTCCATTAGAGGTACGTTTTTTATCATCTATTTTGCTTTGATAAAAGTAACACCTTCAATGTTAACCTGGTCAACAATAATTATTGTTAAGTCAACGTTCATTATCCGACATTCTAGAAATCCTTATAATGCACTGCAGATTAGTAGAGTCTTAAAGTTTTGTCTAAAATATTAGCTAAAAAGTAAAGGTTTAAAATGTCAAATTATTAAAACGTTTTTATATTTTAATGTAAAAATAAAAAGTTTTTGTTATAAAAATCCTTATAATGCAGATTAGTAGTCTTAGCGTTTTGTCTAAAATACTGGCTACAAAGATAAGTTTTTTTTTTTTGTTACAATCTGTTTTAATTCAATGTTTCAATAAAATGTGTTATAGAAACGAACCCTACTTAGCGAGCGACTTTTTTACTTTCCTTTGATGAGTTTTTATCGCTAACAATTTTAAGCTTTTTCGAAAAAATATTTAAAAAAAAGTGTGTTTTGATTCATTCAACAAAATTAGGAATACTAGGATATGTTGGTACGTCTACATCTCGAATTCAATATCAGAAATTAAATACGGTCTTCAAATATGATGTTTCTTGACCTAAAACCAATAAACGAAGATAAAAACTAAAGAAAAACATAAAATCTTATTTATCTGATTTATCGTATTATAAATTAAAATATGTAAAGCAATTTTACGTTTTGAAAATGACTAAAATGGAGTACAAGAAAAGATCCATTCAACTTCAGTTGGCTAGTCATATCACCTCTGCAACAAAATTAATGATATCCAAGTTTAATAATCCCCCACGTATTTGAAAAGCACTTTTATGTCAAAAGTCCATTTGCGTATGGCTTTTTAGTAATCTAACTCTATTTGACTTTGACTGTTTCCGTGTTTACTTGGTACACCATTCTTGACTTCACCATGGTTTGAGACTCATTGGTTTATGGCGTTCTTTATAAAATGAGTTGTCCCTAGTTTCTACTAATTTCTTTTTCTTTTTCTTTTCAATTTCTACTTAGACCCCCCTCTTAAATTTGACTTTGGAAAAAAATAACCTTGACTTTAATCAAGTCGCATTTCTAGTTTCTATTTCTTTTTCTTTTCAATTTCTACCTAGACCCCATCTTAAATTTGACTTTGGAAAAAAATAACCTTGACTTTATAGTTTATACCAATCATGTCGCATTTCTAATGTAATATCTTTTCACGTCCTAAAAGATTGTTAACTGGACGTACAAATTAAAAATAATTATCACCTATATTATAATTATTGTGATATTATATATTATCCAAGTATACCTATGTGAGAATTAATGAAGTTAACAATTAAAGTGGCAATCAAATCAATTGTACGAAATGATAAAGGCTACGGACGACATACAAAGAAAAGAAAGAGAGTGGATCTCCTGCAAAACGATTTTATAAATTTTAATTCGTAAGATGAAACTCTACTCTTTCATAACTAACTCATTATACGATGGATTGGGTAAGGAGGATACGTTTTACAAAAAAATATTCGTAAAACCATCTTACCTAAGTTTTTATCAAATAAAAATTATTCTTTAGGAACGGTTATTTTGGGTTTGAAAGCTTCAACGATCTTTTTAACTCCCTCTCCCCCGAAATAATAATAATAATAATATCAAGAATAAATAATACAACATATAAATTTTAAAAAATTATTATTGACTTTTCAGATTAGCTTGATTAAAGATTTATTAAGTAAATTTCATAAATTATTATTGATATGATTTTTAATATTGTATCAATAATTATACACGTATTCATGACCTCATTACCTGAGATATAATAAAAGTATGTTAGTCTAATATTTTGATATTATAATTACTTGACTTTCCCGTTAAAAAAAAAAAAGCTATTTTTATCTACCAAAAAAAAATGTGAGTTAAGGTAAAAAAAATTATTGTGATATTTTTTCATCAGTCATTTTCTTCTTATTTTTTCATTCAATCATTACAAAATCACAAATGGAACCATAAATCTAGTCAAAGCCTTAACTTCTTAATCTGATCATAAGCATATACTTCTTGCAGGGGAAAATGGTATAGTGCCTCATGGACCTAACAAGCAAGATGAAAACAACACAATGGGAAACTGGGAAGCAAGGGAACTAATTAGTAGAGATGGGCATGCTAAGCTCAAAGCCAATGTATTCTTCGCCTCTTTCGACCAACGCAGCCACAAAGCTGCTGGAGAGAGCGCATGCACGGCACTAGTCGCTGTTATCGCCCATTGGCTGCAGTCAAACCAACAATCGATACCTACAAGAACAGAATTCGACAACCTGATCATCGATGGCTCCTCAGAATGGCGAAAGCTTTGTGGTAAAGAAGCCTACGTGAACCAATTCCCCAACAAACATTTTGATCTTGAAACCGTCTTACGTGCTGGCATTCGCCCAATAACAGTTTACCCCGAAAGATCATTTGTTGGATTCTTTAGCCCCGACAAGTTTGAGGTACTGAAAGGAGCCATGTCTTTTGATGAGATATGGAATGAGATTGGTAGACATCAACAAGAGGATGAAGCGTCGAGGATTTACTTAGTGAGTTGGAACGACCATTTCTTCGTGTTGAAAGCAGATGCGGATGCATACTACATTATCGACACGTTAGGCGAGCGGCTCTATGAAGGTTGCACACAAGCATACATATTGAGGTTTGACAATGATTCGTCTTTGATGGTTCGAGGGGAGACCGAGGAGGACGAAACGGAAGTGTCTTACTCGGGGAATGATTGTTGCCGGGAATTTATTAAGAGATTTCTAGCTGCAATACCACTTGGAGAACTCGAACTCGAGGAGAGAAAGGCCGCAGTTCCTTACTACTCTCTCCATAACCGTTTGCAGATAGAATTCAACTTCAGCACTGGTTTACCATCACCAACCTCCATGTTTTCTTCTTCTGCGGCCATTTCCACCAATTAAGTACTACTTTGTTACTTCTGTAGATCAAATGTAAATATGATTTTTTTTTCTGTATATTTCGCTCGGGCTAGAAAACCTTTGTAACGGTTTGTGCCATTTTTGTACCGCATAACTAGTAGTATTTCTTTCAAAGAGAAAATGCGAAGTAAAATTCAAACGAAAGCTAGTGAAGAGGAGATCGAGTTGCCATCACAGCCAAAATTCGGATTTATAAAAGTTATACAAAGTTATATAAGAATCACTATCGCCCCCTTTTTTCTTTACTTAATTAATTGAATGAAATTTGCGGGGCAAAGTTCCTTAAAAACCCGACTTCTTTAAAATGTCCCGAACCGTTTCTGTAGGCTGAGCACCCCTTTCAAGGAAATATAGAATAGCAAGAATGTTTAAATTCACAAAGAAAAAATGAAGTGAGTTAGACAAAAAATTGGAAAAAAAGAAACAAAGTGGCTGAGACAGCTCGTCGATAATCTCAAACCAACCCATCGAAGATTCAATAACTGAAAAACGGCTCTTCTGCTCTGAAACGAAATGTTCCTGGAAATTCTTGATCCAAGTGGACCATTTGTATCTATAGGCATCAGGATCCCGATTCATGGCTATTTATTTTTGTTTCTAATTGTTCGGGCGCTCTTTTACCTTGGAAAATCATACAATTACCTCATGGGGAATTAGCCGCACCCACGAATGATATAAATACTAATGTTGCTTTGGCTTTACTCATGTCAGTGGCATATTTTTATGCGGTCTTACCAAAAAGGGTTTGGGCTATTTCGGGAAATATATTCAACCAACTCCAATCCCTTTACCCAATTGTTTCTAAAAAAGAGTCTACCTTCCCTTCTTAATCTGCAACAAAAAGAGTGTTCCACTTTAAAATATTATGTAGTTTTCTTGTAAAACCGTTTTACGGATCTTAATTCGTAAAATATAGTCTCACTCTCTCACAATTCAACCAACCAACACACGGTAGGTCGAATCAAGAGTATACGTCTTATATAAAATTGTTGAGAATGAGATGACTCGATTAACCAGGCAACAAGACAAAGGCATATTGAGTTTTGGGACTGAGCGATCGCTCAGTGGTTTAGCTGAGCGACCGCTTGATAAAAGAACCTTTGAGCCGTGCTAACTGGATTTTGTGCGGTCGTCCAGTGCTTTAGACTGAGCAACTGCTCAGCCCCGTTTTTTAGGTTTTTGTTGTTTGACCATTTTTTATACTCTTAAGGGTTTTAGGGTTTCTATTGTACCTATATAAATAGTTGTATACCTAGAGCGTTTGAAGGTGAAACTCTTATAAAATTTCGACAGTCCATTGATCTCAATCTCTCTCTCTCTCTCTCTCTTCTTTGTGATTGATCATATAATATTATGTTAATTTATTTGCTAGTTTTCCGCTATGCACAATAAAAATATACTTATAAGACCATCTAATTTAATTTTTTACATAAAATATTCGGGCATCTCAGTCATTAAACCTTTAAAAGGTTTTTTTACATTTTTTTTATATATCATACATCAGTTGTCACATCAAAAACAAAAAATCCATCTCTTAACAAACCTTTTACCACAATAGTAAACTCATTTTATTTTTTTTGCTTCCATGAACCATTTATTCCCTAAAAACAACTATTTCCATAGTTGTAAGGTTTTTTATCATCCCAATTATACTCCTTAAAACTCTCTAAAAACCAAACAATAGAAGATGCCTTTAAAAAGTTACTTGAGGTGGTCTCCAGTAAGATGGTCTTACGGATCTATATCCGTAAAACGAAACCTCATTTAAAAATTTGCGGGTTAATAATTAAACATGATAATAAAACTCATAATAATAAGTTTGTCTCAATGGACGGAACGGTTGCTTGGAGGCTTAGGCACCGAAGGTTGGCTGTTCGATTCTCCTTAGCTGCATAATTTAGTTTAAATTGTCATTAATAATAATGAGAAGTTCCTCTATTTGCTTCGGTGCCCTTGCACTTTCATTGTTTGCCGCCTAAATTCTTATATTTCTCATGTCTTACAGTTTAATCATTTGTCAATTTTTAGTATTAAGAGTGTCACTTTTTAATATTAAATTAAATGTGTCACTTTTTAATATTAAGAGTGTCACTTTTTAGTATTAAATGTGTAACTTTTTAGTATTAAGTGTGTCACTTTTTAGTATTAAGAGTATCACTTTTTAGTATTAAGAGTGTTATTTTGTATTTTAATGAGAATTATATAAATTTCCTTTTATAGTGTCACTTTCAACCTTAAAATGTGTCACTTTTATATTTTCAATGTGTCACGTTTGGCTTTAAATGTGTCATTCAACATTTCGTTAAAGTTCATTAGGGTTCGTCAAGTATCCCAAGGCAATTGATGCTAACAGAAGGCTAACGGAGCTGACAAATGATTAAACTGTAAGGCCTCCCAACAATTGTCCGCTTCGAGCAGGCGAATTCCCTCCGGTATTCATGCACCCTCAAAGTAGGCGAATGAAGAGTAGAGGGCAGACGACTAGGAAGAAAGCAGGTATAGCCGCCAGAATCTGTCCCACCAACATCAACATCGACAGGATCATCACCGTCCCACCGACATCACCGTCCCAACCAAGTTTTGGCAGTCAACGTTAGTTTTAAAGTGACACTTTTTAGTATTAAATGTGTCACTTTTTAGTATTAAAGTGACACTTTTTAGTATTAAATGTGTCACTTTTTAGTATTAAATGTGTCACTTTTTTGCATTAATAGTGTCACTTTTTAGCATTAAGTGTGTCACTTTTTAGCATTAAAAGTGTCACTTTTTAGCATTAAGAGTGTCACTTTTTAGTATTAAGAGTGTCACTTTTTAGTATTAAATGTGTCACTTTTTAGTATTAAGGGTGTCACTTTTTAGTATTAAGGGTGTCACTTTTTTTGTATTAAAAGTGTCACATTGTATTTTAATTAAAATTATAATAAATTTGCTTTTCTAGTGTCACTTTTAACATTAAAATGTGTCACTTTTGTGTTTTCAATGTGTCACGTTTGGCTTTAAATGTGTCATTTAATATTTCGTCAAAGTCCGTTAGAATCCGTCAAGTATCCCAAGGCAGTTGATACTAACTGATGGTTAACGGAACTGCCAAAGGATTAAATTGCAAGGCGTAAGAAACTTTTTAGCATTAAAAGTGTCACTTCTTAGTATTAAGTGTGTCACTTTTTAGTATTAAGAGTGTGACTTTTTAATATTAAGATTGTCACTTTTTAGTATTAAATGTGTTACTTTTTAGTATTAAGGGTGTCACCTTTTTGTATTAAGGGTGTCACTTTTTAGTAGTAAGAGTGTCACTTTGTATTTTAATAATTAATAAAAATTATAATAAATTTTCTTTTATAGTGTCACTTTTGTGTTTTCAATGTGTCACGTTTGGCTTTAAATGTGTCATTAAATATTTCATCAAAGTCCGTTAGGATTCGTCAAGTATGCCAAGGCAGTTGATACTAACGGATGGTTAACGGAGCTGCCAAAGGATTAAATTGCAAGGCGTAATGTAAGAACATAAGAATTTCGGCGACAAACATTGAAAATATAGGGCACCGGAGCAAATAGACAAATTTCTCATTGAAGAGCCTTAAAACATAATATTACAAGCTACAGAGATTCGAACCACTAACCAACCCTCGCGTTAAACCCTTAAGTGATACAGCCGACCAACTCGGCTAACACTCAATTATGATAATTTTTAACATGTTTATTTATTAACCCGCGAATTCCTAAATGGGGCTCCGTCCTACACAAGTTTATGCCAAGTTACTTTTACTATTATTATTATAAATATGCACATGTGCTTAAAAAATACAAAGCATACTAATATTTAAAAGGGTAATGCTAGGGCCACTCTAATAACACTCAATTTTTGGTACCAAATGATGAGACATCTTATGTGTCATATTGTTAACTGTAATACCCCGATAATTTTAAATAAAAAAAATTACTCCGTGTTAATTAATATTACAATCATTTTGGACCTATATAATTAATGTTATAATTAATATGTTAGATTAATGCTTTGAACCTATTAAGTAACTAATTAAATTAGCTTGACCTTGGCCCACTTGTGACTAGATTTAATTATATTATTACCCAATTAAAAGATAGGTCTTGACCCATTTAATGTTAGGGTTAGAAAACCTAATAGGGTTTCGGTATAAATAAGGGTTAAAGGAGGAGAAACCCTTTATCGATTAACAGAGAACAAAAAAAAAAGAGAGAGAAAAGAAGAGAGAGGGAGAGAGCCGACGGGGCAGCAGTAGAAGAGGTACACAAATTTTTCTTTCTTCCTTCTCTATTCGATTGATTTGTGAATGTATAAACATAATATAATATATATATATATATAATGCATAACAGTGTGTGTGTGTGTGTGTTTTTAAGGTGTAGTGTGTGTGTGCGCTATTCGTGTGTGTGCTATTCAGTGTGTGTGCAGAGCCATGATTACATGTGTTGTTGATTAGATTAGTTAAAAAAAGAAAAAAGAAAAAAAAATGTGAGAGACGATCTGTACCTTGAAGCAGTAAAGAGAATAGAGATTGGGTTTACGAGTGTAGGTGATAATGATTATATAGAATATATATATATATATATATATATATATATATGTAATGAACAAAAGTCAACATGTGGATAAAAAAATAAAATAAAATAAAATAAACTCAAACAGTGTACTATCCTGTGTTTTGTGTGCGTGAATAGTGTGTGTGTTTTTGTGTGTGCGTGAATAGTAGTTTAACTAAATTAATTAATAGGCATTACAACTATCATTATTATTATTAGAAATTAATAGGTGTTAATCGATACAATTATAGTTTAGTAATTATTATATATTTGATTATAGAATTGGACAAGCAAGGTTAGGACGACCAATTGTGTTGCGGGATCGTCTACGCTAAGCAGTTTCGAGATAAGGGATTATACCTCATTTAGGTCCTTTGAATTCTGCGTTCCATACTGTTAGGCTTCATTTATTTCTTTGATAAATGTATTTTCTTGAAAACGTGTGCCGATTTTGTATCGGTATTTGATTTTGAACTCCGTCGATTTCGTTCATTTGATTACTCATAATTATGCTCCTTCGTTTAATCTCACATACCTATCATGTTTTATGTGAGATATCTATTTGATACATAAATATGTTTGTAATTCATTTTCTAAAATGTATTTGATTATTTAAAAATTTCTACCTTGATCACTAAATCAAACAACCTAATCACGGGTAAATGTGACCTTTCGATTTACCTAGTCACGGGTTAAATGTGACCTTTAGATTTACCTAGTCACGGGTTAATGTGATCTTTCGATTTACCTAGTCACGGGTTAATGTGACCTTTTGAAACCCTTTAACCACTGGACAAGTGGTTAGTTATCCGGATATACCCTTTAAAAACATTTACCCTTATGGGTCTTTAGAATTTTTTTCGGAACATTGTTCGAACAGGTCTTTGATCGCTTATGTGATCTTGGTATTTGTGAGTCGTCTGTTGTCTCCAGCTGGTATGGGACGGTTTGTGACAATTGGACTACTCGAGTCGTTCTTTGCATTATTATCTTTCGTTTGGAATCCTAAATATTTATCTGTGAGTCATCCGTTGTCGCCAGCTGGTATGAGACGGTTGGTGACAATTGGATTACTCGAATCATTTGTTGTATCTTTATCCTTCACTTGGAATCCTGAAAATATATTTGAAATCTGAATATTTAAACTTTGACTATTTGATTTTCGCATTTTAGATATTTGAACTTTCGATTCTGATTCTTTGATTTATTTCGGTCAACTCCTCCTTAGTAACCGGAGGGGTTGTATATGAACTTGCTGAGCATTGTTCGCTCACCCTTTCTTACTCTTTCTCTTCCAAGTGACATTTTGTTTGACTAGATGAATTGTTTCGAGTAGATGAATGAAGATGGTCAAAGAAATTTTAGACATTTTTAGTTAATTTGTACTTTGGAAGTTTAATTAACTTTGATCAGTTTTATTTTGGATTTCGTTTCGGATATTTTGTGGTTGTATTTTAGTTACATTTGGAGGATATTAAATTTATTAATTATTACCTTTGGGAGTTATTATGAATTTTAGGTATTGATTGTTGGTGACATGGCCAAATTGTGGGTTCAAATTGTCGGACCCGAGTTTGGGGCGTTACAGAGTGGTATCAGAGCTTAGGCTTTAGATCCTGATGGTTTTAGGATTTAGAAATTAATAGAATTAGGAATTTATTGTAGTGTAAGGTTATGATTTTGTTTATACCATTAGTTACCTAATAGCTTTAAGTGTACGATTGTAGTTTTATGTTTACGATTATAGCTTTAAGTTATGATTTCCTTTATTTCTATTGGGATTGATACACTATTGGTTAATCGTAGGAATTTGTTATATTTTAGTTTATTAGACTTGGAATACACGAGGTGTATCCAATTTTTGAGACATTGGAATAAAGTTTGATATTGAATAAACGTTGAGGAAATTTTTGTATTCGTTTGACATTCATTTAGAACTATATATCGTGTTGGTGTATTTCGAGTGCACGAGATTATAAGATAAGATTTGGAAGAAATTGATGTTACTTAACAATTATATAGATTGTTTCCATTTATGACACGCCAATTAGCGAGCACCATTTTAGTGTGATAAAATTTTAGGCATTATTTGACACTTGCTCGTTTTTGTATCAGTATCAAATGGCACGTAGAGGTGGACGTACCGCTAACCGAGGCCGTGGTCGTGGCCGAGGAAACATGGGAGAAAGAGCAGTAGAGGACTCCGTTTCCGAGAATGTGGGGGAACAATCTGGAAGCCAACTTAACGTGAATAACGAAAACCCTACCCTTGAAGCGTCTCAACCTAACGCAGCAAATCCCGCCTTAGTAGACCTCGTGCTTATGATGAACCTTCTACAGAAATTGACAGCTTGCAGTTCTTCAACCTCGACCAGTGGCAAAGGACCCACTTGACATCTTCCAAAAGAGAAGCCCTAAGCCCTTCTCAGGCGCACCAAACACCATTAAGCGGGAAGAATGGGTTGAGAGTATGAAGAAGATCTTTAGAACTATGACCCTCTCGAGTGAACAGAAAGTCAACCTTGCCACGTTCAAGTTCGAAGGAGAGGTTGATGAGTGGTGACAGTCCGAGATGAGGATTGTTGAAGCAAATGGGGCGGGAGAGTACACCTGGGAGACTTTTCTCAAAGTCTTCAATAAGAAATATTCTCCTGAGAGCGTGCAGGACAGTAAGCTGGTTGAATTTCTCAATCTAGAGCAAGGAAATATGACGGTAGATGAGTATGCTGTCAAGTTCACATAACTATCAAAGTATGCTCCAGGTCTCATTGAGAATGACAAACAAAAGGCTGGGATGTTTGAAAGAGGCCTCGATGGAAAGATTAGCCATCGATTGATAGCCTTACAGTTGAAGACTTATGCTGAAGTTGTAGACCGAGCCAGAATACTTGAATGAGTGTCAGCAAACTACTGGAAGAAGAAGGAAGAGAAAAAGAGAGGTTTTGAGAATCTTGGAAGTAGTTCTCGAGATCAGTCGGGCTATCAAGGAGGAAGTTATAGTGGAAATAAGAAGAGAACCATAGAGGACAATCGGTCTAAGGGATCAAATCAGTGGCAGAATCAGAATCAAGGTCAGCAGCAGAATCAGAATAATGACCCTGAGTATAATAAGTGTGGTGGAAAACATAGGACTGATACTTGTTACTGGACTACGGGAGCCTGTTTTAATTGTGGAAAGATAGGGCATAGGATCAAGGATTGCCCGAAACCATTGAAGGAAAACTTTGCAAAAGGAACGGGCAGTGGTGATAAACCTAAACCAAATGCACATGGAAGAATTTACGAGATGGCTGCTCGAGACGAATGATATGGAAACTGGTATAGTGTGTCCTCACCTTTGCGACGTTTAAATTTTTATTCAGCCTAGTGTTTCATAATCAATCACCTTGTCGCATTTACACGACCTATCAAATTTTCATATGAGAACTTAAACGTCGATTAATTATAACACGATGGCCAATAGATACATTTCTGTTACCTAAGTATTTAGATCCTATCCTTTGAGTTTCTTTAAGACGTTGATGATTTTGACGTATGGTTTGGGCCATTTACTTGTTGGACCAAGTATGGGGCACTAGGAGTTTTACATGTGACGTTTGGACAAATGGATTGTCTCGGTTACATTTAAGGATTGAATGCCTAGGATCTACTAAAGTTTATTCTTCGATGTCATTATGTCTATTGGGAGTAACTTGGTTTATTCTAAATTCGAAGAGGAACATCTTGAGCTCTTTGTATGACTTGGTGTGTTAAGTTTAGGCACTAAACTTCTTTTAAGGGGGTGAGAGTGTAATACCCCGATAATTTTAAATAAAAAAATATTAATTCGTGTTAATTAATATTACAATCATTTTGGACCTATATAATTAATGTTATAATTATTGTGTTAGATTAATGCTTTGAACCTATTAAGTAACTAATTAAATTGGTTTGGGCTTGGCCCACTTGTGATTAGGTTTAATTATATTATTACCCAGTTAAAAGATAGGTCTTGACCCATTTAATGTTAGGGTTAGAAAACCTAATAGGGTTTCGGTATAAATAAGGGTTAAAGGAGGATAAAACCATTTATCGATTAACAGAGTACAAAAAAAAAGAGAAAAGACGAGAGAGGGAGAGAGCCGCCGGGGCAGCAGTAAAGGAGGTACATAAATTTTTCTTTCTTCCTTCTATATTCGATTGATTTGTGAATGTATAAACATAACATAATATCAATATATATATATATATATATATATATATATATATATATATATATATACATATATATATATATATATATATATAATGCATAACAGTGTGTGTGTGTTTTTAAGGTGTAGTGTGTGTGTGCACTATTCGTGTGTGTGTTATTCAATGTGTGGGCAGTGTGTGTGCAGAGCCATGATTACATGTGTTGTTGATTAGATTAGTTAAAAAAGAAAAAAGAAAAAAAAATATGAGAGACGATCTGTACCTCGAAGCAGTAAAAAGAATAGAGATTGGGTTTATGAGTGTAGGTGATAATGATTATATAGAATATATATATATATATATATGTAATGAACAAAAGTCAACAAGTGGATAAAAATAAATAAATAAACCCAAACAGTGTACCATTATGTGTTTTGTGTGCGTGAATAGTGTGTGTGTTTTTGTGTGTGCGTGAATAGTAGTTTAACTAAATTAATTAATAGGCATTACAACTATCATTATTATTATTAGAAATTAATAGGTGTTAATCGATACAATTATAGTTTAGTAATTATTATATATTTGATTATAGAATTGGACAAGCAAGGTTAGGACGACCAATTATGTTGCGGGATCGTCTACGCTAAGCAGTTTCGAGGTAAGGGATTATACCCCATTTAGGTCCTTTGAATTCTTCGTTCCATACTGTTAGGCTTCATTTATTTCTTTGATAAATATCTTTCCTTGAAAACGTGTGCCGATTTTGTATCGGTATTTGATTTTGAACTCCGTCGATTTCGTTCATTTGATTACTCATAATTATGCTCCTTCGTTTAATCTCACATATCTATCATGTTTTATGTGAGATATCTATTTGATACATAAATATGTTTGTAATTCATTTTGTAAAATGTATTTGATTATTTAAAAATTTCTACCTTGATCACTAAGTCAAACAACCTAGTCACGGGTAAATGTGACCTTTCGATTTACCTAGTCACGGGTTAAATGTGACCTTTAGATTTACCTAGTCACGGGTTAATGTGACCTTTCGATTTACCTAGTCACGGGTTAATGTGACCTTTTGAAACCCTTTAACAACTTGCCAAGTGGTTAGTTATCCGGATATACCCTTTAGAAACCTTTACCCTTATGGGTCTTTAGAATTTTTTTCGGAACATTGTTCGAACAGGTCTTTGACTGCTTATGTGATCTTGGTATCTGTGAGTCGTCCGTTGTCTCCGGCTGGTATGGGACGGTTTGTGACAATTGGACTACTCGAGTCGTTCTTTGCATTATTATCTTTCGTTTGGAATCCTAAATATTTATCTGTGAGTCGTCCGTTGTCGCCAGCTGGTATGGGACGGTTGGTGACAATTGGATTACTCGAGTCGTTTGTTGTATCTTTATCCTTCACTTGGAATCCTGAAAATATATTTGAAATCTGAATATTTAAACTTTGACTATTTGATTTTTGCATTTTAGATATTTGAACTTTCGATTCTGATTCTTTGATTTATTTCGGTCAACTCCTCCTTAGTAACCGGAGGGGTTGTATATGAACTTGCTGAGTATTGTTCGCTCTCCCTTTCTCACTCTTTCTCTTCCATATGACATTTTGTTTCGCTAGATGAATTGTTTCGAGTAGATGAATAAAGATGGTCAAAGAAATTTTAGACATTTTTAGTTAATTTGTACTTTGGAAGTTTAATTAACTTTGATCAGTTTTATTTTGGATTTCGTTTTGGATATTTTGTGGTTGTATTTTAGTTACATTTTGAGAATATTAAATTTATTAATTATTACATTTGGGAGTTATTATGAATTTTATGTATTGATTGTTGGTGACGTTGCCAAATTGTGGGTCCAAATTATCGGACCCGAGTTTGGGGCGTTATATTAACATAACCTTTTAACTTATAGTGGAGCCCATAAAATATCAAATAAGATGACACATTGAAAACCACATCATTTGATATACAAATTTGAGTGTTCATTAAGTGACTCTAACATTATTCTATTTAAAATATAGTCATTTTGTTTATTTTAATTTGTGTATCGAGTCAACGCATGTCACATTTTTTTAAAGAACAAACAGAGTATTACATGGTGCTAGACTACGGACACATAATCCATAGGAAATATCCATTCTATGACCAAAGAAAAAAACAAAACTAATACAAGAGTTTTAAGAATCAAGTAAGTAACAATTATCAAACGACTTAGGAATTTTTAATATTTGACTTTTTCACTAGCCTCTCTCTTGCCTTTGTATTTTATTTTATTTTGGAAAAATATTAAAAAGTCCCACTAAAAATTTCTCATATCCAAAAAGTACAAAAAATAATTCTTCTATCCAAAAAGTTCCAAAGTTAAACTTTTAGTACCAAAAATTTCAAAACTTAACGTTTCTACTAACATCGTTAGGGTTTGGGGTTTTATTTGAAAGGAAACTTATATTTAACTTCAATAATGTCAATGATTTATTAACAACTAAACTTATATTTAACTTCAATAATATCAATGATTTATTAACGACTAAGCTTGTATTTAACTTCGGATATAATAATAATTATTATTATTATAATTAGTAAGTATTTTCAACTGAAATAATAATAATGATAATAATAATAATAATAATATTTATTAACAACTTAAATAATAATAATAATAATAATTATTATTATTATAACAACAACAACAACAACAACAACAAAATAACTATACTATTAATAATAACAATAGACAAAAAAAAATCTATAGTAATAGTAGTAATTATTATTATTATTATTATTATTATTATTATTATTATTATTATTATTATTATTATTATTACCAAAATTTTATAATAGTGTAAAGGTTAACTTTTTAGATTTTTATTATGATAAAGTTAACTTTAAATTTTATGAATGAGTACTTATTTTGGGATTATTTGGGAGTGAATTTTTTAAAGAGAATTTTGTTATTATTTAATAGAAATAAGTTGATAAAGATAATAGTATTATTGTTATAATAATAACAACAATAATAATAATATCCAATTTTAATTCTTATCATATCATTGTTATAAATGAAGAAAAATAAGTTTTCATCCAAATGTAAACTTTTAACATAACGACGTTTGTAAACACGTTAAATTTTGAATTTTTTAGTGTTAAATTTGTATTTTTTTTGGAATTTTTGGATAGAATAATTATTTTTATGACTTTTTAGATATGAGAATTTCTTAGTGAGACTTTAGTATTTTTTTTTTCCCCTTTTTTTCAATCATTAAAGAACGAAAATCCAAAATTCAAAATTAAATCTCAAAACCACTATATCAAACACACCCGTAATGTTTTTAAAAGGTGGCTGATGGGTGTATATTTACATATCTCTTATTTGTCATAGTCCCTTAACATTTGGATGCATAAAAGTGAGTTTTGGGTTTTGTTCTTTAATTATGGTAGGAACTAATCTTCTTAATTTTCCAATTTAAAGAGATGTTTGAATCCGGATACTTGATTATTTTGAGATCGATTCAGTAACTTTTTTTTATCGCTTTCCTAGAATTATTTATGTTATCTGTTTTATTTGATTTTGATGTATGAATGTTTGATTTAGATTGGACGTACACCTCGATTAAGTAATCTATATACTACTCCCTCCGTTTTCGTAATATAATCCTCTTTGATTCGAATATAAATATTTTTATTTTTCTTACTTTCCAATTATACCCTTAAGATTATACTCCCATGACTCTTTTTTGAAATTCCCTCCAATAGTCCATGCTAAGATTAAGGCCGTAAATAGGTAAGTGGTGGGTCCCACTAATTAAAGAGTAAAATTCATAAGAAGAAAATGGTAAAAATTGTTTTCCATAAAAGGAAAGTTGGAAATAAGATAACTATTTTGGAATAGACAAAAAAGAAAAGGAAGACGATAATTTAAAAATTGAAGGAACAGTTATTTAGCCCGTACTCTGCAATGATATAATGTGGAATATATTTTTTTTTGTAATATTAATATAATTTTTGGACATTATAATTGGAATGTTAAACTCTCCAATTGTTATATTAATTTAATTTCTTCTAATGTTACTTATACAGTAATACTAAACTTTGTTTTTACCTAAATACTTTTAAAAATCAATATATCTTTCTAACTAACGTGAGATAAATATTTTCTATTGGTAATAAAAGAAAAAATATTTTATCTAAGGATTTTTAAAACTAACATCTAACTTGATAATAATAGTATAAGTCTTTTATGTTAAACACTTTAAAAATAATAATTCATTTTTAAAAAATGTGGGATACTTGTTTTTTATTTCTATTGGTAGTAAAATTTATGTGTTTTATCTAAAGACTTTTAAAATCAAAACTTTCTAACCATGTAGTATATATATTTTCTATTGATAATAATAGTATTTTAAAATCAACATCAATTTCTAATAAATGTGAGATATATCTCTTCTATTAGTAATAATCAAGGTTTTAAAAATCGTTAAGCGACCGCTAGACGGCACACTAGCGCCTAGCGCCTAGGCGAGGCCTAGAATTTAGGCATAATTATCATTTTTTTTAATAATTTACATCAAATATCAAACAAAGTAACTACAAATTTTTTTTTTTATATTTGTCATTTTATCAAACACTTGTCTATATTTGTAAAATGAACAAAAATATACAAACATACCACTAATCTCAATTCCCAACAACCCCAAAACAATTAACCAGCCAAGTTTAGAACTAAAAACAAAAAAATAAAAAAAATATTATTCCACCTGCTTACTGCCCCTACAACCTACAGTCTAACTTATTCTCCCTAACCCCTCCTCATTCTAAATTCTGAGTTCCGAGACAGCCCCCTTCTTTATCATCTTTTTTTTTTCTTTCTTCTCTCTATATGGCAGACCGACAACCAATTTTTCTTCCTTTTTTTCTTCTCCCTCTCTCTCTAGCAGACCGGCTTTCTTCATTTTTTTCATCCTCCAATCTATTTCCTCCTAGATCTAACCCTTTAATCTATCCTCTCTCTCTCAGTCCACCAAATATCCACAAAATCAAATCTCTTTTCTTTCTACCTCCATCTCCTCCTCACCATTACCACTCCCCTCTTCCTTCTCAAGTTCGCCCCCTTCCTTCTCCGGTCACTGCACACCACAAAATCAAAGCTACAAAAATAAATTAAGGTCAGCGGAGTTTGGCATTGGCGATGACTTGGACGATTTGGTGGTAACTAAAAATGTGGGTCCCAATGAGCACAATAATAAGCTAGAAGGGGGGGGTTGAATAGCTTATTAACACTTTAAAACTTTTAAATAAGTTCCTTGAAAGTTACTTGCAATCTATGAAAAGAATCAAGTAGCGAAAGACCTTCAAGAAAGTTGTTCCAGGTCTGCCGATAAGGACTACCGGTAGACCTTTTACTGCATTACTTAAGTTCTCATGAAATGGATAATATAAACAATGAAACTAAGCAGTTCAATTAATAGACAGACAGTAGGAAATAACACAAGTATTTTGGGATGGTTCACACTATAATAAGTGCTACGTCCACCACCAAGGCAGTCAACCTTGGATTTAAATTGTGCACTATGTTTTCCACTTAGATCAATTACAAAGAATATCCATAATGGATCGTGTACAAAATATTGACTTGTGTTTGTCTAGGGAATTAAATATCTCAGTAAATACAAGATATTTAATTGCGTATATAGTTAATGGAAGTTAACAACAAGAAGAATAAAGCAATAAATGTTGATGAGCAGCCTTCTTGTTGTTGACGAGGACTTCTAGATCTAAGGATCTATTGAATGCACCGAAATGAAAGACTTGGAGTTATGAAGTTTCGTGAGCAATTCTTTAAGTGTTCGATTGATTCTGCATGCTTGTCTCTTTTTTCCAGCCTTCAATGCGGATATATAGCAGTGCATTTCAAAAGAATCCGTTGGAGAGACGAAGACTTCAACAAATTTATTCATAAATGCATTAAATGCATGGGGTCGATAAGGATTTTCGCCTTCCAGCTTATCTAGAGCGTATAATCATTTCTCGAGATCTTCAAAAAGGTGGGCGATTTGGTGTCGATTCGAGAGATGTAGCAGAAAAGTAGGGATAGTCGCTTTTCTCGCTTTCATCGCTCAGACGAAAAGTCTTCCTCGCTGAAAGTTGCTTTCGGCGGCTTGACATGTCGTGGAATGACTTGGATTAATTCAAATAATATATAGGAATAAGTTTGAATTAATCCAGCTTAGCTTTTTGTCGGAGAGGACACGTTGAAGCATCACCGACACGAGGTCTACCGATCTTAAGCTTTGAGCTGTGTGAAGCCGAGAAGGGGTCTTCAGCCGAACCCGAAAAGTCCTACAAAAACTATACAAGGCAAAGTTCTATACATTGCCACGCTAATCGATACGCACCGATTAGCCACCAAGTATAAAACTAATGTAATGTACCGACGGATATAAATTTAACATAAGAATCAACAATCTCCTCCTATTTATATCCGGTCATCATTACTACAAATGAGGGCTTTAAAACAAACTATTTGATAGATAATAACATGTCTTAGAAAGTTTTATATATTAAGTAATCGGAAGACATGCCTCTATTAAACAGAATAACACCTCAAATGCAAGGGACTAATCTAAGTGCATACAAGAATAAGAGAGTCAAAGAACAACACACAGATTAGCGCCAGCTTAAAATAAATTTAAACCGAATGTTTAAATTCTAATTTGATAAACAATAAAGCAAAGAAGAATTTAAACAATATAATTTTGAAAAAGCAAGTAATCATCCGTATTTATAAACAAGATGTTTACATTCAACAGAGTTTTCAAAAATAAGATAAATACAAAGGAAAGGGAAGAAAAGATACATAAACTACCAAGGTCGCTTTCCCTTTGCCTTTGTCTCAGCCTCTTTTCTTTTCTTTCTCGCTTTAGCTCTTCCATTCTTCGTTGGTATTCGCCATCCGCATCGCCTGAGGTCCTGTGGAACGAGAACGTAGTCCGTTCTTCACGAAGACGATTGTTCTCTTCCATCGCATTTTGTTGATAGACCTCATTTGCTTCTCCTCCGTGATGGCGATCACGATCACGGTTGGCATTCATTATATCGTGAGCGAGTTGCGAGCGAGGTTGTTGAGTTCCAGAACGGGAGGACGACCGTGGCCGAGATGGAGAGTGATGGCGTGGAATAACTCGTAGAAAATGGAGCCTATGATACGGCAACCTTCATCTCGTTGAGCTTCGATGTTGATCTTGACATCGGTGAAGTCGTGCATCTGCCCAAAACGAGTCGCGACATCCTCTTGAAATTGTCGAAGATTAGTGGCATCCGGCTTGGTTGGCCTTGGTAGCGAAGGCTACCAGAAGGTAGATATGCTTGTGAGCTCGCTTACCGGGTAGATGGCATCCAAATGACAAAACTTCATCATTGGTCGGTCGATGGGAAGTAGATGCTTGGCCAATATGAATGGTGCCTGGCAGAGGCAGTCCGCAGCCCGAAGGGCACATTGGAGAGGGGGAGTGATGGAGTCAGAAGAGGATGAGTCTTGGGTTGGTATGGTTTTGGTGGAAGAGGATATGGCTATAGGGGAAGGTGGAGGTGGTGTTGGTGGGGAATCCAGTTCCATATCAGTGTCAGAATTTTCACTGATGTGGGAGGATTGGGGGATGGGTTCGGTAGAGAACTAGAAAGAAGGCAGGTAGAAGAGGGATTTTGGTTTTGAAGGGAAGGTTGAGAAGGTTGATGAGTAGGGGTGAATAGATGCCTCTTGACGAAAGTTCGAAGAGAACTTGGCAAAGCCAGCAGTCTAAAGGTGTGGTGTGGTTGATGAAGTTGGTTGGGATTGGGGTGGTGAGGAAGGTGTGGATGGGTCGGGTGAGTAGTTAAAGTGGTGAAGGAGGAGGAGGGAGTTGGGGTTCTGGCTCCTCCCGATTTGGAGAGGCCTCCTAGACTCCTGGGAGGTGGTGAATTCCTCGAGTAGATGACTCAGAGGAATAGATGAAGGGTTGATGGGTATAGATGAAGCGCTGACAGGTAAGGTTTGGGCGCCAAGTAGTTGGTTCAAGGCGTCGGTAGATGGTATAGATGAAGGGTTGACAGCTTGAGTGTTCAGCGTCGGTGATAGGTAGTAGTTGGTTCGGGCGGCAGTAGGGGTTTGGGACCGGTGGCTCTCCTTTTCTTCCTCAAACCGGTGGTGAGTAGGAGACTCAGTAGCTTCAACGTAGGAGTTGGAGGATTGCCGGTGGCGGTCTTCAAGGGTTTTCTGAGGGGAGTCTCCTTCGTTTTGGTTTGAGGGGGAGTGCGGGAGATGGTGAAGGTGGTTGGCCGGATTGGGTAGGAGGTGGTGAGAGGATGGCTTGGCTTGGGTAGATGGAGGAGAAGATTGGCTAGATTGGCCTGGAAGCCTTCTTATTTGGCCTTCCTTCATCTGCCTCCTTATCCACTTGGCTTGCTGCCTCTTCGCTTGGAGGTGCCACTTCACCTTGTTTTTGCCTTGGGCGCCATCTTGTCGTCAGCAATGATTTGCTCTGCGCCTCATCAGCCAATTTTTTGGCTTGTCTTTGAAGGGAGCGCCTACTTGATCACCAAATTTTTTGAAACCTTTTTGAAAGTTTGTTCTTTGGCGACTTACATGGGCTTCCATGTTAAGCGGGTGACCAAGATGGGCATGGGCTCAGCCACTTTTTCAAGGGAACAGGGCGGCCGAGACCGCCTCGGCCTTCGATAAATTGCCGTATTGATCGTGATACTTACTGAAGCGAGTGAGCTGCTTCTTTGGCACCTTGTAGCTACAACTCATCTTCTTTCAAAGAAGAGTTGATATTCGCATCATCCCTTAAAGGGCATTGATCGATCGACGAAGGGCATTTGCAAGAGGGTTGTTTTGCTTTCTACCCTTGACTTGCTTTAGCTGTCAAAAGATGATGACCCCCCAATTGAGGCAGCAGTTGAAGAATCTACAGCTGATCGGGTTTGATTTCTCAGGTAGTAAACATGTATGAGCTCCACTTTTGAATAGGAGCCACTTGTACATAAGATGGGTGCGATGGGCGTCGTGAGAAACGATTTGGAGCATTTTCCCTTGAGGCTCCATTAGGGTGTCTACTCCCCTCATGGCTTCCCAGCATACATAGCCTGGCCTCGGCCATAGTTCTGCTGCAGAGCTCCTCAGTAGGTGTCGCCTATGATAGTGTGATAGACTTAGCGGAAATGGAATAAGCGGAAAGGGCGATGGGGCGGCCTAATCCATCCTCGAAGAACCACTGGCTCATGAGTTCCATCCTCGATAGAATTCTTACGCTAGAAGATTGCTATAATTTACGTCGTTGAGGCGAAAGAGGGGTAGAATCCTCAGGAGGCGTCCATGTCTTTGCAAGCTTTTGCGCCAAGCAACTATGGAGTTGATTGACGGAAGGTCAATGCACATTCGAGAATGTATAGCTTAGGGTCCAGGAGGAATTATAATGTCATGAGCGGCGGGAAAGGTGGGGAATCCGGAAGGTTGTTGTCAAGCGGGAGGAATCTCGGTTTCGGATTCAAACTCTTTAAAACATTGCGCTTTGTTTTGAAGTTCTTTGCACGAAGAAAAACAAAATAAAAATTAGGGTTTTTCATCTGACAACTTAAACAACTGGCTTAGCTAAAGGAAGTTCAAGAAGTTTTCTAAAATAATTGGGAGACGGCCTAATTTTTGAATCGAAAAGTTTGACCCTAGAATGTTTGAGAAACAGAATGTTTGAGAGAATGAAAATGAAATCTTGAGAGCAAGGTACATAGTAAGTTTCGAGTAGAGTAGAGAAGCGTACCATTGTTGATGATGAGAAGAAGAAACAAGAAGAACTTGAATTTGCAGAAAGTAGTTACCTGAGAGAGAGAAATAGAGAGAAAGATTTCTGTTCAAAGGTTTCGTAAGTTTGGCAAATGACCGGTTCAAAGATTATTTAAAGGCGAAAAAAAAAATGCTTGATTTTGAAAAGGAACTTAAGATATTTTCTTA
>CM028377.1:89915399-89932484 GCA_013146195.2 Codonopsis lanceolata | reverse complement strand
CTAGCATTTGAAATGACGAATCCATAATACATCGGTCATTTTGTCTTCCAAATGACACGGGATATGTTGTCATTCTCATCCGCATAAGAACCAACACCAGATCCACATGCTAAAATTTTCAATAGTGTCAAGTTTTAGGATCACACAATAACTAAAAATAATCAAGTAATACTTGCAAACAAGTAATTAATTAACTTACTTCGTCTGATAGATAAGCTTTGGGTTTTGTAAAAACTCCAAACCATCTTTTGTTGCACTTAAATCCACGACGTATAACAAAATCGCTGTTGACAAAAATAAGTAATTAAAACGTTTAATAATGATAACAATAAATAAAAACTTTACTTAATAAATCTACTTGAATATTCTCACTTTCCATCTGTAACACTTAGCCAATCCATCATCAATTGTTCCTTTCCCGCATCAATCTCAAGACAATCGTTTGGTATATCTCCATCTATAAATACCCTCGCCAATCGAAGAGAATTAATAGGGTCAGGTAGCATCGTTGTGTAGGGAGAAGACGCGTGGATTGATGGTTTTTTACCCCCCTTCTCTCCTGTCTGCCACATATTTGTAGACTCAACCTCTTTCCTTGACCCTTGCCAACATCTTGGTCACACTTCCGGTAGTAGGAGACGAAGAGGAAATCAGAGGGGGAAGGGGAAGGAGAATGGAAAGTGTGCTAGTAGGAGAGGCAGTGGTAGTGGGAGGGACAAGTATGGTAGTGAGAAAGGAAGATGTAGTGGGAGTGAGAATTACAGTAATGACAGATGGTGTGGTAGTGGGAGAGGCAAAAATACTGGGAAGGGGAAATGTGGTAATGGTAGTGGCATGAGAAAGTGTAGCAGTAATGGGAAGGGGAGAGGTAAGTGTGGTGGTGGCAAATGGTGTATAAATGCAGGGGGGGGAAATGGAGTATGAGTAGGAGTCCACATCCTATTTTCATCGCGAGAGAATGGTGTATGTTCCCTCAATTCCTCTATCATTGTCATTGCATTACACTGTCATTTAAAACAAAATTAAGTAAGTAGGTAAAAACGAATAAATATCACAAATACTTACTCAAAACCATAACAGAAATTTTTTACCAACTTTTCATCCAAATAGGAGACCTCATCCCTCAAACCACTTATTTGAATTCTTTGTTGATCAATCTTTTGGTTCAACTCCCGCAACATATCAAGAATGGAAATAAGCATCACATTAGAAGTAGTTGCAGGAGTTTCACCACGTCATGGTGACTAGAGGAGGAGTTGCATGGTGGCAACCGTTCGGCTTCATCGTTGCGTGGTGGAGAAGGTTGGGCTTCATCGTTTCTAGAATTTTCAGCCTTAACATCAAATGATGTTGCCCAAACTTCGCCAAAACGCTGCTGAAATTCAAGAATATAAGGCTCATTTAGTTCGACCGCCGTCGGGTCAATGGAACAAGAACACCATCCTGACAATTGATCGCAAACAACTTCATTAATCAACAACTATACAAACAAAATTAAATTTTAATCAACTATCACAAAAATTGAAAACATTTACCCAATTTACATCCAATTTTTCAATTATTTCATGGAACTTTGGATTTTTTTTCGACTCCCATTTGCACATTCTTGGAAGAATGGCCGCATCATCATCAGATTTAATGGTTGAGAGTTGAAATAGATCTCGAAATCCATTAAATTCACCAAACATCTTAAATGCCCAAACCTACAAATAAGTTACATGTTAGAAACATCAAATAATTAGCTAATCAATATAAATTTTAGAATATTTCAAATTACAATTGTTTACCTGTAATGCAAAATGTAATCCATAGCATACAGAGTTGTTAAGCGTTTTTTTCAAAGCAATATTTTTAATCGAATTTATAAGGTACGAATATGACTTTGTCCCCTATGGATATATGTTAAACAACTCTAAATCATCCACAATATCCAAAACAAACATGTCAATTGAAGTATTTGTTTCCTTAGCTCTCAATTCAGACTCATATATAAGGGCTAAGCCCAATTTATATTTATCATCCACATTATCTGCATTGTCAAATACTGTTTTCAAAACTGATTGCTTCACTGCACTTCGTACCATTATATATTGATTGACCAACCTCTTCGTAGTTAGAATTCGTTCCGAACAATCTTCTTCCAATCCAGGAGATAAGCCGATGATTAAGGTGTAGTCAGATAATGAAAATCTTACATTTTTCCCACCTATACGAAACCACAGCTCATCCTTTTTGCCGGTGGGTGAGTGAATCAAGAACATAGTAAGTACATGGAACAACACATTGCTCCTCTTAATAGTTCTATTGATGGTACATAGTTTTCCAAACACAGAATTCCTAAACAATTCTTTGTGTAGATCGTCAAGATTTGAATAGACATAATCAACTACTTTCAGATCTTCTTTGCAACTGATCTTTGCAGTGCACCATTCATTTTTTTTGGGTTAAATACAATGCCATTTTGTCTATATTAGAAACATAAAACATTAAATATGAATTAAAACACAAACATATCATCTGTAACTAAAATTGAGTCTGTATTAGAAACATAAAACATTAAATATTAATTAAAACACCAACACAAAAATTGAGTAATGTTCGGTCCAGACCACCGAAAATTCTAAGGAATGTTTGGTTACCTTCCTCGAACATCTATATATATATATATAATGACAAACGTGATTTTCCCGCCTAAAACTGATTTCCATAAATGAAAACATTGGAAGCTGAAACACTTTGTTTTTTTTTTCCTTTGTTTTTATACTAAACATTTAATATTCTTAGATAAGTTGACATGAATATATTTATACCAGATTATGCAACCGACCAGTTCTTCCCAGGGTTTATACCGAATTATGCAACCGACCAGTTCTTCCCAGAGTTTATACCAAATTATGCAACCGAACAGTTATTCTCAGGGTTTATACCAGATTATGCAATCGACCAGTTCCTCCCATGGTTTATACCAGATTATGCAACCGACCATTTCCTCCCAGGGCTTATTCCAGATTATGCAACCAACCAGTTCTTCCCAGGGTTTATACCAGATTGTGCAACCGACTAGTTCTTCCCATGGTTTATACCAGATTATGCAACCGACCAGTTCTTTTTTTTTAAACCGATCAGTTCTTTTTAGGGTTTATACCAGATTATGTAACTTAACGTAAAGTAACTTAACATAACGTAATGGAACGTAACTTAACGTAACGTAACGTAACTTAACTTAACATAAAGACATTGTAACGTAACTTAACGTAACGTAACTTAACATAACGTAATGGAACGTAACTTAACTAATATAAAGACACTGTTACGTAGATCAAAAAATGCCAAGGTAGATCAAAAAAACCCTTGGTATATCAAAAAGTGTAAAAGTAGATCAAAAAATGCCAAGGTAGATCAAAAAAAGCCTTGGTAGATCAAAAAATGTGAAAGTAGATCAAAAAATGCCAAGGTACATCAAAAAAATATGAAGGTAGATCAAAAAAAGCCTTGGTAGATCAAAAAATGCCAAGGTAGATCAAAAAATGTGAAGGTAGAACAAAAAAAGCCTTAGTAGATCAAAAAATGTGAAGGTAGATAAAAAAAAACATTGATAGATCAAAAAATGCAAAGGTATATCAAAAAAAGCCTTGGTAGATCACAAAATGGGAAGGTAGATCAAAAAAATCCTTGGTAGATAAAAAAAATGCTAAGGTAGATCAAAAAATGTGAAGGTAGATAAAAAAATGCCAAGGTAAATAAAAAAATGCCAAGGTAGATCAAAAAATGTGGCCTTGGTAGATCAAAAAATACCAAGGTAGATCAAAAAAAAGTCTTGGTAGATCAAAAATTACCAAGGTAGATCAAAAAATGTCAAGGTAGATCAAAAAAAGCCTTGGTAGATTAAAAAATGTCAAGGTAGATAAAAAAAAATGTCTTGGTAGATCGCAAAATGGGAAGGTAGATCAAAAAAAATCCTTGGTAGATCAAAAAATATCAAGGTAGATAAAAAAAACCTTGGTAGATCAAAAAATGCCAATGTAGATCAAAAAAAGCCTTGGTAGATCAAAAAATGTGAAGGTTGATAAAAAAATGCCAAGGTAGGTAGATCAAAAAATTCCAAGGTAGATCAAAAAAAAGTTTTGGTAGATCAAAAAATGCCAAGGTAGATCAAAAAATGTGAAGGTAGATCAAAAAAAGCCTTGGTAGATAAAAAAAGGCCAAGGTAGATCAAAAAAATATCAAGGTAGATCAAAAAATGCTAAGGTAGATCAAAAAAAGTCTTGGTAGATAAAAAAATGCCTTGGTAGATCGCAAAATGGGAAGGTAGATCAGAAAAATCCTTGGTAGATCAAAAAATACCAAGGTAGATCAAAAAATGTCAAGGTAGATTAAAAAAAGCCTTGGTAGATCAAAAAAATGCCAATGTAGATAAAAAAAAGCCTTGGTAGATCAAAAAATGTGAAGGTTGATAAAAAAATGCCAAGGTAAGTAGATCAAAAAATGCCAAGGTAGATCAAAAAATGTGAAGGTAAATCAAAAAAAGTTTTGGTAGATCAAAAAATGTCAAGGTAGATCATAAAGTTCAGCTATTTTGCCCTAACTTTTCTGAATATGTTCGGCTATTGTCCAGACGTTCATTCAACACTTATTGGTGCAAATCCAACACTTATTTGGTGGAACTTCAACACCCCCAAATACAATTAAAAAATAACAGAATAAAATAATCAACACTTATTTGTGCAAATCCAACATTTTAAACTGTTACTAAACAGCGAATACACTAAGGCTGATTTATACAATTTACAATTTAAAAGTTGATTACATTTGCACAAACTATACTAAACATCAATTTTATTATAAATATTACATTTCAAGGAACATATTCAGGGATTATAATTATCACAAAAAGTATTGATGGTAAACATTTCCCTCCACTTTCGAACAAGGTTAACATCTACTTCAACTGGGTATATATCGAAGGTCAAATACTCAATATATTTTAGTGCAAGAATCTCACAGTCACCCCTGTGAGACATTCAAAACATAAATTAGATATCAAGGCAAATAAACATATAATATAAAGTAGATCAAAAAAAATTACTCACGACGACAACTGTACGGGTAGACAAGTATCCCAACCACAAGTAAGTTTTTGACCAAAGTGCAGTCCAACCAGGTCTGCAATGCATGGGATCATAACCAAAAAAGGAATAACTTGTTTCTTCAACTCCTTTGCTGTTATAGCACTTATATCCGAGTCATATATGACGAGCGTGCAATCTTTTATATCAAGGTCCCCAACAATCCAATGATTATATGCGCATATTGGAAAGTATAAATGACTAGATTCAGTCCATGCTTTCACAAACCACTCAACATCTTGAAATTTTCGCCACTGACCCATCGCACAGTCTAACATCGCTACTGATCAATCGTTAATTTTCATTTCATTTTTGCTTAACAAATGTGAATACATGCTGGTCACTAGCATTTGAAATGAAAAATCCAAAATACACCTATCATTTTGTCTTCCAAATGACAAGGGATATTTTGTCATTCTCATCCTCCTATGAAACAACACCAGATCCACATGTTGAAATTTTCAGTAGTGTCAAGTATTAGGATCACACAATAACAAAAAAATAATCAAGTAATACTTGCAAGTAAGTAATTAATTAACTTTATCAGATATATATGCTTTGGGTTTTGAAAAAACTGCAAACCATCTCTTGTTACATTTGAATCCCCGACATATAACAAAATCGCTGTGGAAAAAAATAAGACTTTTAATAATGATAACAATAAATAAAAATTCAACTCAATAAATCAACTTGTATATTCTCACTTTGCATCCGCAACATCTATCCAATCAACCATTAATTTTTCCTTTCCCGCATCAATTTAAAGCCATTCGTTTGGTATTTCTCCATCTATAAATACCCTCGCCAAACGTAAAGAATTAATGGGGTCAGGTAGCATATATGTTGGCAAAGTGAGCAAGGTAAGGGTAGGCATTGCTAGGAAGAAGTCGCATGGACTGATGGTTTTCTACCCCTCTTCTCTCCCGTTTGCAAAACATTTCCAGAATCGACCTCTTTCCTTTTTTTACCCTTACCTTTTGCCCTCTGATAAACGAAATCAATGTCCTTTACCCTTGCCAACAGCTTAGTCACACTTCCGATAGTGGGAGACGAAGACGTAGTCAGAGGGGGAAGGGGAAGGGGAAGAGGAAAGGGAAGAGGAAGGGGAAGTGTGGTAGTAGGAGAGGAAGTGGTAGCGGGAGTGAGAAATATGGTAGTAGGAGAGACAAAAGTAATGGGAAGGGAAACTATGGTATTGGTAGTGGCATGAGAAAATGTAGCAGTAATGAGGAGGGGAGACGTAACTGTGGTGGTGTCAGTAACATGGGGAGGGGGAGGGGAGGGAGTAGTGAAGGCTGTGTTAGGAGTTGTGTTGGGAGTATAAGTAGGAGTCCACATTGTATTATCATCATGTGAGAATGGTGCACATCCCCTCAATTCCTCTATCATTGTCATTGCATTACACTGCCATTTAAAAGAAAATTAAGTAAGTAGGTAAAAACGAATAAATATCATAAATACTTGCTCAAAACCAAATAAAATTTTTTTACCATTTTTTCATCCAAAGAGAAGACGGGAGTGGCCTGGCAATGATTGGTCTCGTGAGGACCGGACTGGAGAGGAGTTGCGTGGTGGTGACCGTTGGGCTTCATTGTTGCGTGGTGAAGACGGTTGGGCCTCATCGTTTCTAGAATTTTTAGCCTCAACATCAAATGATGTTGCCTGAACTTCACCAAAACGCGGCTGAAAAGCAAGAACGTAAGACTCATTTTGTTCGGTCGCCATCGGGTCAATGGAACAAAAACACCATCCTAGCAATTGATCAAAAACAACTTCATTAATCAACAAATATACAAACAAAATTAAATTTTAATCAACTATCACAAAAGTTGAAAACATTTACCCAGTTTACATCCAATTTTACGATTATTTCATGGAACTTTGGAGTTTTTTTCGACTGCCATTTGCACATTCTTGGAAGAATGGCCACATCATCATCAGATCTTCTGGTTGACAGTTGAAATATATCTCCAAATATATTAAATTCACTAAACATCTCAAAGGCCCAAACCTATAAATAAGTTACATGTTAGAAACATCAAATAATTAACTAATCAATATAAATTTTAGAATATTTCAAATTACAATTGTTTACCTGTAATGCAGAGCATAATCTATAGCATACGTTCGTACTTGTATGAGTTTTTTTCTCAGCAACTCAGCAATATTCTTATCGAATTGATAAGGTAAGGATATGACCTTGTCCCCCATGGATATAGCTTAAACAACTCCAAGTCATCCACAATATCCAAAACTCTAAGGTCAATTGAAGTATTCCCTTCCTTAGCTCTCAATAAACACTCATATATACGGGCTAAGCCCAATTTATATTTATCATCCTCATTTTCTGCATTTTCAAATGATGTTTTCAAATCAGATTGCTTCACAGCAGTCCGTACCATTATATATTGATTGACCTATCTCTTCGGAGTGGGAATTCGTTCCCAACAGTCTTCTTCCGAACCAGCAGATAAGTCGATGATTAAAGTGTAGTTGGATAACGAAAATCTTACGTTTTTCCCACCTATATGAAACCACAGTTCATCTTTTCTGCCGGTGAGTGGCTCGATTAACAACATTGCCAGTACATGGAACAACACATTGTTCCTCTTCATATTCCTATTGATGCACAAAATTTTCCAAATGAATAATTTCTAAGAAATTCTTTGTGTACATCGTCAAGTTTTGAATGTAATGAATGCAAAAATGCGGGAATAACCAACAATATAACACAGTCAATCAAGGGTTGAGGGTCGAGTAAGGTCGAGTTAATCGATCGTATTACTCAACCGTATTTTATACGCCATATTTTTGCCAGTTTCGAAATTTACTGTTTCATAAGATTGTACTTGATAATTACCACTCGGTGACTTTGAGTTCTGATTTTGGGTTTTGAGTTTTGATTTTGAATTTTGAAGTTTTTCTGCTTAATCCATCAAAAAGTTAGTTTTGAGTTTTAATTTTAATTTTTAAGTTTATTTATTTAACCCAACAAAGCAAATAAATGAAAAAAAAATTAGTTTCACTAACGAACGAACGACATAAATGAAAACATTGGAAGCTGAAACACTTTTTTTTTTAATACTAAACATTTAATATTCACTAAATACTTGACTTTATTTTAAATATTGAAGTCTCAGATTATTAGATTTATATTTTTTAAAAAAAAACTTTGAAAGTTGTACAAAGAAATAAAATGTAAAACAAAATGATATAGGCACAATATTCAGCTCAATGAAAAATTAAAAAGATTTAAATAATCCGGGAAGAGATCGCTACTATTTCTTACCGAATGTTAGGTGAATGAAATTTTGAAGTGAAAGAATATATGTTAAATTAAGGATTCTAGATGAAGGGTTCTAACTGAAGGGTTGCAATTGTTAGACGACAAATGTTGAATTTGGCTAGGTGTTGAGGTCGTGGATTACTTTACTAAGAGTAGTTTTCCGGAAAGACCGTCTTACGAGTTTTAATTCGTAAGAGGGAGCTCCACTATCTCACAAAACAACTCACCAACACACGATGAGTCGAGTAAAAGAGATACGTCTTACATAAAATAAATGTAATATTATTTTTTTGTAAGTTTTTATTGTATATTAATAGTTTAAAAGGGACAACTTACATGACATGAGGCTTAAGGGTGGATGTGAGATTTTAATGGGTTAGGTTTTATATATAATAGGCCTTTTAGTGTTTTTCAATTAAGTGAGTTTTTTTATTTTTTATTTTGGCAAGAAATAATTACGGACTGGTCCCTTTTTTCTAAAATGTTAACCGTTGAAATATTCTTTTTTTAATTGCAAAAGTACTTATTTTTTCTTCCTTAACCCCAGAGTCTTTTATGACGTGTCATATTTACAAGAAAGAGTTTTGACACCATAAATGAATACATGGTATCTAACAATCACTTGAAAGAAAGAACTTATTTGAGTTCAAATTATATTTGTAGGTAGAGAACGACACAAGTTTGTTTGAAGACAATCATCCTACAGAGTTTTTAAATAGTATAAAGTGTTCAGCATTGTCTAACCATGAATTAACACTTAAGGTTGGTGTTTCGGTGATGTTGTTGAGAAACATTGACCATGTTGCTGATATTGTTGAGAAACATTGACACTGTTGTTAGATTGTGCAATGGAATAAGACTAATTATTACCATACTTGAGAATCACGTTGTTGAAGTAATTTTTTTGAATGAAAGCAATGTTGGAAACAAAATGTTTATACCAAGAATGTCATTGTCTCCATTAGATGTGAGGTTGTCTTTCAAGTTTCTAAAAAAGATAATTTTCATTGGAAATATCGTATGTCATGACAATTAACAAAAGTTAAGGACAATCACTATCACATGTAGGATTCTTCTTGAAGAAGCCATCATTCAGTCATGGTCAGTTATATGTTACAAGTTCTAGGGTAACAAACCGTTCTGGTTTGAAGATATTAATACTGATGAAGATGGAAAGTCAACAAATAAAACAACAAATGTTGTGTATAAGGAAATTTTTAAAAATCTATAATATTACCAATAAAATGATGTACTTATATTTAAGTAATTGCCTCAAGCATTGCTTTCCTTAATATATTTTTTTGATTTTGATTTTCTTATTTGTTTTGCATGAATATTATATAATTAAAAAAATATTTTTGTTCATGCATTTAACGCACGGATGTAAAACTATTTATTATGAATGTTCGGTGATCTGGACCGAACATTACTATTCCATTGTTTTTTTAAATAATGTTCATCACTCCTATATTAAATTGACTGTAATTAATAAAAAATAAGCTTATAATAATCAAAGTATACATGGATATGATTATGACTAATTTTTATCATAGTTGATTAAAAATTGAGTTGGTCAACTGAGAATGATGAAAATAACCTTAACCCCTAAATAAAAAGAAAATTATAACAATATAATGTAAGCTTACCTTGATGATTAGAAACTTAGAGTTAAGTTTGCTTTTGAAAATACCAATTCGATCAACGTGATTAAGAGGTTGAGTTCGTCTGCTATCAACATAGAGTTAATTGACTTCTTGTTTGAAGGTAATTAATACAGAAAGGCAAGAATCACCAACAATATAAGGTGGTCGATCAAATGATCAATGGTCGAGTAAGGTCGAGTTAATCGACCGTATTATATACGTCATTTAAGATATTTCAAAGGGTAAGATCAAGTAAGGTCGAGTTGCTTGACCATATTGATCGACAGTATTATATACGTCATTTAAGGTATTTCAAAGAGTCAATGGTTGAGTAAGGTCGAGTTGATCGACTATTGATCGACCTTAAATCCTAAGGGTATTTTTGCCCGTTTATAAATTGACTGTTCTAAAGACCATGAAAGTATAATACATAAGCCATAAGGCTGTACTTGATTATTTCCTCCAAAATTAAGAAAACCCAAAGTTGAGAACTCCTTCAATTTGGAGAACTCATTTTTTGGGTTGGAAACTCAATGAAGAACTTACATTATAGATGCTCTAAAAGTCTATGATCACTAAAAGCTATTTCTTGAATCTTGGGTTGCAAAAATTTATCAGATGCATGACCATGGACAAATCCATAATTTGTGTAAAGTAGACTATAAGAATGCCAGTTATGTAAATTACAATACAAATTTTACGAAATTAAATGAGTAACAAAATATCATTGTTTGATGAAAATAAGTAATCAAGAAGGAGAAAGAGAACTAACATTCAATTTCCCAAGGCCATCCATGCCAATTCTTATTCACAATCCAGAAATCTCCAACCATTGAAAGCATAGCAATAACTTAGTCACCAATTCAAACCAACGAAAACCTGTGGAATGAGTTCATAATACAAAGTAAAGCCTAAATCTCACTTAACCTACCCAGCAAAAATAAGAAATATAATAGATCGCAAATTATACTGTCTACATATCAAAATTATCCAACAAAATACAATAATATAAGGAGAGATTCACAACATTCCCACAACAAAACGTGCTGGATTCACCATTGATTTCGAATATTTAAACCCAATATAAACCCTACATCACTGTCTATGCACCAAATTATAGCAAGTTCATAGAATATATCCAACATTATCCTTAGCTTACAAATATTTTACCCATCTCTCTAATGAACCAAAAATCACAACAATGTTGTATGAATGATCTGTAAATTTAGGGCTTACCTTTTGAATTCTTTCGATTTACCATAGCTTTGACTTGAAATTCTGATTTACTCTTTGTTTCTTTGGCGGCTTGGTAGAATGTTAGGGCATTTAATAGTAGGGTTTGTAAAGCAAGGGCAACTCTATGCCGGTAGCATTAACCGAATTGAAACTTGAAAGTAAGGATTTTCTATCAACTTATCTGAAGTTGGGTTTCGCTTTATGGGTGTCCTACACTTGGGCATTGGAAGCTGCAGTCAATGAGGAAGAGTAGATGGAGAGAGAAAGGTGTCATATGTAATTTTGTAATTTATATGCCTAGGGAAATGCGTGTCCATATGGCAGCAAGAGCATCTAATTTTATAATTTATAACAATTTCTTATACAATTTCTTAATTAGATCCTATTATTATTACACATTTTTCTCTTTTTATACACCTAAAAATCTATTTTATCCACAATGGTGATGCTCTAAGTCATCTTCAAAACAACCCAATAAATGACAAAGCCTATATGCGGCCATATGGTTATATGCCAGCCAATCATATTATTACCGATCCAATCGTTGGATTTGATCCAACGATTGGATCATAAATATGTTTTTTGTTTTATTTACATTCAATCAAATAGATCTTTTTAATGCAAATGTGGATTTAATTTTATATGTCATGCATCCTATTACTAAAATAACAATTGACAAAAAAATAAAAATGAAAATAAAATAAAGCAACCAATAGAAAGAATTTTAAAATGAGTAATAATGATTAAAAATGCATCCATACCCTCAAGTAGAATGTGAAAAATTGACATTATGATCCACAATGTGAATAAATTTGGTTACCACATCATATCTACATTCATCATCCACATTTACATTGAAGAGATTTTTTTAATAAAAAAATGGTATAAATAATAGGTGATATATAAATTCTTTCATAGGTGAACAAACCATTGTAAAGCTTAGACATCACATATTAAAACCTAATATCTTGAATGTAAACAGTGTTGGAGACAAAGTTTTTATACCAATAATGTCAATGTCTCCATCAGATATGAAATTCTATTTCAAGTTGTAGAGAATATTGTATTAATAGTATCATATTTAAAATCAATTAACATATATTAAGGTCAATTATTGTTGCATGTAAGAAACTTCCTCAATTTTATTTTTAATTTGTGTTGTTTATATATATGTATGTGTGTGTGTGAGACTAAGGGTAATATATTATTTTTCCCTCAAAAGTGTTGTGTTAAGTATTTGATATTAGAGATGAGCAAGGTTTTTTTAAAAATCGGACCGAACCAAAGAACCGGACCAGACCAATGAAAATTGGACCGAACCAATTTTTTGGTTTGGTCTTGGTCCATAATTTTTTAAGAGTCGAATAATTGGTCTGGTCCCGATTTTATGTTTTTAAAATTGGTTCTGGAACCCAACCGGACCAATATATATATATATATATATATATATATATATATATATATATATATATATATATATATATATATATACTTATTTATTAATGTTTTTTTACCTACAAAATAAAACCCTAGATTGAAAAATATAAATACTTTTTATGTGTGATCTATGGAAAAAAGATGAAAGCAGAAGTGCAGATACACACATAAAAATGAAGAACGGCCCAGTACAACTTTGTTCTTGATGATTTTTTTTTGTATACACCTATTGCCTTGCAATTTATCAATATAGCTCACATTTATTTAAAGTTGAAATAGAACTTATTGTTAACTTTTTACTTCTGCAAAAAATCTTTTATTGAAGTTTGTTTAATCTTTTTATAAAGTTTAAGTCTTTAAAATTTCATTATATATTTGTATTAAACAATTAAAAAGTAAAGAAATCATAGTATTGGTTTGGTCACAGTTACGTCGTCTTCGATTGGTTACGGACGGACCAACGTATTGTTCCCACACCTATTGGGTTGGTTCAGGTTCTAAAATTTTTTGAGAACCGGACTATTGGTCTGCTTCCGGTTTTCTATTTTTTTTCAAAAAAATGGACCAACCCGGACCAAGCTCACCCCTATTTGATATGTGTTGTATTAACATTTACCATAATCATAAACATATCACAATCTTTGAAGAAATAAATCCTTATGGTATGAAGATATTGATATGTAATAAAAATATAAAAAAACTAATAAAATAACATAACAATTGTTGTATATAATGAATTTAAAATATATCATATACCAATACAATGATATATTTATATTTAAATAGTTGTAATTTATTTTTTATCTATAATTTATTTAAATAAAACTGAATTAAAATATATATACATGTATATATATGTCCGCTCGTTACCAAAAACTACTACTCCTAGTTGATTTCAAAAGAAGAAATATTTTGGGCTTTGAAGCGCCAAATGCGCATTGGGAAGCTGCAAAAGATGAGGAAGAGGAAATGGAAGAAAACGGTGTGATTGGGAAATGAACCAAAACCTATATTAATGGAAGTCTATTATTGGCTGTCCTGCCGTGTCAAAATGGGAGTTGGAGTTAACAATACAGAGTTTTTTTTTGTTTTTTTTTGTTTTTTTTAACGGGTTGAATCTTGGGGTAGTGGTTGGGTCCCTCATCTTTACTACTAAAAAACCGTGAGATGTGCAGAAATGATACATGGTTTGAAACAAAGACAATTGATAACACATACAAGGTCCAACCTCGAGAAGAAAGCAAAGTGCTTTCACCAAGTATCGAACCCACGCTGCATGCCTCCAGCATCTTATGTCCCCCTCCTTTTACCACTCGGGGGACTAACAATACAGAGTTGGTTTGATGTGGTTTGGATTATTTAGTATTCTTTTTATTATAATTATGTAATTCGTATTTGAACAGTGATATTTATTACGGAGTACTCTGTTTTCAAATTATCAACCTTTCTAACTTTGCACATACCGTTTAATAAAAATAATCGACTTTATTATAAGTAGAGTAAAACTTATACTCCTTTCATCCCTAAATAATTGTCCTATTTGATTCGGTACACAGTTTAAGAAAAAGTAATTGACTTGATTATTTATATTGATTTAATGTGTAGTTTCCTTTAATGCCCATGTATATGTGGTCCATAATTAAAGTAAAGTGAAAAAGTAAGGGTAAAATGGTAAAAATAATGTTCTAAAAAGGTAAGTTTCAAAGTGGACAATTATTTTGGGACGGACGAAAAAGAAAAGGAAGACGATAATTTAGGGACGGAGGCAGTATAACTCTTGTTGGTCGGACAAGAAAGAATCATTTTTACATAAAATATTCGTAAAATCGTCTTATTTAAGTTTTTATCTTATAAACATTGGGTAAAAAATATCGGAATATAGTTTATTTAATACACTTGAGTATATGGTCATAATTAAACTAGATAAAAAAAATAAGAGTAAAGTGGTAAAAATGACTTTCTAAAAAAAAGTTTTGAAAGAAAACAATTATTTCAAAATAAACGAAAAATAAAAATGGGAGACTAATTTGAAAACAATGGGAGTATTATTCTTTTTTGTTGGTACAATTCCTGTGATCACGCAATATTTGTGGTGATCTTGTCTTGACGTCCACATATGCGCGAGGATGAGGTGGCAGCTTCTTCTATGTCCAGCGGTTAACCTGCACAAGATAAAAACAATAAACGTCCGTTAAGGTGTCGGGTTGGTCTCGACTATAACCCTCCTGTATGAATTAGTTTTCGGTAAAGTTTTGGTAATAAATGAGCCGTGATAATTGTTTGATGAGAGGCGTGATAAGAGAGTTAGAATATCCTTGAAATTACGGCTTTCCTGAATAAGGGCTCTCATATTTATACCGATATTGATGGCGGCGTGGCGCTTTGCTATCGGGAACACAAAGCGGCGTTATTAAATGCGTTGAGGCGCTCGCGGGAGTGGGTGAGCTGCGCGTGTGTGTCGGTATTGGCGTGCGCCGTTTTCTGGGCCTAGGGAAATGGTTTGTCGGGGTGAATGATTGGTTTGAGGCCGAGGCCGAGCGGTCTCGGTGACAAAAGCTTTGGTTATTCGTCAAGGTTGAGGATTTATGAAGGCCGATTTGGGGTGAGGGATCCCGATACGTTAGGTGGTTGGCGGTGGTGGGCTCGCAGATTAGTGCCGAGGTCTCTACGCCGAGGCTGGAATCATTTATCTTGGGGCGAGTGGTCTTGTCCTCGCAACGAGTGGTCTCTGGTGGGACCTCTTCATGCCGAGGTCTGATATTGTTTATGCCGGTGGTTAACCCTCGATTTCAATCCCTTCGGCCCCTACTTTTGGCGGCTCGATCCGAGAGGCGAAAGTATACCGTTTACTCGATGGTAGGAGGTTGGTGTCACGCTTTTGGCCGATGATGACGCATGTTCGATTTGAGGTCGCTTCGTTCTGGACCAAATCGAATATTCCGGCACATCGCCGGTGAGGATGTGTTTCGGGCTGAGCAGCCTAGTACGAGGAAATTGCCGAACGTAGCTCCTCATGCAACCAACCGAGGCCGGAAGTTTATGGGCGTTTTCGTAGGGCGCCACGCTTTTTCAGTTGCATTTCATTAAATGCGGGTTTCGGCGCTTGGTATTCGTTTTGGGCTGCTTTTGAATTTCGAAATTTATTTCGCCGCCTTTTTGCGTCTCGAATTTTGAGAAAATGATCACGCACGCTTTGAGCCGCAATTTCATGAGCCGACTGCGCCGGCACCGGTTAGAAACGACGTCCGAGTAGGGGTATAAAAACTTTCTTTTCGTTTTTCACTGCTTACCTTTCTCATTTTCTCTCGAGGCATCTCTCTCCACCGGTTTAGGCGATTTCCAGGCTACCTCCCAAGCAAGTTCTCCTCCGCTTACCTCGTCCGTTTTCGGCAGCCTGTAAGTGTGATTTCGTTTCTCTTCCACGCTTTTACGCCCTATTTAGGTGATTTTCGATTTGTTTGCGTGGTTTTGGGGTCTACTTTTTACCTGGGTTTTGACTTTTCCCAAGAATACTCTTTCATTTTTCGAGCATACTTTCGCTTTAATGTAGATTTCTCCGACGATCTTCCAGCTTTGTTCTTCGTTGGTACGGTTTCTTTTTCCTTTGCTTTTTCTTTCTTAGAGTAATATGTCCCGTAGGATTCCTTTTCCCCGTTTTTCGTCTTCATCTTTCTCAGCAGTTCCTCCATGGAACTCGATAGATTACTTAGGCGGAACAGTGGTTATTAGAATACCTGCTTTCGGTTAGGAGTCCTCTCTTCCTTTCTCGCACGTGGCGGAAGCTGCCTCGGCAAAAGGCTTTCAAGTGAATCTCCAGTGGCCGAAGTTTTTCTCGGGCCTGGTGCCCTTCAGGCGTAGTCCATCCTTTAGTCGAGGATCCACTCGAGGTTTCTCTGCCGGGATAATGCCGAGGATGTACCCTGGGTTTTGAGGGCGGCGACCCGAATGACGAGGCCGAGTCTGCTCTCTGGTCCCGCTGAGAGGCGTGAGGAGAGTTTGCTTGGCCGAGGAGATCAGGGTAGATACTCACATTCATAAGGAGACGATCTAAGGTCTCTCTAAGCTGGAGTTCGGGTCTTGTTCGATTTCTTCGTTAGACTCCTGGACGGCGTGGGCCCTTTTGTTGAGTCGGGCTTGGGAAGTTCTCGCGGTGGTCCCATGGGGATAAAGGGGCCATGAGGATAGATGGGTGGGCCACCTCAAGCTGCAGGTTTCTCCTCAAGCGAAGTTACTGGGGAGGTTACCGCACCGGAAGTCCTAAGTGGATTTAGGTTTTTCTCCTGATATTCCTTCGACGCCCCTACGAGATTGTTTTCGTGTCGAAGTTCAGATCGGCTTAAGTCCGATTGCTATTTTT
>CM028377.1:89884109-89915299 GCA_013146195.2 Codonopsis lanceolata | reverse complement strand
TTTTTCAATTTAATCACTCTACTTAAACATAAATAATGTTCATCATTCTGTCAAGATTTTCAGATGAAAAGTTTAAAACATTTATGAAAATTCGAAAATACCCTTAGTATCATAAATCCATTATACCCAATTCCACTAACACTATTATATAAAAACTTTTTATAAACCCAAGAGTTCTTCTTCTTTTTAATTATAGACCACATACACATGAGCTTTAAAAAAATCTACACATTAAACCAATAAAAATAACCAAGTCAATTATTTTTTCTTAATCCGTGTTTCAAATCAACTATGAAGATAATTTAAGAACGGATGGAGTAATTGCAATTGGTGGGCATTCAAACATATGTCTGATAACTTACCACATCAGCACTCCAATATTGCCAACTAAAAATAGAAATAATCATAAATATATTATCTATTATTAGCTTGAAGACAATCAAACATAATCGTATAGTGTGACTTTTTATTTAAAATACCGTTTTTTAAGTGATAATTTTTTTTAAAATGGACTCCCTCCGTTTCGGACAAAGAATTCACTACTTTATTTTGAGATGTTTCACTTAAAAAGTTCACTTTCAAAAATTAAGGTATAAAAATATCATTTTATTACTAATTGATTACTAAAAGTTTTATTTTCTTAAAAATTTTGACTTCCAAACGGAAACTCTGTAAGTCCAGTTGGCAACTGACAAGGCTAGAGGGGGTGAATCGCCTTTTTAAAACTTTGAGGATAGACTTGTAAAACTTCTGAAAATTGTCAGCGGAAATTGGATTTTTTGTCAGTCAGCTGGCTAATGATTTTAAAGAAACTCCAGCTGATGAATATTGGTCAGCTGGCTGACACAATTGTTTTTCAGAAATAACTTTTGGAGACAGATCACTAAATATAAAGAAGGAGTTGAAGAACAATTTATTAAAACAATTAAGTAAACAAATTATAAGTAACTGGCTGACACTTAAGTAGATCAAGACTTCTTAAGTGTTAGATCAGTTTGCAAAAGTTGATAAAGTAAATGACAGAAGAATTGAAGTAGTTTATAGTAAAACTGCTACGTCCACTACCAAGTTCGTCAAACTTGGATTTTTGAAGTGCACTAATTTTATTAAAAATCTAAGTGATCTCAAATGGATCAGTGTACAACAAAAGACCAGTGTTTATGGAGTATGATTGTATTACAATCAAACTCGTGAGACAAACTGACTGAATTCAAGGAGGTATGAAATAAATCACTCAGTGTTTGTCAAAACTATAATTAGAGAATAATTATCAAGGAAGAATGTCTAGCTAAAGTTTTCAAGAAGACTAAGGCAGAGAGAATTTCTTTTATAATAGAATGCTTCAGACTTTTGTATCTTCAAATGCTTCCTGTGGGTATTTATAGATGAGCTTGAAGTGTAGCCCGTTAGGAACACATTGGAATTTGAAATGTGTTTGAACAATACATGTGTATCTTCACAAGATCTCAGGGATCCTGTTAGAAAGATAATTTACAGAATATCTATCAAAACACAAAATAGGAAAGCGTCAGTACAAGAAAATGTTTAAGTAAATAAGGTAAGTAACCTGACACTTTTAAGATACATGGATACTTAATACATCACCTATAAAATACTTAATACAACACTTTTTAAAAAAAGTAGACCAAATTGCCATTTACCATTTTATGAGTAAATGAAAAAAAAAGTAATTTTTTTCTTTGTTTGGGACTGCTCTGAAACCAGTCCAAAAGTCCAAAAAAAATAAAATTGGACTGCTCCGAAACCAGTCCAAAAGTCCAAAAAAAAAAATTCTTTGTTTGGGACTGGTCTGAAACCAGTCCAAAAGTCCAAAAAAAAAAAAAAAAAAAATTGGACTGCTCCGAAACCAGTCCAAAAGTCCAAAAAAAAAAAATTTGTGGACTGCTCCGAAACCAGTCTTACTGCCCCAAAAAAAAAAAAAAATTTTGTTTGGGATTGCTGCCAAACCAGTCCCAATGCCTAATTTTTTTTTTTTTGTTTTTGAGTTTAGGACTGCTCCCAAATCAATCTCAATGTCCAATTTTTTTTTTGTTAAGGGTAATATAGTATTTTTACAACAAAAAGTGTTGTATTAAGTATTTTATAGGTGCTGTATTAAGTATACCCCTTTAAGATATTGGTCAGCTGATATAAATGACTGATAAACAAATATCTCGAAGGCTGACCAATTCAAGAATTAATATTAAGAGAAGGTTGTCAGCAAGTGAAATGTTATTAAGCAAATCTTATATTAAGGCAAGATTCAACAAACTCTTTGCCCAGAACGAGGAAGTAATTATTTTCTGTTAAATTTAGTTGGTAAATTAGTTTTAAAAAATTACTTCTATAATGTGTTCAAATGCTCTTTTTGTTGGTTATATAAAATGGGGGATATTGATCATCCTTGAATACCATTCGATTTGTAGTTGAACATGCCAACCGCATTGAATAGTTCCTACTTGTTCACCCATGCTTTGGCGACGGTTGATTCAAACTCTGAAGCTATTTTCGCCTTTGTTACTTGACAAAAGATATAAACTTTTAAAATTAATTATACCACGTCTTTTTTTCTTAATCTTCCTAATGTTGCAAGCTTCATATTAACATTCTATTTTTATTCCTAATGTTGCAAGCTTCATATTAACATTCTATTTTTACAATATTATTGTATACTTGATCAATGATCAAATTGAAGGATATTTATTTATTTATATAAATTTTGTGAATTAATTACGAATTTTTTTCAACCAAAAGAAATCATTTGTAATATATGAGAGAATAAAGAATGAAAATGTATTATTAACATAAATTACTCCTTAAATTGACATATAGTTTTAGATGAAAGTAATTGAAATTATTGAAAACACAACTTTTTTTCATAGAATATATAATAAAATATATAAATATTTCATTCTAAGTACGGGTGGAAAAATAGAAATAAATATAAACAAAGTGATAATTATGTTGATAGTTAGGTTTGTTAGTTGAGATGAAAGAGATCTGAGATTTTTTAAAGGATTGTATAGAGAGTGATTGTTGGAATAATTTTTTTTAGAATTTTGAAAAAGTGTAAAAAAAACAGAAAACAAGGTAGGAAGAGTGTTTTATTGGGTGCTAAGGGCATCCACAATGGCCCTATTTTTTGAAACCTCTAAAAATCATTTTGGAGTTTTTTTCCACTCTTAAGCTCACAATGATTACTTTTTTCCACCCTCTATCCCTAAAATAAGTTAAGCCTCCCTCTAAGTTTGGAGGGACCTTTAGTGGAATAGTGATCCACTTCCTCTCTCCAATTTTCTTTCTTCTCAATTTTTTTTCTTCTTCTCTACCATTTGTGTAGTTATTATTAATTTAATAAGTTTTATTTGGTGCTAAAATTAAAAAAAATCATTTCTTCAGTAGGAGTTAAGTTTAGATAATAATAAAAAAATATTTTAAACATAAATTTTCTTTTAAATTGACATTTATTTTGAGATAAAAGCAATTTTAAAAATTATTAAAACATATATTGCTTCCGTTTTTAAATAATCGTCTTCTTTGATCCGATACACCGTTTAAAAAAAATTAATTGACTGTATTACAAATATTGGTGTAATGTGTGGTTTCATTTAATTATATTACCATTGTCTTCTTAAACTTTCCTACCATTGCAAGCTACCGATATACATATATTCATTTTTTACATTATTATCGTATTACATTATTATCATAAACTTAATCGATTGATCAAATTGAAAGATGCTTATTTTTTTATGTGAAATATATGTATTAATTGCGAATTCTTTCACACCAAAAGAAATAATTTGTTTCGTGGTCGTAATCTATGAGAGGATAAAATAATAATAATTATTATTATTATAAATATAAATTGACCTTTAAAATTACATATATTTTTAGATTAAAGTAATCAAAATAATTTTAAAAAATAAAATATTTTTTCCATAGAATATAAAATATAAATATTTCAATTCAATTATGTTGAAAAAATATAAATAAAAAAGATGAGAAATATGACGGTAGTTCGATTTGTTAGTTGTGATGAAAGAAATTTGAGATTTTTAAAAGATTGTATATAGGGTGATTATTGGAGTAAATTTTTTTTAGAATGTTAAAAAAGTATAAAATGAATAAAAAAAAACGAGATAGTTAGAGGGTAATATCACTGGAGATGCATGGAAAACACAGCCAAGCCAACAAGGATGAAAATGTAAAAAATGAGAGAGAAGAAAAATGGAGTGGGGACGGTGACGTGACAGGGAGGAAGGGATGGGGCAGCCGACCAAGATCTTCACGCTGTATTTTTTGGCGCGTGTCGAAAACGCGCCATTCTCCTTGGCTTGTGGCGTTCACGCTGTTATTGTGAAGTGGGCTTAAAATTCAAAACTGAGAAATCCAAATCAGAGATTTGAGAATCCAAAATTTGAGGAATCCAAAACTGAGAAATCCACGGTGTGGTTAACCCATTTTTTGGGTTGGAAGCATGTATTTTACAAATCATACCAAAAATTCAAATATAATCTATTAAAAATTAATAAAATAATTTATTAGGAACTTATAAGTTTTATTTGATTTAAAACAAAAAAACTTTCATAATGATGACATAAAATTCAACACATTTATATATCACATCATTTTTATCTTTATTAATAATGACTATATATTTGAAAAAAATCATATAATTTTTTCTTATATCCAAATAAAACAAATCAAGTATCTATGTATATGTAAAAATAAGTACTTTAATTCAGAAAAAAAAAATAATAAATTTTTTGGCTAAAAATTGGTGAAGAATCTCTGTTGTCTTTGCTCTTAGAGCATGTATAATGGTTTTATCAAATCAAATAAAAAATCAAATACAACATATTAAAAATCAATAAAATAATCCATTACTTATCTATTTGATTAAAAACAAAAAAACATTCTCAATGGTGGCACAATATTCAACACATTTACATACCACCACCATCTTTATCTCTATTAATAATGACTAGAAACTTAAAAAAACCATATAAATTTCTTATGATATCCAAATGAAACAAACCAAGCCTTTATTTATAGATAAAAATGTGTAATTTAATTCAGGAAAAAAATAATTAAAAAATAATTTTTTTAGCTAAAAATTGGTCAAAAATGATCATGGAAGAAAATAGAATGTTATCCACCCAAATGATAACACTTGAAAAGAACGACCTAAGATTTAGGGACTTTTGGGTTCAAGGGATGATTTTTTTTTTTTGTTAAAATCATTGGTTGATTTGAGGATGATTTTTTTTAACTCTCCATTGGAGGGGAAGATTTGGATTAGATTTGGATTAGATTTGGGGAGCATGTACAACAAATCTCCCCACTTTGGGAAACTTAAGCACCTTATTTTTAAATTTTATTACAAAAATACCATTAAGCTCCTCGGTTAAACTCCCCAACAAAAATATCATTTCAATAATACATAAACTCCAACACTTTTACACTCCACCATTTTTATCTTTATTAATTTAATATTTTTATATTCAAATTGTTAGAAATTTGAAAAAAAAGAAGAAAGCTAAAAACTTGAAAAAATCATAGAAACTTTTTTGGATATTCAAATAAAACAAACTAAATTCTATTTATAAGGAAAAATGAGTACTCTAATTCAGGGAAAATAAATAAATTTGATTCCATCCAATTTTTATTGGTTCGGGGGCAAGTTCTTTGGTCCGGTTCCGTTTTAAAAAATAATTGCTCACCCCTTCTTGTAGAGATGTTAATAGGGTTGAAAACCGTAGGTCCGAACCGAAGCCGTTAGGTTTTTGACTGACTAGACCGAAATCGTTAGGATCGAAATTTTAGATGGACCGTTTAAGGGTTTAGGGACCGAAACCGTTAGGGCTAGACCGCAAACCGTTAGGGTTGAACCGAAAGTCAACTTTCATACGGTTTATTATAGTTGTAATATACGAGACGAGTATAATACCGAAAATTATTAGGGTTGGACCGATTAACAGCTTTAATATAGTTTGTATAATATACGGGACGCGTATAATACGCTGAAATAAGCGTACAAGCCTCAAAATTTGGAAAAAAGCGTACAAGTTTAATCATTGGCTAGAAACCGTAGGTTTGAACCGAAACCGACAAGGTCAGACCGAAACGTTAGGTTTTTGACCGGATAGCAGCGATAACCGACTAAATCGAACCTATACTGGACCGGAACAGTTAGGATTGGACCGAAACCGTTAGGGCTGGACCGATTAACATCTATGGCTACTTGGGCATGTGGCAAAAGTTTTTCAAACATGCATCGGAAGCTGAACATGTTCATAAATTGCATCAAAACAGATGAGGAAAGATGAATTGATGTGAATAGAGAAAAAGGTGTGTGACAGACTGGGGAATCCATGCCAAGAAAGAAGTTTTCTTCAAAGCAACCCAATAAATGACAAAGCCTATGCTTGCCAACAAGGCCGATCCTGTCATAAGGAAAGTGAGGTCATGGCCTTGGGCCCCCTAAAAATACTCAATTTTTTGGGCCCCCAAATCTCACAAAAACCCTATACATTATTTAAAAAATAAAATAAATGTCCTATTTTAATTTTTAAAAAAAGACTTAGGCTCCGTTTGTTTCACGAAAAATGACTATTGGAAAACGTTTTCCTCATTTTCCAGTGTTTGATAACCAGAGAAAATGTAGTCAACGGAAAATGAAGCCTTCTTTTCAGGAAAATGACTTACGAATTCATTTTCCAAATGTTCAAGCACCACTTCGCCCTCTTCCACAATTACACATATTTACAAACACACAATATTTTACTTAACAAATACATTGTTTAGAAATATAATTAGAGTTTGTGCACATTATTTATAAATTATAATTTAAATAAATACTCATTATGTCGTAAAATTAGTGTCCACTATATTATTTAGGGACGTCCCAAATATTATCAATTTTCTTTTTTAAAACTTTTTTACATTATTACCAATTTTTTTGTTTGTATTTGTGACATTGAAAAAAATGGACCTTATTGATTTGACACCATTAATGATAAATTAAGGATTATTAAAGGAAAATTACTTAAAATTAAACATTATTTTATGTTCAATATGGATATTAATATTAGAATATACTTTTTGTATTTATTCATATATTGTTTTCCGTGTGTTTGTCAAATAGCCGAAAATGTTTTTCGACATATTTTCAAAATATTTACCAATAGAAAAAAATGACATACGTAACCTTTGTTTCTTTAATATTTCAAAAATTAGAAAAAAAAATTATGCTACAAAGAAAGGGGCCCGTTCGACGTAATTGGCCTTGAGCCCCCGATTTTACATGGTTGGCCCTGCCTGCCAATCAATTGACTATCAAATTAGAAAAAATGACAAAGCCTATATAGCTATTTACGGTAGGTTGAGTTGTCATTCCTATTTTTTTAATGATTTTATTCGGGGATAAAATTTAAATGAAAAATATCGCCGGTGCAATAAAAATATTTAAATATATTGCACATGCACCCCCTTAAATCTACTGTAATATCCCGATAATTTTAACAAAAATATTAATTGGCGTTAATTAATATTATAATCGTTTTGGACCTATATAATTAATGTTATAATTATTTTGTGTTAATTTAATGGTTTGAACATATTAAGTAACTAATTAAATTGGTTTGGGCTTGGCCTACTTGTGACTAGATCTAATTACAATTTCCTAATAATATTACCTAATAAAAAAAAATTGGTCTTGATCCATTTAGTTTTAGGGTTAGGAAACCTAATAGAGTTTTTTTTATATATAAATAGTATTGAAGGGGAGGAAAAGAAAATAGTACACAAAAAAAAAAGGAAGAAGAAACTGCCAGAGGGAGCCGGCGGCAGCACTAACAACAGGTAAATAAATTTCAGCTTTTTTTCCTTCCTTGATCAACAATAGTATAGATATAATATATATATTCAATAATTAGATTTATATATAATATACATCTTAATGCATGAACAATGTTGTGACCATGTGTGTGTTTTGGTGTGTGTGTGTGTGATTTATATATATATATATATATATATATATATATATATATATATATATATATATATATATATATATATATATATATAATAGAGTAGTAATATTATTAATATTATTTATTTATTATTATTATTTTTTGAAAACAGTAGAATGAGCTATGGAAAATAAATTATACATATTTTCGTAAAACGGTTTATATATTTATGATTAACTTAAACTATTAATAATTAATAGTTATTAACACAACGTTGATCGACTGTAATTGGTAATTGTGAGTATTATTGACTTTAGATTCAAGCAAACGAGCTTAGGGCAATCGTGCGTGTTAAGGATTATCGTTGCTAAGCATTTCGAGGTAAGAGATTATACCTCTTTTAGGTCTCCAATCTTTTATGTACCGTTCGTTAGGTTTCCATTACTCCTTTGATATCGATGTTTCTTGAAACGTACGCCGACTTTAAGTCAGTAATTAAATTTAAACTTCGTCGCTTAAACTTCTTTCGAACTCATGATTTGATTCTCTGTTTATTCTTACATAATTATTGAATTTCATGTGAGATACCTTTTATATGAAAAGTATGATTTTTGGCGATGCCTGATTTTGCAAAAGTATTTGATTATTTGAAATTCTACCATGATCACTATGCCGGTTACATGATTATTGAACAGTCGAATTTATCGAATACCACTTGATTAGTGGATATGATTATCGAACAGTCGAATTATTCGAAGGCCACCTAGCTAGTGGTATGGTTATCCGAATATATCAATGCTCTATGAACTATAATATGCGAAGTTGATCTATGAACTATGAACTATGATTTATAAATTGCTTATGTGATCATGAAATTCTGTGAGTAATCTGTTGCCATCAACTGGTATGAGACGGTTGATGACAATTTGTTACTAGAGTTTACTTGTTGCAATATTATCTTTCACTTGGAATCCTAAATATATATATCTGTGAGTAGTTTGTTGTCTTCAACTGGTATGGGACGGTTGACGGCAGTGCGCTACTCGAGTCAATCGTTGAGTATGTATCATTCTTTGGAATTCCGATCTTCTGTTTGACATTTGAAAAAAATGCTTCCGCTTATCGATTTTTAAATAATGAATTTTTACTATTCTAAAAATATTTATCTCTGATTTATTTCTAGTCAACTCCTCCTTAGTAACCGGAGGGGTTGTATATGAACTTACTAAGCATTGTTCGCTCACCCCTTCATAGTCTTCTTCCCAGGTAATGAATAAGATTAATAGAGGATTTCGGTTCGTGTAGACCAAGATGACGACTTCCGAGAATTTTGGATTTAGTCTTTCCTTATTGAATTACTTGATAGTATTTTAAATAAATTATAGACTCATGTTAAGTATTTGATAGATTTTGTATTTAATTATGTTAGGTTTATTTTGACTTTAGTCAATGATGTTTAAGATTTAATTATTGTGAGATTAGAACATTTATGATTTAAGTTATGATTGTTGGTGACGTGGCCAAATTGTGGGACCGCGGTGTCGGTGGCGAATTTGGGGCGTTACGGGTTGGTATCAGAGCTTAGGCTTTAGATCCGAATGGTCATAGGATTTAGAAACCGTTCGATTTAGAAATATACGATAGTCTTAAGATCTTGATTTTGTTCATTGAGAAATGATGGTAGCTTTAAGTTGTACTAATGTTAAGTGGGGTTTACTATCAGGTTGCTTCATTGGGACTTACGCTAGATATAGTACGATGACAAGATTGATAAAGACGATTGGAGATATATATAGGCCGCCATCTCTTCCTTCGTTTGTGTAACTCTTTGTGGTAATACTTACGTCTGAGGGCAAATAGATAAGCCTAGGTTTGATTCTTTAGGGTATTGAAGTATCTTTCTTGATAAGCATTTTAGGAATTCGCCTTATGGTTTAATTTGATTGATAGATCATGTGTGTTAGATTATAAGATGTACTTTGATATCGGGGCTGATTAGAGATTTCGTATTATAAATTTTTGAGTTTAAATAAATCAAAACTTTGGATGTTGCTTTGTGATTTGAATTAATAAGAACCTTAGATACGGTTAATTATTGAAATGGAATTTCGTTATTTTTTATTTATTTATTTTAAAAAATCTATTTTTATTATGATTTATGATAGTGCACATGATCGATTGGAGTGACCTTGCGAGTTAACAGTTCACTCAACATAGACTGACTCTGTATATCGTTTAGTAAGTCACATTTTGAGGTTTCGATTTATTAAATATAGTATTATTGATCGTTCTTATGTAAACTAGATGGCACGTGGAGGTCGCGCTAGAACTCATGGTTGTGGACGTGGTAGGGGTATTAGAGTTGGTAGAGTCATAGATGACTTCACTTCGAAATTGTGGGGGGAAATGGTGTGCCCCCACCAAATGTGAACGTCAATGGCAATGCACCCAAGGTGATCCAACCGAAAGCAAACGCATGGACATGTACTGCGCAGCGCCGCAGACCATACCCTCTTGACCTTTGCTTGCACTATAGCGTAAGCCCTGGGAAATAGGAACCGAAAAACGCAAAGACCACCAATTGAGCCCCAACCAACCCATAGGCAAGGACTCGTTAGAAAGTTTTTAGAAGCGTAACCTAAAAACGTTTACAGGAGGACCTGGCACGGAGAAACCCAAGGAGTGGTTGAATCACATGAGGAAGATCTTTTAGACGATGACATGCACCAGTGAACAACAAGTGAAGCTTGCAACCTTTGTGCTTCAGAGAGAAGCTAGTCAGTGGTGGGATTCCGAGAAGACTACAATTGAGTCCCGGGGTGTTGAAGTGATCACTTGGGATGTGTTTATAGAGGCATTCAACAAGAAGTATTTCCCACCAAGTATGAGGGATAGGAAGTTGGTGGAATTTCTTAACCTTGAGCAAGGGAAAATGACGGTTGACGAGTACAACGCCAAATTCATTGAGTTGTCAAAATTTGATCCTACACTTTTTGCTGATGAAAGTCAGAAAGCTAGGAAGTTTGAAAGATGTCTAAACAGCCGGATTAGCTATAGGTTGACTCCTCTTCAATTGCCAACCTATACTGAAGTGTTGGATAGAGCTCGTGTAATGGAACTAGAGTTTGCCGAGTATCAAAGGAGGAAGGACGAGAGAAAGAAGGGTTCAGAAGATGGTTCCGACAGAAATCATGGTAACCATCAAGGGGGAAATGGCTATGGAAATAAGAGAAGGAACACGGAGAACAACAATAACAGGGAGACCAACCAGCCAAACCGAATTATAATTAGGGTCAGCACCAAAAATCAATCGCAGAATCAAAATTTGGATCAGAACCTGTATAATAACACTGTGTGTACCAAGTGTGGCGGAAAGCATAGGACATATACTTGTTACTAGATTACGAGAGCTTGCTTTAATTGTGGTAAGATGGAGCATAGGATCAAGGATTGCACTGAGCCACTAAAGGAAAACTTTGTGCGAGGAACGAGAAGTGACGATAAAGCAAAACCGAAAGTTCAGGGCAGAATTTTTGCAATGACTGTCAGGGATGCTAGAGCAACAAGTGATGAGGTGACAGGTACCATGCAACTTTATCTTGTGACGTTTAAGTTTTTATTGATCTTAGTGTTTCATACTCAATCCTATTATCTCATTTACACGACTTAATTAGATTCTCACCCCAGAACTTATACTTTGATTTAGTTATAGACACGATGACCAAGGGGTACATTTTGGTTATACCAGTATTTGATCTTGCTCTTAGAATTTGAGGGAAGAGAGATGCCTATCGATTTGGTTCTACTACACATTTATGAGTTTGACATAATTTTTGGAATGGTCTGGTTATTGCTTTTAGGACGTTCGGGTCGTTAGAAACACTAAGTTTCTGGTAGTGACGTTTGGACTTACAAAGATCCTAGCTACATTAAAGGATTTAACGAATTGATCTTTATAAGAGTTTCTCGATTGATACGTGACCGGGTTCACTATGATATTTTGGTCTACTTCGAGTTTTGGGAGGAACATGAGTTAACATCTAAGGAGTTTTGAGCATGAATATGGAGTTTCTTTTGATAGAATAATAAGGTGCTCATCAAAAACGTTAGAGGAGAACTTATGTTATGATTTAAGGGAAACTTAAGGTTTCAGATTTTCGTTTGCGGATGTCTTGATGATATGTAGTTGACAATAAATGTAAATTTCGTGCTACGCCTTGGAATTAAAATAGACTCAACTCAAGGTATTAAAGAGTTGGAAAGTGGAACGTTGTTAGGAAAGCTTTGTGTTCTCAAAATGAGGTCTAGTCTCATACATGAGGCAACATTCATGTTAGTAAAAGTTATTGGTTGTACTTAGAGTGCGCAATGAAAGCGTGATAATATATTTTTACGGTTGTAAGTTTGGTAAATTTGGAGGACCAAATTTTTTAAGGTGAGGAGAATGTAATACCCTTAAAATTCAAACTCATAAAAATTGATATGAAACCATAATAATTTATTACATCACCTTCTTGACAATTAGATCTTTGTCAATTGTTTACTAGGCTTTAGGAGTCATTGGGAAAGAACATTATGTAAGTCCTTTAATAATTGGTTTTGGACTTCAGTTGATGCATATGTGGACTAGATAATATGTCTGGAGTGAGATCTTAATCGGGTTTATTGGCCTAATTGAAAGGACACCGTTTGAGAAGTCAAGAAACGGATACGAGAAAAGTACCAGGACTTTGTTCTAGTAGGTGCGTAAGTTTAGGGACTAAACTTCTTTTAAGGGGGTGAGAGTGTAATACCCCGATAATTTTAACAAAAGTATTAATTGGCGTTAATTAATATTACAATAGTTTTGGACCTATATAGTTAATGTTATAATTGTTTTGTGTTAATTTAATGGTTTGAACCTATTAAGTAACTAATTAAATTGGTTTGGGCTTGGCCCACTTTTGACTAGATCTAATTACAATTCTCTAATAATATTACCTAATTAAAAATAATTGGTTTTGGTCCATTTAGTTTTAGGATTAGGAAACCTAATAGGTTTTTTTTTTTTTTTTTTACATAAACGGGTTGAAGGGGAGGAAAAGAAAAGAGTACAAAAAAAAAAAAAAAAAAAAAGGGAAGAAGAAACTACCAAAGGGAGCCGACGACAGCACTAACAACATGTAAAGAAATTTCAGCATTAGATTTATATATTTTCTTTCATGAACAATGTGTTCCGTGAGTCAACAATGATTTATATATATAATAAAGTCATTAGATTTATATATAATATATACAAATGAACAATGTGTATGTGTTTTAGTGTGTGATTTATATATATAAAGATTTATATATATATATATATATATATATATATATATATATATATATATATATATATATATATATATAATATATTATAGATATATATATATATATATATATATATATCAGTAATATTATTAATATTATTTATTTTATTTATTTATTATTATTATTATTATTTTAAATAGTAGAATGAGCTATGGAAAATAAATTATATATCTTTTCGTAAAACGGTTTATATATTTATGATTAACTTAAACTATTAATAATTAATAGTTATTAACACAACGTTGATCGACTGTAATTAGTAATTGTGAGTATTATTGACTTTAGATTCAGGCAAACGAGCTTAGGGCAATCGTGCGTGTTAAGGATTATTGTTGCTAAGCATTTCGAGGTAAGAGATTATACATCTTTTAGGTCTCCAATCTTTTATGTACCGTTCGTTAGGTTTCCATTACTCTTTTGATATCGATGTTTCTTGAAACGTACGCCGACTTTAAGTCGGTAATTAAATTTGAACTCCGTCGCTTAAACTTCTTTCGAACTCATGATTTGATTATATGTTTATTCTCACATAATTATTGAATTTCATGTGAGATACCTTTTATATAAAAAATATGATTTTTGGCGATACCTGATTTTGCAAAAGTATTTGATTATTTGAAATTCTATCATGATCACTATGCCGGTTACATGATTATTGAACAGTCGAATTTATCGAATACCACTTGATTAGTTGATATGATTATCGAACAGTCGAATTATTCGAAGGCCACCTAGCTGGTGGTATGGTTATCCGGATATACCAATGCTCTATGAACTATGATATGCGAAGTTGATCTATGAACTATGAACTATGATTTATAAATTGCTTATGTGATTATGAAATTCTGTGAGTAATCTGTTGCCATCAACTGGTATGAGACGGTTGATGACAATTGGTTACTCGAGTTTACTTGTTGTATTATTATTTTTCACTTGGAATCCTAAGTATATATATCTGTGAGTAGTTTTTTGTCTTCAACTTGTATGAGACGGTTGATAGCAATAGGCTACTCGAGTCAATCGTTGAGTATGTATCTTTCTTTGGAATTCCGATCTCTGTTTGACATTTGAAAAACCGCTTCCACTTATCGATTTTTAAATAATGAATTTTGACTATTCCAAAAATATTCATCTCTAATTTATTTCTGGTCAATTCCTCCTTAGTAACCGGATGGGTTGTATATGAACTTACTGAACATTTTTCGCTCACCACTTCATACTCTTCTTCTCAGGTAATGAATAAAATTAAATAAGGATTTATGGATTTGTGAATCACGGGATGAACCTAAATCATTCACAAATCAAATAATCCACCACTTTTTTATTTTTATTTTTATTTTTGGCTTTTTTACAAGTCAAAAAATATTTTATTTATTTAATTATTATAAATTTATATTAAAAAATAACACATATTTTTATCTAAAAATAGAGATTTTGTTTGTCTCATTTGAATACAAAACATATTTTGAAGGTCAAAGATGATAGGTATGCAAAAGTGTTGGATTTGTTTTATAATTAAAAAAAATTAGTTTGTTAAATGATATTACGAACTAGAATTTGTGATATTATTACGAGCTTTAATGTATAACAGTTAGATGATTAATTTAATAATAATTAGAAATATCAATGTTATTACTTAAAAAAATATATTTAATCTAATGATATAAAAATCTAAATAAATTTAATTTAACGATACTAATACTAAATTTTTTAATAATATCATATTTCTTTTAATTTTGATCAAATAAATTGTGTTTGATAGGACGAAAGCATTGACTCGGCCTCCAAAAGTCGAAGCATCAAAAGATGTGGAAGATTGGGAAATGTCTGACATGAAAGATTTCTTCATCAAACCAACCTAAGATATGACAAATCAAAGCCTAAGCCAACCAATTGACTGTCCTGTCAAAATAAAGTACTGCATTACCGTAGGGGCTGGGTAACCGAGATTTCAGGAAATCTATATATATATATATATATATATAACCATAAGGATAGTTTCTCCATCTAAAATATCACCGTCAAATTTTTGATTTTTGAGTTACAAATTTTAATATTTCTCTCTTATATCTTCTTTATTTGTATTTCTCTTTCTCTCTCTCATCTACTCCTTATTTTTTTCTCATCATCACTGTCTCCTCTATTTTAATTATATTTAAATATTTTTCTCTTTTTAAATATAAAAAATAGTAACTAAAACAAAAATAATAGTCCCGAGTCAAGAAAACAAAAATATAAGAGGTTAGTAAAATAAAAATAATTTATGGAACAAGCCACTATAAAAATAAAAATTATAGAATCAACAAAACAAAAATAATTTAATGCGGAGGTTAGTAAAATAAAATAATTTACGGAACAAAAGTTTTTAAAACAAATTCATAAAAGAATATATGTAAAACAAAAATACGTTAGTACAATAAAAATATTTGATAGAACACAAATAATAGTTACAAAGTCAATAAAAAAACAATTTAAACTGAAGTTACTAAAATAATAAAAATAATTTATGAAACAAAAGTTTAAAACAAATTCTTAAAAATAACTATGTAAATCAACAATACATTAGTTAAATAGAAATATTTGATGGAACAAAAATAATAGTTACGGAGTCAATAAAACAAAATAATTTAAACTGAGGTTAGTAAAATTATAAAAATAATTTACGGAACAAAATTTTAAAACAAATTCTTAAAAATAGTTATGTAAAAAAATATGTTAGTAAAATAAAAATATTTGATGGAATAAAAATAATAGTTACAGAGTCAGTAAAACAAAACAATTTAAACTAAGGTTAGTAAAATAATTAAAAAAATTACGGAACAAAATTTTTCAGTAATACTAATTCTTAAAAATAAAACAAAAATAATAGTTATGAAGTCAATAAAATAAAAAATATATATAATAGAAGTTATTAAAATCAAAATACTTTACAAAAAAATAGTTAACGATAAAAATAATTTCGTTGTTTTGATTTTAGCTTATTTTCTTCTCAGAAATTTTTTATTCAAAAAATACAAATATAATTTAATAAAAGTAATCATTTAAAAGGAAGAACTTATTTGAGTTCGGATTCTATTTGCAAGGCGAAAAAAATTTCAAGTTTCTTCGAAAACATTCATTTTACAATGTTTTTGAATAGTATAAAGTGTTCGGGGTTGTCAGACCATGAATTGACACTTAAAATTAGTGTTCCAGTAATGCTATTGAGAAACATTAACCATGTTGCGGGGTTGTGCAATTGAATAAGACTAATCATTATAAATCTTAGAGATCACATTGTTGAAAGTTGAAACAATTTTTTTGAAACGAAGTAATGTTGGAGAAAATGTTTTTATTTCAAAATTGCCATTAACTTTATCTGATATAAGCAAGGCCGGTCCAACTGCAAGGCATGTGAGACCATGACCTTGGTCCCCCCAAAAATATCTAATTTTTTAGGCCCCAAATTTGGAAATTACCCTTCGTATTATTAAATAATAATAATAATAATAATAATCCTTAAACTACCTATCTAGCGGAAATGATTTTTTTCTTCAATTTTTCTTAATTGTTTTAATTATTAAAGTATGTTATGTGAACTATTTATTCTATTTTTTTTGTTTATCTCTTATTTAACCTAGTAATTTTGCCATTTTAAAATTTGTAAATTTGGATTCTATGATTTATCATATAGTTGATAAATCATAGATATGTATCGTGTATCAAAATTTTAATTTTATGATACATATTGGGAAAAGCTATGTGTAACGTAGGTACGCTATGTATATAAAAATACACAATTTTTAAAGATATTTTATCTGAAATTTTAAAATTGATATTTAAGAAGAGCAACTATAGGTAGGTGTAGGGTGTCAATCTATAGCTCCCATAGTCGAAGCCTGTTTTGGCAGAAATAGCTTTGGTATTAAAACTATCCATATAAATTTTAAAATTTTTAGCGCTTTTAAAATGAGAAGCGTCAAAATCTAAGGCCGGAGAGTAAGACGATGACGCCTCACCGATGTGAGTTTTGCTTCTCTTTTTGGGGGGCCATTTGATCTATGGGCACTCAAAACACTCATCTCAAATCAGAAAATTCAACAAAGCTTTTAAATATTCAACAACTAAAAAGTATCATACTCACAAAATTATAAGATCGAACTAGATTTAACAATTAAAAAGCACAGAAAGAGTAAGAGAATACTTGTTGAAGAAATCACTGTGAAAGCTTGATGGCCGGAATCTGCACCAGAATCTATGGAGCTTCGCCATAATTTTCAAATCCAGAATTAGAGTTGTCAAAACGGGGATGCAAGGCGGGTTTGCCCGCACGCCTGAAAAGCCCACTGTGAAACGGGGCAAGGCGAGAAAGCCCGCGAACATAACGGTCCTGGAAACTCTTAGCCCAACCCACCCCGGGACTGTGCCCGCGCCCCGCGCGCCCTTGGATAGGGGTGCGCATACGTGCGGATGTGGGACACCACTGCTCTCGTTCCACCCTCCCCTGTTTAGGGGAAGACGAAATCAAAAGTGCGAGAGGAGTGGTGTCTAAGATAGCGCGTTGGAATGCGCCTCGATTGCCTTTAGTAGATTTTTGATCCAATATGGGAACTTTGGGTTTCCCGCATCAAGTTATCCCTTTTTTAGGTGATACCAAGATATGTGAATGCATCACCCTTTCATTCCCATTTTCCCTTTTTTAGGGAAAAACGGAAAAGTGCAAAAAAGAATGTTGCGACGCCCCCACTATGGATTTTATTAAAAATAGCCTTATGGCTCATTTCGGATCACTATTGGAGCTTTGAGTTTCCCGCATCAAGTTATCCCTTGTTTAGGGGATACCAGGATATGAGAATACACCACCCTTTTATTCTCATTTTTCCTTTTTTAGGGGAAAACGGAAAAGTGCAAGAAAGGAGTGCTGCGAGGCCCCACTGGATCCAAAAAGTTTTTGAGTCGCCATCTTTATTTTAAGGCAAAAATAAAGCAAAACCAGAAAAAAGAAAACCAACGATAGAAAATGAGTTCGAAGTCTAAGTTACGAGTTGGGAAGGTGCTAGGCACCCAACTCGCCCTTTCGGTCTCAAAATAGTTTTTGGCTAAAATATGCTTATTGTTATATTTATTTAACAAATAAATAAAGTATTAAAAGACAGGAAAATAAAACAAATACATTCGTGGCTACATTATTTACGGACTTGCAGCCATTTCCTTACAATAATTACAAATGTATTTAAAAATATTTGGTCATTATAACGGCTCTTTTACATAATATTTCATATTCTAATCCGAGCAGCACAACGACTTATATTGTCTACATTTGATCGGATTTAAATAAAAACTTTTATAAATAATAAATAAATAAGTAAATAAATAAAACGCCCTTAAAGGCTATTACCTTTTTAGAGCGGGTTGTGCTCGCTCTATCCTTCTCGGAAGAGGGAGACTTTTATTGTTGTTGCTGATGTGATTCGGGCAGAGTGACGGATTATTTATGGTAGTTTTGGCTTACTCACTCGGGCAGAATAACGACTTAATTTCGGTGGTTTTGGCCTATTTGGTTGGGCGGAATAACGGCTTATTTCAGGTGATTTCAGCCTATTTACTCGGGCAGAGTAACGGCTTACTTTATGATTTTTGAGCCGAAGAAATATGGTAGATACCTAACTAAAGGGCTAGGGATCACTTTTACCGGTTGGATTTGTGTTTGGAGCGGGTTTGACAGGGTTTTGAGGCTTTATGAGAGGAGGGGATCGCACATTGCGTTAAAATTACGCAGAATTTTCCTGGGCTTCAAGCCTTCGTCGAAGAAATCTGTCTCAAAGCGTAGATGGGGACCTCTATTTATAGTTGGATTCATGCTTCATCGGCTTGTACCGCGCGCTTGCCATTTTGGACAACGTTTGAATCTTCAACTTTGTTTTTAAAGTGGACTTCATTGTATTTTTTAAATATAAATCATTTATATTTATATTTTTCAAACAAATTAATTTTTTATGGTTTTAATTAATATATTGCATAATTTAATTATACTTTTAATTAATATATTATATAATTTAATTATAGTTTTAATTAGTATATTAAAATATTTTAAATATTTCTCCTTAACAAAGAAACTAAATAATTTATTTATTTATTTTTTTGGAAAAAGTAAAAAAAAAACAAAGGACTTTTTCAAAATTATAAAAAACAAAAAAGTTTTTTAGAAAAAGTAAAAAAAAAACAACAAAAAATCTCTTTCAGAAAAAGTAAAAAAAGTAAGATACTTTTTCAAATAATTTATTTTTTTCAAATTAAAAAATACTAAAAAAAAGATAAACTTTTCAAAGAAAGTGAAAAACAAATTTGGCAAAAAAAAAAAAAAAAGAGAAATAGGGTGAAGATAGACAAAAAAATAAAAAAAAAAAAAAGAGAGAGAGAGATGGAGATAGAAATGGAGGGATGTGTTCTCAGGTGGGAAAGGGAACAAGATGGCACAGGGAGGTGGAAGGGTTGGGACAGTCGGTAGCAGAAGCGAGGAGCCAATTCACGTACAAATTTTGGCACGTGCAGTGCACGCGCCATCACCATTATTGGTATTGGGCTCTCGCACGGAAGGAAATAAGAGCACATACGATAGGAGGTCCAAACAAATTTGAAAAGCTTTGGGGAATGGCTGACATTGATTGGATAAAGTTTGTAAATATGGAGCGGTTCACGGGCCCGGTTTTTGGGCTCAACATGTCGGATTGAACAGGATTCCAATGGGCATAATTTTATAGATGTGAGATAGTTTTTGTTATATATAAAAAAAATAATTTATTTGAACTATACATATTGTTCTTTGTCTCAACTCTCAATGGCTTGGTATTTATAATAAAGTAGAAGTTTGTGGTTCAAGTCCTACCGTCTTTATTTTTGTAAAAAAAATTCGGTTGTACGATTAATTATTAAATTTTAATTATATGCATATTATATCATATATTTTCTCGTTTGGGATAAATAGTTTCATATATTATTTTGTTTACATAAATAAACAATTTATAAAAATTATGCTTATAATTTTTTCATAATCTTTCATCAGTAAGAATAATTGTGGTTAAATATATTTTTTTAATTATTACCAACTTCAATGCTACTTATACTCCATCCGTCCTTAAATTATCGTCCTTCTTTCTTTTTTCGTCTGTCCTAAAATAATTGTCTAGTTTAAAACTTACCTTTTTAGAACACCACTTTTATCATTTGGCCCTTATGTTTTCACACTACTTTAATTATGGGCAACATACATATGAGCTAAACCAATATAAATAATCAAGTCAATTATTTTTTTTTAATTTGTGCGTTGGGTCAACTAGAACGATAATTTAGGGACAGAGGGAGCATATGTTTTATTTTGTGTTGGCTAAATTTACTTATAAAAAAAAGTTGATTGACCATCAAATTTTTTATCTGAGTTATAAAAAATAACAATTATTTAAATTGAAATATAAATACAATTATAATAATCATTGGGTATATATAATATCAATATTTCAGGCCAACATCAAATTTTATTGTTATGTGACTATAATTTTAATTATTTATGTCTATTCAATTCTTAACTTTGTCACGTGATTTTTTTTTATTTTAATATATAGTGCACACATGTTACCAAAAATATTTTTTTATTGCAAATTTTTTTTAACAAATGAATAATAAAAGATTTCAGTAATTACTTAATATTTATTTTTATTATATGTTTGTAGGTAGTATATATTTTCAATACTTTAAATACTGAAAAGTCAAAAAATTAATCAATTAAAAATCTTATTTTTATAATTTTTAAGGGTCCCTTTTTTCCACTTAGGACTCCCAAAATTTCATGACCGGCCATGGCGGTTCACATGGAGCTGAGTCATCAAAAAACTTAAAGCTTTTACTCACATTTCCGTATTCAACCAAACAAAAAAAAAGTACTTTCTTCCTTATTTTTTTATTAATTATTGTAATCTTTTTTACTCCCTCGTTTCCAAAATAATTTTCATGGTATCATTTTTTGTCCATTCCAAAATAAGTATTTTGTTTGAAACTTTTTTTTTTGAAAATATTTTTATCACTTTACCTTTAGTTTTTCATCATATTTTAAAATATATTTTTCGTAAGATAAATTAATGTATAAATTATTTGTTGGACATAATATATTTTTTCTATAACTTTTTAATGTTAAAAAGATAGATTTATTTTTTAAACTAATTTTTTTACTTTCAAATGTATATTGTAAAAGAATAAAAATTTAGTAGTGGGTTCAAGTTATAAATCTTTTATGAGTTTATGTATAATGAAGAATATGTTTATAAATAAAATATTTATAAGTTCATGACGTGGCAAAATGGAAAAACCTTTTGAAAGATTTATAATTGTAGCTGCCTTAAGAACAAGGCCAATTGAGGTTTATTGGCAAATCTCGATTAAATCTTCTCATCCAATGATAAATCTAAAAGAATCAAAACAAAATCAACATATGATTTTAAGAAAAAAAAATCACAGGAAGAACCCCATCTTGTGCCTCATCCGCCTTCCTCCCTCTTCCCCTTACATGTGTCATAATGTGAGTGGTTGACATTTTATTTTCCACAATTATATTTTTTGAAAAAAAATTTAGCCAAAAATTCCTGAATTAACCTGTAAATACTGAATTGGTTTTTTTTTTTTTTTTTAATAAATTTGGACATTAGAAAAAATTTCGAAGATTTTTTCAAGTTTCTAACCAATTATTAATGGAGATAAATATGATAGGGTAAATAAATGTGGTGAATTATGTGCCACCATTAGGAAGGTTTTTTTATTTTGAATTAAATAAGTATCTAATAAATTATTTTATTTATTTTTAATGAGTTATTGTTGATTTTTGGTTTGATTTGACAAAACCATTTTACATACTCTAAATTTGCTTGAGAACCCAAAATTGTAGAACCCACATTTGGGAACTCCCATAACGTGGAGAACCTATTTTTTAGATTGGGAACTCACTCAAAAACCCACATTATGGATGCTCTAACGGTCGACAATGTGGAGAAACCCATTCTTGGTTTTTAGAATGCCACTTAAAATTTACAAGGACACAACCATTTTAAGAACTATCCTGATAATGTTTGGTTCTTCAGCTTAGTTCTTAAGGTGGACCTTATTTTACTTTTTAAATATAAATAATCTTAATTATATTTTCAAACAAATTATTTCTTTAATAGTTTTAATTAATATTTTGCATAATTTACTTATAGTTTTTAATGAGTATATTACATATTTCAAAGAAATTAAATCATTTAAATTTAATTTTTATATTTTTTATTAATATATTACATATAATTTTCAATACTAATTTTTAAATATTTCGTACAAATAACAAGTATGTTGAAAAAAAGAGATGAATGTTGAAATATAAAATATGAGGAGGTTTATAAATGTATTTGTAGATATGAAATAATTTTAAAAACAATAAACTTTTTTCAAAAAAATTAACAAACAAAGTATATTTTTTCAAAAAAAAATGTTTTCGATTAAGAAGTGAAGGGAGAAAAAGAAAAAAAAAATTGAGGGAGAGAAATGGTAGATTGCTAGGACGAGGTACGCATAACACAACCAAGCCAACAAAGATGAAAAAGTAAAAAAGAGCGAGAAGAAAAATGGAGTGGAGACAGTGACGTGCAGGGAGGAAGGGGTGTGGCAGCCGACCAAGATCTTCACGCGGTATTTTTGGCTCGTGTCGAAAACGCGCCATTCTCCTTGGCTGGTGGCCTTCACGCGGATATTGTGAAGTGGGCTTGAAAACAAAATATTTTCGATGGGAACCGGTATCCAAATCAAGAGATTTGAGAAGCCAAAATTAAGGAATCCAAAACTGAGAAATCCCACGTGGATAACATTTTTTCGGGTTGGGAACTCCTTGGAGCATATACCACAATCTTTACTACTTAACTCATTAAAAACAAATATAAAAACTAATCTAATACTCATAAATTATTTAAATAAAAAATTTAAACAACAGCTTAAGACAAATCATAATAATTTCACAATTAATTTGAGCTGTCCTATAGCCAAGTGGTAAAAAGGAATAAGATCTTTATTCGATAAATTTGCTTTCTTCGAACTATGTGTTATCACTGATCAAACCCTATCATTTCGGACACATCTCGCGATTTTCCAGTAGCAATGAGGATGAACTACTATCCCAAGATTCAGTTAAAAAAAAAAAAAAAAAACAATTAATTTGAGCTGGAAAGTGAGAAAGGAAATTGGAAAGTGGCTGCAATTTCCGAAAAATAAGGGGTCTCAGTCCATGCGATTGCAATTAGAATATCACAATTGATTTGGGTACATGATTCTATGTTGTAAGTGATAAACCCATTTAATTCCTATACACTATCCTGTTGTACTCTCTCTTATAGCATCTACAACAAAACTCTCAATTTAAGGAACTTAAGCTCCATATTTTTAATATTATTACAAAAATACTAGAGCTGATAATTTTTGTTCATGGTCATTTGTCCGCTTAGATCACTCATTTAAAAATAGGTACGAGTACATTTCAAAAATTAAATTGATATAAATAGACAAGCCCATTTAAGACCATAAAGTAAGATAAATTAAATAGACGCCCACCTGGACACCCACTACTAAACACTACACAATACTGGCATACATGATGCGTTAAACAAGCATATCGATAATCTATTATATTACATTAGTTTGCTATTTGGATGTTTTAAAATATGCGATCACAGTTATGACATTGACTTTATGAGCCAATCCCAATCACAAATAGGAGTATAACTTTTATACATTTTGACTACTTTAATTAATAAGATTATTGCTTTTTCATTATATATCTATTGATAATATTCATTTTCCCTATATTGTATTGATTCATCCTAATTAACTAAATAAACTCTCGATCTCCATATAAATGGCTTTGGATGAGAATAATTTTAATGTCACTATAAATTCTTCTATTCATAAGAACATATGGACGTAGCTTTAAAAATTTTTGAACGTTTAAACCAAAAAAAAAAAACTCAAGCCTGACTTTTAACAAAAATTCAAAATCGGACTGTTGAAAGGTTAACTGTAAATTTTGAGTAATTTTTTGTAGATGGAAATGATTTTTTTGTAATTTTTGTAGCTGAAAGGATTAAACCGAGGAATTGACCCTCGGCATAGTGACCCTCGGCACAATAATGAGCCCCACTTAGAAAGCCACTAGTAACGAAGTCAGAACCACTCGCCCCTAAAATAAACGCGAGTTTCTTCATTGCCGAGCAAATAGACAACTCACGGCCTCCAAACGACTTCAGCCTCGGCTGGCCTGAAGACCTTTGATGCCCTCGGCCTCGTCACCGAATCGGTCTCTTGTATCCTCAGCCTCGGCAATAATAAAAACTTTGTCACAAAACCACTCGGCCTCGGCGTTGGATCAATCATCATCCGGCCTGACAAACTGCTTCCCTAGGCCCGAGAAAACCGTTGCACGCAAATACCAACTCCCTGACAAAGCACAGTTCACTTATTTCTGACAAAAACCTTCAACGCATTTAATGATTGCCGCCTTATGCCCCCCAGTCACCAGCCGCCACGTCAACATAAACATCAGGTATAAATAAAGAGTGCACATTTAATGTGAAGGTAAGTAATTTGGGAGATATCACAACTCTCTTATCACAACCCCTTATTTCACATATCACGGCATATTTATTACCCTCTTTTCACCGGAAACCTTACTCTCACACCGGAGGGTTTTAGTCGGGCCGCCCCGACTCCTTAACGGTGTTTGTTGTTTAATTTGTGCAGGTTAAGCAAGAAGGACGAACCAGCGACCGCCACCTCATCCTTACTCACACGTGGACGACAAGGCAAGATCACCACCAAAAAAGCGTGATCAGTTTGGTTCCGTTGCCGGGAATCGAACCCGGGTCTCCTGGGTGAAAGGATGGTGAAGTCCAGAAAGCAAGCCTCTAAAAATGTCACCCCCGCTGTCTCCACCCGCCCAGAAAAAGAACCTGCCGAGCACAACGAGGGAAGGGACGCAAGGGAGGATTCCGGCGCCTCGGTACCTGGGTGTCAGAGGACCAAAAGACTCGCTCTGGCCAAACGGCTCTCTAACAAAAATAGAGAGGCTGACGCCGACCCCGAGATGGTCGATTCATTGAGGTCGAGTCTTCCAGAACCAACGAGGAGGAACCTCGTGGCAAAACGAATAAACTCACGGTCCAGGAAGAGGTCGACCAGGAATACACATATTGGGAGCACCAAAAGACCATGTACACAAAGATACAGGAGGCCGAGACCAAAATGCACAAGCTACGGAAAAAAGCCCGGGCCCCAGAACCCGAGCCCATAATCAACGTGCAAAGCACCCCGGTGCGCTCCAACTCGGTCTGGCAGAGGGTGGAAGCTACGAAAGCCAAAAAAGCAAAATTTACCATCAATGCCAAGTCAAGACTTGGCAAGAGGATGGCCGGCGAGGGATCTAGGATGAGCGTTCATTCTAGCCTAAGATTCCCCCCCGGTACGGACAATCGTCAAGCCCACAGCGAGGAAGGAGAGTCCCAGCCATACGCCCAGTCTTCAACCAACAAAGCTTTCTCCAGGTCCCGACATCCGTCTCGCCAGCTCGCAAAAGAAGCTCGCTTGGGGTCCCCGATAAGAAACATAGCCGAGGAAGAGGTCGACATACCTCATACAGACAAGGCAGCCAAAGGCATCCCCACCCAAGCCATAGGCTTGGCACAAGGTGACCAACCAATGACTGATGCCGAGATAAGGGCATGGATGGAGAAACTAGAAGCTCGGCAGAGCTCAGGAACCAATGCGGCCGTCAAGAAAATAGGAGGGTCGTTCATTAAACAGATAAGAGAGGTGGAGGTGCCCTCGAAAGTGAAGATTCCATACTTTGAATTCTACACTGGTAGCACAACGGCCCTGGACCATGTATCGGGGTTCGAATTAAAAATGATCATAGTAACCAGACTCGACGACATATGGTGCTTGGTGTTCGCTGAACCTCGAAAAAGCAGCCCAACAAGCTGGTACAACAAGTTAGCACATGACTCTATTACCTGTTGGGATGACTTTAAAGGGGCCTTTTTGAAAAAAAATTCGTTTCGGCAGGTGCTCTCCCAAAAAGCGAGATAGACCTGTGCAGCGTGAAACAAGAGAGCGGAGAAACTGTGCTCTCATACATGACTCACTTCAAAGAGGTCCTGGACCAGATTCAAGATATTCCCAACACCTCCGTAAGGATGTGCTTCGGAGCAGGCCTGATGCGAGGGAACTGCCGAACAGAGCTCCTCATGAGACCAAGGGACACGATTGGCGAAATGTTCCCCGATGACCCCCAAAGTGGTGGCTCACTGATCTGGGCGAGCAACCCTCCACACACAAAGCTCACGAGCGGTCACATCCCTCCACCATTGAAGCACGGCACATCGCCGATGACGTGCCGCCAAGAAAGGGAAAAGAATGGGAAAGCTCGGCAAGATGGCGCCCACCCGGCAAAAAGGAAAGAAGGACTCCTAACCGACAAGGGTATTCGAATTACCCTGTTCCAGTAATCTATTAGTTCCATGGAGGAACTGCTAGAAGACAAAGATGAGGAAAAAAATCGGAAAAGGGATCCTACGAGACATAGCCTAAAAAACAAAGGAAAGGATAGAAAAACCGTACCAAATAAAGTCAAGCCGGGAAGACCGCCGGAGAAATCTACAGGAAAGTTGAAAACACGCCTGAAAAAAGCCAAAGGAAGCCGGAAAAGTTAAAACCCAAACGGAGGTACAGACCCTAAACTTTGTAACAGGCCGGAAAAACACAAAAATGACCGTGGAAACCTCCCGAAGAAGAGGAAAACATGGAAAAAAGAAGGAAAACACTTACGGGCTTCAAACGGAGTAGGACGCAACGGGACAGGAACTGCCAGAAATTCGCCGGAAATCGCCTAAAACACAGTGAGCAAAATAAGGCAAGAAGAAAATGGAAGCAGTAAAAGTAAAAAGATGAAAAAGAAGGCTCTTATACCCCCCTGCAACGACATCGTTTCGAGGCGGAGCCCTGGAAATTCATCGGGTCGACCCGCATGTTTTTTCTGAGCAAAACCCAAAACGACACCGCATCACTAATTTCTCTGGATTCGGGAAGGAAAAAGGCGACATTAAAAACATTTCGAAATTCGAAAAGCCGCCCAAAATGAAAACCAAAAAACCGCCAAAATCTGCATTTAATGACATGACAGCCTGAAAAGACGAAACGTCCTGATTGGACGGATGTACGAAAACACCCCATAAACTTCCAACAATCTCGTCAAAGAGCTCGGCATCAGCCTCGATTTAAGTCTCGTTGTCATCCTCGACGAAATGCGCGACGCCAACCTCTCGCTAACAACAACGAATACTTGGCCTTCTGGCCGAGCGGCCAAAAAGGGGCCACCGAAAGGATTAAACCGAGGAATTGACCCCCAAGATAGTGACCCTAAGACAATAATGGGCCCCACTTAGAAAGCCACTAGTAACGAAGTCAGAATCACTCGCCCCTAAAATAAACGCGAGTTTCTTCATTGCCGAGCAAATAGACAACTCACGGCCTCCATTTGCCACCTCCAAAAAATACCATTAAGATCCTCATTCCCCAGTTAAATTCTCCAACAAAAATATCATTTTAAAAATGCACAAACTTCAATACTGTAAGTCCAGATGGCAACAGATAAGGCTAGAGGGGGGGTGAATAGCCTTTTAAAAACTTCGAGGGTTGATTTGTAAAACTTGTAAATTTGGCAGCGGAAAACTAGTTTATCAGTCAGCTGAAAATTGGTCAGCTGGCTGACACTTTGAAAATGCTCAAGCTGATGAAAGTTGGTCAGCTAGCTGACACAACTGTTTTCAAGGAAAGTTAGCTTTTAAAGTTGATCACTGAATATAGAGAGGAAACTGAAATACAATTTAACTGAACAACTAAGCAAACAATTGTTGTTAACTGACCGACACTTAATTAGTTGAAAAACTTAAGTGTTAAGTCGGCTTGCAAGAATATGAGTGGTCGACATGATCGCTTGAAGTGGTTCACAGATAAATCAAGCTACGCCCACTACCAAGTTGGTCGACTTGGATTTTTGAAGTGCACTAATTTTATTAAAAATCTATTTGATCTCTAATGGATCGTTGTACAACAAAAGACCTGTTTGTGGAGAATGATTGAGAAACAATCAAACTCGTGAGACAAACTGACTGATTTCAAAAGATATGAAGTAGAATCACTCAGTGTTTGCCTAAACAGTAACTAGAAAGAATTAATCAAAGAAGAGTATCTAGCTAATGTTTTTCTAAGAAGACTAAGTCACAGAGAAATTTCTTGAAAGAATAATGGCTTTAGACTTCAGAAAATTGTATGTCTTCAAGAATGCTTCCTGGGTATTTATAGATAATCTTCAAGAGTAACTCGTTAGGAACACATTTTGAATTTGAAAATGTGTTTGTGATGCAAGATCTCAAAAGATCTCGTGAAATATTTTCTAGCGTATCTACCAAAACACAAAGTAGGAAAGTGTAAGACAAGTATATGATCAATCAAATAAGGAAAGGCAACCGACACTAAACACGTTAAGGTAAGTCAAGTGAATAATCGACAAAATAATTTCGAATGACCAAAGATAATTTAAATTCTTGGTCGACAATCAAGTGGAATGATTTTAAGCAAATCTAATTTATGCAAGATTCAACAATCTCCTCCTATTTGCTTAAAACCATTCATTTGAAAGCGTAAAGCCAACAAAATGCTTAAGTTCCTGCAAAAGTAATGTTAGTACAGCAAACAGATAATATATGAAGGAAAGTAGCTGAAAAATTTAAAAGTACCAAATGTAAACTACAAGTAAAACATGAGTTTTAAAGTTGTTCATAGTTTAGAGAGAATGAGATATCCAATTGGTCGATGTGGATCCTTCGCTTTTTTTGTCTCCGCTTCAACCGATGGACCAACTTCAAATTTCTTTGTTAGTTTCCAGAAGCCTTCATTTTCCTTTACTTGTTCAGCTTGGTTTCCTTCTTCATCTTCCGTACCGTCTTGGCTTCTAGTTCTTTGTCCTGCTTCGCCTTCACCACCGGCCGATCGCATCGCTTTGACGCCCGAGAATCTTGTTTTCGGCTGTAAGTATCACGTGCTTTCGCTTTCTCCTCCCCGAATGGTTTGAAGCAAGCTTGCTCAAAGATTGAAGGCTCTGTTGGCCCATTCTTGCCGGTAGAGCAAGATGGTCCTCCGCCATCCATAGCCACGAGGGCAAAGCAAGAATGGCGCCGCAGACCCTCGGTGGTGATGATCCGGTAAGGTTCAGCGCAGAGGCTACTTGTCATTGCTAAAGAAGTTTGTTGTGGTGGGTGAAAGTCGACTTCATTTGCAAATGGTGGACATACGTAAGATCTAGCTTGGCCGATGTAGGAACCGTGGGTCAGTAGGTTCAAGCGTGGCCGAGAGGGCTAGGCTCATTAGAGAATAGCTGAAAAGTATGGATATCGCATTCGTGGTTCGAGGGAAAAAGACATCCATGGGGTAGGCCGATTTGGGCTGCTCGTGTATGGGTTCGTGTAGGCATGTCTTCTGAAAGACAATTTTGGTGCCTCGTAGGATGATGCAAAGCTTGGAGACAATCTCTGTTTTCTCGGCTTTCCTACAGCGCCAGCTAAGAGGGGCTAAGAAGGGACTCATCCTCAAAGGTGGACTTGGAGGAATCAGAGGAGGATTCTATTGAGGATTGGTCCACATATTTTTCAGAAGAGGGAGAATCAGAAGCATCTTCTGGAGAAAGCTCAGGTTGGGTAGGCTTGATGGTAGACAAAGGACCGACTGATAGGGTGAGAGATGTGTGAAGGGAGAGGTCAGGTAGAACAAACAGAGGGGAGGCCTGGTTTGGATGAGAGGGTAGGTCAGCTGTGGGAAGAGGGGGAGAAGCAACTGCAGTGTTAGCTGATGAGATAAGGATAGCAGCTGAGGCATCAGCTAACGGAGCATGTGCAGCTGGCCCAGTGGGGATAGGAGTATGAATGGTATCAGTCAATGGAGGAATGGGAATGGATGGAGTGACTGACACAAGTGTGACTGGTAGAGGTATGACTGACATATCTTGAGCAGAAGAGGGAGTGGCTGACACAAGTGTGATTGTTGGTAGATTGATTGTCATGGGGATTGAAGGTTGAGGAACTGGCACTGATATAGGTAATGTAGGGAAAGTAACGGTAGCAGGAAGTATGGAAGATGAGGCATCAATAGTGGGACTGAAAGAGGGTAGAGAGATGGGTTGCAAGGTAGATGTTGAAATGGCGGTGGGCTCAGCTGAGGCTGAAACTGGTAAGGTTGTGGCTGACACAACAAAGGGAATAGGTGAAGGAGTGATATGAGGAACAGTTGGAATGGATTCTGTAATCAATGGGGCTGGTTGACTAGTCATCGATCCGGAAAGCAAGTGTTCAAAGAAGTTCCTCCGGCATGGAGGCCATCTGTCTCGTGGAGTTCATAGGCTTGGTTTGCGGTTAATCGCATCCTGACATATTTGTTTGCATCTTTGGATCCCCGGCTAATTTGGTCGGCTCAATCAAGGTTGTTCCCTACCCGGTTTATGTCATCATCCTCAAAAGGTAAGTTTGCCAACCAGGAAGGGATCATTTGAGGGGAGAGCTGGTAGGTCATGAACTTTATTATAAATTGTCCAGGCTAAGTAGATAAGCTCATCCTGAACAAATCTATCATTTAAGAGATAGAATCTGTTCCAGAGCAAAGGAAGAGGATCAAAATACTTGCCATAATTGGCCACTAAGTCTTCATGACTGAGATTGGGGGTGACAGGATATAACACATAAGGGCCGTTTCAAAGTTGTGATCAATGTACTT
>CM028377.1:89847450-89884009 GCA_013146195.2 Codonopsis lanceolata | reverse complement strand
AATGGAGGAAAACCCGGTGATCCGCTTTTCTCTCATAGGCCATGCTCAGGTATTCGAGTTGTGTTTGACTCGGCCATTCTTCTTTGCCTTCCCCAGGCCTCTATGCAGGCGATTCTACAACCTACGTTCGTGTAACCCGGCAAGCGAGTTTGGATTACCATGAGAGGTGGTGCAGGTGGAGACTTGCATATGGCCAGACAACTGGCATCGCTTTGCCCCTCGCCTATGCTCTAGCCACTATAATCGACAAGTGCACGATAATAAAGTCGGAGGTCAGCTTTGACAAGATTACAGAGGCTCGGTTGTTCCTCATGGAGGAATTGTAGAAAAGCGTGAAATGAATTGGGGAGCCATTACGGTCGAATGTGTGAAGGTGAACATTGCTAAGTATAAGGACAACATGGAAGGTAGGAACCTCGTTGACTCACCACCTGATTATCAACCAATTTCTTCGATCCATACCAGCCCTTCAGCACATATTTGTCAGTATTGGTGATCTTGAATCAGTCAAGATCAAGAAATATGTTGCTGCTGACATAAGGAGAGCTAGTATTTCTAGCAGGTTTGGTCAAGAGCCTCAGCCAGCTCAATCTAGCAGAAGACCAAGAAGAACAAGGACTCAAGCCCTTACTGCTGTGTCATCGAGTCAGCCAGCTGATGATGGTCAGCCAGCTGAAGTTGCTCAGCCAAGCATTCAGCCAACTCGAGTCCAGCCTCCAAGGGGTCAGTCAGGTGGTCAGCTAAGAATTGGTCAGTCAGCCAGGTAGTCGGCCGATAAGCCGAAGTCTGAAGTTACTTGAGAAGGCAACCAAGGAGGAGGCGGACACGGCAAATGATATCGCCGCAAAGACGAAGAAGGAACCACCCCGAGTGAATCCAGGTACCTTTGTCCCTTTCTCTACCACTGCTGATCCTGCTCCCATCTCTCCCCCTTCTGATCCAAAATCACCAAACACTGCTCCAATCAAATTTTTCCCTCCTATTAGAAATCCTACCTTTCACCCTAGGCACTCCTACTATCAGGCAAATCCTGTTCCCATTCCTCCAAACTGGGTCTTTCCCATTGATCATCTTCCTTACTTTGTTCAGTTTCTCCTCTCTTTTCATGAGGAGAAGAAAGCTGACAAGCCCCCTGTTAACCCTGTCAAGTACATAGATCACAACCTGAAACGGAGACCCTATGTCTTGTATCCTGCCACTCCAAATCTCAGCCAAGAAGACCTGGTAGCCAACTACGGCAAGTACTTTGACCCTCTCCCCCTGCTTTGGAACAGATTCTATCTCTCAAATGATAGATTTGTTCAAGATGAATTGGTTTATCTGGCCTGGACCATTTACAGTAAGGTCCACATTCTTCCAGCTCTCCCTCCAAATGATCCTTTCCTCGTTGGCAGACCCGCATTGCCTGAGGATGATGACCTTAACCAAGATTGGGAACAACCCTCTGTTGAGCCTGATAAGTTAGCTAGGATCCAGAGAGCAGCCAATAAGTATGTTCAAGATGCAGTGAATGCTGCTAATTTAGCTTACATTGAGTTACACAGACGGATGGCCTCCATGCCAGGAGGAGCTTCCATGGACACAGCCTTCCCTGATGCTATGTCTAGCCAGCCAGCTCCTTTAATTACTGAGTCAATTCCCACTATTTCTTACATCACCCCCTCAGCTGTCCCATTTGTAGTGTCAGCCACCACCATACCTGTCTCTATTTCACCTCAGCCCATAGCTGTTTCCACTTCAACCCTGCAGCCCATCTCCCTTCCATCCTTCACTCCAGTCACTGATGCATCATCTTCCATTCCAGCCACATCAGTTGCTCTCCCCACTTTACCAATTTCTGTCCCAACTCTGCAACCTTCAGTTTCTCTTTCCTCAACTCCAGTTGTGTGGGTTCCTCACTTTGTTCGACCATGACAATACCCACCCTTCCATCTCACCGGCCTCGTCACTCCTATACTTTCAATCCTGTCAGCCATGCCTCAACCTGAACCACTTGTGTCAGCCACTCTCTCTTCTGCTCCCGCAACTTTAGCCATTCCTCCATCAATTCCCCTCATGTCAGTCATATCCTCCATTCCTCCCTTGACTGCAACTATTCCTGCCCCTCTACCCACTGTGTCAGTTGCACCTGCAGTTTCAGCTGCCATTCTTATATCCTCAGCTGACACTGCAGCTGCTTCTCTTCCCCCAACTGACATGCCTACTCATCCAAACCAAGCCTCTCCCCTGCTCATTCTGCCTGACCTCTCGCTTCACACCTCCCACACCCTCTCTGTCTGCTTTCGCCTTCAAATCCACTGGTCCCGAACCTCTCCAAGATGATGATCATAGTTCCCTTTCCCCTGAAAACTATTTAGATCAAACTGTCATGGACTCATCTTCTGATTCCTCTAAATCCTTTTCTGAGGACGAATCTTTTCTCTCTTCCTCTCAGTTAGCCAGTAGAAAAGCTAGGCATCAACGCAAAATTATTTCCAAAGCTTTACTACATCCTACTGGCACTAAAATAGTCTTTCCCGAAGACATGCCTACCCCTTCACGAACGAACCTCGAGCCTCGAAGCCCAAATCGGCCTACCCCATGGATGTTTTCTTTCCCCACGACCTCGAGGACGCCGATATTCACACCCATCGCTTATTCTCCGATGCACCTCGGCCCACTCAACCACCGCCACCTCTACCTCTTCTGGTTCCATGTCTCTGTCAGCTAGGCTCGACCTTCTCTATGCTCATCACTTGCATATGAAGTCAGCCCTCACTCGTCATACACATCAGCTTGCTACCATTCAACAACAGGTTGCTTCTCTGCTCCCAAACCTCACCCAGATCATTTCCACCGAGGTGCACGCCATTCGCTGGTGCTCCTCGTGAAGCTAATATGGATGATCGAGGACCATCTTGCTCTACCAACAAGAATGGTCAAACCGTGCCTTCAATGCCTTGGCGCCATGCTTCAAACCATTCAGAGGAGGAGAAAAGCAGGCAGATGCCTCTGTGTGAGAATCAGATTCTAAGGGAACGATTCGATGCCGATCGGCCGATTACTCGCGTTACTCTTGAACCCGAAAAGAAGCGGAAGCGATGCACAAGCTGAGCCTCAAGCAAATCTAGCGGAAGCTGAAGGGGAAAGAATTCATGGTCAAGGAGAACAAGTCATAGCTGAAGGCTGCGACCACCGAGAATGAAGGAAGTTGGTCCATCAGTTGAAGTTGTCCAAAACAACTGAAGGATCCACATCAGTCTATGGAACTTTTCATCTCTCTTTACTTTGAACAAACTCCGTTAAACTCTCGTTTTAGTTGTACCTTACATTGGGCATTACTTTTATGATATCAGTTACTACATTGTGGTACTAACCAATTTTGCAGGAACTTTAAAATTCTTGGCTTTCTGCATTCAAGTGAATGGTTTTAAGCAAATAGGAGGAGATTGTTGAATCTTGAAATTTAAGAGATTTGCTTAAAACATTTTCACTTGATTGTCAGCCAGGACAAGCAGCTTAAATTTGGTCAGCTGATTATTATTTTTGTCAGCCAATCTTCTCAGCTGATCAATGCGTTGCTATGAAATGAGTTTATCTTTTCCTTATTTGCTTAAACATACCCTAGTACTAACTCTTTTCTATTTTGTGTTTATGATAGATGTCCTGCCATATAATATCTCCCAAGATCCTTTCTGATCTTACAACTGTCATAACACATTTTCAAAATTCAAATGCGTTCCTAACGGGTTGCTCGCACAGACTATCTATATACCCATTGGAAGCATTGGTGAAGACAACAAGTCTGAAGAATTGCAAAGTCAAGAAACTTTTTACTCACAAGCTTTCAGTCTTCATCTTCTTTAAAACCTTAGCTAGATACTTGCCATTGAAAATTTCTTTCTAGTTATTGTTTAGGCAAAACACTGAGTACTTCAGTTGAAATTATTTCAAACTCAGTAAATTTGTCTCACGAGTTTGATTGCTTCTCAATCATTCTCCCAAACACCGGTCTTATGTTGTACACTGATCCATTAGAGATCAATTAAGATTTTTAATAAAATTAGTGCACTTCAAAAATCCAAGTCTGACCAACTTGGTAGTGGGCGTGCGGTTTATCTCGTGAACCACTTCAACCGAATTGTCGACCATTTCTTATACGCTAAGCGACATAACACTTAAGAAGTTGTTAAAACTGATTAAGTGTTAGCCAGTTAACAACACTTGTTTGCTTACTTGTTTAGTTAACTTGTGTTCAAATTACTTCTCCATATTCAGTGATCAAACTTCAAAACAAATTTATTTTTTGAAAACCGTTGTGCCAGTCAACTGACCAACTCACTTTAGTTTAAGAAATTTCTAAAGTGTCGACCTAAGCCCGACCAACTTTTCGCTTGATCGACAAAATCAAGTTTTCCGCTGCCAATATTTTATGATTTTCAAATCAATCCCCAAAAGTTTTTAAAAGGCTATTCACCCCCCCTCTAGCCTTATCTGTTGCCATCTGGACTTACAGATTCGTACATCATTATCCATGCAATGATGGCATTCAGTTCAAATCTGTTGTTTGCAGTTTGCCTTAGTAATAGTATGGATTTTGTTGTAAGTTGTAAGTTGTAAATTGTAACTTGTATGATATTGATGTTAGTTAATTAGTTAATTAGCGATATTTAGAACCTTGACTATACAATGTCAATTGTTTGGCTATTCCCCTTTAGATGGTAATATTTCACTTGTGTTTTTGCAGGCTTTGCTATCAAGGCAGATCCTCCGTTTTGACAAATATAATTTTCTATTACCTTCATGAAAATCCTCCGTTTTGGCCTTTCGATATGCAAATAAGCAATCAATTTGAAGCATTCCATCAACAACAAATGCAGAACTTAAAGATGCTCATGCACGTTGTCGATGAAGCTGAAGAATCTGAGCCTGAGCTCAAGCAACCTCAAGTATACCGACGCACATTTATAAGCCGAGATCGTGCGAAAGCACATGACGACCTTGTCAAAAATTATTTTGCTGATGATCCGATTTTCCCAAAGACGTATGTTCCGCAAGACCGATTTAGAATGCGCTTACAGTTGTTTCACAGAATTCGAGCAGACATTGAGATTGCCCAACCATATTTCCAGCAACGTTATGATTGTACCGGGAAATTGGGATTCTCATCTATCCAGAAAATGACGGCTGTTTTGTGGATTCTTGCATATGGGAGCCCAATTGATCGTGAGTATGAGGCCCTTGCCATTGCAGAGACTACAGCTATAGAAACTGTTCGTCTATTCTGCGAGGCAATTGTTAGCATGTACTCAGAGCGGTATTTACGAGCTCCAAATGAAAGTGACATCGCCCGACTCATGGAAGAAAATAAAAATCGTGGTTTTCCAGGCATGATTGGTTCATTAGATTGCATGCACTGGGAGTGGCGCAACTGCCCCACGGCTTGGCATGGTCAGTTCACTGGCCACACCGGAAAGCCGACCATGATTCTTGAAGCTGTAGCATCCCAGGATCTTTGGATTTGGCATGCGTTTTTCGGTACACCGGGAACATACAATGATATATATGTGCTTGATCAATCCCCAATCTTCGACAGATTCATTCAACGTCAAACACCATACACCCCCTACGAAATAAATGGTAATGTATACTACGTGCCATACTATCTCACATATTGTATATACCCTCACTTCGCTACACTAATCCGCACCATCAAGCGCCCTCAACCGAAAAGAAAAACATTTCGCAACAACAAATGGGAGGCTTGTAGAAAGGACGTTGAGAGGGCATTTGGGGTTTTGCAGGCTAAATGGGCTATTACCAGGGGCCCGGTAAGATTTTGGGACCAACGAACTTTAAGTAATATTATGTATTGTTGCATTATTCTGCATAATATGATAATCGAAGATGAACATCAAACAAATATTGAACGATGGAGACCTGTAGTGGGTGAAACAATGCCAGATGAACTACTTCAGCATGATCCGACTGTGTTGGGTGCATTTATTAGTTCTCGAATAAATCAAGTGCGAGATAGACGTGTGAACAACCAGCTTAGGCTTGATTTGATCGAGCATCTTTGGAATAATTTTGGTAGACAAGGTGGCCATTGATGTGTATGTGTAAGGTTTTTTGTGTTCCAAGTGGTATGATTTATATACAATGTGAGCTAGGTAGTAGCTATAGCAGTAGGAGTACTGGTTATGTAATGGTAACTGATGAAGATTTTTACATGTAATTTATCTGCTTACCATAGCAGAATCGTGTCGATGATAATATACATGTTCGGGCCATTGTAACTTTAATTCTAATTATCTACTTGATTAAGAAAGCAATGATTTTCTTCAAAGCGTAATCGAGCTGAAGAGCTTCTACCGCAAATAACGGTCGTGAAAGCTCATATCTCTCCCTTGAGAGCTGAAGTTAATCAATTGGCAAAAATTATGTAAAATACGGACAACTAAGCGTGTGGATGTACAAGCTAATTGGCAGCGCCTTGATTTGACATAGTCACTTCAATGCAACGAAAGACATGAAACAACAAGAACTTGAAGACAATCGCAAAGATGAAGAAGCAGCTGCTAAAGTATTAGAGAATCAAGCTCAGGAACACTTTAAAGTTGTTTATGAATACACTGATCCGATGTTTTAGGGCATCATCTTCGAGCCAAAATTGTGTCCAAGGTTCCTTTGGAATGAAGGTCATACAGAAACCCTGATGATACACATGCTTGTGTCAAACCAATTCAACAGAACTGAAGTTCCAAAATTAGACAAAATCTTATGTACATTATTGGTTTTTGAGTTGTTAAGTTTTTCTTTTTCTTGTTCCATCTTTTGTCCTGTTTTTTTCAATCATGCTGAAGGCAAATTTTATGGTGTGTAGAGATATGCCCGGTGTCTTAGTTCCATGTCCCTATTTTAGGAGGTGCTACTTGAAGAGTTCTATATTTAAGATTAAACTTTTAATTTCCCGGGGGCACCTTAAATATGTAGTGATTAAGTTAAAATTCGATATCCTTTGCGTGTAAGCTTCTCCTAGTAGGACTTAACTGTAAACATTCCATCCTTTGCATGTAAGCTTCTCGTAGTAGGACTTAACTGTAAACATTCCATCCCTTGCCTCCTCCCAACAGAATGGAACATCCCTCCATTTACTAGGCTAGATACATGAATTGAGAAATATGAAAAATCACGAGTTGGAAAATCAACAGGAAGATGAAACAGAACTGTGTATTGGCAGCTTGTATAACATGTAATCAAAATTCATTTTCTCATACCTCAAAGCTCGAAACGACGAACAGTTTTTTTCCCCAAAAACTAGACTCGTATATCTTTCCACCCATATAGGGCACACTACCTATTTCTCTCTCAATGAAAGCAGTTTTTTGTTCAAAGATAGACCATGTGTCGGAATTTCAGAAACTGCATCATTCTCCCCTTCTTGAAAACTGGTCACCCTCGAGTTCGAGTTTAGATCAGACCACAGTGAGGAATCTGTAAGGGTAAAATAGGCAAGGCCTATTTTATCTTGTTTTCACATTTCTTGGTCAAAGAAGATTTTTGTTAAGTTTGTGTTAATTTAGGACTTAGTATATTTTATTAGATTTAGTTTAGTTATTTTTGGTAGCATAATCTTTTTCTAGATTTTGGCTACATTATTTTTGGTAGCAAAATTTTTCCAAAGATTTCGGGTATATTAGTTAGGTAACTAAATTTTGGCAAGTATCTTAGTTATTCCAAGAATCTTGACTTTGATCATATTTGGTAAGATAATCTTGCAAGATTTGGAAAGGTGTTGATTTTTTCATTGAATAAGCTAATCCCTTTCCTTGTAAAATTGTATCTCTCTTGCCGTGTGTTTGTAGGTTTGTTGTATATATATTGAGGGCTGGCATACGGGTTTATGGGGAGCTTGAGCGAGAAAATCAGAATTATGTAGAGCTCCAGAAAGTGCACGCCTGAAGAGAGAAAATTCAGAATACGCATTGAGAGAGAAAGGGCAGAAAAGTCAGAAGCAAAAGTTCAGATCCTGAAGCTGTTTTTCTGTTCCAGCCATGTTGCAGTTTCCGAATGTGTTATCCAATGTTGCAACATCGGCAACTACATTGAATTCTGAAACTGTTTTTTGTGCTTCCTGTTTTGTTTAAAGGAAGCTTTTTTTGTTTCTTCCCACGTTTTGTTTAACCTATTTATGTGGGGTTTTTGCTCTCCAAGATTCATTATCTTGTGAGAATATTTTTTGTGTGATTTCACATAGTTTTTGTAAAACAATTCATTGTTTTTTTTGTGAAATCTTTTTGGCCATGAGGCTAGATCTACAAGTATAGACTTGTAGATTGTTTGGTAAAATTTTGTGATTAATTTTGTGCTTTTGTATTAAGTCTTCCGCTTTTTTTGTTATTTTTCTGTCTATTGTGACTTCTTTTGTAGCTTTTTAACAAGCTACATTAAATCTTTGAGAATCCTAGCTACTCGCGTTCTTTCAGAATCAATTTTCTTCAGTTCTTCCTCAGATATCCAAGCATGTTATGAACTTGGCTTTCCTTTCCAATGAACGAGATACTGGATATACTTGAAGATGCAGTTTAGGAAGATGAAACGGATCTGTGAGCTGGCAGCTTGTATAACCTGTAATCAAAATTCATTTTCTCATACCTCAAAGCTCGAAACGACGAACAGTTTTTTTCCCCATAAACTAGACTCGTATATCTTTCCAACCATATAGGGCACACTACCTAGTTCTCTCTCAATGAAAGCAGTTTTTCGTTCAAAGACAGACCATGTGTCGGAATTTCAGAAACTGCATCATTCTCCCCTTCTTGAAAACTGGTCGCCCTCGAGTTCGAGTTTAGATCAGACCACAGTGAGGAATCAATTTTCTTCAGTTCTTCCTCAGATATCCAAGCATGTTATGAACTTGGCTTTCCTTTCCAATGAATGAGATACTGGATATACTTGAAGATGCAGTTTAGGAAGATGAAACAGATCTATGAGCTGGCAGCTTGTATAACCTATAATCAAAATTCATTTTCTCATACCTCAAAGCTCGAAACAACGAACAGTTTTTTCCCCATAAACTAGACTCGTATATCTTTCCAACCATATAGGTCACACTTCCTAGTTCTCTCTCAATGAAAGCAGTTTTTCGTTCAAAGACAGACCATGTGTCGGAATTTCAGAAACTGCATTAAACTTGAACCTGATCATCTTGGTGGTGCGCATGCTAAGGCTCCTATGGTATGACACATCTTGCAGGAATAACAATCTCATGACCATCTTCTCTTATTGCAACAGAATGAATGACCAAGTTGACCAGATTTCGTAGTGCATGTGGCCAACCCCTTGGTTTTATGTCATTTGTTTTTTAAACACAACATATCGTGAAAGTGACCTGGAGAATTGGTGTGAAGGGGCATAGGTATGTAGATTTGGACTTCTTTCGCCACCTTAATTTCATATAGATATGGACTTGGTTCATTTCCTTAAAAGCTGGACATTGGTGCAACACTGCAACAGACGTTGTAGGTCCAGTTGTTTACAATGTTTTCATAACTCTTGCAAAATAAGCTTACCATTGAGCCTTGATTTGATTTTTGAGCAGAAGTTCGGACATGAAGAATAAACGATTGATGAGATTCTAAGAAGTTCAAGTCGATTCAAGAAGGCAAAGCTTACTGCGTTGCAAGAATACAACATCCAGTTGCAAGAAAATACTGAAAGCATTGAATTTGTTCCACAGCCAAGCCAACCCATAATCAGTTGTATTATTAATGATTTGGGTATTTTTGACAAGTTGTTTACTGCGTTTAGTGTTTGTTTTTGGTATGAATTCACATTCACATACTAGTTTTAAATTTTAACTTGCTGTACATACCGACACTGTAATGATTTTTGTAATTCCTAAACGAGTTTTTTGGTAATTCTTGACGTCTATGACTACTTTGCTATTTGAAGTATTTACCAACTTTTTTACATACATGTGATGGTTGTTGCCTCAAGTGGCTGTGACTGTTAAGTAAGGCTGTTTAAAAATTAAAATTAAGTTGTATATATTTATTCTACAAAATTAAAAACAGTAATGTGCGTTGTAAGTTTTAATCCTTCAAGGAATCTGTATATGTATCATTTCATTTCAACCTAATTTATTAGAATCGTGTTGATGGTAATAAGCATATTCAGTTTCATTGTAACTTTAATTCTAATGATCTACTTCAGATTAAGAAAACAATTATTTTCTTCAAAGCAGAATCGTGTTTTCTAAGTTGTTTTAGATATTGCAATATTTTCTATTTTCTAAAAGAGATGATAAAATAATAATAACTATAATGTACTTATAAACAAAAAATGACCCTTAGATTGACATATATTTTTAGATGAAAATAATTGAAATAATTAAAATACAATATATATTTTTTCTTAGAATATATAATATAAAATATAAATATTTTATTCCAATTGTATTGAAAAATAGGAATAAAAAAGTTGAAAAATATGGTGGTAGTTAGGTTTGTTAGTTGAGATGAGAGGGATTTGAAGTTTTTAGAGAATTGTATAAAAGATGATTATTTGAGTGAATTAATTTTTTAAAATGTTGAAAAAATGTAAAAAGAACAAAAAACGAGATGGAACAATATTGGGTGTTATTGTTGTGGTTGCTCTTAGAGGGTGATATCATTAGAGATGCATGAAAACACAGCCAAGCCAACAAGGATGAAAATGTAAAAAATGAGAGAGAAGAAAAATGGAGTGGGGACGGTGACGTGACAGGTGTCAGGGAGGAAGGGATGGGGCAGCCGACCAAGATCTTCACGCTGTATTTTTTGACGCGTGTCGAAAACGCGCCATTCTCCTTGGCTTGTGGCGTTCACGATGTTATTGTGAAGTGGGCTTAAAATTCAAAACTGAGAAATCCAAATCAAGAGATTTGAGAATCCAAAATTTGAGGAATCCAAAACTGAGAAATCCACGGTGTGGTTAACCCATTTTTTGGGTTGTAAGCGTGTATTTTACAAATCAAACCAAAAATTAAATATAATCTATTAAAAATTAATAAAATAATTTATTAGGAACTTATAAGTCTTATTTGATTTAAAACTAAAAAACTTTCGTAATGATGACATAAAATTCAACATATTTATATATCACATCATTTTTATCTTTATTAATAATGACTATATATTTGAAAAAAATCATATAGTTTTTTCTTATATCCAAATAAAACAAATCAAGTATCTATGTATATGTAAAAATAAGTACTTTAATTCAGAAAAAAAATTAAAAAAATAGATTTTTAGGCTAAAAATTGGTGAAGAATCTCTGTTGTCTTTGCTCTTAGAGCATGTATAATGGTTTTATCAAATCAAATAAAAAATCAAATATAACCTATTAAAAATCAATAAAATAATCTATTACTTATCTATTTGATTCAAAACAAAAAAACATTTTCAATGGTGGCACAATATCCAACACATTTACATACCACCACCATCTTTATCTCCATTAATAATGACTAGAAACTTAAAAAAAATCATATATATTTCTTATGATATCCAAATGAAACAAACCGAAACTGACAGAGTCAGACCAAAACGTTAGGTTTTTGACCGGACAGCAGCGATAACCGACTAAATCGAACCTATACTGGACCGGAACCGTTAGGATTGGACCGAAACCGTTAGGGCTGGACCGATTAACATCTCTGGCTACTTGGGCATGTGGCAAAAGTTTTTCAAACATGCATCGGAAGCTCAACATGTTCATAAATTGCATCAAAACAAATGAGGAAAGATGAATTGATGTGAATAGAGAAAAAGGTGTGTGACAGACAGGGGAATCCATGCCAAGAAAGAAGTTTTCTTCAAAGCAACCCAATAAATGACAAAGCCTATGCCTGCCAACAAGGCCGACCCTGTCATAAGGAAAGTGAGGTCATGGCCTTGGACCCCCTAAAAATACTCAATTTTTTGGGCCCCCAAATCTCACAAAAACCCTATACATTATTTAAAAAATAAAATAAATGTCCTATTTTAATTTTTTAAAAAGACTTAGGCTCCGTTTGTTTCACGAAAAATGACTATTGGAAAACGTTTTCCTCATTTTCCAGTGTTTGATAACCAGAGAAAATGTAGTCAACGGAAAATGAAGCCTTCTTTTCAGGAAAATGACTTACGAATTCATTTTCCAAATGTTCGAGCACCACTTCGCCCTCTTCCACAATTACACATATTTACAAACACACAATATTTTACTTAACAAATACATTGTTTAGAAATATAATTAGAGTTTGTGCACATTATTTATAAATTATAATTTAAATAAATACTCATTATGTCGTAAAATTAGTGTCCACTATATTATTTAGGGACGTCCCAAATATTATCAATTTTATTTTTTAAAACTTTTTTACATTATTACCAATTTTTTTGTTTGTATTTGTGACATTGAAAAAAAATAGACCTTATTGATTTGACACCATTAATGATAAATTAAGGATTATTAAAGGAAAATTACTTAAAATTCAACATTATTTTATGTTCAATATGGATATTAATATTAGAATATACTTTTTTGTATTTATTCATATATTGTTTTTCGTGTGTTTGTCAAATAGCCGAAAATGTTTTTCGACATATTTTCAAAATATTTACCAATAGAAAAAAATGACATACGTAACCTTTGTTTCTTTAATTTTTCAAAAATTAGAAAAACAATTATGCTATAAATGAAGGGGCCCATTCGACGTAATTGGCCTTGAGTCCTCGATTTTACATGGCCGGCCCTGCCTGCCAATCAATTGACTGTCAAATTAGAAAAAATGACAAAGCCTATATAGCTATTTACTGTAGGTTGAGTTGTCATTCCTATTTTTTTAATGATTTTATTTGGGGATAAAATTTAAATGAAAAATATCGTCGGTGCAATAAAAATATTTAAATATATTGCACATGCACCCCCTTAAATTCTACTGTAATATCCCGATAATTTTAACAAAAATATTAATTGGCGTTAATTAATATTATAATCGTTTTGGACCTATATAATTAATGTTATAATTATTTTGTGTTAATTTAATGGTTTGAACATATTAAGTAACTAATTAAATTGGTTTGGGCTTGGCCTACTTGTGACTAGATCTAATTACAATTTCCTAATAATATTACCTAATTAAAAAAAAATTGGTCTTGATCCATTTAGTTTTAGGATTAGGAAACCTAATAGGGTTTTTTATATATATATAAATAGGGTTGAAGGGGAGGAAAAGAAAAGAGTACACAAAAAAAAGGAAGAAGAAACTGCCAGAGGAAGCCGGCGGCAGCACTAACAACAGGTAAAGAAATTTCAGCTTTTTTTTCCTTCCTTGATCAACAATAGTCTAGGTATATATATATATATTCAATCATTAGATTTATATATAATATGCATCTTAATGCATGAACAATGTTGTGACCGTGTGTGTGGTTTGGTGTGTGTTGGTGTGTGTGTGTGTGATATATATATATATATATATATATATATATATATATATATATATATATATATATATATATATATATAAAGTCTATACAAACAGCGTGTATGCGTTTTAGTGTGTGTTCAGTGTGTGTGATTTATATATACAAAAAGCATATACAAACAGTGTGTGTGTCTTATGCGTGTAACAGTATGTGTTTATAATGATTATATATATATATATATATATATATATATAATAGAGCAGTAATATTATTAATATTATTTATTTATTGAAAACAGTAGAATGAGCTATGGAAAATAAATTATACATATTTTCGTAAAACGGTTTATATATTTATAATTAACTTAAACTATTAATAATTAATAGTTATTAACACAACGTTGATCGACTGTAATCGGTAATTGTGAGTATTATTGACTTTAGATTCAAGCAAACGAGCTTAGGGCAATCGTACGTGTTAAGGATTATCGTTGCTAAGCATTTCGAGGTAAGAGATTATACCTCTTTTAGATCTCCAATCTTTTATGTACCGTTCGTTAGGTTTCCATTACTCCTTTGATATCGATGTTTCTTGAAACGTACGCCGACTTTCAGTCGGTAATTAAATTTAAACTCTGTCACTTAAACTTCTTTCGAACTCATGATTTGATTCTCTGTTTATTCTTACATAATTATTGAATTTCATGTGAGATACCTTTTATATGAAAATTAAAGTATGATTTTTTGCGATGCCTGATTTTGCAAAAGTATTTGATTATTTGAAATTCTACCATGATCACTATGACGGTTACATGATTATTGAACTGTCGAATTTATCGAATACCACTTGATTAGTGGATATGATTATCGAACAGTCGAATTATTCGAAGGTCACCTAGCTAGTGGTATGGTTATCCGAATATATCAATGCTCTATGAACTATAATATGTGAAGTTGATCTATGAACTATGAACTATGATTTATAAATTGCTTATGTGATCATGAAATTCTGTGAGTAATCTATTGCCATCAACTGGTATAAGACGGTTGATGACAATTGGTTACTCGAGTTTACTTGTTGCATTATTATCTTTCACTTGGAATCCTAAGTATATATATCTGTGAGTAGTTTGTTGTCTTCAACTGGTATGGGACGGTTGACGGCAGTGCGCCACTCGAGTCAATCGTTGAGTATGTATCATTCTTTGGAATTCCGATCTTCTGTTTGACATTTGAAAAAACTGCTTCCACTTATCGATTTTTAAATAATTAATTTTTACTATTCTAAAAATATTTGTCTCTGATTTATTTCTAGTCAACTCCTCCTTAGTAACCGGTGTTAGAGAATAATATCTTTTAATTATTCTTGTTGATTTGTAATTAGTAATTAGTGGTAATTACCTTGTAGAGTTCTTTCCTAATTAGTTATCTTCCTTGTATAGGTTACTTGTATCCTACTCCAAGTGTAATCCTAGTGTAACCCTAATTGTAAATTTCCCTATAAATAGGTGATTCATTCAATGGAAAGGCTATGCCATTATTCCTAAACTTTATCAGTTTCTACATGGTTATTAGTTACCTTCCTTGTATAGGTTACACAAGATTGTTTATGCAATAAAAGACACAAAATTCCTTTTTCACAATCTACCTTAGTGTCTTCTTTCCCGCTCGAAATTATTTACTCTGATGTCTGGACTTCTCCCATTCCGTCTATTGATGGCTTTAAATACTATGTCATATTTGTTGATCACTACACTCACTACATATGGCTCTACCCGCTCAGCCGAAAGTCTGAGGTCGCCACTCTCTTCCCTCGCTTCAAAGCCCTGGTCGAAAATTATTTTAAAAGACACATTGTCACTCTTTACTCGAACAATGGTGGCGAGTACATGGGACTTGCCCGGGACACTGGCTTGGCCGCTTACTTGTCCACTCATGGCATCACTCATCTCACCTCGCCTCCTTACACCCCGGAACACAATGGGTTCTCGGAGCGTCGTCATCGGCACATAGTTGAGATTGGTCTCTCTCTCCTCTCTCGTGCATCTCTTCCGCTGCCTTTCTGGTCGTTTGCCTTCCAAACCGCCACCTACCTCATTAATCGTCTACCCACACCCACCCTAGCTCACCTCTCTCCCTACAACAAACTGTTTGGCTCTCCGCCCAACTACTCCAAACTTCGTGCCTTTGGTTGCCTTTGCTACCCTTGGCCGCCCTACTCGCCCATGGCGGGCTGCGTTCCACTCCTTGTGTCTTCTAGGCTACTCGCTCACTCGAGTGCCTATACGTGTTACGATCAGAGCACCACCAAGCTCTTCGTTTCACGTCATGTTCGCTTTGTTGAGTCTGCCTTTCCCATGTCCACCTCGCACACCCCTTACGTTGGCTATCTATGTTGTGAACCACGGTTCCCTCCACACGAGCTGCTCTTTGCTTCATACACACCGCTGCCCGCTCGGTACCCCTACGTCGTGGCTCACGCCACTAATCGAGCTGGTTGATCTCGGCTCACCCACAACCTGACCTCCCACCCCGTGGCCATCGCAGAGGATATCACTGCGCCTACTCCTTGTCCCGTGCCCGCTGCTCCACCCACCTCGGCCACCAGCTCCCGCTCGAGGATTGCAGCTCCTCCTCGGCAACTGCGATGCGAGGATCACACTGCTCGCAAGTCACGTGCCCTCTCCATTGGTTCCTCCCGACCCACGTGCCTCTTGCCCGGCTCAGCCTCGTGCTGACACCTCTTCCATAGTTACTCGCTCCAAGAACAACATCTTCAAACCGAAGATCAAAATGAGTCTTTCGGCTCAGCTGGCAGTCGATTGTGAACCCACATGTGTCACTCAAGCTCTCAAGGATGTGAAGTGGCGTCAGGCCATGTCTGAAGAGTTTGATGCCCTTGCTCGCAATGGGACTTGGGATCTCGTCCCTTCAGGAGATGCTCGCAATATTGTTGGCTGTAAGTGGATCTACCGTATCAAGAGCAGTGATGGTGCGTGGATCGCTATAAAGCTCGCTTTAGTGGCGAGGGTTTCACCGGCGACCGGGGTTGACTACCACGAGACTTTCAGCCCGGTGGTTAAACCGTCAACTGTTCGTCTTGTTCTCTCACTGGTCGTTTGTCAGGGCTGGGATCTTCGTCAACTGGATGTAAACAATGCCTTTCTTCAAGGCAACTTGTCCGAGGAGGTATTCATGGCTCAGCCGCCTGGGTTCACAAATAAAGACAAACCTCACCATGTGTGTCGACTTCGCAAGGCTATTTATGGTCTCAGCGAGGCTCCCAGCATGGTATAATGAGGCTGCGATTTCTTCTTGTCTCCGGCTTCAAAAACTTCGGTGGGCGACACATCGCTGTTCATCCTTCGTACTGCGGGCACCATCATCTACCTCCTTGTGTATGTGGATGACATCATTGTCACTGGAAACCAGCCCGCTGCAGTCCAGACTTTCATCTCTCTGCTCGCCAATCGTTTTTCTCTCAAGGACCTTGGTGATCTTCACTACTTTCTTGGGGTTGAAGTGGTTAAGCGCCCAAGTGGTCTTCTGCTCTCCCAGCGTGGGTATATAGCTGATCTCCTTGCTCGCACAGGCATGACCGATGCTCGCCCGGTAGCTACGCCTCTTGCTACCTCACCTACCTTGACTCTCCACAAGCCTTTCTCTCGGATCCGGCAATTTCGAGCAATGGTCGGCGGTCTTCAATCTCATCCCTCACCCTACCGATGTTGCCTTTGTCAACAAACTCTCCCAGTTCATGCATAGGCCGACCACTGAACACTGGATTGCGGTCAAACGAGTTCTTCGGTATCTCTGTGGCACAATTGATGCGGGCATCCTCCTTCATCGCCAGTCTCCTCCTGCTCTCCATGCCTTTCGATGCAGAGGCGGCAACAAGGATGACTACACATCCACCGATGCCTACATTTTCTATCTTGGCGGAACCCGATCTCTTGGAGCTCAAGGATCTTGTAGCTCGCTCCTCGCGAAGCTGAATCTGGGCAGGCGCTTGCTGAAGTCAGGTGGATTGTATCTCTTCTTAGCGAACTCGATCTCGCCTCCTCGACTCAACCAGTCATTTATTGTGACAATGTGGGCGCTACAAGTCTCTGCTCTAACCCGGTTTTTCATACTCGCATGAAGCATGTGGCTCTGGACTTTCATTTCATTCGGCAACAAGTTCAGGATGGGCTTATGCGAGTTTGCCATGTCTCCTCGGCCGATCAACTGGCTGATGCCTTGACCAAGCCTCTTGCTCGCCAACGATTTCATCACTTACTACACAAGATTGGTCTCTCCTCTCGGACGTCCATCTTGCGGGGGCATGTTAGAGAATAATATCTTTTAATTATTCTTGTTGATTTGTAATTAGTAATTAGTGGTAATTAGCTTGTAGAGTTCTTTCCTAATTAGTTACCTTCCTTGTATATGTTACTTGTATCCTATTCCAAGTGTAATCCTAGTGTAACCCTAATTGTAAATCTCCCTATAAATAGGTGATTCATTCAATGGAAAGGCTATGCCATTATTCCTAAACTTTATCAGTTTCTACAACCGGAGGGGTTGTATATGAACTTACTGAACATTGTTCGCTCACCCCTTCATACTCTTCTTCTCAGGTAATGAATAAGATTAATAGATGATTTCGGTTTGGGTATACCAAGATGATGACTTCTGAGAATTTTGGATTTAGTCTTTCCTTATTGAATTACTCAATAGTATTTTAAATAAATTATAAACTCAAGTTAAGTATTTGATAGATTTTGTATTTAATTATGTTGGGTTTATTTTGACTTTAGTTGAGGATGTTTAAGATTTAATTATTGTGAGATTAGAACATTTATGATTTAAATTATGATTGTTGGTGACGTGACCAAATTATGGAACCGCGGTGTTGATGCTGAATTTGAGGCGTTACATCTACATATTGAAATTAGGAACTTTGAGAATAAATAATACTATCCCAAAATTTTTAGATTTTCAAAATTTTAATATTTTTAAGTCAAACAGACTATTTTCAAATGAAAATTTAATAAGTATTTCGTTCCTGCCAATATTATTATCTTATTTTCCTTTTTTATTTTTCCCAAAAAATTATCTTGTTCATAACTTTTGTTTTTAGTACAATTTTTTTTAATCATATTACGCTTGTTTTTTTCTTACTTTAGTTATAAGTCACATTTAATTTAAAGAAAACTACACATTATATTAATATTAATAATAAAGTCAATGATTTTTCTTTAATTTGTATGCTAGGTTAACCAGGATAATAATTTTGGGACGAAGAGAATATATTTGTTTTTTAAATAATAAAAAAAATTATAGCGACCAAAAAGTACTAAAAATTACGTGTTTATGATTTTGAAAAAAAATTATATAACAAATTTGTAGTCCAAAAATAGCTAGTTAATAAAAAAAAAATTATACATGACAAGAGTTTAAGAAAGGAAGGTGTAGAACAAAAGATAAACCCTTTTAAAAATGAGGTTAAGTAAATTGTTAAACCTTATGAACATTAATCAATTGATATAATATATACTATTATAAAGTTATCATTGATTTCTAAAGAAGAAATATTTTAAGCAAGGCGAATGGCAAATGTTTGCCAAATCAAAGACAAATTTTCCTCTTCAATCTAAAATCAAGAAGAATCAAAATTAAATTAAATAAGGATTTATGGATTTGTGAATCACGAGATGAACCCAAATCATTCACAAATCAAATCATCCACCACTTTTTTTTTTTTTTGGCTTTTTTACAAGTCAAAAAATATTTTATTTATTTAATTATTATAAATTTATATAAAAAAAATAGCACATATTTTTATCTATAAATAGAGATTTTGATAGATTTTGATAGATTTAAATAAATTATAGACTCATGTTAAGTATTTGATAGATTTTGTATTTAATTATGTTAGGTTTATTTTGACTTTAGTCAAGGATGTTTAAGATTTAATTATTGTGAGATTAGAACATTTATGATTTAAGTTATAATTGTTGGTGACGTGGCCAAATTGTGGAACTACGGTGTCGGTGCCGAATTTGGGGCGTTACGGGTTGGTATCAGAGTTTAGGCTTTAGATCCGAATGGTCATAGGATTTAGAAACCGTTCGATTTAAAAATATACAATAGTCTTAAGATCTTGATTTTGTTCATTGAGAAATAATGGTAGCTTTAAGTTGTACTAATGTTAAGTGGGGTTTACTATCAGGTTGCTTCATTGGGACTTACGCTAGATATAGTACGATGACAAGATTGATAAAGACGATTGAAGATATATATAGGTCGTCATCTCTTCCTTCGTTTGTTTAACTCTTTATGGTAATACTTACGTCTGAGGGCAAATAGATAAGTCTAGGTTTGATTCTTTATGGTATTGAAGTATCTTTCTCGATAAGCATTTTAGGAATTCGACTTATGGTTTAATTTGATTGATAGATCATGTGTGTTAGATTATAAGATGTACTTTGATATCGGGGCTGATTAGAGATTTCGTAGTATAAATTTTTGAGTTTAAATAAATCAAAACTTTGGATGTTGCTTTGTGATTTGAATTAATAAGAACCTTAGATACGGTTAATTATTGAAATGGAATTTCGTTATTTTCTATTTATTTATTTTAAAAAATCTATTTTTATTATGATTTATGATAGTGCACATGATCGATTGGAGTGACCTTGCGAATTAACAGTTCACTCAACATAGACTGACTCTTTATATCGTTTAGTAAGTCACATTTTGAGGTTTCGATTTTATTAAATATAGTATTATTGATCGTTCTTATGTAAACTAGATGGCACGTGGAGGTCGCGCTAGAACTCATGGTTGTGGACGTGGTAGGGGTATTAGAGGTGGTAGAGTCATAGATGACTTCACTTCCGAAATTGTGGGGGGAAATGGTGTGCCCCCACCAAATGTGAACGTCAATGGCAAAGCACCCGAGGTGATCTAACCGAAAGCAAACGTTAATGGACCTGTACCTGCAGTGCCAGTAGACCCTACCCTCTTGACCTTGCTTCAGACTATAGCGTAAGTCCTTGTGGGAAATAGGAACCAGAAAAACGCAACACCAGCTCAATCTGTAGCCCCAGCTCAACCCATAGGCAAGGACCCGTTAGAAAGTTTTCAGAAGCGTAACCTAAAAACGTTTACAGGAGCACTTGGCACGGAGAAACCCGAGGAGTGGTTGAATCACATGAGGAAGATCTTTTAGACGATAACATGCACCAGTGAACAACAAGTGAAGCTTGCAACCTTTGTGCTTCAGGGAGAAGCTAGTCAGTGGTGGGATTCCGAGAAGACTACAATTGAGTCCCGAGGTGTTGAAGTGATCACTTGGGATGTGTTTATAGAGGCATTCAACAAGAAGTATTTCCCACCAAGTATGAGGGATATGAAGTTGGTGGAATTTCTTAACCTTGAGCAAGGGAAAATGACGGTTGACGAGTACAACACCAAATTCATTGAGTTGTCAAAAATTTGATCCTACACTTTTTGCTGATGAAAGTCAGAAAGCTAGGAAGTTTGAAAGAGGTCTAAACAGCCGGATTAGCTATAGGTTGACTCCTCTTCAATTGTCAACCTATACTGAAGTGTTAGATAGAGCTTGTGTAATGGAACTAGAGTTTGCTGAGTATCAAAGGAAGAAGGACGAGAGAAAGAGGGGTTCAGAAGATGGTTCCGACAGAAATCATGGTAACCATCAAGGGGGAAATGGCTATGGAAATAAGAGAAGGAACACGGAGAACAACAATAACATGGAGACCAACCAGCCAAACCAGAATTATAATTAGGGTCAGCACCAAAAATCAATCGCAGAATCAAAATTTGGATCAGAACCTGTATAATAACACTGTGTGTACCAAGTGTGGCGGAAAGCATAAGACATATACTTGTTACTAGATTACGGGAGCTTGCTTTAATTGTGGTAAGATGGAGCATAGGATCAAGGATTGCACTGAGCCACTAAAGGAAAACTTTGTGTAAGGAACGAGAAGTGACGATAAAGCAAAACCGAAAGTTCAGGGCAGAATTTTTGCAATGACTGTCAGGGATGCTAGAGCAACAAGTGATGAGGTGACATGTACCATGCAACTTTATCTTGTGACATTTAAATTTTTATTGATCTTAGTGTTTCATACTCAATCCTATTATCTCATTTACACGACTTAATTAGATTTTCTCACCCCAGAACTTATACTTTGATTTAGTTATAGACACGATGACCAAGGGGTACATTTTGGTTATACCAGTATTTGATCTTGCTCTTAAATTTTTGAGGGTAGAGAGATGCCTATCGATTTGGTTCTAGTACACAAAAAAAAAAAAAAAAGGAAGAAGAAACTGCCAAAGGGAGCCGACGACAGCACTAACAACATGTAAAGAAATTTCAGCTTTTCTTTCCTTCCTTGTTCAACAATAGTATAGATATAATATAGATATATATATATATATATATATATATATATATATATATATATATATATATTCTATCATTAGATTTATATATAATATACATCTTAATGCATGAACAATGTGTTGACCGTGAGTGTGATTTATATATACAAAAAGCATATACAAACTGGGTGTGTGTGTCTTATGCTTGTAACAATATGTGTTTATAATGATTATATATATATATATATATATATATATTCTATCATTAGATTTATATATAATATACATCTTAATGCATGAACAATGTGTTGACCGTGAGTGTGATTAATTTATATATATAAAAAGTCTATACAAATAGTGTGTATGTGTTTTAGTGTGTGTGATTTATATATACAAATAACATATACAAACTGTGTGTGTGTCTTATGCTTGTAACAATATGTGTTTATAATGATTATATATATATATATATATATTGAATTTAGATTCAGGCAAACGAGCTTAGGGCAATCATGCGTGTTAAGGATTATTGTTGCTAAGCATTTTGAGGTAATGGATTATACCTCTTTTAGGTCTCCAATATTTTATGTACCGTTCGTTAGGTTTCCATCACTCCTTTGATATCGATGTTTCTTGAAACGTACGCCGACTTTAAGTCGGTAATTAAATTTGAACTCCGTCGCTTAAACTTCTTTCGAACTCATGATTTGATTCTATGTTTATTCTCACATAATTATTGAATTTCATGTGAGATACCTTTTATATGAAAAATATGATTTTTGGCGATACCTGATTTTGCAAAAGTATTTGATTATTTGAAATTCTACCATGATCACTATGCCGGTTACATGATTATTGAACAGTCGAATTTATCGAATACCACTTGATTAGTGGATATGATTATCGAACAGTCGAATTATTCGAAGGCCACCTAGCTAGTGGTATGGTTATCCGGATATACCAATGTTCTATGAACTATGATATGCGAAGTTGATCTATGAACTATGAACTATGATTTATAAATTGCTTATGTGATTATGAAATTCTATGAGTAATCTGTTGCCATCAACTGGTATGAGACGGTTGATGACAATTGGTTACTCGAGTTTACTTGTTGCATTATTATTTTTCACTTGGAATCCTAAGTATATATATCTGTGAGTAGTTTTTTGTCTTCAACTTGTATGAAACGGTTGATGACAATAGGCTACTCGAGTCAATCGTTGAGTATGTATCTTTCTTTGGAATTCCGATCTTCTGTTTGACATTTGAAAAACCACTTTCACTTATCAATTTTTAAATAATGAATTTTGACTATTCCAAAAATATGCATCTCTGATTTATTTCTGGTCAACTCCTCTTTAGTAACCGGATGGGTTGTATATGAACTTACTGAGCATTGTTTGCTCACCCCTTCATACTCTTCTTCTCATGTAATGAATAAGATTAATAGAAGATTTCGGTTTGGGTAGACCAAGATGACGACTTCCGAGAATTTTGGATTTAGTCTTTCCTTATTGAATTACTCAATAGTATTTTAAATAAATTATAGACTCATGTTAAGTTTTGATAGATTTTGTATTTAATTATATTGGGTTTATTTTGACTTTAGTCGATGATGTTTAAGATTTAATTATTGTGAGATTAGAACATTTATGATTTAAATTATGATTGTTGGTGACGTGATCAAATTATGAAACTGCGGTGTTGATGTTGAATTTGAGGCGTTACAGCTACATATTGAAATTAGGAACTTTGAGAATAAATAATACTATCCCAAAAATTTTAGATTTTCAAAATTTTAATATTTTTATGTCAAACAGACTATTTTCAAATGAAAATTTAATAAGTATTTCGTTCCTGCCAATATTATTATTTTATTTTCCTTTTTTATTTTTCCCAAAAAATTATCTTGTTCATAACTTTTGTTTTTAGTACAATTTTTTTTTAATCATATTACGCTTACTTTTTTCTTACTTTAGTTATAAGTCACATTTAATTTAAAGAAAATTACACATTATATTAATATTAATAATAAAATCAATGATTTTTCTTTAATTTGTATGCTAGGTTAACCAGGATAATAATTTTGGGACGAAGAGAATATATTTGTTTTTTAAATAATAAAAAAAATTATAGCGACCAAAAAGTACTAAAAATTACGTGTTTATGATTTTGAAAAAAAAAATACATAACAAATTTGTAGTCCAAAAATAGCTAGTTAATAAAAAAAAATTATACATGACAAGAGTTTAGGAAAGGAAGGTGTAGAACAAAAGATAAACCCTTTTAAAAATGAGGTTAAGTAAATTGTTAAACCTTATGAACATTAATCAATTGATATAATATATACTATTATAAAGTTATCATTGATTTCTAAAGAAGAAATATTTTAAGCAAGGCGAATGGCAAATGTTTGCCAAATCAAACACAAAATTTCCTCTTCAATCTAAAATCAGGAAGAATCAAAATAAAATTAAATAAGGATTTATGGATTTGTGAATCACGGGATGAACCCAAATCATTCACAAATCAAATCATCCACCACATTTTTTTTTTGGCTTTTTTACAAGTCAAAAAATATTTTATTTATTTAATTATTATAAATTTATATAAAAAAATAGCACATATTTTTATCTATAAATAGAGATTTTGTTTGTCTCATTTGAATACAAAACATATTTTGAAGGTCAAAGATGATAGGTATGCAAAAGTGTTGGATTTGTTTTACAATTAAAAAAAATTAGTTTGTCAAATGATATTACGAACTACAGTTTGTGATATTATTACGAGCTTTAATGTATAGCAGTTATATGATTAAGTTAATAATAATTAGAAATATCAATGTTATTACTTAAAAAATATATTTAATCTAATGATATAAAAACCTAAATAAATTTAATTTAACGATACTAATACTAATTTTTTAATAATATCACAAATTTTAACACATAATATCATATTTCTTTTAATTTTGATCAAATAAATTGTGTTTGATAGGACGAAAGCATTGACTCGGCCTCCAAAAGTCGAAGCATCAAAAGATGAGGAAGATTGGGAAATGTATGACATGAAAGATTTCTTCATCAAAGCAACTTAAGATATGACAAATCAAAGCCTAAGCCAACCAATTCACTGTCCTGTCAAAATAAAGTACTGTATTACCGTAGGGGGTGGGTAACCAATTCAGGAAATCTATATATATAATATATATATATATATATATAAGAGTATGTTTAATGGTGTCTTATATAAGGTTTTATCGGGGTTTTTGAAACACAACGAAGTATCACCCCTCAATCAAATGGGAATTTGGTTTGATTTCGCCTTTTCCGGTCTCCGTCCATGAGATTGCCTTTATTCCGGAAAAAAGTGTCCACTTCCGGCCTTTCTCTCTCTCTCTCCAAATGAGTAGCTTCCTTTAATATATTTTTTTCTTTTTCTTTGAGTTTTGGCCTTTTTGCAATTATAAAAAAAATAAAAATATATATTTTTAAAAAGTACACATTTTTTTCTATAAATAGAGACTTGGTTTGACTTATTTGGACACCAAATGAATTTTTTCAAAATTTGAAGTTATTGAAAATAAAGATGGTGGGATATAAAAGATTATTGGGGTTTGTGTCAAGCTGCTGTATATGCTTTTGTATTTGGGTAGTTTATGAGTATCAAATAAATTTTTATATTTATTTTTAATAAATTGGGTAGTATATGAGGATCTAATTAGATCCATTATTGTACATGCTCTAAGGATAGTTTCTCCATCTAAAATATCATTTTTAAAATTTTGACTTTTGAGTTACAATTTTAATATTTCTCTCTTATATCTTCTCTATCTCCTGTCTACTCCTTATTTTATTTCTCATCATCACCATCTCCTCTATTTTAATTACATTTAAATAATTTTCTCTCTATAAACATAAAAAATAATAACTAAAACAAAAATAATAGTCCCGAAGTCAAAAAAACAAAAATATAAGAGGTTAGTAAAATAAAAATAATTTATGGAACAAGCCACTATAAAAATAAAAATTATAGAATCAACAAAACAAAAATAATTTAATGCGGAGGTTAGTAAAATAAAATAATTTACGGAATAAAAGTTTAAAACAAATTCATAAAAGAATATATGTAAAACAAAAATATCTTAGTACAATAAAAATATTTGATAGGACACAAATAATAGTTACAAAGTCAATAAAAAAAACAATTTAAACTGAAGTTACTAAAATAATAAAAATAATTAATGGAACAAAAGTTTAAAACAAATTCTTAAAAATAACTATGTAAATCAACAATACATTAGTTAAATAGAAATATTTGATGAAACAAAAATAATAGTTACGAAGTCAATAAAACAAAATAATTTAAACTGAGGTTAGTAAAATTATAAAAATAATTTACGGAACAAAATTTTAAAACAAATTCTTAAAAATAGTTATGTAAAACAAAAATACGTTAGTAAAATAAAAATATTTGATGGAACAAAAATAATAGTTACAGAGTCATAAAACAAAACAATTTAAACTAAGGTTAGTAAAATAATTTTAAAAATTACGGAACAAAATTTTTCAATAATACTAATTCTTAAAAATAAAACAAAAATAATAGTTATGAAGTCAATAAAATAAAAAATATATAATGGAAGTTATTAAAATCAAAATACTTTACAAAAAAATAGTTAACGATAAAAATAATTTCGTTGTTTTGATTTTAGCTTATTTTCTTCTCAAAAATTTTTTATTCAAAAAATACAAATATAATTTAATAAAAGTAATCATTTAAAAGGAAGAACTTATTTGAGTTCGGATTCTATTTGAAAGGCGAAAAAAATTTCAAGTTTCTTCGAAAACATTCATTTTACAATGTTTTTTAATAGTATAAAGTGTTCGGGAATCGGGGTTGTCAGGCTATGAATTGACACTTAAAATTAGTGTTTCAGTAATGCTATTAAGAAACATTAACCATGTTGCGGGGTTGTGCAATTGAATAAGACTAATCATTATAAATCTTAGAGATCACATTGTTGAAAGTTGAAACAATTTTTTTGAAACGAAGTAATGTTGGAGAAAATGTTTTTATTTCAAAATTGTCATTAACTTTATCTGATGTAAGCAAGGCCGACCCAGCTGCAAGACATGTGAGACATTGACATTCGTCTCCCAAAAAATATCTAATTTTTTAGGCCCCAAATTTGGAAATTACCCTTCATAATAATAATAATAATAATAATAATAATAATAATAATAATAATAATAATAATAATAATAATAATAATAATAATAATAATAATAATAATAATAATCCTTAAACTACCTATCCAGCGGAAATGATTTTTTTCTTCAATTTTTCTTAATTGCTTTAATTATTAAAGTATGTTATGTGAACTATTTATTCTATTTTTTTTTTGTTTTTCTCACATTTAACCTAGTAATTTTGCCATTTTGGAATTTGGAAATTTGGATTCTATGATTTATCATATAGTTGATAAATCATAGATATGTATCGTGTATCAAAATTTTAATTTTATGATACATATTGGGAAAAGCTATGTGTGTCGTAGGTACGCTATGTATATAAAAATACATAATTTTTAAAGATATTTTATCTGAAATTTTAAAATTGATATTTAAGAAGAGCAACTATAGGTAGGTGTAGGGTGTCAATCTATAGCTCCCATAGTCGAAGCCTGTTTCGGCATAAATAGCTTTGGTACTAAAACTATCCATATAAATTTTAAAATTTTTAGCGCTTTTAATTAAAATGAGAAGCGTCAAAATCTAAGGATGGAGAGTAAGACGATGACGCCTGACCGATGTGAGTTTTGCTTCTCTTTTTGGGGGGCCATTTGATCTATGGGCACTCAAAACACTCCTCTCAAATCAGAAAATCCAACAAAGCTTTTAAATATTCAACAACTAAAAAGTATCATACTCACAAAATTATAAGATCGAACTAGATTTAACAATTAAAAAGCACATAAAGAGTAGAGAATAGAGAATACTTGTTGAAGAAATCATTGTGAAAGCTTGATGGCCGGAATCTGCACCAGAATCTATGGAGCTTCGCCAGAATTTTCAAATCCAGAATTAGAGTTGTCAAAACGGGGATGCAGGGCGGGTTTGCCCGCGCTGGCAGGAACATAACGCGAACATAACAGTCCTGGAAACTCCTAGCCCAACCCACCCCGCGTAGGGTCGCGGGCAAAACGGGCAAGCCCGCAAAAAATGGGTTTATTTAATTATTTATTTATTTATTATCAATTATTTGAATTTAGGATTAGGATAGATTTGAATTTTCGACAGATAAACCATTAAATTCAATAATTCATAATACTTCAAATAACAAAATTACATATCCATTAATATATTCAAAATACTTAAAATACTAAATAACAAAATTAGTAAATTACATATCCATAATCCATTAAATTCAAAATACTAAATAACAAAATTACATAACCATTAAATTCAAAATACTTAAAATACTAAATAATAAAATTAAATTACATATGCATTAAATTCAAAATACTTCAAATACTAAATATAAATAATAAGTTCCAAATTTCATCCACCAAAATACCAAATCACCAATTAGGAAATCACCATGTCATCGTCAAAATCATTTACTTTGTCTTCATCAATAATTTCTACCACATTCAACGCGGATGCTTCCGATGGGGACTTTTGGACATTTGCATCTTCATCATCACCTTTATGGATAATAAGATATTTATATCAAAGTAAAACATAAGTAGATAATGAATATGATTTAAGAAATTGGTAAACTAACATACTATAATCAATGTAACCATGCAATCAATTATGAAGGCAAATTTGAGCTTGAACATTTTTCGATAGGGTAGAACTTCTAAATTTGGTGAGCACACGACCACCTATAGAAAAAGCTGATTCTGAGGCAATGGTAGTTATCGGGATGACCAAAATATAACATGCCAATGATGCAAGGATTGGGTATCGATGCCTATTATCCCTCCAATAATTCAAGACATCAAAATCATCATAAAATAAAAATTCGTGCTTCGGCTCCTCCAAGTAAAGATCTAACTGAGATTTTCCAGCATTGGAAATTATTTGGTGCTCAAATGCTTTAATTTCCTATATTAAATAAAGTATGTAAGAATACAAAAACAAATGTTATCAAATGAAATGAATAAAACTTAAAGAAAAAGAAAGAAAGAAAGTGTTCAAATACTATATACTTACATCAAATATGTTTTTATCCGCACTGACATTGATTGGGACTGTGAAGGATGTAGATGGAGTAACAACAAAAGATGATTGGAGCTGTGACTGTGAAGGATTTGAAATCTTAGCATTCGATTAATGTTCAAAAGGTTTATACAGCTTTGTCCTTACTAGTGATACATTCTCTTTGCATTTATTTGGATCATTTTCGACTTTTCCATAAAAATACTCCAACATTACCAAGTTTAATCGAGGATCAAGAATAGCCCCAAATGCAAGCACAACGCTATATTCACTTCTTGTTTCTCATTGTATCTTAATTTGCATTTGTTAATTCATTACATTAGGTTCTGTACTTAGTGGCTAATTGGGATGCGTACTAGTTAACGTGACAACTGTATATAGAACTTTGTCTTAGAATAGTTTTTATAGAATTCACAGGTTCAGTGGAAGATTTCGGCTGAAGGCTTCACCGGAAGACTTCAATCAGCCTCCAGCGACAGACCTTGTCTGCACTTGATCAGCAATGACGTGACCAAAGACTTCTAGACTTCAAAGCTTAAATGGATTATTTAATTCAAGCCTAAATTAATTTGAATTTGAATTAAATCATCTTTAGATCAAATGTTGACTTCTCAGACTCGTCCCTCCAACTTTTTCGAAAAAGCATGAAGACTTTCGCCTCCTGAAAAGTGACAGAGCAGGTGTACAAACTGACACATACAGACTGTACCAACTATTGCAGGTCTACAACTCTGATTGCTCACCTACTAGTTGCTGCAAACAACTCTTTGTCATTCCCTGCTCAGCATCAGTGAAGACGAAATCGACAGACAGCTCCAGACATTTAATGCATTCAACCTAATAGAACTGTTACTCTCTTCGTCTTCTCCAAACAATCTCAAGAATGCCCCAGCTATAAATACTGCCATTAAAGACTAAAGAAAACAATGCTCTGAATCTTCCCAAAAACATCAAGCTTTATATACTCAGTGCATTCAAGAGATCATAAACTGATCAACGAAGTACTCAACAACAACAACAAGATCTGCATCAACCATTAATCTTTTGCTTCTTATTGTTGTTCATTCTATTATTCTTTTGCACCTTGAATATTCTGTTTTGTTCATATATTCAATTCCCTATCCCCAACCACAAGTTAAATATTTTGTACACAATCCATTGGATAAATTCTGTAATAGAACTAGTAGAAAATTTAGTGCATATTTAAATCCAAGGTTGACTGCCTTGGTGGTGGACGTAGCACTCTTTATAGTGCGAACCATCTCAAAATACCCGTGTTCTTTATTTACTCGTCATTACTGCTTTATTCTGTTTCATATCTCTTAACTTATTCCTTCAAGCAACATACTTAAGTAATCAGCTAAAGTCTTCCGGTAGTGCTTCACTGGCAGACTTGAACTGTCTTCCTTACAAGACTTCTGCTACTTTAATCTTTTCAATAGATTGCAAGTGCTTGTTTTAGGAATCAATAAGAAAAGTTTTAAGTGTTTAATAAGCTATTCAACCCCCTCCCCCTTCTAGCTTATTATTGTGCCCTTTGGGACTAACATCACTCCAATATTTATTAAACTTCTCTTTCATCTTCTTACACATATAACTCACCACTTCATCTTCATTTGACAAGTTTCCTTTCAATAAAACTTTAATCTTCCATACTTGTAAAAAGTACAAATTTGATGTAGGATAAGACGAGCCCGAGATAAGATTGGTAGTTTGATAAAATGGCTCTAGAAATGCACAAATTGTCTCCCCTCTTTTCCACTCTTCAATTGATGGACAATACTTATAATTTTGATCATTCAATTGAAGTTGAGAAAAAGCCTTCTTATAAATAATTGCACTGCCCAACATCAAATGAGTTGAATTCCAACGAGTAGACACATCTAACCGCAAACCAATATCAGTGTTAATATTACCAATTGCAATCACACATTCTTCAATTTTTTCTTTCTAACCTCCGAACCTTTCACATACTTGACGGAATCTCTAATTTTATCCAAAGCAACAACCGCCTTTTTCAAACCTTCTTGCACAATGATATTTAATATGTGAGCACAACAACGAATGTGAAAAAATTCACCATCACACAACAAGTCATCATTCAAAGAGAACTGTTGTTTCAAAAGTTCTTGCATATTACCATTGTTAGATGCATTATCCAATGTCAAAGAAAATATTTTTTTTATCAATCCCACAATCCTTCAAAAATTCATATAACTTAGCAGCCAATTCAACTCCCGAGTGGGGAGGAGGCATATGAGCAAAGCTAAGAATTTTACTGTTCAATTTCCAATTCTCATCCACAAAATGACCAGTCAAGCAAATGTAACCCTCACTAGTGCATGCAGTCCACAAATCTGAAGTTAAACAAATTCTATTTTGAATATTACCAAGAATAAGCTTAAGTTTCGCTTTCTCCCTCGCATACATTCTTCTAATATCGGAAACAAGATTATTTCTAGAAATGCAAGGAATGTCAGGATTTAAGTACTTCGCCCAACTTCTAATGCCATCATATTCAACAAATGAAAATGGCAAATCATGTTTAACAACTGCAGCAGCTAAGAAGTTACGTGATATCTTTGGGTCTACCTTCCTAGACCTTAACTTCCCATCATGATCAACAAGCATTTGTTCCACATCATGAAACTTTAACATTTTGCAATTATCCTTATGACGCCTTATTGTTGAAGTCTCATATTTTCTACCCCCACATTTAAACTGTTTCTTACATCCCTTACATTCTGCTATTACTACCCCTTCACCGTCCACGCTTATCCTATTATAAGACCTCCAAACATCAGATGCTTCTTTTGACCTTTAATTTTAATAGATCGACTGGATTCCTCATTAGTATTACTCTTATTAGTTTCCAATTGGTCTCCATCTAAATCAATACATTGATTCGTATTAGATTCCATGATTCTTGATTTCTTTCTCTTAATTTTTAATCTGCAAATAGCAAGATAATTGTAGGAAAATTAAGAAAAAGAATAATTGAAACTGCATTACGCAATCAATCATAGACTCATAGTACACTACCCATTTAAATGACATGAACCCAAAAATTGATAATCAAAATAAAGTTGAACTTAATTGCAAATAAAATTATCCTTCAATGTGCATATATTATATATTTCTATTTTAGTAATATTTCTGTTAATTATCCTCAGTTCTCACTCCATTTCTTATTCAAAATCCAAATCCATCCGCTTATGTACTTGTCAGTTAATCATATTCTATATAAAGTTTAGACCCAGTAAATGAAGTATTACGACAGTTAATGGCATTAAAATTAATTAATGTATCCTGTTGAATTATATATACCAAAGTAACCAAACACATACTTGAAATTATCAACTGTATGTTCAATTTTTAAATATTTTCAAATAATTTTGTTTTCTTACCAGAAAAATACCAATCCAAATACTTGTGCATGTCATTAAAATCAAAATTATTAACCCATTTACAATTCCATATCTTGTCGAGAAAAAAATTGAAACCTTAACGATTCCATATGTTGTCGAGAATTGAAACCTTAGGGGTAATCGGTGTAATTAACCCATTTACAATTCCATATATTGTCGAGAAAAAATTGCCAGTTTGTCAGCAACACACACAACACGCTCACTCCCTCTCTCATGGCAGTCGTGTCAACTCAGTTCCCCTAATTTCCAAGTGTAGGAACTAGGAAGGGTATCTATAGAATCAACATCCACTAACAATATCGGTTTTGCAAAGCCCATGAATTACGTCTATGATTTTGAAATAAATAAACACATTGATAAGCAGAGCTCAAACACATTGATCTTTTAAAACTACATCCCACTGTTCCCTTCAACTTGGTCATTCTGAAGCTAACCTATTTTATGGCAGGATAATAAGCAGAGCTCAAACAAAGCAGACTATAACAGAAATTGAGATTTGAGACACGGAAATCTTACCTGTGAGTCTGTGACTTTGCGAGGGACTGATTGAGGAGTGAGGTCTGAAACTCTGAAAGCATGAGATCTGGAACTGGAAGGCTGGAAGCAGGGACGGATGGCCAGGATCTGGAACTGGAAAGCTGGAAGTAGAGATGGAGGAACGGCGACGGCGAAGAGGAAGCCCTTGACGGTGAAGACGAGAGAGTGGAGAGGAGGCGTGGCCGAGTGGAGCTGGTGATCTAAGAGAAGAAGTAGAGAAGTAGAGAACTAGAGAACTAAGAGAAGAAGAGATCAGAGAGAGTATTGAAGATTTGAATCTATTGATATTTGAGATTGAGAGAAGTAGAGAAGTTAGAGAACTAAGAGAAGAAGAAGAGTAGAAGACTGAAGACTGAAGAGAGAGAATAGTATACTGATCGATGTATTTTATACGTCGATTTCATATACTTTTATGACTTAAATTAAGCGATTCCACGAGGCTTTTGGCTACTGATGTGGGTTTTTCAGTGATTTCATGAGTTTCGGGGTTTTAGGTGAAAGTATACATATTATGAGGCTTTTTGGTGAAAATTCCAAGAAGGGGCCAAAGTGTAAATTGAAGAAGAAACGGCAGAAGACCATGACTGGACACCTTGCGGCCGCAAGGTGCATCATACCTTGCCTCCGCAAGGTAGGCAGTGTGTCAGAGTTTCAAGCCCCGGAATATGAAGGACCTTGCGGACGCAAGGTGGCCAGAATGCGAGAATTTGAGTTTTCACTCCAGGCTGAAGACCTAATCCCCCTACAACTCCATGATATAAATAGAGGCCGGTAGCCAAGGCTTTGGGACGGCCAGAAATCAGTTTTGCTATAGCTTTAGAAAAGGATTTAGTGTGTATAACATAATTAGTTGTTGTAATTACAAGGATTGAAGATCAATTCATGTATTCTATCATCTCCATGTGCTGTTCATCTTCAAGGATGAACTAATCACCCATTATTATAGGAGTTGGGAGGTAACTTGTATCGAATCTATGCTTTAATTATATTTTTGTTCATTCAATTCTTGTTGATTGTGTTGTTTATCAATCCCTCTATTATTTCATTTTGAACAAATGAATGTAATCGTGAATAATAAAGGCCTAGAGGTGCGGATAACTGCATGATCAATGTGCATATGTCGTACACTACCTCACCATCACAATAAATTGAACCTATCGATGCACGAGAGTGATAAGTTAGGGTCAGGTTCATATATATGACCTAAGTGACAGTTAGGATCCATATGTTCTTGTGCCTGGGATATAGAATGGATGAATTATTTGGAGATAGAGACTGAACGGTAATTCAATCCGAAAACGAGAATAATTTATTTCCGAATGTATCTCATTTTTTGTGACGGATGAAAATTTCATTGATCGAGAAGCAGTAGAAAAGTGGGTTAGAGATACCGGACATGCCGAGAATATGCATTTTTATGTGTCCAGAAGTAAAACTAAATTTGATAACACTCGTAAAATTTGGTTGAGTTGTGAGAATGGTGGAAAACCTCGGTACGATGGTAAAAAAAGATTTGAAAGATGTAAAGAAAAATGGTTCAAAGAAGCTTTTTTGTAAATTTGAAGTGTATTTGCAGGAAGTAAAAGATGATGGTTGGAGAGTTAAAGTTAGCGAGTTCAACAATGCTCACAACCATCCACTTTCAATGGGAGAAAAATGGCACACTTCTGCATCGAAGTTGACAAAGGCTGAGATTGAAAGGGTTGATCAACTTTATAGTGCTAATGTGAAGCCGAAACATATATTGAATCTATTGAAAAAGGAAAATCCTGATAATAGAAGTTCGAGAAAGCATGTAGAGAATGCTTTGGTAGGTATAAGAAAGAAGAAAATGAGAAATAAATCAAAAATGAAGTATTTTTTAGATGAGATGCGTCGACGTGGTTATATTTTCTGGTTCAGGTCAAAGAAACTTGCCCAAAAAAACAAAGCTTTATTGACTGATGTTATGTTTGCTCATCCGAAGGTTGAAGAGATGTTAGCCTTATTTCCGTACGTTCTCCTTATGGATTCAACATACAAGACTAATAAATATGATTTGCCGTTATTGGAAATCATTGAAGTTACATCTGTGGGGAAGAATTTTCATGCCGCATTTGCATTCTTAAAGAATGAGAAAAATGAAACATTTGGTTGAGCATTACATCGCCATAAGTTTTATTAGTTCATGTTCGCCCACCGGATGTCATTGTCACATAGGAATTGACTCTCATGAATGCAATACGAAGTTTACTTTCCAACGCCTCAAAGATATGTTGTGTAAGATACACATAGCGAAGAATGTCGAGAAGTATGTAATGAACCTGTTGGGAAGTAGGAAATATGCTGCAATATTTATGAAGAGGTGGATGGATATAGTTGAGTCAAGAATTGAGGAAGAATACACAGAACATTGTCGAGATATGGAAGAAGCGTGGGCAAATAGTCAGGTAGTTGTTCGATATGTTAATTCGACTTGGTTGGAGCCCTATAAGGATAGATTTGTTTGTGCTTGGACCAAACAATACATACATTTCGCAATCAAACGACGACGTAAAACTTATACGCTTATGAATGCAATATATTTATTTTTTATGACCATTATGTAATTTTTTTGTAACTGTGCAATATGTTACAGAGTTGAGAGTGCACACTCCCAGATGAAAAGATGGTTATATACGTCAGCTGGGGGTTTCGATCATATATTTGATCAAATCCACGATGCTATCGAGCTGCAGTTCAATGAGATCTTGGCTCTATTTGAAAGGTCTTTGAATGTAGCTCATCCTTTGACATCCTCAATGTTTATTCTCCGTCGATTGAGATATAAGGAATCTTCTCATGCCCCTTGAGTTGCTAGAATACGATTGGAATTGACACAACGTATAAAGAATCCAAAGGTTGGGTGATTCTAAAAGGTGTGGGTGTTTGTTGAGGACAAGTTACTGCAATACCATGTAGTTACCAAATGTGGCACATGGAGCGCATAAATGTCCCGATTGAACCCCATCAAATCCATGTTTTGGAAGACGTTGTCTATGGGCTGAGTTCAAGATATGAGTACATCAAGGGAATTTATGATTTGATAAAAAAAAACCCTATTATCGATATGGATTCGACTTCGAATCGCAACAATATCACTATGCTAAATAGTTGCTGATGTTGTACATCCCCCCCCTAACATTGAGGAACCGTAAATAAGTGCGTCACTGGGCGCCCAAAGAAGAACTCGACAAAGAGAGACCTCTCGTGTTTTACAATGTTAAATGTTTACATCACATTTCTTTTTTCATTTGTGTATAGTAAATGATTTATGCTTTAATGTTTATAATTTTCACCTCAAAGTTATGAACATGCTAACCGTCAACCGTAAAGAGAATCGGGAGGTAGAGGTGGGTAGAGGAAAAAGGACGTAGTTCATTAGCACGACCTGCATTCAATTCCATACGCCTCGCCCTTCCACCGTTGATGATCACTTTCATATCAAATGTTATAGATGTCAAAGCGGATGGAAATTGTGGTTTTCGAAAGTGCTATTGCCACTTTAT
>CM028377.1:89815366-89847350 GCA_013146195.2 Codonopsis lanceolata | reverse complement strand
GCCCAGCTGCAAGACATGTGAGACATATGACATTCGTCCCCCAAAAATATCTAATTTTTTGAGCCCAAATTTGAAGTACCCTTCATTATTATTAAATAATAATAATAATAATAATAATAATAATAATAATAATAATAATAATAATAATAATAATAATAATAACAATAATAATCATAAAACTACCTATCCATCGGAAATGATTTTTTTCTTCAATTTTTCTTAATTGCTTTAATTATTAAAGTATGTTATGTGAATTATTTATTCTATTTTTTTTTGTTTTCTCACATTTAACCTTTAATTTTTGACATTTTGAAATTTGAAATTTGGATTCTATGATTTATCATATAGTTGATAAATAATAGATATGTATCATGTCAAAATTTTAATTTTATGATACATATGGGAAAAAGCTATGTATCGTAGTGCCGCTATGTATATAAAATACACAATTTTAAAAGATATTTTATCTGAAATTTTAAAATTGATATTTAAGAAGAGCAATATAGGTAGGTGTAGGGTGTCAATCTATAGCTCCCATAGTCGAAGAAACTGTTCGGCAATAAGCTTTGGTATTAAAACTATCCATATAAATTTTAAATTTTTCAGCGCTTTTAATTAAAATGAGAAGCGTCAAAATCTAAAAAATTTGGTGGAGAGTAAGACGATGACGCCTCACCGATGTGAGTTTTGCTTCTCTTTTGGGGGCCATTTGATCTATGGGCACTCAAAACACTCTCTCTCAAATCGAAAATCCAACAAAGCTTTTAAATATTCAACAACTAAAAGTATCATACTCACAAAATTATAAGATCGAACTAGATTTAACAATTAAAAAGCACAGAAAGAGTAGAGAGTAGAAAATACTTGTTGAAGAAATCACTGTGAAAGCTTGATGGCCGAAATCTGCACCGGAATCTATGGAGCTTCGCCAGAATTTTCAAATCCAGAATTAGAGTTGTCAAAACGGGGATGCAGGGCGGGTTTGCCCGCACGCCTGAAAAGCCCGCTGTGAAACGGGTCAGGACGAAAAAGCCCGCGAACATTACGGTTCTGGAAACTCCTAGCCCAACCCACCCCGCGTAGGGTCGCGGGCAAAACGGGCAAGCTCGCAAAAAATGAGTTTATTTATTTATTTATTTATTTATTTATTATCAATTATTTGAATTTAGGATTAGGATAGATTTGAATTTTCGACAGATAAACCATTAAATTCAATAATTCATAATACTTCAAATAACAAAATTACATATCCATTAATATATTTAAAATACTTAAAATACTAAATAACAAAATTAGTAAATTACATATCCATAATCCATTAAATTCAAAATACTAAATAACAAAATTACATAACCATTAAATTCAAAATACTTAAAATACTAAATAATAAAATTAAATTACATATACATTAAATTCAAAATACTTCAAATACTAAATATAAATAATAAGTTCCAAATTTCATCTACCAAAATACCAAATCACCAATTAGGAAATCACCATATCATCGTCAAAATCATTTACATTGTCTTCATCAATAATTTCTACCACATTCAACGCGGATGCTTCCGATGGGGACTTTTGGACATTTGCATCTTCATCATCACCTTTACGGATAATAAGATATTTATATCAAAGTAAAACATAAGTAGATAATGAATATGATTTAAGAAATTGGTAAACTAACATACTATAATCAATGTAACCATGCAACCAATTATGAAGGCAAATTTGAGCTTGAACATTTTTCGATAGGGTAGAACTTCTAAATTTGGTGAGCACACGACCACCTATAGAAAAAGATGATTCTGAGGCAACGGTAGTTATCAGGATGACCAAAATATAACATGCCAATGATGCAAGGATTGGGTATCGATGCCTATTATCCCTCCAATAATTCAAGACATCAAAATCATCATAAAATAAAAATTCGTGCTTCGGCTCCTCCAAGTAAAGATCCAACTGAGATTTTCCAGCATTGGAAATTATTTGGTGCTCAAATGCTTTAATTTCCTATATTAAATAAAGTATGTAAGAATACAAAAACAAATGTTATCAAATGAAATGAATAAAACTTAAAGAAAAAGAAAGAAAGAAAGTGTTCAAATACTATATACTTACATCAAATATGTTTTTTTCCGCACTGACATTGATTGGGACTGTGAAGGATGTAGATGGAGTAACAACAAAAGATGATTGGAGCTGTGACTGTGAAGGATTTGAAATCTTAGCATTCGATTAATGTTCAAAAAGCTTATATAGCTTTGTCCTTACTAGTGATACATTCTCTTTGCATTTATTTGGATCATTTTTGACTTTTTCATAAAAATACTCCAACATTACCAACTTTAATCGAGGATCAAGAACAGCCCCAAATGCAAGCACAACGCTATATTCACTTGTTGTTTCTCATTGTATCTTAATTTGCATTTGTTAATTCATTACATTAGGTTCTGTACTTAGTGGCTAATTGGGTTGCAGGTTAGCGTGGCAACCGTATATAGAACTTTGTCTTAGAATAGTTTTTATAGACTTCACAGGTTCAGCGGAAGATTTCGGCTGAAGGCTTCACCGGAAGACTTCAATCAGCCTCCAGCGACAGACCTTGTCTGCACTCGATCAACAATGACGTGACCAAAGACTTCTAGACTTCAAAGCTTAAATGGATTATTTAATTCAAGTCTAAATCAGTTTGAATTTGAATTAAATCATCTTCAGATCAAACGTTGACTTCTCAGACTCGTCCCTCCAGCTTTTCCGAAAAAGCATGAAGACTTTCGCCTCCTGAAAAGTGACAGAGCAGGTGTACAAACTGACACATACAGACTGTACCAAATATTGTAGGTCTGCAACTTTGATTGCTCACCTACCAGTTGCTGCAAACAACTCTTTGTCATTCCACCTTAGCATCGGTGAAGACGAAATCGACAGATAGTCCGGACATTTAATGCATTCAACCTAATAGAGTTGTTACTCTCTTCGTCTTCTCCAAACGATCTCAAGAATGCCACAGCTATAAATACTGCCATTAAAGACTAAAGAAAACAATGCTCTGAATCTTCCCAACAACATCAAGCTTTATATACTCAATGCATTCAAGAGATCATAAACTGATCAACGAAGTCCTCAACAGCAACAAGAAGATCTGCATCAACCATTAATCTTTTGCTTCTTATTGTTGTTCCTTCTACTATTCTTCTGCACCTTGAATATTCTGTTTTGTTCATATATTCAATTCCCTATCCCCAAACACAAATCAAATATTTTGTACACAATCCATTGGATAAATTCTGTAATAGAACTAGTGGAAAATTTAGTGCATATTTAAATCCAAGGTTGATCCTTGGTGGTGTGGGCGTAGCACTCTTTATAGTGCGAACCATCTCAAAATACCCGTGTTCTTTATTTACTCGTCATTACTGCTTTATTATGTTTCATATCTCTTAACTTATTCCTTCAAGCAACATACTTAAGTAATCAGCTAAAGTCTTCCGGTAGTGCTTCACTGGCAGACTTGAACTGTCTTCCTTACAAGACTTCTGCTACTTTAATCTTTTCAATAGATTGCAAGTGCTTGTTTTAGGAATCAATAAGAAAAGTTTTAAGTGTTTAATAAGCTATTCAACCCCCCTTCTAGCTTATTATTGTGCCCTTTGGGACTAACATCACTCCAATATTTATCAAACTTCTCTTTCATCTTCTTACACATATCACTCACCACTTCATCTTCATTTGACAAGTTTCCTTTCAATAAAACTTTAATCTTCCATACTTGTAAAAAGTACAAATTTGATGTAGGATAAGACGAGCCCGAGATAAGATTGGTAGTTTGATAAAATGGCTCTAGAAATGCACAAATTGTCTCCCCTCTTTTCCACTCTTCAATTGATGGACAATACTTATAATTTTGATCATTCAATTGAAGTTGAGAAAAAGCCTTCTTATAAATAATTGCACTGCTCAACATCAAATGAGTTGAATTCCAACGAGTAGACACATCTAACCGCAAACCAATATCAGTGTTAATATTACCAACTGCAATCACACATTCTTCAAATTTTTTCTTTCTAACCTCCGAACCTTTCACATACTTGACGGAATCTCTAATTTTATCCAAAGCAACAACCGCCTTTTTCAAACCTTCTTGCACAATGATATTTAATATGTGAGCACAACAACGAATGTGAAAAAATTCACCATCACACAACAAGTCATCATTCAAAGAGAACTGTTGTTTCAAAAGTTCTTGCATATTACCATTGTTAGATGCATTATCCAATGTCAAAGAAAATACTTTTTTATCAATCCCACAATCCTTACAAAATTCATATAACTTAGCAACCAATTCAACTCCCGAGTGGGGAGGAGGCATATGAGCAAAGCGAAGAATTTTACTGTTCAATTTCCAATTCTCATCCACAAAATGAACAGTCAAGCAAATGTAACCCTCACTAGTGCATGCAGTCCACAAATCTGAAGTTAAACAAACTCTGTTTTGAATATTACCAAGAATAAGCTTAAGTTTCGCTTTCTACCTCGCATACATTCGTCTAATATCGGAAACAAGATTATTTCTAGAAATGCAAGGAATGTCAGGATTTAAGTACTTCGCCCAACTTCTAATGCCATCATATTCAACAAATGAAAATGGCAAATTATGTTTGACAACTGCAGCAGCTAAGAAGTTATGTGATATCTTTGGGTCTACCTTCCTAGACCTTAACTTCCCATCATGATCAACAAGCATTTGTTCCATATCATGAAACTTTAACATTTTGCAATTATCCTTATGCTGCCTTATTGTTGAAATCTCATGTTTTCTACCCCCACATTTAAACTGTTTCTTACATCCCTTACATTCTGCTATTACTACCCCTTCACCGTCCACACTTATCCTATTATAAGACCTCTTTTAATTTTAATAGATCGACTGGATTCCTCATTAGTATTACTCTTATTAGTTTCCAATTCGTCTCCATCTAAATCAATACATTGATTCGTATTAGATTCCATGATTCTTGATTTCTTTCTCTTAATTCTTAATCTGCAAATAGCAAGATAATTGTAGGAAAATTAAGAAAAATAATAATTGAAACTGCATTACGCAATCAATCATAGACTCATAGTACACTACCCATTTAAATGACATGAACCCAAAAATTGATAATCAAAATAAAGTTGAACTTAATTGCAAATAAAATTATCCTTCAATGTGCATATATTATATATTTCTATTTTAGTAATTTTTCTGTTAATTATCCTCAGTTCTCACTCCATTTCTTATTCAAAATCCAAATCCATCCGCTTATGTACTTGTCAGTTAATCATATTCTATGTAAAGTTTAGACCCAGTAAATGAAGTATTACGACAGTTAATGGCATTAAAATTAATTAATGTATCCCGTTGAATTATATATACCAAAGTAACCAAACACATACTTGAAATTATCAACTGTATGTTCAATTTTTAAATATTTTCAAATAATTTTGTTTTCTTACCAGAAAAATACCAATCCAAATACTTGTGCATGTCATTAGAATCAAAATTATTAACCCATTTACAATTCCATATCTTGTCGAGAAAAAATTGAAACCTTAACGATTCCATATCTTGTCGAGAATTGAAACCTTAGGGGTAATCGGTGTAATTAACCCATTTACAATTCCATATATTGTCGAGAAAAAATTGCCAGTTTGTCAGCAACACACACAACACACTCACTCCATCTCTCATGGCGGTCGTGTCAACTCAGTTCCCCTAATTTCCAAGTGTAGGAACTAGGAAAGGTATCTATAGAATCAACATCCACTAACAATATCGGTTTTATAAAGCCCATGAATTACGTCTATGATTTTGAAATAAATAAACACATTGATAAGCAGAGCTCAAACACATTGATCTTTTAAAATTACATCCCACTGTTCCCTTCAACTTGGTCATTCTGAAGCTAACCCATTTTATGGCAGGATAATAAGCAGAGCTCAAACAAAGCAGACTATAACAGAAATTGAGATTTGAGACACGAAAATCTTACCTGTGAGTCTGTGACTCTGCGAGGGACTGATTGAGGAGTGAGGTCTGAAACTCTGAAAGCATGAGATCTGGAACTGGAATGCTGGAAGCAGGGACGGATGGCCGGGATCTAGAACTGGAAAGCTGGAAGCAGAGACGGAGGAACGGCGACGGCGAAGAGGAAGCCCTTGACGGTGAAGAAGAAGACGGCCTTCGCGCTACCGTTGCCTACTGCAGTTGGAGAGTGGAGGCGTGGCCGCGTGGAGCTGGTGATCTAAGAGAAGAAGTAGAGAACTAGAGAACTAAGAGAAGAAGAGACTAGAGAGAGTATTGAAGATTTGAATCTATTGATATTTGAGATTGAGAGAAGTAGAGAACTAAGAGAACTAAGAGAAGAAGAAGAGTAGAAGACGGAAGACTGAAGAGAAGATTGAAGAAAGAGAATAGTATAATGATCGATGTATTTTATACGTCGATTTCATATACTTTTATGACTTAAATTAAGCGATTCCACGAGGCTTTTGGCTACTGATGTGGGTTTTTCAATGATTTCATGAGTTTTAGGGTTTTAGGTGAAAGTATACATATTATGAGGCTTTTTGGTGAAAATTCCAAGAAGGGGCCAAAGTGTAAATTGAAGAAGAAACGACAGAAGACCAGGACTGGACACCTTGCAGCCGCAAGGTGCATCATACCTTGCCTCCGCAAGGTAGGCAGTGTGTCAGAGTTTCAAGCCCCGGAATATGAAGGACCTTGCGGACACAAGGTGCCTCATACCTTGCGACCGCAAGGTGGTCAGAACGCGAGAATTTGAGTTTTCACTCCAGGCTGAAGACCTAATCCCCCTACAACTCCATGATATAAATAGAGGCCGGTAGCCAAGGCTTTAGGATGGCTAGAAATCAGTTTTCTATAGCTTTAGAATAGGATTTAGTGTGTATAACATAATTAGTTGTTGTAATTACAAGGATTGAAGATCGATTCATGTATTCTATCATCTCCATGTGTTGTTCATCTTCAAGGATGAACTAATCACCCATTAATCTAGGAGTTGGGAGGTAACTTGTATCGAATCTATGCTTTAATTATATTTTTGTTCATTCAATTCTTGTTGATTGTGGTGTTTATCAATCCCTCTATTATTTCATTTTGAACAAATGAATGTAATCGTGAATAATAAAGGCCTAGAGGTGCGGATAACTGCATGATCAATGTGCATATGTCTTACACTGGCTCACCATCACAATAAATTGAACCTATCGATGCACGAGAGTGATAAGTTAGGGTCAGGTTCATATATATGACCTAAGTGACAGTTAGGATCCATATGTTCTTGTGCTTAGGATATAAAATGGATGAATTATTTGGAGATAGAGACTGAACGGTAATTCAGTCCGAAAACGAGAATAATTTATTTCCGGATGTATCTCATTTTTTTGTGACAGATGAAAATTTCATTGATCGAGAAGCAGCAGAAAAGTGGGTTAGAGATACCGGACATGCCGAGAATATGTATTTTTATGTGTCCAGAAGTAAAACTAAATTTGATAACACTCGTAAAATTTGGTTCAGTTGTGAGGATGGTGGAAAACCTCGGTACGATACTAAAAAAAGATTTGAAAGATGTAAAGAAAAATGGTTCGAAGAAGCTTTTTTGTAAATTTGAAGTGTATTTGCAGGAAGTAAAAGATGATGGTTGGAGAGTTAAAGTTAGCGAGTTCAACAATGCTCACAACCATCCACTTTCAATGGGAGAAAAATGGCACACTTCTGCATCGAAGTTGACAAAGGCTGAGATTGAAAGGGTTGATCAACTTTATAGTGCTAATGTGAAGCCGAAACATATATTGAATCTATTGAAAAAGGAAAATCCTGATAACAGAAGTTCGAGAAAGCATGTAGAGAATGCTTTGGTAGGTATAAGAAAGAAGAAAATGGAAAATAAATCAAAAATTGAGTATTTTTTAGATGAGATGCGTCGACGTGGTTATATTTTCTGATTCAGATCAAAGAAACTTGCCCAAAAAAACAAAGCTTTATTGACTGATGTTATGTTTGCTCATCTGAAGGCTGAAGAGATGTTAGCCTTATTTTCATACGTTCTCCTTATGGATTCAACATACAAGACTAATAAATATGATTTTCCGTTATTGGAAATCATTGGAGTTACATCTGTGGGGAAGAATTTTCATGTCGCATTTGCATTCTTAAAGAATGAGAAAAATGAAACATTTGGTTGGGCATTACATCAGTTGCGTGCTTTATTAGTTCATGTTCGCCCACCGGATGTCATTGTCACAGATAGGGAATTGGCTCTCATGAATGCAATACGAGTTTACTTTCCAACGTCTCAGCATATGTTGTGTAAGAGACACATAGCGAATAATGTCGAGAAGTATGTAATGAACCTGTTGGGAAGTAGGAAATATGTTGCAATATTTATGAAGAGGTGGATGGATATAGTTGGGTCAAGAACTGGGAAGAATAAACAGAACATTGTCGAGATATGGAAGAAGCGTGGGCAAATAGTCAGGCAGTTGTTCGATATGTTAATTCGACTTGGTTGGAGCCCTATAAGGATAGATTTGTTTGTGCTTGGACCAAACAATACATGCATTTCGGCAATCAAACGACGATCAGGTAAAACTTATACGTTTATGAATGCAATATATTTATTTTTTATGACCATTATGTAATTTTTTTGTAACTGTGCAATATGTTACAGAGTTGAGAGTGCACACTCCCAGATGAAAAGATGGTTATATACGTCAGCTGGGGGTTTCGATCATATATTTGATCAAATCCACGATGCTATTGAGCTACAGTTCAATGAGATCTTGGCTCTATTTGAAAGGTCTTTGAATGTAGCTCATCCTTTGACATCCTCAATGTTTATTCTCCGTCGATTGAGATATAAGGTATTTTCTCATGCCCTTGAGTTGCTAGAATACGATTGGAATTCGACACAACGTATAAAGAATCCAGTGCTGGGTGATTCTAAAAGGTGTGGGTGTTTGTTGAGGACAAGTTACGGTTTACCATGTAGTTGCCAAATGTGGCACATGGAGCAGACAAATGTCCCGATTGAACCCCATCAAATCCATGTGTTTTGGAAGATGTTGTCTATGGGCGGAGTTCAAGATATGAGTACATCAAAGGAATCTACGGTTGATTTGATAAAAAAACCTATTATCATATATGGATGGGACTTCTGAATCGCAACAATATCACTATGCTAAATAGTTTTTCGATGTTGTACATCCCTCAGCTAACATTGAGGAACCAGAAATAGTGCGTCACAAAGGGCGTCCAAAGAATAACTCGACAAAGAGAAACCTCTCAGGTTTTACAATGTTAAATGTTTACATCACATTACTTTTTACATTTGTGTATAGTAAATGATTTATGCTTTAATGTTTATAATTTTCACCTCAACAGGTTATGAACATGCTAACCGTCAACCAGAAAGAGAATCAGGAGGTAGAGGTAGAGGAAATGGACGTAGTCCATTAGCATCGACGGGTAATTCAATTCCATACGCCTCTCAGCTTCCACCATTGATGATCACTTTCATATCAAATGTTATAAATGTCAAAGCGGATGGAAATTGTGGTTTTCGAGTTATTGCCTACTTTATTTATCACGATGAAGAAAAATGGGATCAGGTGCGTAATGACTTGATGCAGGAACTTTCTAATTACAGGGACTTCTACTCAGCCATCAACTTCTTGGAAGGTGATCTTGAAGGATCAGTGGTATGTTTGAATTGGCATACCTCTCCAGCTCCAACTGAGCATTGGTTGAATCTGGGCATGCTCGGTTTCATCATTGCTACATGGTATCAGAGGATTGTGACTTGCTTGTCTAATATATCACTTGGTTGCAATACATGGTTGCCGTTGCAAGCACAGTCTGTTGATGGACAACCGCCACAACCCTGGTCCACAAGTATTGACCTTGGGTGGGTGAATTGTATCCATTTCATAGCACTTGGGATGAAGCCTTCAAGTCCCCTGCCTCGTCTGCCTATTATTCCGAGGTGGGAACTTTCTTGTAAACCAACGATACGACATTGGCTGCCAATTTGGCATGATCGATTTACTAATTACCTTAGTGTAGAGGGTTAATAGTTAATTTTACACTTTTTGTGATGTAAAACATTAATTAATTACGAGGGTTAATTGTTATTTTTGCAAAGTTCGTTTGTCACAATAATTGTTTTTTTTGTAAAAGTGTAGGGGGTGAATTGTTAAATATGTAAAAAATATCGGGGGTGAATTGTTTAATTTCTAAAAGTGTAGGGGTGAATTGTTAAATTTCTAAACGTATAGGGGTGAATTGTTAAATTTCAGAAAATATAGGGGGTGAATTGTTAAATTTCAAAAAATATAGGGGGTTAATTGTTAAACTTCTAAAAGTGTAGGGGTAAATTATTTGTTAAATTTATAAAAGTGTAGGGGGTGAATTGTTAAATTTCTAAAAGTGTAGGGGTGAATTGTTAAATTTCAAAAAGTGTAGGGGGTGAATTGTTAAATTTCAAAAAATATAGGGGGTTAATTGTTACTTTTGCACAATCATAGTGTTATAGTAAATGCATCACAACAAGCGGAAATAAACAAAATAAACTTATCTAACAATCATGTCACAATATATCACACTCCAAGTTCAAATAAAATACATAAACGGCTGGACCACAAATATATCACACAAACATATAGTATATCACAATACATCATCAAACTGTTGAACAACTTCGTCAACAGTAGACATATAGGTACCCTGGACCACAAGTCCATCTCACATGGACCGATGGAGTGCCCTAAGCTGAGGAAGTACAGCTACGACTCGATCTTCAGCCGATCTACGCCCAAATGAGGCAACTCTCGATGGATGAGAAGGCCTTTGGGATGCCCTTTGTGACAGCTGCATGCTATCGTGGGTGATCCACGATGGTTGATGATCCCCCATCTCCTCAGTGTCATCATCATCATCATCAGCATCAACCGATGGCATTACACGATAATGTGTCCGCTCCCGAAACCACTGCTCGTAACCATCTATGGTGGCGAACGGAATCTTGGCTCCAATCGATCTGGCCCTCCTGGGGTTTATAGAATGATGCTCCCATTGTTGGAAATTGTGAAGCATCTCATCGTGGACACAAATGTACTTCAACGGCTTTGGACCTCTATAAACCTTTGTCGGCTGGAATACATGGCTGGGAATAATTTGGATATATCCAAACTGTCTTAAGCAACGATCAGGCATGTATGGCTCAGTGATTTTACAGCAATGAATTATGCCCGAGAACAAACTGATTGGTACCTCCTGTGATGGCCTACGTGTAAAAGGAGTCCAAGTAACCTGGAAAAACAAATATTAATATAAATATCCAACCTTTTATTTGATACATTATTTATAAATGATAAATACTTACGGCAGCAACAGTCATCCGATCGAGGACTCTACGATACTCCAACAGAGTATCGGGATCATTTCTTCTTCCACCGAGAGAAGAGGTCCATCTCTTAGTGTATGGCTCTCGAGGGGTCCATGTCGCTGAACAACTTGGTCTGAATTGAGGAAAGTATTCATATATCCAAACCTACAATAAAATAAAATAGCGTCAAATAAAATAGTGTCAAAGAAAATAGCGTCAAATATAATAACGTCGAATAAAAAAATTTAAATTTTATAGTATCCACACAATTCATTTTTATACTTGTAGTAGAGACAAACACCCAGCCATCTGTCTACAACCAATCCTCGATGCTATATCGAGCTGCCAGTATAGAAAGGATAAAGTCGCTACACCCCAGGCGTGATTGGGCATATCACGGATATCCATCACATACGGTAGAAAGTGAACATTTACCCGATTTGACGACTTGTCCATGAACAACGTCGTCCCCATCAACCACAACAAATAACCAACCGTCCTTGGTTGAGCTGACATAGTCTCGTCACCTAAATATTCTTACAATGTCAAAAATCTAATACCACTTCCCCTCACCTCACTGTCCACCTTGGTAGTAGGCATACGTAGGAGAATGGCTAGAGATGACTGATCTCGGCTAACTTGGTACTTGCCAAAATGGGTTTCCCGATCACTGGGATCTGTAAAATGTAATGCACATCGTGCAACGTCAGCGTCATCTCCCCAAACGGTAAATGGAAACTGTTGGTTTCCGGCTGCCATCTTTCCACAAAGGCTGATATCAATGGCATGTTCAAGTGCTGTAACACGCACTTCCTCAAGTGTCCCAGGTTACTCCTAGTGATCCACTGAATAGTCTCCATATCATTTATAGTTCAAGGCAATGTTGTTCGACAGTCCATGGAGCTATGACAACTCAATACTGGCCTCTCCTGTTGAACATAATGAAATAATCTCTCATCAATATTAAAACAATACTACATAGTCAATTTAATAAATTTTTGTCAATACTATCATGGTCAATATAATAAATTACCTCGCCATTCCATATTGCAGATGCAATATGACCACGAAATCTAGAAAGTAACTCAGTGTTCTCGGGTCCACCTCCATGTGACTCCATCAACATCCAACCATACATATCCACATCATCATCTGAATCATCATCGTCATCATCACCACAATCACCACCATCAGTGTTCGCGAATGTTTTTTACGTCAAAAAAACACATTTTAATCAAAACAACCGCGACTCACCAACGGATATTTTGTGAAAGGACCACTACTCACCAGCGGACATTTTTATAAACAACCGCGACTCACCAACGGTTGTGGCATAAAACATCCGCGAATTTCCTTTCACGCCAAATTGAAAAAAAAACGTCCTGATCTGCAACAAGAAATTGAAACGGAAGAGGTGTGAGAGATTGAGATACCTGGAAATTGAAATATCCAACAGCTTTTTCAACAACAGATTGCCCAGCTTCTTCTTTCACTTTGTGCTCGGTTTTGAGGGATATAGAGAGATTGGTTGGAATGAGAGGGAGAGAGAAAAGAGTAGAAAGATGTGAGAGTGGGAGAGAGCTGGGAGCACCGTGAGAGAGGTCACTTGGAGATGGAGACGGGAGATAGAGAGATGGAGCCGAAACAGATAGAGAGAACTGGGAGGGAATGAGAGTGTTGGGGAGGTTGTTGGTTGGTTTAGGAATTAATGGAGGGGTTGGTATGGGTGGGTAATGTGTAAATGTAGCTAGGGGTAGTTAGGTAATTTTATGTATTAAGTGGTGTTGCGTTTAAGGTTTTAGGTGTTACGTTTAGGTGTTCTGTAAAAGAAGATCATAGTGTAATTCATTTTATGATAACACTAACTGAAACTGACTTCAGAATGTGGACGGGTTCTTCTAGATACTTCTAAGTCGATAGGGTCTGACGACGTACCCTGGCCCTCCCATGGAATCGCTTCAAGGGTTGAGATTAACTTGTTCTTGGTTAGCCTTATTTTTGGAGCTGCCAAGCTCAATCGCCACGCCACAAGCGTCTAGAAATTCGCATACATGGGCCAAGGCCCGTCTTAAATTTACCACCCTGGGTCAGCTACGGACATCCTTGCCTTCCGTTTTGTTCGAGCCATCCTACAATATATTTTGTAAATTCACATTAGTTTACGAATCTTAATAAATGATCACATATCTGCCTATTCCGGTGTTATTCATAGTCCCTACCAACACATAATCATATGCAAAGTTATGCCAACTAGATATGCATCGCAAGAAATGCCACATAAAAATGAAATGAACCTAGTCCATACGTCCTAGACTCAAATCAACATAAATACCTCCACCGGTGTCTCTCTGTATTAGGAAATAAACACGACCGGTGGCACTTTGGTTTTCCATTATTGTCCCTTTTGGTTCTATAGGTTAGGTTGTCTGATCCTGGTGTTGCGTTTGCATCGGCTTCCATTTTGGACAATCATAGCAAAAATGTCTGAATACCCCACATCTAGTACACGTTCCCTGTTTCGCCCAACAATTCTCGGTACTATGTTTTAACGCTCCACAGAAGGTGCACCCGTCCTTCCCCATTTGTCGTTTTGTTCCCGTGCTAGCATTGCTTGTACTGCCTATATATTTTTGCCCACTATTTCGATTGTTAGAGCTACTTTTTCTGCCTTGTTTGTTGCCTCCTGACATGTTGTGGTCGTTCCTGTTGCCGTCTTCTAGTCCTTCTCTACTCATTTGTATTGATTGTTGTCTGGTCATTGCTATTTTTAGTGCCCTCTGCTCTGCTCTATCATTCTCTACTGCCTTTGCTTTGTTTACCGCCAAGTGATATTCTCTAAGCTCAAATGGAACTAATGCATCACGAAGTTCCGCCTTCAACGCCCTCACAAACTTCATGCTTTTCTTTCCTCTGTTGCAACAAGATGTTTATTATACCTTACCAGTTGTATGTACATTGCTTCATACTGAGATATATTCATTGTTCCTTGCTCAAATGATAGGAATTCCACTTCGCGTTGACGTTGCACTACCTCTGGAATGAATTTTTTATAAAATTCTTCAAAAAAATTGGTCCAAGTTTGCGGTGTTCCTTCTTGATTCCATTTACTCCTTGTCAATTTCTACCAATGCGCAGTTGTTTTCTCTAGTTTAAAAGTCGCAAATTTCACCTTTTCTTCTTCAGTGCATCCCAAAGTTTGAAACACCTTCTCCATATTCTCAACCCAGTTTTCAGCCTTAGTTGCATCTGGTTCACTATTATAACTTTTAGGACTCATTTTTAGGAACCTCTCCAAAGTTGTTGTCCCTTGTATGACTCCTGCATTAACTTGCACTTCTGGTACGGGTATATTCGGAATCTCTATTCGATGATTAGGTTAATTCCCAAGTTCCTACTGTTGTGTCATAAATGCTACAAGTCTGTCCAGAATTTCTCCCTGTCTTGTAATAGTTTGTTGCATCTGTCTCATATCATCATTCTGTGCTTGTGCCCCATCTGCAGGTTGGTTAGGTGGTCTATTAAAGTTACTAGCCTCTCCCTCATGGTTATTGGCCACTCTCGAACCAACCCTATGCAAGCTACGGGATCTACGAAGAACACGAGAAATACGAGGAGGACGACCTCTAGGTCTCGCCATCTCACAATCCTACATACCACCAAAACAAGTATTAGACAATTGCTAACATAAGACACAACATAAGAGACACAATCCTAGGCCATGGATCCTATCCTGGTTACGAGTTAACATAAGCTCTGATACCAATTGTCACGACCGACCCTTATGGGACCGCCCCCAATTATGGGACCCAACTCCGAAAATCCCACGAGACCCCGAGGTCGTGCCGTAAAAAACACACAAGATAACAAATAACGGGTAAGGCCATAACGGCGATACGCCAAAAACTTTAACACATGCGGAAGCGTAATATAATTAAACGGTGGCGCCTGAGCTAACAAGCTCAAACTATGACAACCTTAGAGATAATGAATCTCTTGGTCCAAAAATAAAATCATGTGATAACAATTTATAGCAGTTATATACCAAGTCATCGGCGACGTTACGGCCGGAACCCAACATTAAACTAAGTCTACAACTCTAGTCTAACATGCTTAACGGCTAAAAACATGCCGGATAACAAACATAATAAACTAACCAATACATGGTTAAAACAACTAAAGCATGATCATCAAATTACATAAGGCACGACTAACACATGTCGGCTCCCAACGGATAAAGTACTAATTAACATAAGTACTAATAATCAAACACATAAAGTCTTGCTACCCCACATAAAGTTTATATAACTTTATGTTCACATCGTCCTTGCCAAAAGAAAAGATACTAAAATTACAAGGTAGCAACCTCGTCAAAAGCTTCTCCAACACAACTCGATACTCACTTCGAACCGCTCGCTCGGCTCGGATCTAGGGAAAACAATCAAAACAAATAGGAGTAAGTCATAAAGACTTAGCAAGTTACTAACATAACTTCCTGTCATGGCATCATGCTCAACAATAATAATTCATGTATTGGCATAATATACATTTCATAAATAATCATGTCAAGATATCCATACTTAACAATTTCGAGTATCATGTTATCAACAAGTATAACATTTCATTAATTCGTTCAACCATCATTCCATATCATATCATATTCACGTAGCACATTATTCACATATAAGCACTCGTGAGTCAATTCATATAAGAAGGGATATGATACCGTTACCTTTTTCCGCCGTGTCGCTCCTGCAAAAACACGTGCAAAACCTTTATGTGTCCTCGATATCCCTTTCGTGGATATCGACGTCCCCGAGACATTTCCCCGCTCGAGTTCCGATAGTTATCAAAGTCATGTTTCCATACTACAACTGAGATCAACTACTTCCTTACTGTGGCCAACGATAGAGGGTGTGTGCAATCCGGCGCGGCGATCCATCAAAATCACGAATCTCACAATTCGTGAAGATGATGCATCGTCCCGCCCCAAAGACTCAAAAAAAAAAAAAACGACTCCAGCTGGACTCAAACTTCAAGCACACGTAATACATTATCATATGCTCAAATAAGTAGGCATGTACTCTACAATCATCTAGTCATGCTTTTACTTCACAACTAGCACATAATCACATTAGAGATAAAAATCAAGGCTCTAGTCATCAAGTGTTCTTCATACACTTTGAAATGCTTGGAGGCTTAAGCTCCATTAATACTACCCCAAAAATTCGTAGGACTTAGGCATATTACTCTTTAATGTCATACTAACCCAATGGTCAACTCCGTTGAGTCATAATCAATCTTTCAAAAATTAGGGTATAGAAGCCGTTGGCCTCAATACTCTCCTATGTCCATACTAACATGAATCAATAGGTTACTAAGGTCATTAAACCCATAAGGCCCCAAATCAAACATTTAAGTATGCAACATAGAATCACAGTCACAAGTTAGGCATATATATTCATTCACAAGTCATCAAACATGCTCCCAACACTTAAACAAACAAGATAGAATGATTTATCATATATCTCTACCCTTGAATATCATCATAAACATACTTTACAATTTGTTTACTAAGGTTATTAAACCCATAAAACTCCACTCAAACAATTAACTAGTCAACATAGAATAGAAGTCACAAACAAGGCATATATATTCATTCTTTCTATTTCATCAAATATGAGTCTAACCATTTCATCAAATATGCTCCCAACACTTAAACAAACAAGATAGCATAATTCATCATATATCTCTACACATGAATATCATCATAATCATACTTTACAACATGTTCATCCAACCAAGATTTCATCATCTAGCATATAGTGAAACATGGCATCTCTACAAGCCTAACCATGTCATCAAACATGCTCCCAACACTTAAACAACAAGATAGGGTGACTTATCATACATTACCACACATAAATAACATCATAAACATGGTTTATAATCTTTTCATAATCTGATCATACAACCAAAAATGCAACATTTAGCATATACGAGAACATAGCATCTCTACAAGCCTAACCATTTCATCAAACATGCTCCCAACACTTAAACAACATGGTAGAATGATTTATCATACATTAATACACATAAATGACATCATAATAAGGGTTTATAATCTGTTCATACAACCGAAAATGCAACATATAGCATATATGAGAACATAGCATCTCTACAAGCCTAACCATTTCATCAAACATGCTCCCAACACTTAAACAACAAGGTAGAATGATTTATCATACATTACTACACATAAATGACATCATAATAAGGGTTTATAATCTGTTCATAATCTGTTCATACAACCGAAAATGCAACATTTAGCATATACGTGAACATAACATCTCTACAAGCCTAACCATTTCATCAAACATGCTCCCAACACTTAAACAACAAGGTAGAATGATTTATCATACATTACTACACATAAATGACATCATAATAAGGGTTTATAATCTGTTCATAATCTGTTCATACAACCGAAAATGCAACATTTAGCATATACGAGAACATAACATCTCTACAAGCCTAACCATTTCATCAAACATGCTCCCAAAACTTAAACAACAAGGTAGAATGATTTATCATACATTACTACACATAAATAACATCATAATAAGGGTTTAGAATCTGTTCATAATCTGTTCATACAACCGAAAATGCAACATTTAGCATATACGAGAACATAGCATCTCTACGAGCCTAACCATTTCATCAAACATGTTCCCAACACTTAAACAACAAGTTAGAATGATTTATCATACATTACTACACATAAATAACATCATAATAATGGTTTATAATCTGTTCATAATATGTTCATAGAACCGAAAATGCAACATTTAGCATATACGAGAACATGACATCTCTACAAAGTCCTATGTGCTCTCATTGACCTCAAATAGCAAGATTGTTTTCCCTAGGGTCAATGAGGCTAAAATAAATAGAAAGAGATGTTGTAAATCACCTTAAATAAGCCCTACAAGATGTACAAAACGTCCATGCAAAGGTGGGTATGTGATCTCCTTGCCCTCCTCTTCTCTTCTATAGTTGGGTTTTGGAAATGGCTTCCTCAAGACTTGGCCACCATTGTTGATCACCCAAGAACCTTCAAGAACTCCTCTCTAACCTTAGAGAAATGGTCAGCCATGAATTTGGGAGAGGATGGCTGAATAGGATGGGTTTAGTGGAGGTAATGGCCACTCTATGGCTGAAGTGGGGTGGGAGGAAGTGTACAATGCATGTTTGTGCATGTTGGAGGTCTTTCTTTGCCAAGTGTTGTACATGCACTTAAATCTCCCAAAACTTGTCAAGCATGCAAGAGAGGATAGGTAGGACGAACTAGGGTGGTTTAGGGTGGGTTAGGCTGGGTTTGGGTAGGGTTAAGTTGGCCAAATAGAAAGTCTAACACACAATGAGTGGTCAACTATAGTAGACCAGAATTTGGGTCATTTTACAAAATGGTCCTATACCGAAATACACGTCCTAAAATTACACAAAAGGTATTTTTTTATAAATCTCTATGAGTCTAGTTTCTAACACATCAAACGGATCCGAATTCCGAGTTTCGTACACAAAGTTATGGCCAAAATACTACAGACCTATCGTGGCCTTCGGAAATACGCGAATTTCCGAAAATTAAACTCGAGCGTGTGTAAACGTTTACACGACCACTCAAAAATAATTCTAAGTTAATTCCCCAAGGACCACCAACGAGCTCTAGCTCAACTGGTACTGCTCACTTCTCTTAACGGAGAGGTTGGGTGTTCGAGTCTCACTAGAGATACCCCGGACTGGACTTTACAACTCAAGAGAGGCTCGGGTGTTCAAGCCTCTTCTCATCGTTGTTGTTAGGCAAGCCTTGTTGTTAAAGCCTTATCCAAAGGCCTCATTTAGCTAATCACTTATCTTAACGGAGAGGTGAGTATTCAAGCCTCATTTAGCTAATCACTTATCTTAACGGAGAGGTGAGTATTCAAGCCCTACCAGAGGCACCCTGGGACTTAACTACTCTCAACCGAGAGGTCGGGTGTTCAAAGCCTCACCAGAGGCACCATTTGTTCGAGCCATACCAAAGGCATCATATATATATAATTGTAGCCTTTCAAGGCATTAAAATTTTTTTTAAGGATTGGGGTACGGTCTATGTCCCCTCCAACCTTTAAAAAAAAAAAAAAAAAAAAATTCATCTAGGGTCAAAATAATACCTAACCGAAAAGTCGGACCGACAAGAAGTAAAGTAGCAATCAAACCGCCGATCATCTAGAAAGAAAAAGTTCAAACAAGATTTAAATCATGTTAAGGATGTTATGAATGATCTCTAATACTTACATATATGAATCCATCTAGAAGTCTAACACATCTAAACATGTTATTTAATCATCATGTAAAGATTTAGGACCAAATCGAGGTTAGGAACACAAAAACCCGAGTAAACTCTCAATCGCGTCGCATTTCGATTATCGTCGAGTTACGACTTGTGACTTTAGCAAGTTAACAACTAAATGACATCTCTTAAAAGTATTTTGGTCTTAATGTGATCTCATACACATCTAGACTCTCTCAGAAATCAAATAAGCGATCAACAAGGGAAGAAGGGCAATTCTAACCGAATCGGGGTCTTACACAACTCATTCGTGATCTACATGTATATCCTTAAGCAGACCTACTCCGCTTTACAATAAATAAATAGAAGAACATTAAGCAACCCAACTTGAATACACATAGGCCACAAGCTCTATTAAAAGTTTTATAGACGCGGAAGCGTTAAAACCAAAATAGAAGACTACATGTCTTCCTGTACAGCAAAAACCATTAAGTCGTCCAAAAACCTCTAGGAATGCTACCCCAAAAGAGAATACATGCTAGCACTCTAGGGAACATCAAAACCATACGAGTCACCCTCTGACATGGCTGCAATCTAAGGAAAACAAATAATAAAGGGTGAGTCGAAACTAAGTAAGGTATACTATACTTACGCATGTTATGCATGTATGCAGCATAAATAATGCTATGATGCTCAAATCAACAAGTAATAGCATATTCATCAATATTATTCACAAATAACATAGAAGAGTTGAAAGTTAAACACATGTAATATACAGGATCGACATACATCTCTGATCGAATCACTTTCGACCTTGTCAACACCACTATTGTTGTTGAAGCTTGTATGTATTGATCAATCTCTTGTTCACTCTATCAAACCAATCAAATATTTACAACCCGAGTACAAGTCATCACGAGGCTAGGTCCCTACAACCCCAGACACGTCATCATACTTAACATATTATTCAATGGTATTTTCCTCATTCTGCCAAAGTGGAGAATTCGGTTCCGGGTCCGAGTAGGGTGCCGCTGGTAACTAGCATTGCTCTCCGCCCTGTGACCTAGTCAGAGGTTCCCCTACTCTCCCCATAACAAACTGTTCAATTGCGCAATTGACAACCACTTACACGAGCACTTCATGTTCGAGACTAGTGCTCAACAAGGAAGTTAACACATAAAGAATTCCAATGAGTTGTAAAGTAAACTCATTGTATTCTCCAGCATGTTCCAAATCATACTAATTGTTCATAATATTCATACATCAGGTATCTGTCTAAGTTACGCATGTAACACATGGTTTCGAGCGTGGACATTATAATAACATGGTATTATGAACACACATAAGCAAGTAGTTCCCTTACCTTAAAATAAGATTATCTTTGCTGAGTAAAATATATTAGAAACCTTCCATAATAAACCTCGAATCAAACTCGTGTATAATAATGTGTCAGAATAATTGATCTTGGCTTAAATGATGAAACACGCACAAACACAAAAGCACGGCCAACCGCCCTCTCTTCCTTTCAGTTGCTCTTACATTGCTAAGCAAGGAATAATGGAGATAAATACTCTCTCACTTACACGGAAGCCTAGGTAGAGATAAATATCAAGATGAACAATTACAAGTCAATTGACCATTAACCCGACAACTACACTGCCACGGAGGGGATGATCAATTCCAAATTGTTTCTTATATGGTTCATAGGATAGACTTGGAAGAAAAATAATCATTACAAGGGGTCCACTAAAAACCAACTCAAATTACTAAGGTTTACCTCTCGGAACACTAATATAGTAAATGAGATATTAATAATAAAATATAAACATTAATTATTATTCTTCTACCATGAAGAAAAGTCAATATAAAATAATTTGGTCAAAAATTATAAAAGTGTTATTATATTGGTTACCTAAATAACATGAAAAGTCAACAAAATATCATTTAGTCAATTTTTTCTGAAGTTTTACCAAATTGACTTAATTGTAAAATTATATATATATAAAATATCGGGGTATTACATAAATCACCTCCTTGAATTTTGGATTGAAACATATTCATAATTTATTTCAAGATGAGGGAAAGAAAGAAAAAAAAATTAAGATAAATAAATATGATAAGTACGTTGAATACAAAATACATATATATATACTGCATTGTTAACATGCTAGTACATATAGGAAAAACAAAAACAGGTAATACTAGTACATAATAACATGTTACTTTTACAAATATATTTTTAAAAAAAACATTTAGGTAAATTATTGTTCATGACCATTAGTTTCACTAATAGTATTGGTCATATCGATGTTGGTCATACCAACAAAATCAAAATTAAGATCTTCAGGATCATTTTCAAGAAAGTTTGTCTCAACATTTTTTCTTTTTTTGTGATCTTTCATAAAGATCAACTAGATGTATCGTCGTACGACATATGCGTGCCCAGTGACCTTTCATGCCACACCTAAAACATGAACTTTCTTCATTGTTCGAATGCACATTTTACCTACTCGAAGAGTTATCTCTGTCTTTATCTTTGAGGTGGCAAGAGGAATGTCTATTATATGAAAGATGATGATGATAGTATTAGTTATTCTTTCCACAGCCTCTGTGACGACCCGACCCGGTCCCCAATGCGAGATCCCGAGTCGTGCCGTCCAAATAATCAATAACACAAGCATGCATAGTAGGATCATAAAATTCATGTGGCGCAACATCGCATACAAACAACAACTCGGCTACACTAGGCCGGAAAAACAACCTAAAATAAACAAGTCACAAGTCGACATACCGAACGACGCATGAACCAACAACTACTCCTACAATTATTAACACATGCTTATAATAACCTCAACGGCCACAACATGCCTGAGACAACAACAACAATAATTAAATGAGCTTTAGCGGAAGAAAACCGTAGTGAACCATACACATATAAACAAAGCTCGACATATAAGCTCAAGATACCAAGATTACAAGTGTTAAGTTACAACAACATCAAAAACCCCAAGCAAAGTCTACATGACTTGCTTCCCAACGCCCTTTCCAAAATAAAAGACTAAACAACAAGTCCAAAAGATCCACCTTGCAATACAACAACCAAAAGAAGTGGAATAAAGCGAGTCTATCTCGTAACGTCTCTCGGCTCGGATCTAAGGAAAGACAAAGCAAACAAATAGGGTAAGTCAAAAGACTTAGTAAGTTACTACAATGCATGTTCATGTTATAGCATGACATTTATCACAATTATAGCATGTTATCATCATTTACACTTAGCATATTATCATCATATGGCACTTAGCACATTGTTCACATAAGGGAAATTAAATCATACAAGTAGGATATGATATAGTCACGGCCGCTTCAGTAGCTCCGCAATAAAACTTTATTATACTTTATCGTGCAACATTGATGCTCGTGAATGCATCAACTTTTATCAAGTACCACTCGATCTAGATAGCAAGCCAATGCCGCACTTAACCGATACGGCAAAGGGCTACTTCCCATTGCGCCAACAATGGAGGTGTGTGTGAAGTCCTAGGTGCGGCGATCCATAGCGAGCACGAATCCCATAATTCGTGAAGGCGTGCATCGTCCCCACCTTGACCCGATAAACAAACCAAATAATGCCACCGGACTCAATGTGATGCACAAGTAGATATTTACTTGACTAAACTAATCAAAGACCGAATTCGACAAGAGCGAACTCGACCAACCAAGTAGGATATCAATCTCTACTATAAAAATCATATCAAGGCAATTAAATTGCACAAAACCAACCTTTCATATAAAACTTGATATAAACAATCAAACTAAGCTCATACTTGAGTAACCCAAATTCCCAAATTTGGAGAAATTGAAGCTATGTGCTTCATAACCCAACCTAGGTCATTTCTAGGTTCAACACCGTAGGTATTAAATTCACCAAGGCAATGCAAAGTGATTCATGTTCATCATAGAGTTCATTTCATAAGATGTAACACATACAACATAACAACATATAATGTAGCTCCATTTGGCATTCTCATATGAACAAACTTCCAACAACAAACATTATACATGTCTCTAACATGTTTAAAACCTTAAATAGACAAGACATGAAAGTAATATAGACTTTCATAAGCAAGAAATCAACCTCATGCTCCTAACAAGATCAAAATCTCAACATACAGAAGATAAAGATGGAAGGCATACATGTGTCCTCATTGACCTCAACCACCATAGGCTTTGCTTCCTTAATGAGAACTTAAAAGAAGAAGATGAAGAAAGTAATCTCAATTATACACCAAAGAAAACAATGGAAGAAACCCGATGGAAATGCTCCCTTCGAGCTCTACAACTTTAATGAAGGGCTCTTGGGCAAAGGATGGATGATGAAGATGAAGATGAAGACCTCAAGAAACCATGGAAGAGTTAGAGAGAGGATGAAATTTTTTTAAAAAGTTCTCAAAGAATGAAGAGGAAATGAAATGATTTCAGGGCTTAAGGGTCAAAAGTCGGGGACAAGTGTCAAGCCAACGTGGTCCCTTTCTTGGCTGATTTGGTGGCTTAATTGGTCACCACGGCTCTTAATCCATCATTAAAATTAGTTAGGATGTTAGGACTTAAGTGGGAAGGGGTTAGGAGGTTTAGATAGGTTTAGATATGGGTTTGAAGTGTACAAGTCGACCACCTTTGTGAATGTGAGAGAAAATCATCCTGCACAGACAGTGAGGCTGGGCGCCACCCTAGCATGTGCCGCCTCAACAACGGGGCTCTCCTAAGTTCGTAGACTATTCAAAGAATGCTCCCTCAGATTGAGGCGGGCGCCTACCGCCTCCCATGCGGCTCGGCTCCGTAACCTCTAAAACTTGATTCAAACTTGGATCCAAACTTTAGAACAAACCATTTAACGGTCAAACTTGATTAAACTCAAATCAAAACATCAATCAACTAGGGATATCTTCTGCAAGAAAAGGGCTGTTCTTTAATAGATGATTAAGCACTTTGAATATAAAAAGCTAAGAACCTTAAACTTCAACACTTCTGCATCGCCGTAAATAGAAGCAAAATACTTGATTCTAGAGGAACTCATGCCAAATTCAACGATTAAACCGCGATTCAACAAACAAGCTTTATATGATTCCAAACATGTTACGGACTTCTAAATGACTTAGAATGATTCTAAAACATTTTGTCCCTCCGAAAGAACTACTGCGAAATCTCTTCCCGAGACATACCTCAAATGTTATGAGTTCCCGAAGTGAAGGTGGCAATGCAATACGATACGCTAAGGTTCCAACTCTCTCAAGAACCTCAAATGGACCAATGTATCTCTGTAAGCTTCCCTCTTCGCCGAACCTCTTAGTACCTCTCCTCGGTGTTACCTTCAAGAACACGAATCACCCACTTGGAATTCAAGATCTCGTCTTCGATTGTCCGTGATAACTTCTTTTGTCGACTTTGAGCGGTAAGCAAATCTACTCTAATCAACTTCACGCTCTCAACCGATCGTTGCACTAACTCTGAACCCCAAAGTTTCGCCTCTCCAACTTCATCCCAACAAATGGCGCATCTACACTCTACGCCCATACAAAGCTTCATACGGCGCCATCTTGATACTGACCGGTAGCTGTTATTATACGCCAATCCCGGCCAGTTGTAATGAGAATCCCAGCCCTCAAATCCACTACACAAGCTCGGCAAAGATATCCTCCAAAATCCGAATCAATCGCTTCTGACCGGCCATCCGCTTGCGGATGAAAAGTGATCAAGTCCAATCTAGTCCCCAAAGCTTCCCCGCAACGACTTCCAAAATCTAGACGTGAACCTCGGATCTCTATCGGACACAATACTAACCGTACGCCATGAAGTCTCACGATCTCCTCGAATATGCCGCTAACCGAAGTCAACGAATAAGTGATAGCTATCGAATGAAGTGTGCGCACTTAGTCAACCGTCGATTATAACCCAAACCGCATTAAACCTCGCTGCGGCGCTGTAACCCCGCTCACAAAATCCATAGTAATGAACTCCCATTTCCATTCAGAATCTCCAATGGTTGTAGAAATCCCCGCAGCCTCTCATGCTCAGCTTCTTAACCTCGGCCGACAAGTCAAACATTTCTCACACATACCCGCAATTTCTCTCTTCATACCTTCCACCAAAACCGCTTCATCTAAGTACATTGCTCCCTGTGAATGGTATACTCGCCTTATGAGCCTCATCAAGAACCAACCTCTTCAATTCAAGATTACAAGGAACACAAATCCTACCTCGAAATGTCAAAAGTACCATCATTATTAACCACAAATCAGCGATACACTCTCACCAACCCATCAATAATTTTCTTCAACTCCTGATCATTCCCTTGCTCTCTCTCTAATTTTCTCCCAAACAAGACTGGCGGTGTGAGTACCTAACATTGCGAAAATCACACCTCTATCAAAAACACTAGGACTCCAATCTCGCAAATCCTAACATTTTCCACTCCTTAACCATCATACACCATTATATAAACTTTCCTACTCAAGGCATCCGCTACTACATTTGCCTTCCCTGATGATACAAGATAGTACAATCGTGGTCCTTTAACTTTTCCATCCACCTTCTTTGTCTCATGTTCAATTCTTTTGAGAAAACAAGTATTTCAAACTTTTATGGTCGGTGAAGATCTCAAACTTTGACCCATACAAGTAATGTTTCCATTTATGCAACGCTTAAAATAATCGCAGCCTAACTCCATATCGTGTCGGGTAATTCTGCTCATGAATAGACAACTCTCGATGCATAGGCGATCACCCTTCCATTCTGCATCAAAACACAACCCAAACCTTCCTTGAAGCATCGCCAGAGATCACAAAATTATCTCCTCCACTAGGCAAAGCCAAAATAGGTGCCGATGTCAACCGATTCTTAAGCTCTTGAAACTAGACTCACATTCTGGCTCCAAACAAACGGCACATTCTTTCTCGTGTCAACCTCGGCCATAGGAGTTACAATTCTAGAAAACCTCAATAAACCTCCGGTAATAACCCGCCAAACCCCAAGAAACTCCGAACCTCAGAACCGAACTAGGCCTCTTCCAATTCATCACCGCTTCAATCTTAGAAGGATCAACGGCTATCCCGGCGCTTAGAAACGATATGCCCTAAGAAAGATACTTCCTCAAGCCAAAAGGCACATTTGCTAAACTTGGCATAAAGTCGCTTCTCCCGAAGAATGGATAAGACAATCTCAAGTGTTTCTTGCTCCTCCCGAGATTTCGAATACACTAAGATATCATCAATGAAGACTACAACAAAGCAATCAAGATAACTGTGAAAGACACGGTTCATCAAGTCCATAAACACCGGGCGATTCGTCAACCCAAACGGCATCACTACAAATTCAAAGTGCCCATACCTAGTGCGAAAAGTCGCTCTTTCCTCTAACCTTCAATTGGTAGTAACCCCATCTCAAATCAAGCTTAGAGTAGACAATAGACCCTTGCAACTGGTCAAAAGATCATCGATGTGGGTAGAGGATACTTATTCTTAATGGTCACCTTATTCAATCCCTGTAGTCTATACATAACCGCAAACTCCCATCTTTCTTCCTCACAAATAAGACCGCGCCTGGCGACACACACTTGGTTTAACAAAACCATCTCTAAGTTTCAACCGAAGTTTCAACTCCCTAAGTTGCCATCCTATACGGTGCCTTAGAAATCGGTGAAGTCCCCCTGAATAAGCTCAATACGAATTCTAGTTCTCTATCGTGGCATAGCATGATCGGTAGAAAAACACGGGAAATTCACACTACCGACTCTTCTAAGTTAGGTAAGACTTCCTCTTATCAACTACGCATGCAAGATAACCCGCACACCCTTGAGAGAAGAATTTTCTAGCCCTTAATGCAGAAATAAAGTGCACGCCACAAGCATGATCACCCACAAAAGTAAACTCAGCACACCCGCATATAAAAAGGTAACCCTTTCTATGGCGGCCAACTAAGATGATAAGCACATAACCACCCATGCCAAGAATCACATCAAAACGTGATAGAGAACTACCAAGTCCAAGATGCAAAGTGTGGTCACCCACCAAAACATCACAAGATTTAAACACTTCTACGTGAAAGCATATATTCCCCGAGCGTAGACACTCTGCAAATATGGCAAAGGTCGAGGCAACACGCAAAGATTCTCAATAAAATGCGAAGCAACATAAGAATGCGAAGATCTCGATCTATGAGAACTCGAGCCTTATGATCGAATATAGAAAGAGTACCTCCTATCACTAATTCGAACTCCTCGCCGATCAAGCGCAAACACACGGCCTTGAACCTTGGGTTTACCGTCCCCATCTCTTAGCCCTGCATCGCACTGCTACCCGATCGACTAGCCTTAAACTTTGACATCCTTCTTCATGTGAGTTCCATCTCCGCAATAGAAACACTTCCATCCTTTTCCCCAAAGACTATCAATGTGGTGCCTGCACTCCGCGTAACGAACAAATCATAGCTTCACTACGACCCTTGCCGCCTCTTAGATGCGAAGTGTTGCTACCTTGTTTCCCGATCGGGCCTACCTTGGCCTCCACTCCTCCGATCACTGTTCCCTTGATAACCCCTTCTATTACCCGAATTGCTTCCCTCGACATCGGTTCCGAGTAGTCCGGCCGTGCACTACTAGCATTATTCTTGACTCTGTTCATCAATATCTTGCTCAATCTCATAAGCTCTATCAACCGCAGTCCGGAGCATCGTGAGCTAAGCGCTAGAATCGCTTTCTAAACTCGCTTCTTAACCCCTTCACAAACTTGTGTGTGTCTCCGTGCCTCCGTGGGAATCGATACGCACAATAGCTTAATTCCTCGTGAACTTTGCGTAATACTCCGCCACGGTCATGCTACCTTGCTCAAGATCATAGAACTCCCTTCTCTTTGGTTGCGCACTACATCCCAAGACATACTCATTCTTAAACTCCTTTGGAAATTGGCCCAAGTAATGGGAACTTGTTGCATCTCCCAACTCTTTCAAAACACCACCAATGCTCTGCTGCTCCTTTAAACTTAAAGGTGCTAACATCACTCTTTTCTTCGCCGAACACCCCAACATAGACAACACTTTGATCATTTCCTCCATCCATAACTCCTTCTCTGTTTTGGTTCTCCAAGAAACGAACTAGGCTTTAGCTTAAGAAATCTCTAAGAGAGTAGTGCCTGGGCTCTGGTGAGGCAGTGTCAAGCCTCCTCCGCCGACCTCCCCGGTCAAAGCCAAATTAATCATGGCGGAATTATGATCCTGAACTCACCTGACTTTCCTATGGTACCAAGTTCAACCGAACTCTCCTGGTCTACCTCTCCTCGATTAACCATCGACTCTACAAGAATTCACTCGACGTTAGAACTATCACACAATAACAGAACCCAATCTAGGCCATGGAACCTATCCTGTCGACAACCTAACCCTTAGCTTCCTCGATAATTTAATCTCAATGCGAGATCCCGAGTCGTGTCGCCCAAATAATCAATAACACAAGCATGCATAAGTAGGATCATAAAATTCATGGCGCAACATCGCATACAAACAACAACTCCTACATTTGGCTCAAAAACAACCTAAAATAAACAAGTCATCGGCGACGCTGAACCCAACAACTACTCCTACTAAAGTACTTAATAACACATGCTATAAAAAATTAAACGAGCTTTAGCGGAAGAAAACCGTAGTGAACCATACACATTATAAACAAAGTTCGACATACAAGTCAAGCATACCAAAAGATTAGTATTATAGTAGTTAAGTTACAACAACATCAAAAAACCCCAAGCCAAGTCTACATGACTTGCTTCCCAACGCCCTTTCCAAAATAAAAAGATTACTAATAGATGTCCAAAAGAGCAAATACACAACAACCAAACGAGTACATGCGAAGTCTATCCCTGACCGTCTCCTCGGCCGATCTAAGGAAAGACAAAGCAAACAAATAGGGTAAGTCGAAAGACTTAGTAAGTTACTACAATGCATGTTCATGTTATAGCATGACATTTATCACAATTATAGATGTTATCATCATTTACACTTAGCACATTATCATCATATGGCACTTAGCACATTGTTCACATAAGTGGAAATTAAATCATACAAGTAGGATATGATATAGTCACGGCCGCTCAGTAGCTCCCCGCAATAAAACTTTATTATACTTTATCGTGCAACATTGATGCTCGTGAATGCATCAACTTTTATCAAGTACCACTCGATCTAGATAGCAAGCCAATGCGGCACTTAACCGATACGGCAAAGGGCTACTTCCCATTGCGGCCAACAATGGAGGTGTGTGTGAAGTCCTAGGTGCGGCGATCCATAGCGAGCACGAATCCCATAATTCGTGAAGGCGATGCATCGTCCCCACCTTGACCCGATAAACAAACCAAATAATGCCACTGACTCAATGTGATGCACAAGTAGATATTTACTTGACTAAACTAATCAAAGACCGAATTCGACAAGAGCGAACTCGACCAACCAAGTAGGGTATTAATCTCTACTATAAAATCATATCAAGGCAATTAAATTGCACAAAACCAACCTTTCATAAACTTGTTATAAACAATCAAACCAAGCTCATACTTGAGTAAACCAAATCAAACGGTGTTCAAACTTCGTAGGGATTGAAATTGGGTTCAACACGCTCAAATATTCCCTAGAGTCGACTGCTGAGTCTTTGCTCTAAATTCCCAAATTTGGAGAAATTGAAGCTATATGCTTCATAACCCAACCTAGGTCATTTCTAGGTTCAACAAGGTATTAAATTCACCAAGGCAATGCAAAGTGATTCATGTTCATCATAGAGTTCATTTCATAAGATAGAACACATACAACATAACAACATATAATGTAGGCTCCATTTAGGGCATTCTCATATGAACAAACTTCCAACAACAAACATTATACATGTCTCTAACATGTTTAAAACTTTAAATAGACAAGATGAAAGAATAATATAGACTTTCACAAGCAAGAATTCAACCTATACATGCTCCTAACAAGATCAAAATCTCAACATACAAGAAGATAGCATGGAAGGCATACATGTGTCCTCATTGACCTCAACCACCATAGGCTTTCCTTAGGGTCAATGAGAACTTAAAAGAAGAAGATGAAGAAAGTAACTTACAAGTTATACACCAAAGAAAGCAATGGAAGAAACCAATCGGATGGAAATGCTCCCTTCGAGCTCTACAACTTTAATGAAGGCTTGGGCAAATGATGAATGGATGATTGAAGATGAAGATGAAGACCTCAAGAAACCATGGAAGAGTTAGAGAGAGGATGAAATTCGTTTTTGAAAGAGCTCAGAGAAATGAAGAGGAAAAAAAAATTTGGGCTTATAAGTGGTCAAAGTTGAGTGGGACAAGTGTCAACAATGTGGTCCCTTTCTAATCTGATTTGTGGCTTAATTGGTCACTAATGAACTCTTAATCCATCATTAAAACTAGTTAGGGATGTTAGGACTTAAGTAGGAAGGGTTGTGGAGGTTTAGATAGGTTTAGATATGGGTTCAAGTGTACAAGTCGACCAATTTCGAAACAGAGAAAATCATCCCGTAACAGACAGCAGTGAGGCGGGCGCCACCCAGCCATGCGGCCGCCTCAACAACTGGGGCTCTCCCAAGTTCGACCATTCAGCAATTGCTCCCTCATTTGAGGCGGCGCCTCACCACCTCCCATGCGGCCGCCTCGGCCCAACCTCTAAAACTTGATTCAAACTTGATCTAAATGGTCCCAAACTTTGGGCAACCATTCTAAGGTCTAACCCTACTCAAAACAAGTCGGAACGCACCGAACAACCCCTGAACAAGATAGAACAAGGCGCGAACCACGCGATTTAATGAACAACTGATTAAACTCAAATCAAACATCAATCAAACTAGGATATCTTGGGCATGAAAAAGGTTTGTTTCAACATGATTAAGACTTGAATATAAAGCCAAGAACTCAACGAACACTTCGTGACGCCGAAATAGAAGCAAATACGAGCAACGAGAGGAATCGCTAAGGCCAAATTCAACGCGATTAAACCGGCGATTCAACAAACAAGTTTATATGATTCTAAACATGTTATGGACTTCTAAATGACTTATGAATGATTCTAAAACATTTATATATCAAGTAAACATGCTCACAATCAACCAAGAAAGTATAAAGACAAGCATAGAATGCACATGCAAGATTATGGG
>CM028377.1:89776027-89815266 GCA_013146195.2 Codonopsis lanceolata | reverse complement strand
AGTTTGCTTCCTTCTTTTTGTTAGAATTTTGAGAACTTTTTGAAATTTGTTGAACATAGCAAATTGTTCGTCAGAAAGATTTCATTCTCATTTGAAGAAGTAGATGGTTTATTTTCTTGGTAGGGAATTTCACGAGATAGCGAAAAAGAAGGAAGTTTAAAATGTTTGTCTGTTCTTGAGCTTGAAGTAATTCTTGCTCATAGGCATTAAACTTCACATACAAACTTAGAGGTATGGAGTTCAAGTCTTTGGACTCTTTTATTGCGATGGTTTTCACATGCCACAAACTTCCTAAGAGGCTAAAATCTCATATTTACTTCTTTAACACTATATTCTTTCTAAATGAATAACAACTATTTACTACCTCACAAAATCTGTCGTAGGCTTGGGAGAGTCTCCTTTGGATCTTTTATGAATGGTCGAATTGTTGAATATAGTTGTACTTCTGTTATCGGTGGGTAGATCTCCTTCAATATTCCACAGGCTTCCCACATTCATGGCAGTTTTACATCGATGATCTGTTGATATGTGCTTGTGTCGACAGTGGATATGATATGAATAGCTTTTGTCGAGTTCAACGAGCCTCCTTTCTTAAATGCGTCCATTCGTTCATGGATTTAGGTATCTCGGGAGGTCTGCTCTTGGCAAGTAGGTTGGGTTTCATTGGAATATAAGGACTGTTAGAACACATTGCCATGTAGATGTCAATAGAGTTCATATATCTCATAACTTTATCTTTCCATACTTAGTGGCCTTCGTCAATATTGGGGACGTGGCTGAGTATTAGTAGGCGGCATATAATGGTAAGCCATAGGATCTATTCTCAAGAGGTTAAGCTTGGAAAAATGATTTTTTTTGAAATTAAGCTCGATACCAATTATTGGTCCCAAAATAGGCTCAATCTAGGCTAGAAGGGGGTTGAATAGCCTAGTTATGTTTTTAAAAAACTTTTCGTAAACACTTCTTAATGATTTCTTGGAAGGTTTGAATAGAAGTGTTAAAGCGGCGGAAGCTCTTGAGAATCCGAACTATCGAAGTCTTGTTTAGGTAGTCTGGTCTACAGCGATTAATGAGAAATATAAAACGAGTTCAAACAGACACACAGGAATTTGAAGTGGTTCGTACTGTGAATAGTACTACATCCACTACCAAAGTGGTTAGCTTTGGATTTTAAAAGTGCACTTGTTTATCCACTAGGTTTATGAGTAAGATCTCTAATGGATCGTGTACAAAATGTTTTTTAACCAAGTGTATAAAGGTGAAGAGACAATCAATGATTAATTGTTCTCTTCACGTGCGAGAATTAAAGCAGTTTAAAAACAAACTAAAAGAAGGTGAAACAATTTAAGATGGCGAATCTGCGGCTTGAGAAAGTTTGGTGAAGTGTTAGTCCTTGTCCTTTTGATCTCTTGAATGCTTGAATGTTGAAGATGAAGCTTGAGAGTTTTAATGCGCAAGAGTTGTTCTTCAGATCTTCAAGACTTGAATAAATACGGAAGAGATCTTTGGACCGTTGGGTGAGAGCAGGGAATGAGCTGTGTCCAACGTTCTTTTGCATTGAATGCAATTCGGCGCTTTGGGAGATGTAACATCCACAGTCATCGGAGATCACGGTGTGTGCGGAAAGACATTCCCAATTTGAGTAAGGTTTCAGTTGCGAGCTCTGCGGCTTGGAAAGTCTTCTTAGCCAAAACGGTAATGTCTTCGGTCTTCGGGTTTCGAGGAGACATGACGGGCAGTTGTCAGCATGTAGAGTTGACTTCTTGAAAGTGAAATCTGATGAAGACATAATGACTAGATATTTTCGAAAATATCTAAATAGGTGTATACGTGTCATAATTTTATGATTTGGCCAATTTTGATTTTCCGGTCTTTGAGCAGACTTCAAAGTCTGCTGTTCTTCAAAATTGGCGAAGAAGCTTAAAACCGCGCCTAAAACTAACACTTAAAAAGTTCTAAACACATTGATTCTAAGACAGTTACCACACTAATCAGTACGCAGACCTTTTAGCCACTGTACAATAGAATCAGAGGATGACTCAACCAAATCTAGAAATAGGAATCAACAGCCCTCATTAACCATAATCATAAACAAAGGGCAACCATAAAAAAGTTCCTACTACCTAATTAACCTACATATCACAACTTCTTTGCCCTCATTAATCAAAAACTAAAGTAGAGGGCAACTACATTCCTTCATTCAAACACGAAGCATTAACATCAACGCCATAGCCATAATAAGAACTAAATACCCAAACAGAAGAGCAATCCAACATTTCTGCTCTCCAGTATGCTTGGTTTTCAGTTCGGTTACCTCCTTTTTGTGGCGATTGATACTTTCCAAAAGACCTGGAATGATAACTGTCGATCGCGGGCACATTAGGGGATCATGCCAAGAAAAATACTTGCATCCTCCATCCTGTAACTTATCAAAATTAAGAAAACCCAAATGAAAGAGAATTACAAAACAAAAAACTAGAGGAAGTTATCATCTTATGAGCAGAATTATCCGACACATGACCTTGAGTTGGCAGCTATTATTTTTGCACTTCACAAGTGGAAGCATTATCTTTACGGGGCTAGTTTGAAATATTCACCGATCATAAGAGTTTGAAGTATCTCTTTTCACAAAAGGAGTTGAATATGCGATAGAGGCGATGGATGGAGAAACTTAAGGATCATGATTGCACTATCTTATACCATCCGGGGAAAGCTAATGTTGTTGCGGATGCCTTAAGTAGGAAGGCGTATATGTCTTGCTTGATGATGAGGAGTGGAAGATGCTTGAGGATGTCCGTGAATGGAGTCCAGTTGTGAGTGAGCATAGTGTTATCTTTGCTAGCGTGCGTGCTACGCCTGCATTGTTTGAGTTGATTAAGAAGGCTCAAGCTACCGATTATGAGTTGAGGAAGATTATTGATGGATTGGGTGATAGTAAGACACCGGAGTTTGCTATTAATAGTGGTGGCATTTTAACTTTTCGAGGTAGATTTGTGTTCCTTCTACCGATGGAGTTAAGCGTATGGTTCTTGATGAGGCTCACAAGGTTAAGTATACTATACATCCATGGAGTACCAAAATGTATAGGGACTTGAAGAGACAGCTCTGGTGGAATGGGATGAAGAGAGAAATAGCAGAGTATGTATCTAGATGTTTGACATGTCAGCAGGTTAAGGCTGAACACCAGAGACCTGCCGGTCTACTACAGCCACTTGAGATACCGAAGTGGAAATGGGAGCATATCACCATGGATTTTGTGACAGGATTGCCACGTACTCGCCAAGGTTTTGATGCATTTTGGGTTGTTGTGGATAGGTTGACAAAATCTTTACATTTTATTCCTATTGCGATGACTTATAGTTTGAGTCAATTGGCAACGTTGTATATTCAGGATATCATGAGATTGCATGGTATTCCGGTTAGCATTGTTTCTGATAGAGACCACAGGTTCACTTCTAGATTTTGGCATTCTTTGCAGGAGGCTTTGGGTATGAAGTTGAACTTTAGTACGACTTTTCACCCACAGTCTGATGGCCAGTTGGAGAGATTGATTCAGGTATTAGAGGATTTATTGCGTGCTTGTGCCATGGATTTCAAAGGTAGTTGGGATTCTCATATTCCATTAGCTGAATTTGCGTATAATAACAATTACCAGTCTAGTTTTGAGATGGCGCCATATGAGGCTTTATATGGGCGTAAGTGTCGTTCGCCGATTTGCTGGGATGAAGTTGGTGAAGCTAAGCTTTGGGGTTTGGAGATGGTACAACAGTCGGCTGAGAGTGTGAAACTTATTAGAGACAAATTGCTTACAGCTCAGAGTAGACAAAAGCTACGCAGACAACCGGAGACGTGACTTAGAGTTTCAGGTTGGTGACTATGTATTCTTGAAAGTATCGCCCCGACGCGGTACTAAGCGATTTGGGAAGAAAGGTAAGCTTTCACCTAGATTTATTGGACCATTCGAGATCCTAGAGAGGATTGGATCTTTGGCGTATCGGTTGGCATTGCCACCTTCTATATCGGATGTTCATGATGTCTTCCATGTCTCGATGCTACGCAAGTACTTGAAGGATGAGTCACATGTCCTTACTTATGATGAGATTACTATTGAACCTGACCTTTCTTATGATGAGAAGCCGGTGAGGATTCTTGATACGAAGGAACAAGTCTTGAGAACAAAGAGGATTCCGTTAGTGAAGGTCTTGTGGAAGAATCGTGATATTGAGGAAGCCACGTGGGAGACTGAGCTTGATATGAGAGAGAGATACCCTTTCCTATTTGATGACTCCGGTAAGAATTTAGGGACTAAATTCCTTTAAGTGGGGGAGGATGTGAGAACCCAAACCCATTACTTGTATAACATCATTATAACATGCTTAATGTATGTCTTAACATGTTAGAGAGTTCTTATTGTTCATATCATGCTTGCATTAGAGTTGTTACGATCATAGTCGCTTGAATGTCTTCTATGCGTTGCATACCTTGCCGTTTGTGCTTTGAATATTCGCCTTAGCATGTTAGCACTTAACCAAGTCTTGTTGGAGTTCTATTACCTTTCATATATGACTTAGAACATTCATCTTGATCATAGTAGGATTGGTTAGGAGTTTAGAAGCCTTGTTGCTTCGTTTAGGTCTTAGCGATTTCCATTGTTTCTCGTATTGCTTGTATTTCGTCTTGCGAGATGTTCATTTAGTTCTAGGCCATGTATTCAGGTCATAACCATGTTTAAACAAGCCTTGTTCATGCCCAAGTTGTTCTAGTTTGATTTGTGTTTGATTCTTGTTTGATTCGTTGGCCATTCGTCGCATGATTCGAGCCTTGTTTTAACTTGTTTCGGATATTGTTCGGGTGTGTTTCCGACTTGTTTTGAGTTGGGTTAGACCTTAGAATGGTTGCCCATGAGTTTGGGACCATTTAGGACATGTTTAGACCACGTTTGAAGGCTGAACCACGTGCTCGCATTGTTTTTGGGTTGTTGGCTCGCGGAACAGTGCTGAGAGCATTGAAAAAATGACTTTGGCTGGGAATAGGACCATGCGCTCGCATGGTCCATAAGGCATGCGACCGCATGCTTCAGTTTTCACACTTACGGGATTTTTCTTGCAATCTGAATTGTGACCCAATTAGCCCCTTGAACCCCCATCCTAATTGACCCTAAACCATCCTATTAGACCCTAAGTAAGTTGGATTAAGCTTAACTACATTCATCCTCCACTTGACAAGTGGATTTCCATGTATTCTCCTTGTGACATGTGGAGTTCCACCCACATTTGCATGTCATATATAAACCTCCCACTTTGTGATCAGCCATTAAACCCACCATATCTGAAAATTCCCTCTCTCTCTTCCCAAGCTTTTGTGTGTGAATGGTGAGGGGGATTAGTGTGTGTTTCCTCCATAACTTGAGCTCTCGAACTCCGATTGCCAAACCGAGACCACCAAAATGAAGCTATCGATGAGGAGCACGATTCTATTCTATTAGTTTTTGTTCTCTTCATCTTTTTCCTTGGTGTAAGGTAAGCTATTGATTCCCTTAGGATGTATGCTAGAAATGCCATGTCCCCCTCTTCTTATGATTCCTATGCTCCTACCATGTCTATGCCATGTTTGATGATGATTTGAGTTTATGAGATTTTTGAATGATATGTTCATCTTGTTGATTTAGTCCTAAGCCTAGAATTAAAAGTGTTCTATGCGTCATTTAGAATAACTATTGTTTTTGGACTAATGACTTTTGACAACTCTTAGAGATTGTGATTCTAGGGTTCCATAAACTATGAATTGTTCATCCTATTGATTTGGTCATAAGCTTAGAATTAAAAGTGTTCTATGCCTCCTTAGGAATAACTATTGTTCTTGGACCATTGACTTTTAATAACTTTTAGAAACTATGATTCTAAGGTTCCATAAATTATGAATTGATAATAATTCTTGACTATGGTTGTTATTTGGATTAATGGCCTAGTCTATCCTATACGAGAACTTAGAAAAGGGTTTAGAATGCATTTAGCATTTAAACACTATTGGATGAATTTATAGAGACGACTCAACGGAGTCAAATTTAGTGAGCCATTGAACAATACCGGCTCAATGATCAATCCCTACGACGTTCTAAATACGTTTCACTAAGAATAATAATTCTAGACTCTTGAATTTGGATTGATTACCATGCTTGATTTTAGATGTCATATAATAGAATGCCTATTTGACATGTTGAGTTCGCTCTTGTCGAACTCAATCCAACTTGATTATTGATGAGAATAATTACTTGTCATGAACGAGATCGCTCTTGTCGACCTCGTTCACTACTTGAGAATTTGTTAAGTAAACACTACTTGGCATTTGCATGAGTCCAGCTGGCATACCTGTCCTTGTTCACACACGCCTCCACTGTGGCCACAGTGGGAAGTAGCCCATTTGCTGTAACCATTAGGGCATCATTGGTATGTATATCCCGGGCATCTCCTCGGAAGGTTGATGTACTCACAATCATCCGACACCTCACATTCCAGATAACGCTTGTATGCAGGAACTACGTAGCGGCCCGGCTCTTCATATATCCTTATCCTATGTGATTTAATTATGAGCACCTATGTGAAACAATGTGCATCTTGGATATATGTTCTATATGCTTATGTGACGAAATCTTGCCTTGTATGTTGCATATTGCCATGACATGCATGATTGATAGCTTACAAGTCTTTATGACTTACCCATTCCCCTTTACTGCTTTAGATTTTAGCAAAGCAGGTCCTTCTCGTTGAGGCTTGCGGTGTTCGTGTTCCCTTGTTCCTCTTTTGGTCCGTCATTGCAGTTGAAGAGGTGGTTTAGATGTCCTCTTCCTTTCTTTTGTAATTTGCAAGGACGGCGGGTTTTAAAGCAAGTCATTTAGACTATGCTTGGGAATGTGCTAGAACTTGTACTTGTTTATTTTAGTTAACTTCTTGTAGTATTATCACTTGTAGTACTTGTAATCCCTTTGATGCCGGCAATGTGTAAGCCGAGCTTTGGTTATCATGTTAATTAGTTATCTACGTATTAGTCTTCCGTTGAGCATCATATTAGCTCTTATTTAATTCTTGTCCGTAAATTGCTAGCTTGAGTTCCGGCATATAGTGTCGCCGATGACTTGGTTTAATTGCTGAACTGTTATACCAGGTTTGAATTTTTTAAAAAAAATTCGGTCTTTTGGTGCCGAGGCGTGCTACGTCTCCAATGTTGCGTCACATCGTTTTCTTAAATTGAGTCCTTGCATGTTTATGTGTTTACTTGTTCCCTCCTATTTAGGCGGTCCGACCTGCGGTTCCACATCGGGTCCGGGTCGGGTCGCCACAATATGGGATTGATTTTAAACAAATTCGAAGCTTAAAACATAGATTAAAGTGGCCAAAACAGCCCAAGAACAAGGAAAAACGGAATAAACTCAGAAAATTCGAATTTGATCAAATTAGTGTTCTAGACATGAAAATTGATCCCCAAACATGAGGGAAGACTATATTAACAACATGAAATCGTTTACAAATTTTCAGTTTCTTTGATGTAACTAAATATTTTTTATGTTTGTGTGTGTGTGTGTGTGTGTGTTTTTTTAACGAATCTCTAAAATAAAAGAGTGTTCATGTTGCATAGGGACATTTTAGGAAGAAAATTATCAAAATGTCTTTTTCCGGTTTAAAAAAAAAGGTAAACTTTAGGGGTTAAACTTTTTGAAAAGGGGACCGGCTAGCAATTTTCTGTTTTAAGTTTGTTTACTTAACCAAGCAAATAATGGGAAAAAAAAATCAGTGTCACTAAGATGGGTGTGTAGAGCTGTCAAAATGGGCCTACGGGGCGGGTTTGCCCGCGGGCCTGAAAAGCCCGCTGTGAAACGGGGCGGGGCGGGAAAGCTCGCGAACATAATGGTCCTGAAAACCCCTAACCCAAACCGCCCCGCGTAGGGCCGCGGGCAAGCCCGCGGGCTTTTGGGTTTATTTACCAATATACACCAATTACTCAATTAGGCAAAAATTCATACTCCAGTCATATACCAATATACATATACCACCAATTATACCAATATACACATACCACCAATTATAACAATATACATAATACATATACTACCAATATACCAATATACAATAGATAGATAGATGATACCTGAAATTTCTGAGTTAAGAGCAAAATTTGGAATTAAATCAAACAGTTTGTGGACATAGTTTGGCGTCATTTAAATAATTAAACATAAAAATTATCATACAAATAAAATTATACATCTGAAAAAAAAAGAAGCCGGATCTGGAAGCATGAAATTAAATTGTATCATTCATTTACTGTAAAAAAATAATGATCAAAGGCATTGCTTTCATATTTTGATATTGACAGTTTGAAATCATGAATCATGAATCAACTAAGTGAAATGAAGTCGCAACAAATCTATAGGCTATTTCTAGTATTAAAATCGAACTAAATAGAAGAATGAAAAAGTAGAAATGGCGGCCGGATCTGGAAGCAACAAGACTGGAAGCTGGAGCAGACGCCGGGATCTGGAAGCAGGGACGGTGATTCGGCGAAGACGTAGAGGCCTGAGGGCGGAGACGTAGACGACGATGGGGATGACCGGTGACACGGATCTGGAGCTTGAGATCTGGAGCAGACGTAGACGTAGACGTAGACGTAGAGGTCGGGATCTGGAGCAGGATGGTCGGATGGGAGAGAGCGCTTGAGATTTGAGATGGAGATGAAATTGGCGGCGGCGAAGCTGGATGAGCGGAGACGGATGCGGCGAAGATGGAGGAGCAAAGACAGAGGAGAGAAGAAGCCGGAAGAGATGAAGTCTCCATTGACTCGCTGCCCGCCGTAAACGAAGTCACTGGAGAAAGTGAGAAAGTGAGAATTTTTGAAGAGTGAAGAACGAGAAATTGAGAATGAGACTGTCTGTATGAGAGGCGGATAGGTTAACTCCCTAACGCAATGGGCCTGGGCCGCTCACTAGTCACTAACTGAGTGTCCACTGTCCAGTCCAAAGTCCATAAATAATGTGATTGTGAGAGTTGTACAGGCAGCCCGCCCCCGCCCCGCCCCGCCAAGCCCGCACGGGCAAAGCCCGAAAAGCCCATTTTCCAAACGGGTATCAAATACATCAGTCCAACCCGCCCCTAATGGGTGGCGGGGCGGGCATACCCGCGGGCTTTTGCCCTATTTGACGGCCCTATGGGTGTGTTAGTGACAACTTGATTTTTGATTGTAAGTAAGAGTAGGTTTACACATATTGTGATTTTAAAATCTAGCATTTGCGGACTTAAATGATTTGGTGAATGTGTGGTTGTTCTGGTAAGCAATAGGACAATCATCCTACTTTGATGATTGATTGTGTGTTTAGTAATTACAAGCACATCATGTTGATTTGGTATGTGATTCAATAGAACACTCTTTAATTGGTTTAGCATGTGTAAACTTATACTTTTGCATTGCATCAAGTCCATCTGACATATGTGCATTGGAGGTGTATTGACACTCGGTTATTGCGGGAGTAGGGGCTTCGTAATAGCCGAAGGCCAATACACTGGGCCTCTCCCTACCATTGGCCACGGTATGGGTTTTCTCTAGCCCCACAGTTGAACCGAATAAACGGCGACTGTGCATTGTCGACATCTTTTATCGTATGCATTGGGATGCGGACACGGTCCCTTGTGATACTTGTAAGTGGCTAGAGCCGTATTGTATCGGGTCGTAGGGGATCAAGCGATATGTCAACGTGGATACAGAAAATGAACCACAATAGTGGTAAAAGTAGTGGTACACCTAGCAGTTTTGTTTAGTACTATAACCAACTTAGTTCTCTGCAAGCTCCTAAGAGCATCCTCAATCTGTATATTCTTAATAAAACTTCTTAACTGGGTCTCACTGTCACCTACACACTTTTCTCTTCTTACACACTTAAGAATAAATCTTCCCATTGTATACTATTCTTACACAACTTTTTACACAAAAAATATTAAATTTAACACCATCCCAAATAAAATAGAAAAACCTTCCCCCTTCCCCCCCCCCCACACACAACCCCCCTGACAGACGCCCACCTCCCCTCCTTTTTATGCCAAATAGTAACTTCCTAATTAGAAAGTTATATATATCTCTCTCTCCTAAGTGTACATCTAGATGGCCACTAGCACAATTATCAAAACATTAAAAGTTGATTTTGGATACATTGGGGATGCTCTAAGGATTATCGTTTTCTGAACAACGCTTAGTATTCCATTGTTCCCAAGATCATTTTCTCCACAAGTTTTTATCCTCTCAATATTATTCATCACATTTTCTCCACAAATTTTTATCCTCTCAATAATTTAGAGTCTGACGAAATATCTTTTATAAAATATATATTTAAAATATAAAATATTTAATTTTAATTGTGGTGAAAAAGTAAAAATAAAAGAGTAAACAATAAAATAATAGTTATGTTTATTAATTAAAAAATGCTTGTTAAAGTAAATTTATTTTGAGAGTATTAATAAAATAAAACTAAAAATATTTATAAAGTAATATTTTGAGAGTTATCATTGTAAATGCTACGAAGCCTTTGTTATTTTGGAGTGATGAGTTGTACTTAAACAATGGCTATAAAGCTTTTTCAAATGGCTGATTTTTTATTTTTTATTTTGGCTATTCTTGTCCCTGAGGTAATTCAATTATAGACAAAAAAAAAAACAGAAAACCCGGACCATTGGCTTCATTCCATTTCCAATTACAAAAATTTGGTGTTCAAGAAATCTACAACTATTAGTTATAGATTCAAAAACTTTCTTACGAGAACACCAAACCCAAAAAAATAAAAAAAAAAAATTACTACTTAAAAAAGTATCTAACTTAAAATTTGAAGCTACATGAAAATTGTGCATAACAGTAATCGGAGGGCGTAGCTTCAGCGGGGGGTAGGGATGGGGCTTATCGGCTTTGACAATTACGCGACCAGCCGTATATTATTAATACAATTTATGAGTTTCTCTTAAACCTAATTGGCAACTATGCAACCTAATCCTAGATGGACTCTATCACCTTAGGGGTCTATATATATCCTTTCATAAACCCTAAATAAGGTACATGTTTTCTACAGCCTTAAAACTCTGTCAAATTACTTTGACTATACACACGATTCTTACTCTCACGTTGGAGTGGTTTCGCGAGACCAAGTCTTGCACTTCCACTAAAGTGTTGTTTCATGTGCTTATAGGTTGAAAGCAATAGATCTAATCTATACACTAAGCCCATATGTCCTTACAACCATTCGGACGATACAACACTGATTTTTGCCACATCGATAATTAAAAATTGCTAGGAATTTAAATATTAGGTAATAGCACAATATTAAAACAATGTCAAAAATAGTGATTAGATATGCACTAATAAGAGCATTGGTCACCAACACTTAGCGTTGGTGAACGAATTCAGACTCTTGTAATTACTAGTTTGAGGATAATGGAGCGCATGTAATTAGTGGTAAAACGTTTTACCTGCAGCTAAGTTTGTCAATATATCAGATTATGAATTAGTCCGAGTCCAATGTTGGTTTGGGATATGGATTGAGTTTTTTCAATTTGATTACCCAATTGTAATCCGAATCTGATAGCTTAACAAATTTGATTTGGATTGAGAGGTTCCGAGATAGAAAATAATATAGTACTCTCTCAGTTCTAAAATGTTTTGTTTTAATTCTTTTTTAGTCAGTTTCAAAATAATTATCTTGTATATAACTTTCTTTTTAAGGAAAATATGCCCCTTTAATTTTTACTCTTTCAGGTAGTAGGACCCACCCCCAAGATATTGTGTTCTTATAAATTTCAAAATCTGATTGGAGGGATATCATACAATCATTTCAAATTTTACAAAACTTAGTAGGAGTACCATCATTATCATAAGGGTAAAAATAAAAAGTTATAGAAATACAAATATTTATAGTTGAGCCCATTGTTTTTTTATTAAACAATGTGCACAACAATATAGATATTATAGGAACATAGGGAGTAATACTATACATATAAGTGTTACTTAATTATTTTGAGTTTTTAGTTACTAATCACTACTATTTTTACTAAATATAATTTTTTTCTATGCAATATAATATCTTACTAACATTGTCAATTTTATTTAAGGTGAGAACAAGATTTTTCCGGTTTATTCAACTTGTGATTGGTTAAAAATACATTTATATTATTTTTATTCGGTACTTTAATAATGGTTGAAAAAAAATCAAATCCGGTCGGAATCTGAAAATTTAGAATATGAATTGAGTTTTAAAATATTTGAGAGATAATTTGATCTGATCGAAATCTGATAATTTATTAACAAATCAGATTTAGATTTGACATATCCATTAACAGGCCTACCTACCCTTGGTTGTAGGGCTGGTAAAAGTCCGCTTTTCCCGATCCGACCCTGATCCCAACTAATTTTATTTATTTATTTTTAAATGTTGTGAGTGTGTATTGTTGTTGAGTGTTGAGTTTTCAAGTGAATCAAGTGAAAATTCCACTACTCTGGAGGATTGTAGGTGGATATGATTTGTCAAGCCAAGAGTATATCATTCAAACAATGTCTATTTTGTTAAATTTATTTTCATAATATTGTGGGTTTTTTGTCTAACAGGTTTCTGCACTTAATGCAGCTATTCTCCTGCGAGTGAGGAATGAATTTTTTCATAATGACATATTCATCAATAACCCAATTAAGTAAATATTTAAGTATATATGTAAATATATAATCTGAAATCTTAATTATGATGGAGATCGGGATCAAGATTAGTATCGGGAAAAAAATTAAAATCCTAAATTTTATTGAGACGGGTCCCGTCCCGATTTCAACCCTTCCTGGTTGTGGATTCTAACACCTAAAATTACTTAATTTCTTCATAAAAATAATAGCTTTACTATCCAAGAAAACCTGAAAAATTCACAAAAATAAAAAGAAAAATTTTACAAACGATCTGACCCATCTGGATTCAGGTCAGACGAACAAAGGCATGCCGCATGCTTGACCTTAACCTGACCCTATCTATCAAGGGTGGATGGGAAAAATTGAGTCCAAGCTCTTTGGCAAGAAAGTAAGATCTCTTGATGATAGCTCTCTATTGGGGTTTGTGTATTTTACGTGTTTTTGTGACGGTATTGTGTGTGTGTGAGAGAGAGAGGGAAGGATTATTTTCAGCAACATCAATAGCCTTGGATTCATCACTGGGCTTCTCTGTTACAACTGGAGCCACAACCTTAGCTGGTTCCGTTGGTGTTGCTGTTTCCGGTTTGAGTTGATCGGTTTCCATTACTAATAAGTTTTTTGGAGGATGGAGGAGACCCGACTAAATTTATTTAAATATTATGAGTGTGCATTGTTGTCGAGTGTTGATTCTTCAAGTGAATCAAGTGAAAATTCCACAACTCTGGAGGATTGTTGATGAATATGATTTGTTAAGCCAAGAGTATATCTTCCAAATAATGTCTATTTTGTGTTTGCTAAAATTACTTAATGGTGTTTGTTAAATTTATTTTCACAATATTTTGGTTTTTTTTTTTGTCTATCATATTTCTTCACTTAGTGCAATTCTTCTCCTGCAAGTGAGGGGTGAATTTTGTTCATAATGACAGATTCATAATGCCCACCATTAAGTAAATATTCAACTATACTTGTAAATATACAGTCTGAAATCTTAATCATGATAGAGATATTTTAAAAATATATTTTAGTGTCAGAAGATATTGTTCATAAATATTATAGTCGGGATTACGAGATTTTTATCTCCTGAACTGTCGGGATCCCGATTTTTTGGGATCTCAATTCGTCCGATTCCGACACTTATCGGAACGGGATCGAAAATAAAATTAAAATCTCGAATTCTATTGCAACGGGCCCGTCCCGATTCCAGCCCTACCTAGTTATGGTTTCGAGTGGGTTCAATTTAGGAAGTAGGTGGGTGTGGAATTATTAATAATTTAATATTCACTCCGTCCCAAAATTATTGTTTTGATTTCCTTTTTCATGCATCCCAAAATAATTGTCTTATTTGAAAGTTTTTGTTTTAAGACATTATTTTTACCATTTTATCCTTACTTTTTCTTTATACTTTAATTTAGGGTCATATATTTATGAGTTTTAAAGGAAATCACACACAATTTCAATATTAATAAGCAAGTCAATTTTTTTTTTAATCTGTGTGACGGGTCAAACATAACAATAATTTTGGGACGAAGGGAGTGCTATTGATTCAATGTAGTCAAGTGCATGAATCTACTTTACTTCATTAATATTCATATATATATATATATATATATCAAGTTTTCTCTCCTTCGGCCATCAAAATAACAAGGTCGTCTTCTTTTTCTTCTATCCTCCTATTACTGTGACTCCTTGCCGTTGCTTACTATGGAAATGATTAAAATTGAGTGTGGAAGGACCCAAAATGGAAGGGTTTGGGATGACAAGGGCATGAGTGACATTGCCGAAATCTACATCTCCCATGGAACAAAAGTAGAATCTTTGCAGTTTCTTTACATTCGGAACGAGTACTCAGCATTGTCCGAGAAACGTGGTGCAACTTCTACTACTAATTTTGACATGGTAGGCCCTTCAAACTTATACGTCGTCGCATTTTAGTTTTCCAATTATGCAGAAAACCAATTGCTATTTATCAAGTAGCTGGTATAAGAGTACTGTAATTGTGTTTTGAAGTGAGTTTGTATTGATGTATGTTCTGTATATAAATATACAAGAGGCAACACAGTCCAAGGAGAAGAGAACTCATGTTATACTGTAATACGTGTTAATACGCCCCCCAAGATGGTTGAACCATTAGTGATGCCGATCTTGGTTCTAGCTGCACAAAACCGGTGGCGACCAAGAGATGCCGAGTTCCATAAGTAAGTGCTTGATCCAAATTATGGGTGGGAAAATAGGTGTTATGGATAAGCATGGGTTAGGCTATTATCCATGATTATCCATGAATAATAAACTAACTCATTATTATCTATAACACTCATTTTACTCCCCCTAATCCAAACGATCTCCGCACAATTACAGTATCTCATTATAGCGGCAGGTAATTAGGAGATTTTAATATATATATATATATATATATATATATATTTATTTATTTATCTTGTATGCTCAATTTGGGACTTGAAGTAACGATTGTTTATGCATGGGAAGAGCAGGTTAGGCTTGATCCGCCATTGGAGTTTCTTACTGGATTTAATTTTGAATATTGCGAAGACATTTCTCCAAAAGAAGCAATCAGTGCAATCAGTTTTACTACAAACCGACGTACGTACGGACCATATGGGAGTATTGGGGAGATTAAGTTCAACTATCGAATTGGGCGGAATCAATCATTTGGAGGGTTTCACGGCACCGGCTTGGGTTTCTACCTACACCTACTTACTTCAAAACCATATGCATGTAATTTTTGACTTTTGAGAGCATCCTCCTTACATGTCACATCCCACTACCACTAAAAATTCCCGGAGGATTGATGTTATATGAGACGTAATTGTAAATGATAAAATTTAATATAAAAAAATTATGAATGTTTTGAGGAGTATTGAGCATTTGATACTTTATTCATCTTAATATTATTGTTATGTTTGATCTGACATACGAATTAAAAAATAATAATTGATTTGATTATTAATATTAGTTTGATGTATATATGAATATGATCCATAATTAAAGTATGAAGAAAGAATAAAGATAAAGTGGTAAACGTATTATCCTATATAATTAAAGTATGAGATGCTTCGCAATTTCCACCAATGAGAGCATTATTCTATATACCCCAGGAGGGCCAGATCGAGTGGAGTCAAGATTCCGTCCGCCACCATAGATGGTTACGAGCAGTGGTTTCGGGAGCGGACACATTATCGTGTAATGCCACCGGTTGATGCTGATGATGATGATGATGAGATGGGGGATCATCAACCATCGTGGATCACCCACGATCGCATGCAGCCGTCACAGAGGGCATCCCAAAGGCCTTCTCATCCATCGAGAGTTGCCTCATTTGGGCGTAGATCGGCTGAGGATCGAGTCGTAGCTGTACTTCCTCAGCTTAGGGCACTCCATCGGTCCAGGCGAGATGGACTTGTGGTCCAGGGTACCTATATGTCTACTGTTGACGAAATTGTTCAACAGTTTGAGGATGTATTGTGATATACTATATGTTTGTGTGATATATTTGTGGTCCAGCCGTTTATGTATTTTATTTAAACTTGAAGTGTGATATATTGTGACATGATTGTTAGATAAGTTTATTTTGTTTATTTCCGCTTGTTGTGATGCATTTACTATAACACTATGATTGTGCAAAAGTAACAATTAACCCCCTATATTTTTTGAAATTTAACAATTCACCCCTACACTTTTTGAAATTTAACAATTCACCCCTATATTTTTTGATATTTAACATTTCACCCCTACACTTTTTGAAATTTAACAATTCACCCCTACACTTTTTGAAATTTAACAATTAACCCCTATCTTTTTTTGAAATTTAACAATTCACCCCTGTATTTTTTGAAATTTAACAATTCACCCCTACACTTTTAGAAATTTAACAATTCACCCCCTACACTTTTAGAAATTTAACAATTCATACCCTACACTTTTAGAAATTAAAAAATTCACCCCCGACATTTTTAACAAATTTAACAATTCACCCCCTACACTTTTACAAAAAAAAACAATTATTGTGACAAACGAACTTTGCAAAAATAACAATTAACCCTCGTAATTAATTAATATTTTACATCACAAAAAGTGTAAAATTAACTATTAACCCTCTATATTAAGGTAATTAGTAAATCGATCATGCCAAATTGGCAGCCAATGTCGTATCGTTGGGTCACAAGAAAGTTCCCACCTCGGAATAATGGGCAGACAAGGCAGGGGACTTGAAGGCTTCATCCCAAGTGCTATGAAATGGATACAATTCACCCACCCAAGGTCAATACTTGTGGACCAGGGTTGTGACGGTTGTCCATCAACAGACCGTGCTTGCAACGGCAACCATGTATTGCAACCAAGTGATATATTAGACAAGCAAGTCACAATCCTCTGATACCATGTAGCAATGATGAAACCGAGCATGCCCAGATTCAACCAATGCTCAGTTGGAGCTGGAGAGGTATGCCAATTCAGACATACCACTAATCCTTCAAGGTCACCTTCCAAGAAGTTGATGGCTAAGTAGAAGTCCCTGTAATAAGAAAGTTCCTACATCAAGTCATTACGCACCATATCCCATTTTTCTTCATCGTGATAAATAAAGTGGGCAATAACTCAAAAACCACAATTTCCATCCGCTTTGACATCTATAAGATTTGATATGAAAGTGATCATCAATGGTGGAACCTGAGAGGCGTATGGAATTGAATTACCCGTCGATGCTAATGAACTACGTCCTTTTCCTCTACCTCTACCTCCTGATTCTCTTTCTGGTTGACGGTTAGCATGTTCATAACATGTTGAGGTGAAAATTATAAACATTAAAGCATAAATCATTTACTATACTCAAATGTAAAAAGTAATGTGATGTAAACATTTAACATTGTAAAACCTGAGAGGTCTCTCTTTGTCGAGTTCTTCTTTGGACACCCTTTGTGACGCACTATTTCTGGTTCCTCAATGTTAGCTGGGGGATGTACAACATCGAAAAACTATTTAGCATAGTGATATTGTTGCGATTCAGAAGTCCCGTCCATATCTGATAATAGGGTTTTTTTTTTTTAATATCAAATCAGCCGCAGATTCCCTTGATGTACTCATATCTTGAACTCCGCCCATAGACAACGTCTTCCAAAACACATGGATTTGATGGGGTTCAATCGGGACATTTGTCTGCTCCATGTGCCACATTTGGCAACTACATGGTAAACCGTAACTTGTCCTCAACAAACACCCACACCTTTTAGAATCACCCAGCACTGGATTCTTTATACGTTGTGTCGAATTCCAATCGTATTCTAGCAACTCAAGGGCATGAGAAGATTCCTTATATCTCAATCGACGGAGAATAAACATTGAGGATGTCAAAGGATGAGCTACATTCAAAGACCTTTCAAATAGAGCCAAGATCTCATTGAACTGCAGCTCGATAGCATCGTGGATTTGATCAAATATATGATCGAAACCTCCAGCTGACGTATATAACCATCTTTTCATCTGGGAGTGTGCACTCTCAACTCTGTAACATATTGCACAGTTACAAAAAAATTACATAATGGTCATAAAAAATAAATATATTGCATTCATAAACGTATAAGTTTTACCTGATCGTCGTTTGATTGCCGAAATGTATGTATTGTTTGGTCCAAGCACAAACAAATCTATCCTTATAAGGCTCCAACCAAGTCGAATTAACATATCGAACAACTGCTTGACTATTTGCCCACGCTTCTTCCATATCTCGACAATGTTTTGTGTATTCTTCCTCAGTTCTTGACTCAACTATATCCATCCACCTCTTCATAAATATTGCAGCATATTTCCTACTTCCCAACAGGTTCATTACATACTTCTCGACATTCTTCGCTATGTGTCTCTTACACAACATATGCTGAGACGTTGGAAAGTAAACTCGTATTGCATTCATGAGAGTCAATTCCCTATCTGTGACAATGACATTCGGTGGGCGAACATGAACTAATAAAGCACGCAACTGATGTAATGCCCAACCAAATGTTTCATTTTTCTCATTCTTTAAGAATGCAAATGCGACATGAAAATTCTTCCCCACAGATGTAACTCCAATGATTTCCAATAACGGCAAATCATATTTATTAGTCTTGTATGTTGAATCCATAAGGAGAACGTACGGAAATAAGGCTAACATCTCTTCAACCTTCGGATGAGCAAACATAACATCAGTCAATAAAGCTTTGTTTTTTTGGGCAAGTTTCTTTGACCTGAACCAGAAAATATAACCACGTCGACGCATCTCATCTAAAAAATACTCAATTTTTTATTTATTTCTCATTTTCTTCTTTCTTATACCTACCAAAGCATTCTCTACATGCTTTCTCGAACTTCTGTTATCAGGATTTTCCTTTTTCAATAGATTCAATATCTGTTTCGGCTTCACATTAGCACTATAAAGTTGATCAACCCTTTCAATCTCAGCCTTTGTCAACTTCGATGCAGAAGTGTGCCATTTTTCTCCCATTGAAAGTGGATGGTTGTGAGCATTATTGAACTCGCTAACTTTAACTCTCCAACCATCATCTTTTACTTCCTGCAAATACACTTCAAATTTACAAAAAAACTTCTTCGAACCATTTTTCTTTACATCTTTCAAATCTTTTTTTACCATCGTACCGAGGTTTTCCACCATTCTCACAACTCAACCAAATTTTATGAGTGTTATCAAATTTAGTTTTACTTCTGGACACATAAAAATACATATTCTCGACACGTCCGGTATCTCTAACCCACTTTTCTGTTGCTTCTCGATCAATGAAATTTTCATCCGTCACAAAAAAATGAGATACATCCGGAAATAAATTATTCTCGTTTTCGGACTGAATTACCGTTCAGTCTCTATCTCCAAATAATTCATCCATTCTATATCCTAGGCACAAGAACATATGGATCCTAACTGTCATTTAGGTCATATATATGAACCTGACCCTAACTTATCACTCTCGTGCATCGATATGTTCAATTTATTGTGATGGTGAGCCAGTGTACGACATATGCACATTGATCATGCAGTTATCCGCACCTCTAGGCCTTTATTATTCACGATTATATTCATTTATTCAAAATGAAATAATAGAGGGATTGATAAACACCACAATCAACAAGAATTGAATGAACAAAAATATAATTAAAGCATAGATTCGATACAAGTTACCTCCCAACTCCTAGATTAATGGGTGATTAGTTCATTCTTGAAGATGAACAGCACATGGAGATGATAGAATACATGAATCGATCTTCAATCCTTGTAATTACAACAACTAATTATGTTATACACACTAAATCCTATTCTAAAGCTATAGAAGACTGATTTCTGGCCGTCCTAAAGCCTTGGCTACCGGCCTCTATTTATATCATGAAGTTGTAGGGGGATTAGGTCTTCAGCCTGGAGTGAAAACTCAAATTCTCGCGTTCTGACCACCTTGCGGTCGCAAGGTATGAGGCACCTTGTGTCCGCAAGGTCCTTCATATTTCGGGGCTTGAAACTCTGACACACTGCCTACCTTGCGGAGACAAGGTATGATGCACCTTGCGGCCGCAAGGTGTCCAGTCCTGGTCTTCTGCCGTTTCTTCTTCAATTTACACTTTGGCCCTTTCTTGGAATTTTCACCAAAAAGCCTCATAATATGTATACTTTCACCTAAAACCCTGAAACTCATGAAATCACTGAAAAACCCACATCAGTAGCCAAAAGCCTCATGGAATCGCTTAATTTAAGTCATAAAAGTATATGAAATCGACGTATAAAATACATCGATCAGTATACTATTCTCTCTCTTCAGTCTTCTCTTCAGTTTTCCGTCTTCTACTCTTCTTCTTCTTTTAGTTCTCTGACTTCTGTACTTCTCTCAATCTCAAATATCAATAGATTCAAATCTTCAATACTCTCTCTAGTCTCTTCTTCTCTTAGTTCTCTAGTTCTCTACTTCTTCTCTTAGATCACCAGCTCCACACGGTCACGCCTCCACTCTCCAACTGCAACAGGCAGCGGCAGCGCGAAGGCCGTCTTCGTCTTCACCGTCAAGGGCTTCCTCTTCGCCGTCGTCGTTCCTCCGTGTCTGCTTCTAGCTTTCCAGTTCCAGATCCCGGCCATCCGTCCCTGCTTCCAGCCTTCCAGTTCCAGATCTCATGCTTTCAGAGTTTCAGACCTCACTCCTCAATCAGTCCCTCGCAGAGTCACAGACTCACAGGTAAGATTTATGTGTCTCAAATCTCAATTTTTGTTATAGTCTGCTTTGTTTGAGCTCTGCTTATTATCCTGCCATAAAATGGGTTAGCTTCAGAATGACCAAGTTGAAGGGAACAGTGGGATGTAATTTTAAAAGATCAATGTGTTTGAGCTCTGCTTATCAATGTGTTTATTTATTTCAAAATCATAGACGTAATTCATGGGCTTTGCAAAACCGATATTGTTAGTGGATGTTGATTCTATAGATACCCTTCCTAGTTCCTACACTTGGAAATTAGGGGAACTGAGTTGACACGACCGCCGTGAGAGAGGGAGTGAGTGTGTTGTGTGTGTTGCTGACAAACTGGCAATTTTTTCTCGACAATATATGGAATTGTAAATGGGTTAATTACACCGATTACCCCTAAGGTTTCAATTCTCGACAAGATATGGAATCGTTAAGGTTTCAATTTTTTCTCGACAAGATATGGAATTGTAAATGGGTTAATAATTTTGATTTTAATGACATGCACAAGTATTTGGATTGGTATTTTTCTGGTAAGAAAACAAAATTATTTGAAAATATTTAAAAATTGAACATACAGTTGATAATTTCAAGTATGTGTTTCACAGTGTTTGGTTACTTTGGTATATATAATTCAACAGGATACATTAGTTAATTTTAATGCCATTAACTGTCGTAATACTTCATTTACTGGGTCTAAACTTTACATAGAATATGATTAACTGACAAGTACATAAGCGGATGGATTTGGATTTTGAATAAGAAATGGAGTGAGAACTGAGGATAATTAACAGAAATATTACTAAAATAGAAATATATAATATATGCACATTGAAGGATAATTTTATTTGCAATTAAGTTCAACTTTATTTTGATTATCAATTTTTGGGTTCATGTCATTTAAATGGGTAGTGTACTATGAGTCTATGATTGATTGCGTAATGCAGTTTCAATTATTCTTTTTCTTAATTTTCCTACAATTATCTTGCTATTTGCAGATTAAAAATTAAGAGAAAGAAATCAAGAATCATGGAATCTAATACGAATCAATGTATTGATTTAGATGGAGACCGATCGGAAACTAATAAGAGTAATACTAATGAGGAATCCAGTCAATCTATTAAAATTAAAAGGTCAAAAGAAGCATCTGATGTTTGGAGGTCTTATAATAGGATAAGCGTGGATGGTGAAGGGGTAGTAATAGCAGAATGTAAGGGATGTAAGAAACAGTTTAAATGTGGGGGTAGAAAATATGAGACTTCAACAATAAGGCGTCATAAGGATAATAGCAAAATGTTAAAGTTTCATGATGTGGAACAAATGCTTGTTGATCATGATGGGAAGTTAAGGTGGGAAGTAGGAAGGTAAGGACCCAAAGATATCACGTAACTTCTTCTGTTGTTAAACATGATTTGTCATTTTCATTTGTTGAATATGATGGCATTAAAAGTTGGGCGAAGTACTTAAATCCTGACATTCCTTGCATTTCTAGAAATAATCTTGTTTCCGATATTAGAAGAATGTATGTGAGGGAGAAAGCGAAACTTAAGCTTATTCTTGGTAATATTCAAAATAGAATTTGTTTAACTTCAGATTTGTGGACTGCATGCACTAGTGAGGGTTACATTTGCTTGACTGATCATTTTGTGGATGAGAATTGGAAATTGAACAGTAAAATTCTTAGCTTTGCTCATATGCCTCCTCCCCACTCGGGAGTTGAATTAGCTGCTAAGTTATATGACTTTTTGAAGGATTGTGGGATTGATAAAAAAGTATTTTCTTTGACATTGGATAATGCATCTAACAATGGTAATATGCGAGAACTTTTGAAACAACAGTTCTCTTTGAATGATGACTTGTTGTGTGATGGTGAATATTTTCACATTCGTTGTTGTGCTCACATATTAAATATCATTGTGCAAGAAGGTTTGAAAAAGGCGGTTGTTGATTTGGATAAAATTAGAGATTCCGTCAAGTATGTGAAAGGTTCAGAGGTTAGAAAGAAAAAATTGAAGAATGTGTGATTGCAATTGGTAATATTAACACTGATATTGGTTTGCGGTTAGATGTGTCTACTCGTTGGAATTCAACTCATTTGATGTTGGGCAGTGCAATTATTTATAAAAAGGCTTTTTCTCAACTTCAATTGAATAATCAAAATTATAAGTATTGTCCATCAATTGAAGAGTGGAAAAGAGGGGATACAATTTGTGCATTTCTAGAGCCATTTTATCAAACTACCAATCTTATCTCGGGCTCGTCTTATCCTACATCAAATTTGTACTTTTTACAAGTATGGAAGATTAAAGTTTTATTGAAAGGAAACTTGTCAAATGAAGATGAAGTGGTGAGTGATATGTGTAAGAAGATGAAAGAGAAGTTTGATAAATATTGGAGTGATGTTAGTCCCAAAGGGTACAATAATAAGCTAGAGGGGGGGGGGTTCAATAACTTATTAAACACTTAAAACTTTTCTTATTGATTCCTAAAACAAGCACTTGCAATCTATTGAAAAGATTAAAGTAGCGGAAGTCTTGTAAGGAAGACAGTTCAAGTCTGCCGGTGAAGCACTACCGGAAGACTTTAGCTGATAACTTAAGTATGTTGCTTGAAGGAATACGTTAAGAGATATGAAACAGAATAAAGCAGTAATGACGAGTAAATAAAGAACACGGGTATTTTGAGATGGTTCGCACTATAAAGAGTGCTACTGTGACACCCCGCTCATTCGTTATCTCGGTTTGCGTGATATACTTGCACTTCTTCCTTTGTTGATCGCATGCTTGGTTTGCGAGAGGGTCTAGATGTGTTTGAGAGACCATATTAAGACCAAAACATTATTAAGAGACTTCATATAGTTGTTGACCTGCTAAAGTCACAAGTCGTGACTGACGATAGTCTGAATGCGACGCGATTGAGGGTTTACTTGCGTTTTGTGTCTGCGGACCTCGGTTTGGGTCCTAGACCTCTTTTAGATGGTTTATTAACATGTTTAGATGCATTAGACTTCAAATTGAGGTGTTCCTTAAGTCTATCGATGAATTGGAAGTTTTGGAGATAGCGCTCGTCTCTATCGCGTAGTTTGGGAATCGAGTCGCAGAATCGCTCTCTCCTTTGGGATTCTTATTTCCTAGTTGTTATTAGGCTTTCTAGAAGTATTTAAGCTTCTTCTTTAGCCCTTAGACTTGTCTTAAAGTCTCCGTTTTCGTTGCTCGTTCGATTGAGTTCATTCGTGGTTCCACAGGTTGCACGTTGTTGCACCCCTTCCTTGGCTTTGCTCCCGAGTTGTCTCTGAGTTCTTCGGTGTGTTTCGACTTGTTTTGAGTTGGGTTAGACCCTAGAATGGTTGCCCATAAGTTTGGGACCATTTAGAACATGTTTGGACCAAGTTTTGGAAGTTCAGAGGCCGAGGCGCCCGGCACCTTGTGAGGCGCCCGCTCAAGATCGAGAGACTATTATGCCGGGGAGCAGTGCGCGTCGCATGGAGAGAGGTGAGGCGTCCGCCTCAACCTCGTGATGCCGTTGATACGGATTTTTGCCCTGCTTTGAGTTTGGACCAATTATACCTATTCTACCCTCATTAAACCCCCTAAACCCTTCCTAACCTCTCATACTTAACCCTAAACATGTCCTAACATTAGTTGGAAGTTAATTAAAGTTAGATTAGTGATTGATTAATCCTAACCTCTACTAATTGTACCAAGGAATTCCCTGTTTTGCCCTTATTGCTTGGGAAGTATAAATAGCCTAACCCTTCACCAATTCACCAAATCTCTTCATTTCTTCCTCTCATTCATACGCATTATGAGAGAGAGAGTCCAAGGGAGATTCAAGCCCTAGCTTCCTTCTCTGTGAGGTTGTGGCCCATGCGCCCGCGCCCTTGTTTAGGGGTGCGCGTGCGTGCGGATCTTGGGACACCACTTGCTCTCGTTCCACCCTCCCTTGTTTAGGGGAAGGCGAAATCCAAAGTGCGAGAGGAGTCTTTGTCTATATTAGCACGTTGGAATGTGCCTCGGTTGCCTTGAGTGGATTTTGTATCCAAAATGGGAACTAAAGGTTTCCTCATGTCGGGTTATCCTTATTTCGTGGATAACGGGATATGGGAATGCATTACCTTTCCATTCTCATTCTCCCCTTTTTTACGTCGGGGATAATAGAGAAGTGCAAGAAAAGATATTGCGGCGCCCCCACTTATGGATTTATTAAAATGGCCTTATGGCCCAATCGGATCGCTATGGGAGCTATGGGTTTCCCGCATCAAGTTATCCCTTGTTTAGGGGATACCGGGATATGGGAATACATCACCCCTCCATTCCGTATCTCCCTTTTTTAGGGAGAGAAAGGGAAAGTGCAAAGAGAATGTTGCGTGGCCCACTGGATCTCGAAAGTTTTTAGAGTCGCCACCTTTATTTTAAGGCAAAAATAAAGGAAAACCGAGAAGAAAACCGAGAGATTTTAGAAAGCGGGTTCGGGGGCTAAGTTACGAGTTGGGAAGGTGCTAGGCACCCAACTCGCCCTTCGATCTCAAAGCGTTTTTGGTGAAATATGCTCATTGTTATATTAATCTAGCAAATAAATAAGGTCTTATTTTGACAAGGGAAAATTAAGCAGATACATTCGTGGCTACATTATTCTGGACTCGCCGCCTCCTTCCAATAATTACAAACACATTTAAGAATATTTGGCCATTATAACGGCTCTTTTACATAATTTTTCCTAATCTAATCAGGCGGCACGGCTTATATTGGCTACATTGTGCGGATTTAAAATACAACTTTTGAAAATAAATAAAAGAAAAAAATACAAATGAAATAAATAAAAAATACGCCCTTAAAGGTATTACCTTTTAGAGCGGTGGTGTGCTTCGCTACGTCCTCTGGGAGAGGAGTCTTTTTGTTTTGAATTGAGCTGGAATTGAGCTGGATTTGAGCTGGATTTTGGATTTGAGCTGGATTTTGAGGCTTTGAGGTGGGGCTAGTCAACTCGAGGCGAGTGACTTTATTTGGGTTAGGTTTTGGCCTTTTCGGTTGGGCGGAACCTAGACTTAAGTTTTGACTTTTTAGCTCGTTACTCGGGCGGAGTAACGGGGTATATATTTATGTGTATTTTTGTGTGCGTGTGTATTTATGTGTGTGTGTGCGGGTGTGTGAGTGCAGAGAGGGAGTATATTGTGTGTGTGTGAGTTGGAGGTGAGAGAGGGAGAGTGGGGAAGAGGGATTTGAGAGAGTGGGAGAGAGAGAGAGAGGGTGAGGGTGAGAGAGGTGAGGGAGTATATATATAGGTGGGATTAATTAGGTGGGAAGAAAAGGGGGCGGTTTCTTTTTTTTTCTTTTTTTTTTTTTTTTTTCTTTTTTTTCTTTTTTTTTCTTTTTCTTTTCTTTTCTTTTTTTGTTTTCTTTTGTTTTTTTTTGTTTTCTTTTTTTTTTTGTTTTTCTTTTCTTTTTTTTTTGTTTTTTTTTTTTTTTTTTCTTTATTCTGAAACATACAAAAGATAATTAGTAGTCCATTTTGCAATATTTATTGGACAATATAAAATAGAGTGCAATTTGGGGTGTCTGAGCCCCTCAGCGATGGAGTTTCGGGTAACGAAGCTTACCAAGTAAGCGAACATCGTTGAAAAGATAGACTCCCAAATTCGAGATAAGAAAATATTTTTATGTTGCAATGGTCGGACCTCTTGATGTAGAGGCGCCTCGTATCCTTTTAAAGGAATCGGACCAAGCGTAGTTCGGGCCAAAACCTTAAACTACAATGGAAAAAGATTTTTGTGTTTTCGAAAAAGCCGTATTCTTCGGTCGAAACCGTTGTCAAATACGGTATGAAGATTTGAATGTTTTTACGTTACCACCTTTCAACTAGTTGAAGCGTGTTAAGAAAAATTTTCTAATTATGTACGGGCCTTGATCATTTGTCTTGTTTCGGACATAATCCGAAAACTTTCAAATATCGAGAAAATTGTGTTTGACTAAAGATCCGTTCGAGCATTGCAAATCTGTTACCACAATTTCAACCGGTCAATACCTTGGCATTGAAATGTGTTAAGAAAACTTTCTAGGTATGTACGGGCCTTGATCATTTGTCTTGTTTCGGACATAACTTCGAAAATTTTCGGATATCGAGAAAATTGTGCTTGACTAAAGATCGTCGCCGAACACGGCGAATTGATCATTCTTCAAGTATTTTCGAAAATTGTGCGATGGAAAACATTCTTTTTCCTTCCATTTTTTTTGTTTTTCTTTATTCCTCTTTTTTTGTGTTTTTGAAATATTCCTCTTTTTTTGTGTTTTTGAAATATTCCTCTTTTTTGTGTTTTTGAAATATTCCTCTTTTTTTTTTTTTTGAAATCAAAACTCAAAAGAGTTTTCTTTTATTTGAAAATAAAATCAATTTTTTTTCAAATTTATTCTAAAGTCGGGGTCGGGGTAGGAATACTATACGACTTACCTTTTTGGGTGGTGTGGTTCGACATTTTGCCACTCTTTCTTTGGGGAATTTTTTTTTTTTATGATTGTGATGGTCGGACCTCTTGATGTAGAGGCGCCTCGTATCCTTTTCAAGGAATCGGACCAAGCGTAGTTCGGCTTTGGGGAGGATTTTATTCTTGCTTGCTCTTTTTTTTCTTTTGATTTTTTTTTTTTGATCTGTGGGGATTTTTCTTTTTATCAACATTCGGCCTTATTTGGAAAGTCTTTTCCCTTGTCCCACTTTGTTTCGGCTTTAGGTGGAAAATTTTCTTGATCTTCTTTGCATTTGTTCTTGTTGCTCCTTCTAACCTTGGCGAAGCTCCCTTTTTCTTCTTTGTAGCTCCTTCTAACCATCTTTTGGTATCGGTGATGTCTTTTGGTATCTTTTCTTTCTTTCGGTTGTCATCTTTTCTTTCTTTTTGCTCCATTTTCTAGCTTGATCGAAAATTTCTTCTTCTAGCCGCATTTTCTTGTACATACATTTCTTCTTTTTTTTTTTTTGTTTTTTTGTTTTTTTTTTTTGTTTTTTTTTGTTTTTTTTTTGTTGTGAAAACACGTACAAATATTTACAATGCAATCTAATTTTATATGATGTAAAATGAAATAAAACACGTGCAGACTCAAAACACACGCACAAAGCAAAGCTATACCGACCTAATGGGTAACGGCACGCTGTATTTCAGAAATGAGTTTTAAAGGGGTATACCTTCGGGCTCGAGCGGGCTTCTCTCTTTTTTCTCTCTTTTTTTTTTATGAGTATATGCGGGGAAAGGAGAAGACAGTCACCTTGCTTGGCCATATAATTGTTGCAGGGCTATACTTGACATATGGCTATTCTCACAATTCTGCATTTTTCTTCATAATCGAGGCAGGCGGCGGTGAATGATCGGGATCAAGTCATCGTTGTTTCGGGACAATGGCAACGTAGATGATGAATAGAGGCGCGGATACTTACGGTGTTTCTCATCTGATGAGGCGAGCTTTTCGAGCCTTGCGAGAAGAAGTATATGGGGCCGGGGGCGGGTGCCACAGACATTGATGGACTGCTCCGGGGCTTAAGCTGCAAATGAAGGATAGTTTCTGGGGAAAACAACGGGGGTATAGGCAGTATATAGATATGTACGAATGCAAGTAATGTATAACATAAATGTCTTAATAAGTATTCCTAAGTTGCACCTTAGGACCTGTAAAATTTATATTTTAATGTTTTAATGTGAAATTTGCTTTGTCGTGGTTTTCTCTTTTGTCGGTCGTCGAGTCTCGATGTGTGGAAGGCCAGGAGGTAGTCTTGATGGCTTCAAATAATGCTTTCCCTCTCCTTTTTTTTTTTTTTCATTTTTTTTTTGTGCTCTAACTTTTGCCTAGGCCGCCCTTTCGGGTTTTCAACCTAGCGAGCTTTTTTTTTTTTTTTATATGCTCTAATTTTTGCCTAGACCGCCCTTTCGGGTTTTCAGCCTAGCGAGCTTTTTTTTTATATATTTTATTTATTTTTTTATGCCCTAACTTTTGCCTAGACCGCCCTTTCGGGTTTTCGACCTAGCGGTGGAGAAAGCATTTTGAATAGGATAGCTCGAGGCGTAGTACCTTTTGAGTTTGTCGAGGTTGAAAGGCTGGACAAGATCTTCTCGTCTTGGTTTGTGAGAAGCACGGCACCTCTGGCCAGGATCTCTTAATAACGATGTATGGTCCCATCAGTGAGACTTCCATTTTCCCCTAGTATCAACATAACTAGGGGTTTTCTCAGCACAAGGTCTCAGGCTTGAATATCTCGGCCTTTGACTTTCTTGTTGAAGGCTCGGGCGTCGCCTTTGATATGCCGGGTATGCTCCAAGGCTAGTAGGCGTCGTTCATCAATCGAGGGCCGATTCTTCGTATCGCCCTTTGACCCGATCAATTTACGATATATCGGCTTCCATCATCACTCTCAATGATGGAACTTCCACTCTATTGGTAGTACCGCTTCCATGCCATATGCTAAAGAGTAGGGGTAGCCCGGTGGGTGTCTTGGGGGTCGTACGGTAGCCAGAGGGCTAGTGGCAATTTTCGGGCGATCTCTTCTGTATCGGCCATTTTTCGATGATGTTCTCGAGGGTTTTATTGGGCGCTTCAAGCGGCACCATTATTGGCTTGTGGCCGGTAGGGGAGGATTTGTGTCTACGGATTCTTGAACTCATCCGGAGGCGGTTGGCGTCCCCTTCAAAATGAGAGCCGTTGTCGGAGATGATCTCGAAAGGTACCCGTAGCGGTATATGATATTGGCCTTAATGAATTCGGATACCTTCAGGGCATTTAAGACCTTGTAGGAAGAAGCTTCACCCACTTTGTGAAATGTCGGCGGCTACTAAGACATATTCATGGCCATTAGATCCGCCGGGTGAATTTGGCCTATGGCGTCGATACCCCATGTTGAGAAGGGCCGGGCGTGGAGTTGTATAGGGCGTGTGGGGGCACATCTTTGTAGATTGGCAAAGCGTTGACATTTGTCGCAATGTCGCACCAGCAGAATCTGATCGGTTCGGCGTACTCGATAGTACCCTGTCGAATGACTTTCTTTGATAGCATATGGCCGTTCATGTGGGGCCCGGGTACCACCATGCGGTTGATCCATAACTTGCTCGGCTTTGCTTTGATCGACACATAGTAAGTTGAGGCCTTGATAGTGCCTCTTATCAGTTGCCACCGTGATTGGGAGGCCCGTCTTCTCGGGGAGACTCTTCCCCTTTTGTCTAACCCGGGGGGATAAAGATTTTTAGGCGATTTAAGATGTCGGCATACCGGGGCTCGTGATGCGCCGAGGCTGCGTTGATTTTGAAGCAGTATCTTGGGAGTGACCTTTTCCCGACTATGAATGGTGGACTTTAGTTTCGGCGGGAATCTGGACTAGTGATGCCGAGTGGCGAGCATCGGCGAATTGATTTCTATCTCGTGGCGGGTAATGGAGCGAGATAGAACCAAATCGGGCGGCAAGCTGTTATTAGCTTGGCATGATAGAGTTGCGGTAGAGGATCTGGGTCTTCCACCTTCCTTCGACTTGATTTATAATCGGGGCGAGTCTCAGTAGACGAGATCTTTAGCTCCCCTTTTGAGAGCTTCTTCTAAGCCGACAATCTGAGGCTTCATACTCATTGTATTATTTGAACATTCGAACTCGACCTTATAGCCGGCGGAGTATGAGAGTCGGCGAGGATCGATTAACAAGATTCCTATGCCAAAGCCTCTTTTGTTTGCGGCTCAGTCAAAGAACATTTGCCAGCAGGTGTCTGGTCGGTGATTTCAGGGATACCTTCGTGCAGGAAACCGGGCTCGGTTGCATCTTCGGTCTTGAGGTAGATCGGCTAAGTGGTGCAATGGCGCTCCCTTTGATAGACTTGAGAGTGACATAGGTTATGTCAAACTCATTTAGAAGAAAAGACCACTTGGCTAGTCTGTTTGGGCGGTGATGGCTTAGAAGATGTATTTGATAGGGTCCATCACGGATATGAGCTTGATGGACCTTCCTTGGAGATAGGTTTTGAGCCTCGAGTGGCCCAGACTAGGCGGTGCGGCTTTTTCTAGTCTTAGAATAGTTTAGCTCGCTTCCTTGTAGCTTCCTACTTATGAAATATATGGCGTTTTCAATGTAGGAATCTTCTTTCTCTGAGGCGAGCATAGCCCCTCTTGATGTGTGCGTGACGGTTAAGTATATGAGGAGAGGTTTATGGGTATGAGGTGGAGCTAGCACGGGGGATTGGTAAGGTAGGCTTTTATTTTCTCGAAGGCTAGGCGGCACTTCGCGTCCCAGACTTGATCGGTATTCTTTTGAGGAGTTTAAAGAGGGCTCGCGGTGGTAGTCGGTGTCGATGAAGCAGGTGATGTCTTTGCCCGGCCTAGGAAGCCTTTTACTTCGGTGGGAGTTTTGGTGTGGCATTTCGGGATGGCTTTGACTTTTCTTTGGCTCGATCTCGATGCCTTGTTCGGTTACTAGAAATCCCGGGACTTTGCCTCTGGTAACCCGAATGTGCATTTGGTGGGGTTAAGCTTCATTTGGTGCTTTACGAGTCTTTCGAAGAACTTACGGAGATCTTTAATGTGAGCACCATAGGCGTCATTTGGAATGCACGATCATATCATCGACATAGACCTCCATCTCTTTGTGGATCATGTCATGGAAGAGGGTGGTGGCGACCCTACGGTAAGTGGCTCAGGCATTCTTTAATCCAAATGGCATGACATTATAAGCGATAAGTTCCCGAGGAGTAGTGAATGAAGTCTTCTCTGGTCTTCGCCATTTTGATTTGGTTGTAGCCCGCATGCCGTCGACGAAGGATCGGACTTTGTGGCTGCGGCGGCATCTACCACAATGTCAATGTTGGGCGGAGGAAGTCATCTTTGGGCGGCAGCTTTGTTGAGGTCGCGGAAGTCTACAGTCGACTTTCCGTTGGGCTTAGGAGCAGTCACTATATTGGACGGCCAGTCGGGTATTCAACTACCGGATGAAGTTGGCCATTTGTTTCATAATTTCTTCTTTGACTTGTAGTGACCATTACGGCTTGATGCGGCGGAGCTTTTGTTTGGCCAGGCGAGCATCAGGGTATGTGGGAATCCGGTGCTCGACTATAGGCTGGATCTAGGCGGGCATATCTTCGTAGGACCGAGCAAAGATGTCTACGAATTCTTTAAGGAGATCAATAAGTGCCTTTCTTTACGGACCTTGGAGGTAGCTGCCGATTCGATTTCTTTGATTTCATGGTCGGCCCGGGTTGATGGTGGGCCAGTCTTGATATTTCTTGATGAGTGGCTTTGTTCACAGTACTCGGCCCGACTTTGCAAGCTCAAGCGAGATAATTTTTATCTTTTGGGTCCATTTTATTAAATGACTCATTATCATGATTATTATTTAATCGTCTTTTAAATTAGGTGCAACTAAGGAATAAGCAAAGACATCCATATTATTATTAAAAGCACATTGTGCGGGGGTTATTACATTGTTGAGGACACAGGGTTTGAGATCCTCAATTATTGGTAGCGGATTGGTAGATGACCAATCCGTAAAGCTAGGAAAAGGATCGGGGATAGTGTATCCGAAGCGGTCTACCAGGTCTGCGGGTGTTAAGAGTGGACCGGTCGTAGTATACAATGCAGAGGCTTATTAGAAATAGACTCGAACTTCGGCGAGGGAGCTTTTCATAATCGGTGCCTCAGTCTATCATACCCGAGAAATGTCTCTAGGCGAGTCATCATCTAGCGAGGGCAGTGCATAATCATCTTGGTCTATAGACCAAGCATTTTCAATGGTGACAGTCTTATAATTGGTGCTACGGGGCTCCAGGGTAACTTGTTCCATATCATCTGAGATAATGCTGACATCATCAAAGATTTCCCAACCAGGGCATCTTTTCCCATTCTGGTCTATCCAGGGCTCAGGAAACATAAGATAGGCTTCAGTTTCCCCCTTGCGCACAAAATAACCATTTAAGGTTTTCGATAGAAATTTGGAGAGGGGATATTCATAAGGAAGCTGTTTCATTTACGCCTTTCTTTTCTTACGTTTACGTTTCATATTGCGGCTACTTAATTTGGAGTAGGCGTGTATCTAGGCAGAAAGGAGGGATACATTCCTTAAGTTCATCTTGGACTAAATTAACTAGCCCTTGGCGATTTACGCGAGACCTAGACCAGGCATATAATTCATTTTCCGGAACATGTTTAAAGGGACCATGTTTCCTAGGGAGGTAACTTTCTTACCAATGATGTCAGTTTCTCGGCCAAATTCAATGGCGTTGACCACAGCTTGGGGGATAACCTCAAAGCCACTGAGGAAAATACCAGTGTCTTCATGTTCTATCTCGAGGATTGGGACATCCTCGCTTTCCTTATTTTCCACGATCTTGTCGGCCAGAATGATTACTATATGATCATCGTGGATGAATTTGACACGCTGGTGTAATGAAGAGGCTACCCCCTTTACCCCATGGATCCAAGGGCGTCCCAACAACAGGCTAAAGGTGGCTGGTATATCCAGGACTTGGAACTCAACTGGCATGTTTAAGGGCCCAACAGTTAACATTAAAGTGACTACCCCCAAGACACATCGGTGGTGTTGTCGTATGCCTTAGCTTGTCTGCGAGGAAGGAGTGAGTTCGATATTTTTATCCCGGCTTGGCTAGTGTCTTGGCGGGACATACATTCGGTGAAGACCCGTTATCTATCAAAACTTCGGGGAACCCGTTTCTCCAAAATTCCACGGTGATGTGAAGAGCATCAATGTGGTTAGTTCCTTCCCTTGGCGAGGTCTAGATCGGTAAACATTATCACGTTCCCAAAATGAATGTTCCGATCATCGAGTAAGCTTCGTTGGGGGAGGTTTCAATAGGAACGACCGCTTGGCTTAGCGACTTAGCGGTGTATCACGGTGGGTCTTGGAAGCACCTGATAAGCCCGGATGGAAATGTTGGCTGAGTTTTCTTCATCGAGCTAATAAGGAATCTTCCACCGTTTTAGCCCGATATACGTTATTTGATCCTTTCGGAATGGTCACCTTTTTCGAGTGCAATTTGGTAGGCTCGGCGGATCGGGTAAGGTGGCTAACATCTCCACCAACCCAGTGGCTTTCTCGATGTTACGGTGTTTTGGCTACCAAGGATGGTGTCCCGAGAGCATATTACAGCTAAGCTCTTTTATGGATAAGGGTGGAGGAATAGGAATGAGGATATATGGAAGTGGGTGTTTATTTATTTCAAACTTGGGCACAGAAGGATTTTCATCTACCTCAATCATATTGATTTGAGGTAGAGGGTTATTGACTACATTTGAGTGCAGGTGGAGGCTTTTCAATAACCTTGTCATCTATTAGGTCTGGATAGCATGTTTGAGGGTGTAACATCGTCGGTGAGGTGACCATTGGGCGATGATATTCACGATCTTGGGCATGGTTCCAAGTCTAGGCGGGGGATCGGGTGGCTTATAATTTTCTAATGGCTTCAACACTCCTTGTGCCATTAGCCCCGTAGTATCACAGACTGGGGAGCTTGCAGTTCATCAAAATGCCGGTTTTCCACTGTTACGATTTACGAAGTTTACGGCCGGGCCATTATTTGCTCCCATTGTATTGACGGACCGTCGACCCATAATACCATGGAGCAGAGCTATAATTTTGGGTAGAAAATGGGGTTGAGGCATTCCTACCATATTGGCCATTTGGAGGCTGTGCGGTTGTCTTTCCTTTGGAGTAACGGAAAGAAGCTGGAAGGCGTATTGGTTTTTAGTTGGCCGGTCAGGTATATCATCATCAATACGGGCTCCTATCTCCACTATTTCTTTGAAATTAGTGCAGGGAGGTACCGCGTGTGTTCGAGGTAAATGGGTTGAAGGTTTTTGATGAACATCAGGCATGACTCGGCGGATCGAGTGTCAAGTGCGTGCCAACTTTCTCTTCCACATTGCAAACTTCGGCGCGGGTTTCTTTTTCCCGTTGGGTGCACGATTCAAGGTCCCTCTATTTTCGGGGTGGTATTATCTTTGTATCTTTCGAGGAATGCTTCGGCTATCGGTCCCAGTGTTCATGAATGCTATCGAGACGGCATTAACCATTGTTTGGCGGCTCTACCGGGGTGAGGTGAAAATTGGAAGCCATAGCTTCAAAGCTAGCTCCGTATTTGCATCTTGGGTGGAATAAGATCTTAAATGGGATATGGGGCATCCAGTCCCGTCAAACTTTTCTATGTCGGGCATTTTGAATTTTGAGGGAAGTATTGCTGATGGTTGCAATGTTAGGGCCCGAGTAGAAAATTCCCCTTTATTGAGGAGTTTAAGCATCATGGCCTTCATATTTTCCATGTCGGCCTCCATTTTGGTGGTTGGGGGAGTTGGTTTTTTGTATATCTTGTTTGGATTTGGGAAAATTTGGGTTATTTTACGGTTGAAGGTAGGGATTTTGGTGGTGGGTTTTGGGACGGTATATGGGATTACGGGTTAATGGAATTTGGATATGGTGGATATGGGTATTGGGTTGGATAAAGGTCTTGGGTTATTGGGTTTTGGATGATATAGGGATTTTGGATTGGTTGGCTTTGGGTAGTATATGGATTCTGGATTGGTGGGTTTTTGGGTACGGGATCATTAGGAGGTAAACATGTGGTAACTTGGCCTGGCGGGTTAAAGCTTTTTGGGTCCATGTGTGGGCTATTTAGGAGTGGGTTAGTCATAGGAAAAGGAAGGTCATTTGGGTTCTGGGTGTTTGGGAGAATATATTGTGGATAAGGCGGATAAGGGTAGATATTTGGGTAATAGGGACTTGGTGGAGGATTGGGATTTGGGATAATGGTAGTATTTGGTGGGTTGGTGTTTGGCTGGGGAGATGTGGATGCTTCTTGGGGAATAGTAGGAGAAGAGGACTTTAACGACTAGCCATCGTGGATGCTTCTTGGGAGGGGAGCTATGGACTGTTCACTTTCTTACGCCATCTTTGCTCGGATCATTTCATTGATTACGCCCTCGTCGATCTGGCGATACCCTCGATCGATTTCTGTACTATCTTCCCGAATCAACCGGCCAGTGCTATCTCTGCGTTTCCAAATTCGGGCCAGGTCTCTGAGGAAAATGGGGGTTTGGTAGGTATCAGAAGGCTAGATGGAGGCTATATGGGCTTGAAGTACAGCGTGCCTTTTTATTAGTATTTTATTATTAATTTATTTTCATGTTCCCTACAATTGGCCAGGATAAGCACACCTTTATTTTGGCAGTCTCGGGACTTTTCTGGAATAGTGGATTCTTTCTCAGTATAGGACCAACGTATTCCACACCTTTCGACTCCCAGGGCTGGGTGGTCCCAGGCGAAGGGCCTATACTCTTTCAGGATCCACCATTCGAAATGGACTAGGTCGAGCATCTGAGAATTATAAATCAGCCCCTGTTTGTTATTTATTGATATATTTTTTTTTGTGCGCACTTATTATTTTTTTTTTGAACTTGCGCATTTTTTTTTTGACATATATATTTTTCTGATTTGATTTTTTGCTGATTTTTTTTTTTGACAGGGGCTGACCCACAATTCAAAAATGCAAAAACCGGTCGGTCTGCGAAGTGTCCTGAAAAACTATATGCATTCTAACGTTGGCTTATGCGGGGGTAAGTGGCCATGGTGTAGGGTAACATTCGAATATATTTACATGCGTGCACGTGTGTGCGGTATCTAAGCGATAAAATCTTTATTTATTTTACGGATATAGAAAATAAAACAAATTTGGCTTTGTCTTCTTTGTTTGTGTGGATTTTCTCGGCTTTTTAGTTTGGCGCGAGCAATAAGCACATCACATTAAGAAATAGAAAGAAAAGTGGGGAAACTATCTATCCTATTAATTACAAATTTTGGTCCTATGCCCCCAAAATAAAATGACATAATGAATCGAGAGATGTACAAATATCTGATTCTGAGAATAAAGTGAAAAAAGAAAAATGAAGCTGAAAGAAATAAATGAAAGAAAATAGAGCGGAAGTAAAGCCCGGCTCTTTTGTTGTCTTTGCCAGGAATTTATTTGTAAAATATATATATATATATATTTTCTTTTTTTTTGATTTTTCGAAATTTTTTTTATGTATATATATATATATAATAGTGTTTGAAGGCTTTTGATCGGCCAAATGCGTGGCGTTGTATGCTCGGCGATACCACTCTATTCGAGAATGCTTTAAGGGTATCAATGGAGTTTCCGGCCAATATACTTAGACCGCCTTATATATATATATATATATATATATATATTTTTTTTGATTTTTTTATTTGATTTTTTTTAATACTCTCGAACATGCATAGATATCGGAGCGAGGCTGGCTGCGGATGGAGGATCATATCCACAAATATAGCCACGGTAGTAATGGGAACACTTTATTGAAATCGTAAATTAATATAACGAGCATATTGCGGCCAAAAACAAAGAAAAGCCAAAAAAGGTTTTATTTTATGAGTCTAGCCCTCCATTTTATTTAAAATAAAACAACTCCCAGCCAGTCGCCCTTTGTGAGGTTCAGGGTGCGCCCAGCGCCCTTGTTTTGGATAGGGGTGCTTGGCGTGCGTGCGGATGCGGGACACCACTTGCTCTCGTTCCACCCTCCCTTGTTTAGGGGAAGGCGAAATCCAAAGTGCGAGAGGAGTCTTTGTCTATATTAGCACGTTGGAATGTGCCTCGGTTGCCTTGAGTGGATTTTGTATCCAAAATGGGAACTAAAGGTTTCCTCATGTCGGGTTATCCCTTATTTCGTGGATAACGGGATATGGGAATGCATTACCTTTCCATTCTCATTCTCCCCTTTTTTACGTCGGGGATAATAGAAGTGCAAGAAAAGATATTGCGGCGCCCCCACTTATGGATTTATTAAAATGGCCTTATGGCCCAATCGGATCGCTATGGGAGCTATGGGTTTCCGCATCAAGTTATCCCTTGTTTAGGGGATACCGGGATATGGGAATACATCACCCCTCCATTCCAGTATCTCCCTTTTTTAGGGAGAAACGAGGAAAGTGCAAAGAGAATGTTGCGTGGCCCATTGGATCGAAAGTTTTTAGAGTCGCCACCTTTATTTTAAGGCAAAAATAAAGGAAAACCGAGAAAGAAAACCGGAGATTTTAGAAAGCGGGTTCGGGGGCTAAGTTACGAGTTGGGAAGGTGCTAGGCACCCAACTCGCCCTTCGATCTCAAAGCGTTTTTGGTGAAATATGCTCATTGTTATATTAATCTAGCAAATAAATAAGGTCTTATTTTGACAAGGGAAAATTAAGCAGATACATTCGTGGCTACATTATTCTGGACTCATGACCGCCTCCTTCCAATAATTACAAACACATTTAAGAATATTTGGCCATTATAACGGCTCTTTTACATAATTTTTCCTAATCTAATCAAGGCGGCGGCTTATATTGGCTACATTGTGCGGATTTAAAATACAACTTTTGAAAATAAATAAAAAAAAAAAATACAAATGAAATAAAATAAAAATAAGCTCTTAAAGGTATTACCTTTTAGAGCGGTGGTGTGCTTCGCTACTGTCCTCTGCGGGGAGAGGAGTCTTTTTGTTTTGAATTGAGCTGGCTGGAATTGAGCTGGATTTGAGCTGGATTTGAGCTGGATTTGAGGTGGGGCTAGTCAACTCGAGGCGAGTGGCGGACTTTATTTGGGTTGGTTTTGGCCTTTTCGGTTGGGCGGAACCTAGACTTAAGTTTTGACTTTTTAGCTCGTTACTCGGGCGGAGTAACGGCGGGGGTATATGTTTATGTGTATTTTTGTGTGTGCGTGTTTGTATTTATTGTGTGTGTGTGTGTGTGTGTGTGTGAGTGGAGGAGAGAAAGTTTGAGGAGTATATTGTTTGTGTGAGTGTGTGCGAGTGAGTGGGGATTGGAGAGAGAGAGTGTTGAGAGGGAGTAGAGAGAGTGGGGTGGGCCGTGGAAGAAATTGAGAGAGAGAGGCTGGTGAGGAAAATGAGGGGAGAGGGATCCGTCCCGCTGGAATGAGGGTGAGAGATTGATTGTATATATATAGTGGGGATTTAATTAGTGGGTAAGGAAATGGAGGGAGGACCGGCGGCTGCATTTATTTTCTTTTCTTTTCTTTTTTTCGTTCTTTGTTTTTCTTTTTGGTTTTGGTTTTCGTTTCTTTTGGTTTTTTTTTTTTTTTTTGTTTTCTTTTGTTTCTTTTCTTTTTGTTTTTTCTTTTTGTTTCTTTTTTTTTTTTTTTTGTTTTCTTTTCTTTTCTTTTTCTTTTGATTTTTTTGATTTTCTTTTGTTTTTTGATTTGTTTTCTTGTTTTCATTTTTTTTATTCTTTTTTTTTTTGCTTTTTACCTTTATTCTGAAACATACAAAAATAATTAGTAGTCATTTTGCAATATTT
>CM028377.1:89658291-89775927 GCA_013146195.2 Codonopsis lanceolata | reverse complement strand
TGCGGCGGAGCTTTTGTTTGGCCCAGGCGAGCATCAGGGTATGTGGGAATCAGGTGCTCGACTATAGGCGGATCTAGGCGGGCATATCTTCGTAGGACGAGGCAAGATGTCTACGTATTCTTTAAGGAGATCAATGAGTGCCTTTCTTTGGACCTTGGGAAGTAGCTTGCCGATTGATTTCTTTGATTTCATGGTCGGCCCAGGTTGATGGTGGGCAGTCTTGATATTTCTTGATGAGTGGCTACATTCACAGTACTCGGCCGACTTTGCAAGCTCAAGCGGATAATTTTTATCTTTTGGGTCCATTTTATTAAATGACTCATTATCATGATTATTATTTAATCGTCTTTTAAAATTAGGTGCAACTAAGGAATAAGCAAAGACATCCATATTATTATTAAAAGCACATTATACGAGGGGTTATTACATTGTTGAGGACACGGGGTTTGAGGTCCTCAATTATTGGTAAGATTGGTAGATGACCAATCAGTAAAGGCTAGAAAAGATCGGGGATAGTGTATCCGAAGCGGTCTACAGTGCGGGTGTCAGGAGTGGACTGGGTCGTAGTATACCAATTCTGCGAGAGGCTTATTAGAAATAGACTCGAACTTCAGCAGAGGAGCTTTTCATAATCGGTGCCTCGTCTATCATACCCAGAAAGCTGTCTCCTAGACCGTCATCATCTAGCGGGGGCAGTGCATAATCATCTTGGTCTATAGACCAAGCATTTTCAATAATGGTGACAGTCTTATAATTGGTGCTACTGAGGGCTCGGGGTAACTTGTTCCATATCATCCGAGATAATCTGACATCATCAAAGATTTCCCAACAGGCATCTTTTCCCATTAGGTCTATCAGGGCTCGGGAAACATAAGATAGGCTTCAGTTTCCCCCTTGCGCACAAAATAACCATTTAAGGTTTTTCGATAGAGGAATTTGGAGAGGGGGATATTCATAAGGAATTGTTTCATTTACGCCTTTCTTTTCTTTACGTTTTGTTTCATGACTGCGGCTACTTCAGCTGGAGTAGGCGTGTATCCTAGACCGAAAGGAGGGATACATTCCTTAAGTTCATCTTGGACTAAATTAACTAGCCCTTGCTGATTTCTGCCAAGACCTAGACCAGGCATATAATTCATTTTCCGGAACATGTTTAAAGGGACCATGTTTCCTAGGGAGGTAACTTTCTTACCAATGATGTCAGTTTCTCGGCCAAATTCAATGGCGTTGACCACAGCTTGGGGGATAACCTCAAAGCCACTGAGGAAAATACCAGTGTCTTCATGTTCTATCTCGAGGATTGGGACATCCTCGCTTTCCTTATTTTCCACGATCTTGTCGGCCAGAATAATTACTATATGATCATCGTGGATGAATTTGACACGCTGGTGTAATGAAGAGGCTACCCATTTACCCCATGAATCGAGGGCGTCCCAACAACAGGCTAAGGTGGTTGGAATATCCAGGACTTGGAACTCGACTGGCATGTTTAAGGGCCCAACAGTCAACATTAAAGTGACTACCCCCAAGACACATCGACTGGTGTTGTCGTATGCCTTAACTGTCTGCGAGGAAGGAGTGAGTTCTGATATTTTTATCCCCAGCTTGGCTAGTGTACTGGCAGGACATACATTCAGTGAAGACCCGTTATCTATCAAAACTCGGGGAACCCGTTTCTCCAAAATTCCCACAGTGATGTGAAGAGCATCAATGTGGTTAGTTCCTTCCCTTGGCAGGTCTAGATCGGTAAACATTATCACGTTCCCAAAATGAATGTTCCCGATCATCTGAGTAAGCTCGTTGGGGGAGGTTTCAATAGGAACGACCGCTTGGCTTAGCGACTTAGCCAGTGTATCACGGTGGGTCTTGGAAGCACACAGTAAGCCCCAGATGGAAATGTTGGCCTGAGTTTTCTTCATCTGAGCTAATAAGGAATCTTCCACCGTTTTAGCCCCAGTATCTGTTATTTGATCCTTTCCAGAATGGTCACCTTTTTCAGGGTCTGGCTGGTAGGCTCGGCCAGATCGGGTAAGGTGGCTAACATCTCCACCAACCCAAGTGGCTTTCTCAATGTTACAGGTGTTTTGGCTACCAAGGATGGTGTCCCAAGAGAGCATATTACAGCTAAGCTCTTTTATGGATAAGGGTGGAGGAATAGGAATGAGGATATATGGAAGTGGGTGTTTATTTATTTCAAACTTGGGCACAGAAGGATTTTCATCTACCTCAATCATATTGATTTGAGGTAGAGGGTTATTGACTACATTTGGTCTGGGTGGAGGCTTTTCAATAACCTTGTCATCTATTAGGTCCTGGATAGCATGTTTGAGGGTGTAACATTTGTCGGTGAGGTGACCATTGGAGCGATGATATTCACAGTACTGGGCATGGTTCCAAGTCCTGGGCAGGGGATCAGGTGGCTTATAATTTTCTAATGGCTTCAACACTCCTTGTGCCATTAGCCCCCGTAGTATCACAGACTGGGGAGCTTGCAGTTCATCAAAATGCCGGTTTTCCCTGTTCTGATTTCTGAAGTTTCTGGCCGGGCCATTATTTGCTCCCATTGTATTGACAGACCCGTCTGACCCATAATACCATGGAACAGAGCTATAATTTTGGGTAGAAAATGGGGTTGAGGCATTCCCTACCATATTGACGGCTGGAGCTGGTGCGGTTGTCTTCCTTTGGAGTAACGGAAAGAACTGGAAGACGTATTGGTTTTTAGTTGGCCGGTCCGTATATCGTCATCAATACGGGCTCCTATCTCCACTATTTCTTTGAAATTGGTACAGGGGAGGTACCGCATGTGTTCCAGGTAAATGGGTTGAAGGTTTTTGATGAACATCCGGCATGACTCGGCCGGATCGGGTCTGTCAAAGGTCTGTGCCAACTTTCTCTTCCACCTGACTGCAAACTCGGCGCAGGTTTCTTTTTCCCGTTGGGTGCACGATTCAAGGTCCCTCCTATTTTCAGGACTGGTATTATCTTTGTATCTTTCGAGGAATGCTTCGGCTATCTGGTCCCAAGTGTTCATGGTACTGCTATCAGACAGCATTAACCATTGTTTGGCAGCTCCTACCAGGGTGAGGTGAAAATTGGAAGCCATAGCTTCAAAGCTAGCTCCCCGTGACTGCATGCCGGTGGAATAAGATCTTAAATGGGATATGGGGCATCCAGTCCCGTCAAACTTTTCTATGTCGGGCATTTTGAATTTTGAGGGAAGTATTGCTGATGGTTGCAATGTTAGAGCCCGAGTAGAAAATTCCCCTTTATTGAGGAGTTTAAGCATCATGGCCTTCATATTTTCCATGTCGGCCTCCATTTTGGTGGCTGGGGGAGTTGGTTTTTGGTATATACTGGCTGGATTTGGGAAGGCTGGGTTATTTTCTGGTTGAAGGTAGGGATTTTGGGCTGGTGGGTTTTGGACAGTGTATGGGTTCTGGGTTAATGGAATTTGGGCATTATAAGGATTCTGGGCTGGATATGGGTATTGGGTTGGATAAAGGTCTTGGGTTATTGGGTTTTGGATGATATAGGGATTTTGGATTGGTTGGCTTTGGGTAGTATATGGATTCTGGATTGGTGGGTTTTGGGTGGCTTCAGCCGGGCGACCAGGATCATTAGGAGGTAAACATGTGGTAACTTGGCCTGGCGGGTTAAAGCTTTTTGGGTCCATGTGTGGGCTATTTAGGAGTGGGTTAGTCATAGGAAAAGGAAGGTCATTTGGGTTCTGGGTGTTTGGGAGAATATATTGTGGATAAGGCGGATAAGGGTAGATATTTGGGTAATAGGGACTTGGTGGAGGATTGGGATTTGGGATAATGGTAGTATTTGGTGGGTTGGTGTTTGGCTGGGGAGTTGGGTTAGGAAGCACCTGAGATGTGGATGCTTCTTGGGGAATAGTAGGGGAAGAATTCACCTCACCACTGGACTTTAGACTCTGTACCAGACTAGCCATCTGACTTATCGCTGCACCCAACCTTTGGTCAAACCATTCTGCATCGCCGGAGGCGGAGCATATCCTGGAGCCCCTGAACCTGTACCCATAGCTGACTGTTCACTTTCTTCTGCCATGCTGCTCGGATCTGTTTCCGCTGAACTGATTCTGCCCTCGTCTGATCTGAAACTGATACCCTCTGATCTGATTTCTGTATTATCTTCCCGAATCAACCGGCCAGTGCTATCTCTGCGTTTCCAAATTCGGGCCAGGTCTCTGAGGAAAATGGGGGTTTGGTAGGTATCAGAAGGCTAGATGGAGGCTATATGGGCTTGAAGTACAGCGTGCCTTTTTATTAGTATTTTATTATTAATTTATTATTTGCTTTCCCTACAATTGACCGGATAAGCACCTGCTTTATTTTGACGGTCTCAGGACTTTTCCTGGAATAGTGGATTCTTTCTCCAGAGTATAGGACCAACGTATTCCACCTGCCTTTCGACTCCCTAGGACTGGACTGGTCCCAGGCGAAGGGCCTATACTCTTTTCAGGATCCACCATTCGAAATGGTCTAGGTCGAGCATCTGAGAATTATGAGTCAGCCCCTGTTTGTTATTTATTGTCCTTTTTGTGCGCACTTATTATTTTTTCGAACTTGCGCATTTTTTTTTTGACATGTATATTTTTTTCTGATTTGATTTTTTTTCTGATTTTTTTTTTGACAGGGGCTGACCCACAATTCAAAAATGCAAAAACCGGTCGGTCTGCGAAGTGTCCTGAAAAACTATATGCATTCTAACGTTGGCTTATGCAGGGGTAGGCTGGCCATGGTGTAGGTAACGCCGAATATATTTACATGCGTGCACGTGTGTGCGGTATCTAGAAAGCAAGAAAAACCTTTATTTATTTTACGTATATAGAAAATAAAACAAATTTGGCCTGTCTTCTTTGTCGCTTGTGTGGATTTTCTCGGCTTTTTTAGTTTGAGCGCGAGCAAGCAAGCACATCACATTAAGAAATAGAAAGAAAAGTGGGGAAACTATCTATCCCTATTAATTACAAATTTTGGTCCTATGCCCCCAAAATAAAATGACATAATGAATGCTGAGATGTACAAATATACGTGATTTGACGAATAAAATGAAAGAAGAAAAAAAAAGGAACCTGAAAGAAATAAATGAAAGAAAATAGAGCCTAAGTAAAGCCCTCTTTTGTTGTGTCGCCTTAATTTATTTGTAAAATATATATATATATATATATATATATATATATATATTTATATATTTTTTTTTTTTTCGAATTTTTTTTTTATGTATATATATATATAATAGTGTTTGAAGGCTTTTGATCGGCCAAGTGCGGCGTTGTGCTCGGCGATACCACACTTATTCGAGAATGCTTTTGGGGTATCAATGGAGTTTCCACCAATATACTTAGACCGCCTATATATATATATATATATTTTTTTGAATTTTTTTTATTTGATTGATTTTTTTAATACTCTCGAACATGCCTAATGTATATCGGAAGAGAGGCCGCCGATGGAGGATCATATCCACAAATATAGCCACTACCGTAATGGGAACACTTTATTGAAATGCGTAAATTAATATAACGAGCATATTGCAGCAAAAACAAAGAAAAGCCAAAAAAGGTTTTATTTTATGAGTCTAGCCCTCCATTTTATTTAAAATAAAACAACTCCCAGCGAGTCGCCCGTGAGGTTCCTGGGATGCGACTCGCGCCCAGCGCCTCTTGTTTGGGTGCGCAGTGCGTGGGATGCGGGACACCACCTGCCTCGTTCCACCCTCCCTTGTTTAGGGAAGACGAAATCCAAAGTGCGAGAGGAGTCGTCTATATTAGCACGTTGGAATGTGCCTCTGCTGTTGCCTCGAGTGGATTTTGTATCCAAAATGGGAACTAAAGGTTTCTCATGTCGTTATCCCTTATTTCGTGGATAACAGATATGGGAATGCATTACCTTTCCATTCTCATTCTCCCCTTTTTTTCGGGGGATAATAGAGAAGTGCAAGAAAAGATATTGCGACGCCCCACTTATGGATTTATTAAAATGGCCTTATGGCCCAATCGGATCGCTATGGGAGCTATGGGTTTCCCGCATCAAGTTATCCCTTGTTTAGGGGATACCGTGATATGAGAATACATCACCCCTCCATTCCCCGTGATCTCCCTTTTTTAGGGGAGAACAGAAAGTGCAAAGAGGGAATGTTGCGTGGCCCCACCGATCCGAAAGTTTTAGAGTCGCCACCTTTATTTTAAGGCAAAAATAAAGGAAAACCGTAAGAGAAAACCGAGATTTTAGAAAAGCGGGTTCGGGGCTAAGTTACGAGTTGGGAAGGTGCTAGGCACCCAACTCGCCTTTCGTCTCAAAGCGTTTTGGTCGAAATATGCTCATTGTTATATTAATCTAGCAAATAAATAAGGTCTTATTTTGACAAGGGAAAATTAAAGATACATTCGTGGCTACATTATTTACTGACTCACCGCCTCCTTCCAATAATTACAAACACATTTAAGAATATTTGGTCATTATAACGGCTATTTTACATAATTTTTCCTAATCTAATCCGGGCAGCACAACGGCTTATATTGGCTACATTGTGCCGGATTTAAAATACAACTTTTTGAAAATAAATAAAAGGAAAATAAATAAAAGGAAAAAAAATACAAATGAAATAAAAATACGCCCTTAAAGGTATTACCTTTTAGAGCGGTGGTGTGCTCGCTCTGTCCTCTGCGGGAGAGGGAGTCTTTTTTTGTTTTGAATTGAACTGGACTGGAATTGAACTGGATTTGAACTGGATTTGAACCGGATTTGATTGAGGTTTTGAGGCTGGGGCTAGTCAACTCGGGCAGAGTGACAGCTTTATTTGGGTAGGTTTTGGCCTTTTTAGTTGAGCGGAACCTAGACTTAAGTTTTGACCTTTTTTAGCTCGTTACCCGAGCAGAGCAACAGCAGGGTATATATTTATGTGTATTTTTGTGTGTGCGTGTTTATGTATTTATGTGTGTGTGTGCGAGTTGTGTGTATGTGCGTGCGGGTGAGAGAGAGTAAGATTGTGTGTGTGTGTGGGTTTCGATTAAGTGAGAGGGAGACGAGTGGAGGGAGTATATGTGTTAGTGCGTGAGGGAGATGGGGAGTGGGCCGCTGGTTATGAGAGAATTGAGAGAGAAATTGTGAAAGAATTTTTTTATGAGAATCAGGGAATGAGAAAGGGCCGGGAGTGAGGAGTATTTATAGGTGGGGAGAGAGTCGCTTAGTGGGTAAGGAAAAGGTGGGGAAACCCGGTAGGGTTCTTTTCTTTTTGTTTTTCTTTTTTTCTTTTCTTTTATTCTTTTCGCTTTTTCTTTGTTTTTTTGTTTGTTTTTCTTTCTTTTGCTTTTTCTTTTCTTTTCTTTTTTCTTTTGTTTTGTTTTTTATTTTATTTTCTCTCTTATTTATCTTTTCGTATTTTTATTTCTGAAACATATAAGAGATAATTAGTAGTCCATTTTGCAATATTTATTGGACAGTATAAAATAGGGGTACGAATTTGGGGTGTCTACAGTTCTTCTCCAATGTAAACATTTTTTTTTCAGTTTTTATTTTTAATTTGAGTATTGATATGATATAATAAGGGTTGTGAACTTTTGTCTACTAGTGTGTTCACAAGTGATTCAAGGGTTGTGAACTGGTCTTGCAGAGAAGGGACATTGGGGGTAGATGGTTGTTGTGGCTGTAGTTTAAATTATAGTGTGGTACACTGGTTTTTAAATGGTCATGACAGTTGATGTGGTGAAGGTACAAATGGATGTTAGTGATGGTTTCTCTGTCTGGTGGTGATACTGGTATATGTTGTCTATTGAAATTTAGAAATATGAACCTTCTTGATAGGCAATGTGATCTAGCAATTAGACAAATAGTCACTGTCATAGGTGAACAATCTGTCTGGGCCTTTGGGCGATGATGTTTTTGTTGGATGTTGAAATGTATTCAAATTGTTTATGTTGGAATGGCTATGTTGATTCTAATCTTGTTTCAACATATTAAGCTATCTACTTTCACAAAAAAAAAAGAAAAAAAGAAAAGAAGAGTATAGTGCTACTTTCTCTGTCTTGGTTGATCCACTTGTAGGAGTTAAACAAAATGGAAACATCAGAGGTCATAGTTAATGACTTGTGTGATGGCAAACTATCTGTTTAGATCAGTTATAATTTTCTAGATTGAGCGCAGATGCCTTGTGGTGGGGTGACAATGAATTGATTTTCAGGTTGGTGAGTAGTTTCTCCAAATTTGAGTCGTCATATTTGGAGATAGTACGTAAACACTGCTAAATTCATGTTGCTTTTGCGTGAGCTGTGACTGAATGTCACTGGTCAACAAGCTATGGGGCATAAAGAGACAAATGAAACAAGTTAAGAAACAAGATCTGTTCCTCTCTCACTTGATGGTTCAACTGAGTTGGATGGAGTCAAATGTACTGTCAAAGGTGGGGTAGAGCCTACCTAACTATTATAAGTAACTAGAATTTGAAGTGAATAGACCCTACTGCCAGACATTTGTACTAATAGTCAATCAATGAGGCAAGTTATCGAAGATAACTTTTTTTTGGCTGTTCTTTTGTACTAATAGTCATTTGTGTTCAGACTATTTTGTTGGTGATGATTTATTGTAAGGTCATGCTCGCTTGGTTGGAGATTCCCTGGTTTCATAAAGGGTGTAGCTTTACTTGAAGGCCCTCTAAAGTGTATCTATGAGTTATTTGGTTGTTTTTGTTTATATTGGTGTATTATATTTGATTTTTACATTAGTAGCAATGTTGGATTTTTGGTAGCTTCTTCATATTAGTAATAAAGTTATTGCTTCTCTCATGATACTTGTACGTAAAAAAGAAACCTTTTGTGTAGAAAGGTTGCGCATTTGTTTGGTTGTAAACTTCTTCAAATTGTTTGCCATTCATTGCAAGTTTTTGTTTTTTTTTCTCTTAATGACAGAGGTAGCATTTGGTTATTTCATTGGAACTATGCAGGTTTCATAGTGTAAGATGACTAGAAGGCCCGATGCTCAGTAGATTTTGAGGATAAAGACTTTGGAAGCACGCTTGGCTGAGCAGCAACGTTTGGTAGCAGAATATCGAGAGCAAACAGAGCGACGATTTGCAGAATTGATGGCGACGATGCAAAGCATGGCACACCAGATGCATGGGTCTTCGAACACTCCCTCTAGTAGTATCGGGTCCCCTTTTCATCCCAGAAATCTCTTCCAAGATCAGCCCCCCTCCCCCACTTTGATTATTGGTACTGCTTGAAGTTGAAACATTGATATTGAATATTGTTTGATTTTGTATGTATATATTTGGTACTTCGATGTAATAACATTTAGAGTTTGATGTTTGTAAATTGGTTTTATATTATTGTTTATTTTGTATCTTAAGTTTTGTATTAATTGTTATATTATCAGGTACAAAAATTTATAAAGATAGTATTTTTGTGTATTTATTTTTTTAATTTTTTTCCATTATTAGCGACGGAAATTTCCGTTGCTGAAATTAAATTTTAATTATTTTTTAAAAGCCTTTAGCGACGGAAATTTCTGTCGCAGAAATTAAAATTTAATTATTTTTAAAAGCCTTTAGCGACGGAAATTTTCGTAGCTCAAATTAAAATTAATTTATTTTTAAAAAGTCTTTAGCGACGAAAATTTCTGTCGCTGAAATTTAAATTAATTTATTTTTTAAAAGCCTTTACCGACGGAAATTTCTGTCGCTGATATTAACCTTTAGCTTATTTAAATTGGTCCGTTTGACATCCGCGATTTAAAAATCACCGACGGGCCACCGACGGAAAAATTCCGTCGCTGAGGAGCCTTTAGCGACGGAAAATTTCGTTGCTAAATGTCATTTTTCTAGTAGTGATGGAATGGAAAGTGTGTTGTCCACATCCGTACGCTACATTCCCCTATCCAAGGGAGCGCGGGGCGCGGGGCTTATCCGGGGCACCCACAGTCCCTCATGACGTTATATTTGGAAGGGACGTTAATTTTATTTTATTGTTGTAAAATGATAAAATTTCCCTCACATAATTATGATAAACACCTAGCCAACCATCAATTTGTTGTTGAGATGGAAAATGATATAAAGTAAAATACAAAATTAAACAAAAGAAATCAAGACCTCTCTCTCTACCGTGTTTGTCTCGCTCATCTCTCTCTCATTCTCTCCCTCTCTCCCTCACATGACAACCATAGCGGAAACTTCACCCTTCCCCATCAGTCACCCATTTCACATTTGTGGGTTGTTCTTGGTATATGCGTCATTGTTGCCATTCTATTTCAAGAAACCCCTAAGCCTGACTCGTTACCAGAACACGACCCAATAGTTGAGGAAGAGGATGGTAACTCAATTGGGCAGATGAGGATTCATATTGAGATTAGGAAAAGGCACCTGATTTCGTATCCAAGGTTGTCGCATGAGATTGGAGAGGGGAGGTCTGGTGACCAGACAATGATTGTATATGTGCCGGAGATTTCGCATTTGGGGTAGGGCCATTAGTACACTTTGAGGAAGCTGGAGGTTTTCTTTCTTTAATTAACTTGGCATGAACAAGCAAAAATCAAATACCTCCATCTATCGATATTAAAGATGAAGGTGAAACAATTCGTTCTTCATTAATGCTTGCCGGAGAGCTAATTGAGAGTGTTTCCGGCTTCATTATCTTCATCAAATTCAGGAGCTACGACGGTAAACCACCCCCTACACAATATCTTCTTCAACATCCAGATCTTCGATTATAATTATAGATCTATTGATGCAATCTTATCCATCGCACTACAAGAAAACATGACAATTGAAACGGAATTTTGAAACAGAATTGAAATCAATTTCAGTGTAAAAAGTGCTCAAGGAAAATTGACGTGCGTAATTAATTTTGCAACTCATATTGCAATAGAAAACTATTTTGTCGCATGTTATTTCAAGGGAAAAGTTGGAGGGAAGAATGCCGCCTAATTTTGCAATGGTTTTTGAAACATATGAACTTCTGTTTCAATTTTCGGTTTCAATTTTAGTTGCATTTATTAATATAAGATTTTTATATTTTGACCTTAAAAAAAATTGGCGTTTTATTTTGGGCAAAAAGTTTGGAAGGAAGAAACCTGCTTAATTTTGAGAGGAATTTTGAAACAGATAAACTTTCGTTTCAAATTCTCCATTCAATTTCAGTTGCAATTAATCCCAAATGATTTTTATTTTATTAAATTGTAAAACAATAGCGTAAAACGACAACGTACCCTTAGTTACACCCTAACCTAGACAAACATCAAATGCTATGTTATTTTGCCTTCTCTTCTCGCTCTTGCTCTCGCTCTCGCTCTCGCTCTCTCTCTCAATTGATGTGTCTTCTCTCCACTACTGCGTCTGCTTCCGACGAAATTGGTGGTGCCAGCATCTCCTCTGACGCCTACGTCTGCTTCCCTCTCCGCCGAATTGAACAAGGTATTCCACTAATCTTTTGCCCACCCCTCATTACTTCTTCATTTGCTTCTTCATTGATAAATAATTTTCTTTAGATCTTGGGTTCGTTTTTCCTTTTCTTTTTCCTACATTCAGTATGATCAAGAACTTGCACATTCCTCAATTGGGTTTGTTTTTGGTGAATTCATTTGTTGCAAAAATTGTAGTGTTTGTTGTTCCAATCGAGTTCTTGTTTGACCATTTTTGTTGGTTTATGGGTTTATGGTCAAAGGTTGCAATTTGGGGGAGGTTTCTAGGTTTTCGTTTTATTTCATTAATTTAGGACTTTTCTTGATATTTTAAGGTATAAATTGGTCAGTATGTAGGATCTTCTGAATTTTAATTGATATTTATGGATTTAATTGATATTTTGAGGTTTATAGTGGCATACCTTGTGAATTTCTTAATTTGTGATATATTGTTATGTTTTGAGGGGTTCTTGTTTAGAGGAGAGATGTATATTGAAGAATGCATAGACTTGGGGAAACTTACTAGGGCCAAATATATTTACCCTAGTAAGTTGGAGAACATCAAACATGGGGTTTATACCCAGCAAGTTCCCACCCAAATACTTGTTGTCCCCTCATGGACATACTCCAAATCTTAGCCTCAGAAACAGAGCAAACATCCATTAAGTGAACCACACCACATCAAAAATCCAATCCAGCCTAACATTACCCACAAACATACTTAACAGCCTTAACTTTATCGATTTACAAACCAGTGATACGACCATTAGGAGTTCCATGTAACTAAGATTCTATAGTTCAACCTCAGGAAAGGATAATTGCAAGAACCGATAAGGGAAAAAAAAGGTTAGGGGATAAAGAAAGCAGACAATGCAAGAAAGAAATTTTACATGGACTTATTCCTCTCGTTTCTTTTTCCTTTTTGGGGGGGTGATACTTGACAACAGTTTGCTTGAAATTCATGAATCATATTGAAACAAAAAGTATACCTAAATACCAAGTTCTCTGTAACAAGGCTCATTACCCTGCTAGTTTTACTTGTTTTAAACAAGAAGAAAACTTGAGAAGAGATAATAGATTACTAAGACCGACAAAACTTGTAAATTTCATGAATATAATAATACTCGTAATCCATTGTAAATAGCAAGTGCTAAGTTATCTTTAATTGCTAGATATCAAGCAGGTTTGGACAGGAATCCCTTGTGAAAAAAAGAAAGGAAAATGTTTTGGAAAATGATACAAATACAAATACAGCAAGGTAGCTTTCCAATTTCCATCAAAAGAAAATGAACTAATCCTCCAGTGAATTAGACTTTAGAAAAACATGATCAAAAAAGAGATTGAGATGATTGCCTAAATTACAATAAAAAGGCATCTGTATAATACAACCGAAAGGTAGCAACACTTCAAAATGTGGAGAAAAACATTAAGGATTTAACTCTCCTCATCATTTTAAAAGAAATTTAGTGACTGGTACAAAAGATACATACTAACAGAAATTTTTTATGAGCACCAATATGTAACCAAAAAAATGGACACCACAATAGAACAATGCTCAGATGACATTTCTCTAACCACCAAGTCTAAGATACAAATATCTAAAGAATGCAAACTATGTCATTTACCTTCAGCTCGCTTTAGCGCATTCTCTGGTTTAGCAAAAGTTGCCATTTTAATCTCTGGGATCTTCAACCTGATATGGATACAGAAAATCAACATTTTTGTGTAGCATAGCACAATACTATGGATGATTCAACGACTAGCAATAAAAATTTGCACCCAACTAAAACTCTCTGATTTTCTGTTGTAGATACAATAACATTTTACAGAAATGGTCATACTTTACAGCAAGTAGCAATGTAAAAACTAGTTAAACTATCTTATACTACTGCAGTCAAGTAGCAATGTAAACTCTTCTGAAAAAAAAAAGGAAGCTTTAATGCAGGAAAAACTAGTTAAACTATCTTATACTACTAAAGTCAAACCATGACATTTATTTAGGAGAGGTGGGAATATATGTTTTGGAAAATAATGTTGCATACTACAAGTCCAACTCCACATGGTATAAGAAGAAACAGAAAATTTAATGGAGTTAAATATTCTAGGTTTGGTCTCCTTCGCAGTTTAGTTGATTAAATAAGTTGGGATTATGTTTGTTAAATTTGGTAAAGGGCTATGAATTGTAGCCAAATAGGAAGTATGGTACGTCAAGAAGGATAGAAGTGGGGACCTGGAATTAATTAAGAAGGTGATAGCTAGCTATATATCTAATGCTTGGGGTCAGTTTGTTCGTTGTAGAAGCCGAGGAAGTATTTAAGTATATCATCATGGTATCTTAGCTACTTTTACCAATTGATGCGTATATGGAAGCTTGAATCACCGAATCTGTTCCAGCAAAACGGACAGCCCTATGGCTGAATTAACAGTCCAAGAACAGCCCGCAATTCTCCCCAAAACTGCTCAAAAAATATGCCCAAAATTATTAAGCGTCTTTTGTAAATTACAACCCAAAACCCCAGCTTGATTTGATCAGTTTATAACCTTAAAAACTGCTCCAACACGCCAAACAACTACAGCCCCAAAACAGTTTGTTTTAAGGAACTCTCCCTTGCAGCTATAATCCAACAACTAACAACTAATCTCCTCTCAACAACCCTTCACACGCTGACCCTTATGTGAGTTATGGACTGCCCAAACTACCTCCCAATTCCAGCAACTACCACGCATAGAACCTGTCCCAAATACCTGCCAAACCCACGCCTAACCTGCCCTTAAGACAGCCCACGTTTTGGACCTATGCTGTCCCAAAACAGTTCACGATTGCTTGAGGTTTATGCTGCCCAAAAGCTGCCCCGCCTTGATGAAGAACAGGCTGCCACGAACAATTGATCAAGAAATAAAAACGAAAATAACATAAAATAAAAAGGATAGGCGGATTCACCGGTTAGACTTCACTCATCTAACGTAAAGAACTTCGATGATTGATTCTCTTTGATTCGTGACTTACATGACCGTTCCACGAAATAGGATTCGTGAAAGCTGAGCTTTGATACCATTTGATGTGAATCCAATGTTCCAAAAGAACAAGCTGTCCAACCGAAATTAAGACAGCCACTTGCTGTCCAAAATCCATCAAAACAGTCCCTCTTGATATGGATAATCTGCTCAAAACTTCACGCTGGACGAAGACTAAACAAACAGTAGAAGCTGTCCGAAAATTCTACTAAATCAAAAATTAACTCCCACGAATTAACATAATAAATAGACGCTTAATTAAGTGACTAATCTGTCCAAAACTATGTTGCTCGCAGATTCATTCACGGCAGCAAATAGGTTGCCGAATTTATTCTCAAACAGCCACAAAACGCACACAACAAAAAGAAAAGATAGATCGGACTCACCGGTGAAACTTCACTCGTTTAACGTAAAGAAATCCGTTGGTTAATTCACCCTAGGCTTCACTCACCTTTGATTAATTCACCCTAATCTATTAATGAAAACCCTAATTAATTAGGAAATTAATAAAACTAAATAAATAAAAGAAACTACAACTAAAACCACTAAATTACAAATAACAGGATTTAATTAAAAAGCCTTCCATAAGTGAGTCCTTCTCCCTTTAGGAGTTGTAGAAGTCGGCCCCCTTTGTTTCCCTTGCAAGGCTGCTCCTTCTTGTTACCACATGTGCCATGCAAGTCCCAATCCCTCCATGCACAAACCATTCATCCAAGTGAGCAGCCCCCGTAACCTTTCTTCTAGCCCAAACCAACTAGACCCATGACCCTCTTTCACGTTCCTATCGCCCACTCCATATGCTTTACCAATGGTCCTGTAATTTGGATATGGAACGCAACCGTTCTCAATATGCAGGACATCCTGCACGAGGATTTCATAATGCCTCTTCACTTCGGCATCAGTTTTCCCATCAATGACCTTGGAAACATTGCACCAAAGGTCAGGGGTGTCCTTGTCAAACACAGCCAAAGCCTTTTCAAACACTTTGTAGAAACTAGCAAGTGCATAAGAAAATCAAACCCCAATGCTTTTGAATTTGTCAAAATTATATACGGAGCATAAATCTTTCAAGTTAACCCCAGCAGTAAACAGCATAAATCACCAAATTCGTGGATTGAATGATCAGTTAGGATCAAATTGTATAGACCTTTAAATTAATTCGAGAAAATTCTCATGTAAATTTGTCAAAGCTCTCCGTAATTAATATTGCATACAATATCTGAAATCAACATGGAAGAGATATCAAGATTGTATTTCCTTTCCGGAATTTATACTTATACGCGACAAAGAAATTTGAGTTGTCAAAATCAAAGTTGCAGCATGAAAGTAAATTAGAAAAAAAGCTACATAACCAGAGGGACTAAAAAAGTTAACGAAATAACAATGACAAAATCATGCATAGCATAATAAATCGAGGTTATTTGTAACAAGCTAACAGCCAACAAAAAGCATCAATAATGTTAAGCACTAAAACTAATTATTACAAAGAATCTGAATAAATAAGGAAAAAACAAACTTGAAGAATCAAAAAAACTCTTAAATAAGAAAACCTGACAAAGCAGCGACCATCGACATTAGACGACTACCTATTTGATAGAAGTCATCTCATTCTCAACAAGTTCGATGAATTCTTTATTTTTGTGCTTATAGGAAATAAGTCAATAACAATGTAAAATAGGGAAAAGTCATCGATGAAGTGCACATAATACTTGATACCTATATATATTAGATAAAACGGGTGGCGTCCATATAGACATACACTATGAAACGTGCATTTAGACATATACTAATACCATGAATTAAAAATATAGGACGTCTACTACGTGACTCTGATTTGTCAAAAGGTAGTGATCAGACAGGCATACCGAGTTGACAATCATTACAAAACTCAAAATTTTTGAAGACATGCATGTTGGCTAAATCTAACGATTGCAATTTATCTTATATACCACGACTAGTATATATATGATCCTACCGACGATGCCAAACATCCCTTGCGACACGAACTACAGCAAAATTTTTGAGGTTGGCTAGGGAAAATTGTGGTTGAGGTAAGCGGATAGAGATCAACTACGTCTTGACTAGGGCGGCACGTCCCTCCTTGTTGAATCCTTCACAGATAGAACCAGAAGAAGTAAAACAGAAATTACGTTGGTCTTAAGATTTGGAACATGAAGAACTTTATTTAGTTTTAGAGGAAGAGCATAGTGTGAATAAAGGAGGAGCCAACCTGTTTTATTTCAAGCAATAAATGAACCATTTCTAACTAAGACATTTATTATTGCCAGTCTATGGATGTTTATGCAAAGTTTTACATTTGTCTGGCGTCATGACTCATATATATATGGGCGGAGCGGAGGCACCTGTGTTAGAATACCAACTGACATGGCGGAAAGGAAGTAAGGAACGAGGTTTGATCTGGAGCCACATATAAATGATTGAATGACCAAGTGTCAGGTGACCATGCAGATGGGAAAGGGTGGTGCTTGAGGAAGGAGGTAAGCGTACGGAGCCAAAAACTCAGTGAGAGCTGGTGTTGCAAGCTGGAAATATATGATTGATGTTCTCGTTCACCAAAATTTCGTGAGAGTTGTGGTGCGAACATGAAAGGAAACATATGATACATGATAATCGCCTTCATCTAATCAAAATTCTTTTTATGTAAAAAAAGGACTAGGAAGTTGGAACTAAGAGTTTAGTCATAGTTTTGTACATATTTAAGTGCTTGTTTGGTAGAGCGTTTTGATCAAAACGCTAGCAAAAAATACTGTGTTTTCTCTTTAAAAGTGTTTCAATGCAGTGTTTTAAAACGTAGAGTTTAAAAAATGTGCAGCGTTTTAAAACGCTTCAATTTGGAGCGTTTTAAAAATATGATGCGTTTATAATTATTTTGTTCATAAAAATAACGTTTTGAAATAGTTTCCCAAACGTGCTTACAAGAAAAAAAAACTACGTTTTAAAAATGTTGCGTTTTAAAAACGTTACATTTCGAAAAATCTGTGTTCTCAAAACACTGTGTTTTTTTCAAAACGTTGCACCAAACGAGACCTAAGTCATAGTTTTATGTTAGCTTGTTAGGCATTCCGAACCAAATTAAGTAAGCAAAATTTATGTACACACTTAAATCATAGTTTTGAAATAAAAGAAAGATTACACAAAATTTAAAAAAAATCGTATTATGAGTATTTTTTGTAAGACGATTCCCCATTCCCCTGACCTGATATGCGTATATTGGTGGGCTGAATTGTAAGAAAAATGGGGTTCCGCCTTACTGATTAGGAGAGCTACCTGAGAGATAATCCTTAGTGGGAAAATTTAATTCCGCAGCCCCACCTAAAGGAAAAAAGAGATACAAAAAAATAAGAACCAATAAAAGTAACTAGGAGAAAGTGTTGGACGATATCTTTTCACAAACATGTTATCGCTACGGTCTTGCGTTCTTTTTTTTAATCGGCAAAGTCTCTTTTCATTCAATTGTTCTAATAATGCCCAAAACACATAATCGATGTAATTTTTTTTCTTCTCCCTCGTCATCAAGTTTGTCCGTCCGAAAATGCAAAAAAAAAAAAAAAAACTATGGTGGTTATGGATGAAAAAGAAAAAGAGTGGGAGAAGTTGGATGGTGAAAAAGAGCGGTGGTTACTACATACATATGTCTTCATCACCATAACTTTTCACTCTTTTACTTGTTCATCTTAAATTGTTATTATTATTATTATTATTCTTTTTCTTTTTCTTAATTCATTGTGTTCGTGTGTGTAATTCAAAATATATTTACTTGTGTGTTTTGTGTTTCTATATATGTAAATTGTTCGATGAAATGTCTTAATATAATTTTGTTCATGTCGGACACCATTTTTGAATTTAGATGCATCAATTTTGAATCACAATGCATCATTTGTGAATCGTAATGCATCGATTTTGATTTGAGATACAGAAAAGATGCATTTATTTTGAATCATTAATTTGTTTGATTGTGTACTGGGAATAAGATACATGAAGGTTTGATTTCATTATCAGTTGTTGCGCAATGCATCATTAGTTGCTGCACGATGCATCAATATTTGTTGCGCGATGCATCAATTGGGAACTTGAATTGTTGCTTCGCGGTGCACAAATTAGAATTGGTATTTTAAATTGATGCATTGCTTTGCATTAATTGGCTTGACTTGTTGCATTGCGGTGCACAAATTGGATTTGATAGTTAAATTGATGCATTGCGGTGCAAAATTTGATTGGGTAAATAAAATTGAGGCATCACGATGCAATAATTGATGTATCGCGATGCACACTGAGTAAGTGATCCGTATCGCGCCTCAGACTCTTTAAGGATATCGTAGTCCTTTTGTCACCTAAAAAATGACTTTTTGTGGTTAAAAAAACATAATGTACTATAGCGATTGAAACTTGGAATAATTGCGGACCAGTACCATTTCATAAAACTAAAATCACTCAAGTACCCTGTTTTTTTTTCAACCGGATAAGTTCATTATTCATTATTTTCTTCCTTAAATGCCCTCCTTCTTGCGTCATTTATTCTCCTACCATTTCCTAGCTTGCTTGATTGACTTTTCTCCAATGAATATGTAAAACAAAACAAAGTATTTGGATATGGCCCCCTACTGTTCAAATTAATTGATTCAATCGATCACTGTTGTTGAATTTGACGAAGACTGGAATCCATTAATGTGGTTTGAGTGGAAGTTCATCATGAGCTCCTCCAACAAACTTTAGCTATTCGTTGGATATCACCACATGCCTTTCTGCCACTAACCTCGTAACCATGACCAGATCTGGATTGTCGTTGGGAGGGAGACTTAGAGATGCAAAAAAAATCACTTGCAGAAAAATCTAATTTGTGCATTGTTGTCTTCGATATGGGCGTCGTTGCCTTTGAAGTGAGCATCGTTGCCATGGCCAACTTTATCTTTTCCCCCGGAACAAGGATCCTCCCTATGATATGAAGTAGGATTCATGCTTTTCTGAAAGAGAATAAAATAGCATATGATTCGGCTTAAAGTGATCTCGTTCTTCACATTCTGCCCCTAAAAATAGCAAAGCTGATATATATAGATATAGTATAGATAAGAGCAGAGGGACTGAACTGAAGGTATCAATCTTGCAATGTTAATGGAGATGGAGAAAGAGGAGGAGGTATAAATAAAAATATGAGAATTAGATTCCTTACCAAAAAAAAAAAACCCCAAACAACGAATTAGTTGATTTGAAAAGGACAAAAGGTAGATAATGGTGGACAAAAGGTAGACGAATCGATGCACAATTTTTGTTTGATGCACAAAATAAATTAACGATGCTCGTTTGATGTCTAATGTTTTGAGCGATACCCAATGTTTTTCCTTGTGATTTCCAAATTTGGGAGTGGCTTTTGTATTGTAATGCCCAGAATTTTGTGTGATGCCCAATATTTTTCCTTGTGATGCCCAAATTTGAACAGTGGCTTTTGTATTGCGATGCCCAGAATTTTAGCGATGCACAATGTTTTCATAGCGAAGCCTGAATTTGGGCAGTGGCTTTGTTCACGTACCTTTCCTTCAGTAAGGGTATGTTCATCATTTTCTCTCCAAAAGTGTACTTTAGCAATTGAAAAGAAATATAAATGACTTTCTGGTTATAATATCATCACAGGGGATCAGTCCGATTATCACCCTTGAAACTTTTCAAAGTGGATCAACCCAAATTTACCCCAAGTACTAAGCTAACCACACGTTAACTGTAGCCCATATTTGTAATGAACTATGTTTGGACCCAATGTTATTAGAAGTAGACATCATCCCACAGCCAGGTTCAATTTGATAGCCAAGGGAAATTGCACGAACTTCTTGAGTTGAAATAGGAGGAAATTTTGGGCCGGTACCTTTTCCCAAAGTTTTTTCGCTCGAGTTTAATGGTTTTTTTTTCAATCGTTAAATTTGATTTTTGAATTATATTTTCCTAAAATGATAATCATCTTCTTCCACAACTCCGGTCAACACTTTAATTTTGAAAATCACAATTGTGCGTAATGAAACAGCGATCAACTTGTATTGGGTTGGAGAATTTTCACAGTAGGGACGAAGGCAGAGGAAGAGAAGGAAGAAGGCTTACGACGGAGGAGGAGGAAAAAGAAGGCGGAGGACATGAAGTCAGGTTCATTATGATTTTGAATTGCGGTGCATCATCATTTTTTATTGTGGTGTAAAATTGTATTAAGTAATTTAAAATTATATTAAGTAATTTTGGTGTAGCACGATTCAAAATTGGATTAAGTATTTTAAGTTGATGCATCGCGATACATAAATTGATGCAACACGGCGCAAAATTGGATTAAGTAATTAAATTGATGCATCGCAGTGCAAACATTTATGCAGTGCGATGCATTTGTGTGTGTTATCCGTAGCGTGTCTCATGCTCATTAAGAGTATCGTTGTATTTTCGCCCTCAAACGTGACTTTTTCCGATTTTAAAAAAGTTGATGGACTTTAGCGATTGAAAACTTTGAAAATCTGAGTAATCAAGTCATATTGTTCCCAACAACCATCTTACTCTCGAATGCAATTTCAATTGAATCACTCCATCTCATCCGATCTAAATCATTAACAAACTTTAATACTATGGTCTCTTGTTTTGTATCGAAACCAGATTGCTATATTCCTTGAAACCAGATTGCTATTTTCCTTGGATTAGTTGATGTATGTGCCTCACATACAAATGAATATGATTTATGATGCATGTATTTTGGACCCGTCTCATAGGCATTTGGGTCTTTTTTAAGCAAGTGAGCTCTCACTACATGGGCCTAGTGTACTATACATTACGACCCAATGGCTAAGGGCTTGGCCCATGCAGGAAAAGCTACCCCTACTCTCTCCAAGTATAAATAACCACCACTATATCATAAGTGTGAGATAGCTCTCTTTTTATCGGTCACTCCACGTGGGTTATGTGCCTTCCCTTTTCTGTACATATAAACACACCAAAGGATTTTGCCAGGCAACCCTTCCCACCAACTCATGATGTTACATTTTGTAGATCATAAAGTCAGATATCTAACGCCGATGAAGATTTCATTGCTAGACTGTGACTTCGGCAACCCATGTAGGACCATACTTTTGACACCCCCGGTATGATGATTTTTTGGCATCATCAATTTAGCTAGTAATCTCTTTGCTCTAATGAATGAATTCACTATTCTATTTTAAAATGTTATATTTCAAGAGTCTACATTTAAAAACAATGCACACTATCTTCAAATCTTTGGAGATTAATATTTACACGAGATATAAACATCTTGGTCATGCTCAAATTTTTTATTATTGTGAGCAACTCTAAAGATTCTCTTAGATCTTTTATTTTTGAAATTTTTGAATGTAGACTTTTTAATTGAACTAGAGGGAATACAGAACTTTATCTCTTGTATTCAAGGTCATGTTTAACTCTTGTTTTCCTTGGGGTTAGATTTAGGTAGTAAGAAGAAGGTAAAAACTTATGAAATACGATGTTACGAGTATTTTATACAAAATAGATCCCTTTTCAGGGCTGGCCCTGCCACAAGCCAAATAAGGCCATGGCCTTGGGCTCCCAAAAAAACCCAATTTTTTGGGCCTCAAAAATCCCAAAAAACCTACCTATGATTAAATTATTATTATTTTATTTCACAATTTCACATTTGTTTCTTGATTTCTTCAATTTGATCTAACTTATAGTTAATAGTTATAGCTTATAAGTTATTAATTAATTATTAATTAGTATTCAGTGATCAGTGAATCATTTGCGGTTTACCCCAATTTTTATGGTTTTTCTGTTTTTGACTTGTTAGTATTTTGATAATCTAATTGAATTTTTTAGTCATTTAAGTATGTGAATGAGTGACTTGTTGGTAATTGGTGGTATTCTAATTGAAATTTGATTATTTGAACATATACTATAATTTTAAAATAGAGAAATTGAGATTAATAATTAATTTATGTTAATGGGAAATTATACATCTACAATAATTATATACTAAAAAGAAGAAATTGCACATGAAAAATTATCTGTTTGTTTTTTGAGTGAAATGAAGTGTTTTTTTATTGTTTTTTTTAATGTTTATTTGATTGTTTCTTTAGTTATTCAAAAAATATATTTAAAAAATTGTTACAAAGGAAGAGCCCCGTTCGAGATGATCGGCCTTAGGCCCCCGATTTCACAGGATTGGCCCTGTCCCTTTTATTTGATTTATCGTGTAGTGTTGGATTGAGTTGTGAGAGAGTAGAAGTTCGTCGTAAGACGGCCTTACAGAAGACTACTTTTTTAAAAATGCACACCACACGGTGGGAACTGGGTTTTTGGCCAAACATCTGGTGAATAGTTAAATGAGTAATTTTAACTACACCTTAATATTCTCTCTTTACACCATATGTACTGCATTATACAATGTAGAGTATAGCATCTCAATGCAGTACATGAGGTGTAGAGAGAGGATATTGGGGTGTGGTTAAAATTACTCTAAGTAAATTAGGCCAAGGTTTGGTAATATACAATAATGCCCCCCAACTACTTGGAAAAGAGAGATCTTTTGTAAGAAGGAGGATAATGATACAAATCCATTATTACATTTACATATATAATCTCAAAACGAAAGGAGAGACTCTCCCGTTACATCAAGATATATATATATATATATATATATATATATATATATATTTTAAAGATAATTACATCAAGATATATATATCTTATTTAAAGCTGCGATCTCATAAACAACTTGTAAGCAATACTTTTGAGTTCGTTCCTTGTCCTCAATCCTCATGGTCATGGGAGTGTGTAACCTGCAAAAAAGAAATTAGTTCGTTAATAGATGACGATGAATTTGGTTATGAACTAATGAGTTATTTTCTTTGCCAAACGATAGAAGTCCTCTACCAAGTTTTCACTCTCACTATCCAAGTGGCAACTTTATACATGTTTATTTACAAAAATAAAAAACCATTAACTTTGTTTTATTCACATGTCAGATTCAATATGTATCATATTTCAATAGAGTAAATTCAATTACTTTTGATGAGTTAAGAAAATATTCTTATTCAATTACAACGGTTTTTAGCTCAAAACCAAGATGAGTTTTGGGAGTAAATAATGTGGCATAGGGATGGACGACGTGGTATTTCTGTGATAAAATTAATTCCTGTGCTAAAGGAAAAAAGAAATAAAAAAGATAAATCCAAAAAAAAAAAAAAACCAATACCATTCACATTGATTTATTAGGGAGAGATTCAGACATGTACGCTGATGGATTTTAAGCCGCTTTAGTCTGCAATAGTTGTTTCAAGTCAGAAAAAGACACCTTCATTCACGTCATACATCATGATATACAAATAATACATCGCAATTCATGAAAGTGTCTTTATCTGCTTGAAGAAAATATCACAAATTAAAGTGATTAAAAATCTATCAAAATGTATTTGCCTCAATTTTCTCGATTAATTATCAGTAGGTCTGGCAATTATAACTCATTGCCTATTAATCCACCCAACCCACTAATTACCCAATCCAACCCAACCCATTAATATTTTTGGGTTGAAGCGGGTAACCCGTTTCGACCCAATAATATTAATGGGTTGAGACGGTTCGGGTTAAAGCGGGTCAGAACCATTGTCCGTTTCAACCCGTTTGTATTTGGGTTCTAAAGGGTTTTGACTTGTTTCAACTCATTACCTATTCTAACCTAACTTAACCCACACCCAATTGCTAAACCTAATTATCAGTGACCACACTATCTCAAGCCCAAATTGTAACGGGCTTAATTTGGGATCAATCCTCAATGGTAGATTAACAAAAATACATTAATACAGAATGTCTTTTTTATCAACTCTACCAAAAAAAAAAAAAAACATACATAAAAGTTTAATCTGAGTACTAGCATTATACTTACTCCCACACTTCTTTCCAGCGGGTCTGTTTTTGATGTTGCATCGCTTTGGAATCGTGATGGCAATCGCAGGCTTTATTCCAGCCTGCTTAGTCAAAGGCGACAGAAGAACGGCACAGAGGCATCTAGGGGCAGTCCTGATCAAAGCATTTACTTTCGTGCAACACATTGGTGGAACTTTAGCCCTTACGTTTCCTGCAGCGCTCAAACACGGGCTCAAGCTAATGGCAGCGGACTGAATAGGGGTCTTTCCACACTCTCCAGCCCCATGGGCTTTCTGAAGAAAAGCTTGTGTTGTTAACAAGTAAAAAACAAGACCAGTCACAAAGCAAAAATGTGTGTTACTGTTGAAGGCCATACTTATTTTCTTAAGCTCAGAAAGACGCTTCTTTTCTTTTGTTTGTCTAGGACATGTACTAATGGGAATGAAAGAGCCCATGCATGTATAAATAGTGGTTGGAAAATGGCAAATGTTAAATGTTAAATGTGAAAGGGCAAATTAGAGGATGGTGCTTTCGGATTAGTGGGGTGGTTGGGGGAAACGTGGAGGATCTTTGTGGTTTATGTAGTTTATATATTCAGGGTGTAATGATTTTAGGCATATTGATGGGATTATTCCACTAGCAAGAGGTGTGACACATAAGGGTTTTCTTAGTCTGCTTTTCTGGCCTGAACTATTGTTGGGCATGAGGCATGTAACATTGAAGCGTAGCTGAGTTGTTTATAGAGTTTAGAGGTGTGTTTAGTATACGGAGGATTTTAGGTTGCATTTTCAGTTTTGAATTTGATGACTAAAATAAAAGTGCGTGAGAAGTTGATATATAGGATGCAAGGAAAGAAAATGTGAAAAACAAAAAATTAAAATCCTAAAACCTTGCACATGAAACAAAACTTGATCAACGTAAAATATATATATAAAAATTAGATAACAAAGTGAACTAGGCAGGCAGCAATCAGCAATTTATAAATGAGAATGTATTTTGGCGAGTTTTGGAAAATTGCATACCTTTCCATTTCACGTTATTTTATATAAGGTAACGTCCACTAATGATTGTGGCATAAATGCACATATTTTGAAAATTCCTCCATTAAATATAAATGGAGAGTTTTTTGACATAAAACTTAGTTTTTAAAACCGATAACGATCTTGATTCATATTTAGCAAAATGACGATTAAAAATAAATAATGGTCATGTCATATGACCAAAAATATTTTTATCGGGTATTCATGTTTAAGTCAAAGTTCAAAGAATATCTCCCGAATTAACTGAATCCTTTTTAACTCATGATTCAAACAATCTTGGAGCCAAGGTCTTGAATGGACTAAGTTTTGGAGCTAGCTTGAGCCAGACCAACTACCGAACATGTCATTGGTGGAATGGTGGGTATGTGACTTTATTGTTAAGCTTCTCCACATATATGTGGGAGCATTAGCATTGAGTGTACATTTGGACACTTCAAATTTTGTTTGCTTTCTCCCAAAAAAATTTGCTCCCCGTTTCCGTCAAACAATCCATATTTGAAAGTCAATAATGCAGAAAATCGAGAGAAGTTGATATGCATTGAGTGTACATTTGGACATTTTATTAATTAGGTTCGATTTTGTGCATTGCCATGCAGAAAATCCGCATACACAAATTAGATTCACGATACATAAATTGTATTAGATTTGTGCATTACGATGCAAAATTGATACATAAACTAATACTTTTATAAGCACGTGTTCAATTCATTAAGGGTATCTTTCGCCTCCAACTATATCTTTTTTCCGATTTAAAAAAAAAAATTTATAGTGAACTAAAATGGTTGAAAAGCCCTAAATTTCACACAAGTAATTAGCTGACCACACATTTACTGTAGCGCATATATTGGAATTGAACATAACATATTAGCAAATTATTATTTAATATTATTTAATTATGTTTTAAGCTGCTCCCTTCGTTTCAGACAAAAAGTCTCCGTTTAAAAGTCAATTTTTTTAAGAAAATAACACTATTAGTAGTCTATTAGTTATAAAATAACATTTTTATATCTTAATTTGTGAAAGTTAACTCTTTAAGTGAAATATCTCAAAATAGAATATTTGATTCTTTACTCGAAACGGAGGAAGTATAATAATATAATTATTTAAATAATATTAAGAATTCAATTAATTTAACATTTTTTTGGATTTTATAAGAACAAGTAAAAAAATCATAAATATTTGGTCTAAGTTTGAACAAGTTAAAAAATAAAAAATAAAACAATATTTTTGTCACTAAAGTATTATTATTATTTTTCCTTCTTAAGAGTTGTTATTAATTGGTGGGAAGTGTTATGATTTAGGGTAGGGATGGCAAAATATGTGTTATGGATAAATGGATAATAGACTATTATCCATGATTAATAGTCTATTATCAATTTATTCATAACACCCATTTTACCACCCTAATTTAGGGTACTAAAATTTTGAGCTAGTTATTAACGAAGTATCTCCGTAATTCAAAAATCGAAAAACTATACACTAGAGGTTACTTTGGTAACGTGGTGCTTAGATTAATTGACATGTAGAACCAGACATGCTAAAAATGAGCAAGGCCTCCATCTTTTTTTAATCTAAATTCAATCGCAAATGAAACGATCGAGTTAAGACAATACTATTTTGTTTTCTTTTTATTACTCCCCCCGTTTTAGACAAAGAGTCACTTTTCTATATTCATATGTTTTATTTAAAGAGTATGTTTTCAAAAATTAATGTATAAAGTATTATTTTATTATTTATGAATTACTAAAAGTATCATTTTTTAAAAAGTTTGATTTTTAAACATACACTCTTTGTCTAAAGGGCCGAAACAGAGGGAGTAATTATTTGGGTGATAATCGAACTGGTACCATGCAGTAGAATTATAACAGCAAAAGTCTATCATTATTTTTTTAAATCTCTACAGTGCACTTTTGGGAGAAAATGACGAAAATATCATTAATAAAGGAAAGCGCACACACAAAGTCATTGTCCCAATTTGTGCGTCAGTCAAAAAAATTTAGGTGTCGCTCAAAAGCCACTGCCTAAATTTGAGTGTCGCAATGCAAAAATTGGGTTTCGCAATTAAAAAATTAGGCATCAATAATTATTTTTTTGCATCGATCAATACAAAAAGTGATATTTCTTTTTGACCCGTAAGTAGATGAAAAAATTAGGCAAGATTAGAAAAATAAATTGAAGTCTGTCAGCATATTAAAGAAACGATGTCTAATTAATAACACCGAGACATGACGTTCATGTCTACACAATTTGAGCATCGTTGCCTCCAATTTGGGGTCATTGAACGCATTGCCTCAAATTTGGGTGTCGTTGGGGTTCAATTTGGGACATGGTGAAAAACATGTGACTTATAAGTTCCGTCACCTCCATTGATGTCACCATATGCGTTGCCTCCAATTTGGGGATTTTGTTGCCTCTAATTCATAGGGGCGTCAACGACGTTGTCTAATTCATGCATCGTAATCTTCATCATAGCCTTCATTACCATTTGGGCAACAAAGATTGTTTTTATTATGCCTCCGACCTACCTTTTGGCATGTTCAAGTTTGATTATGTGATCAATTTGGGCGTCGTTGCATCTAATACTTAACAACTCTCATGATGTCATGTCAATGATAAATAACAAGAATCCAGGTGTCATTAATCAGAATTGACATATTAACCCATTTAGCACCATAATTAAAAGAAAAGGAAAAATATTAATAACTAAGAGAAATTGCGGGTCGGTTCAATTTTTTCAAATATTTATTCGTTCTACTCTTTTTTTTTTTTAACTGTTAAAGTCTATTTTTAAAATATTGTTCCTATAATACTCATTTTCAGATAGCTCTATAAATTTCTTATTTTTCTCCATTTTGCTTCTTTTCACTCGCCGTTGAATTCGTTCGCTCGAAGAAAGTATAAAGAGAAAAGAGAATTGAGAGTTGGGTGGTGAAAAAAAAACGGTGGTTTTTACATATCTGTTTCTTCATCACCCTAGCTAACTTCTCACTCTTTTACTTATACATATCATGTTCTTCTTCTTAATCTTTTTCTTTTTCTTCTTCTTCATCATTGTATTTGTGTGATTCAAAAGAGAATTATTTGTGTGATTTGTATTGCTACGCATGTAAAGTGTTCGATGAATTACATAAATATAATATTTTTTCGTTATTAGACACTTTTTTAAGTTGGATACATTAATTTTGAATCGTAATGCATTGATTTTAATTTAAGATGCATAAAAGATCCATATATATTTTAATCATTTGTTGAATATGTACCGGAAAGAAGGTAGATGGAGGGTTGGTTTCATAAATATGAAATCACAATATCTTTGGCAATGTGATGCATCAATTGGATTAGATAATTTACAAATTTATGCATTGTGGTCAAATTGGATTAGGTAATTTAAATTGATGTATTCGCGGTTTAAAAATTAATACACTGAGTGAATGATCCGTAGCGTGCATTTGATTCATTAAAGGTATTATAGTGTTTTCATCCACAAAAATATTTTTTCAATTTTTTTTTAAAAAACAATAAATTATAACGATTGAAAACTTTGAGAACGAGACCAACCTGAATCTACACTAAATAACTACCTACAAACTAACCAAATGGCAAGCTTCATTAAAAAATTAAGGGGAAAAAAAGTGCCCAGCCCATGCAAAATGGAAAAGGGCATATCATATTTCTCTTTAAAAATATCAAAAATACCCACGTGGCCACATTCCATCATGTAAGGAAGTCACAGGCAGCACAATTTTAATAACTAATTGAAAATAAAAACCATATCCACTCGTGTGAGCTTACTCAGATTTGATCCATTTTTTTGAAAAATGATAATTGAAAATAGCTAACTAAAAAAATACCATTAGGAACAAATATAATATAAAAGATATAAATTTTTGATATTTTCATACGGTCTCCTAAATTTATTTCTTAAAAAATTGAGAAAAAATGGCTTCTACTCTAAAAGTACTTACGAGTGAGGGTTTGAGGGGAGAATTCGATGGTGTGAAGAAGTCGACAACGCCTATTGAACGTTTCTAGTGTTTGCTGGAAATTGTTCAAATCTAAAACGATATGAGAGATTGAAAATACTAAAGGTATAGAAGCCTTTTGATTTTAGACTTTCTACAATATAGTACAATAGACAATATGATTTCTTATTTAGAATAAACGGTAAAATCTAATCATGATTTGGTAGTTTGGCTTGACAGTTTGGTTCGGTTTGACTCGACACGACAAGTCATACCGCAAACCGAAGAGAACCAAACGGTTAAGTAAAAACTCTAGCTGAGCTGAACCATTTAAACCATAAAATCAAACAAATCACTTGGTTCGACTTAGCTCGGTTCTGTTTGACAACTTGATGTCTCAGATTGACACCATTAATATTCACAATTGAACAAACTCATATCGCAACAAGATGGTGAAAACAAAACTTTGCAAAAATCAAAAGTCCCGAAACCCTTTGATAGTTTGAATTCGAATGATTTTCCAACTAATTTAACAGCAAATAAAAAACATTTGAAACACTGAAAAACAATGTTCAGATGATTCAACACACATACAACTAGAATTTTGAATTCCTTATTATCCTAATTAAAGATACCAGTTTGATTCAACACACTTTGAATTTTGATACCAGTTTTGAAATCAATCGGTCCTAAAGCCATAGATCACATCCCTCATAAACACAAGCCTACTTGAATCCATGAGAAAGATCGTCTCTTTAGGTTATGCTTCTTAATGATTGTCCCTCAAGTTATGCGCCTTCAATTGATTTGACATTATTACCAATTAGGCCACTATATAATTGATAATTAGCCCCCGCATTCTCTCTAGTCTTTACACATGTTTAATTACAACTCCATGCTTATTCTAAGATTACTCAGTGATGAGATTCATAGAAACTCAGAATTGCTTCAATAAATTGATCAAGACTGGAAACATAAAGGGGGCTGGCTGTAATACTACCAAACTATGAGGGTAGCTGGTGTTAGTAACTAGGTTGTTAAGTTAGTTAATCCTTTTTCTACAAGGATTATATTTCTAGTTCTTTTTGGTTTATGATTCTTCTAGTACTCTATATATACATATCTAAATCTCTCTTCAATGCAATGCAATAATAATACAATTCAATACAATTATTATCTTCTCTTTTTTCCGCAAATTATCATGGTATCATAGCTTTGATTCATATCCACAATTCTGCTCAATATTGCTTCACAATACAGAAGGTAAAATCTTGATATTGTTTTTCCTTTTTGTCATAATGTTTGAATCAAAGAAGGATACTATTGAAATCTCTAAATCCAAAGATAAAGAGGATTCCTCAACTGATATCTATGATCTTCCATAACTAACTCTCCAACTGCAGTCTAGCCATCCCTTATACCTACACCCCAATGATCATCCATGCATAAAGCTGGTAAGTGAAGCCCTTAATGATACAAATTTTATGCAGTGGAAAATCTCTATCACCAAGCTCTATCTACCAAAAACAAATTAGGGATGGTCAATGGATATAATACAAAGCCATCAAAACCAGTCTAATTACATTCATGCTTGGAATAGATGCAATAACATAGTTGTGTATTGGTTATTAAACTCTATTAACTCCCAAATCAGACAAAGTGTTGTATACTTTACAACTGCTTATAAAATATGGGAGGACATTATGACTAGGTACACACAAAGTAATGCTCCAAAAATCTTCCAAGTAAGGAAAAATATAATGCTATGTTCTCCAGGTAACTTAAGTATAAGTGCCTAATTCCCCAAATTCAGAGGCCTCTGGGATGAGTTGTCTAATCTTATGCAATTACCCAAATAGGCCTGCAACTGTACCTATGGTGCTACTGCACTTCAAGAAGAGTATGAGCATGTCTCTAAACTAACTCAATTCCTCATGGGATTATTTGATACATATACTGATATAAAAGGGCAAATCTTAAGGATGTCATCCATCCCTTCTATCACCAAGGCTATCTCTATGCTATCACAAGAAGAAGGCCATAAGCAGTGATTACCCTCACAATGCTCCCACTCCTACTGTTTTAAATAGCAAAACCAGTGGTCAAAATATCAACAACTACAACAACAAATCTGCAAAGGGTAAACACGCAAGAAACAACCAATCTAGTACATCAAAGGGAAAATTCATGGTTAATCCTACTAACATAATTAGAACACTTGAACAAGGCTTATTTCCATCTTTGCGTTTTTTAGTTTTTTCTATTCTCTCATAGCTTTTTTTTTTCCCACTGGATATGAGATTGATGTTTAGACTTTTGAAACTCTCTTACCCCCTGCGATTTCTACTTGCGGTCTCTCCGCTTATGATCACAATTATCAAATGGCCGATTGTGGACCAAGCGTCTTCAAGAGAGTGGAATTGAGTTCCTATTGGATTTCAGAGATACATATGATCTCCTAAGTTTTAAATTAGCTAAAATTATTACAGGTACCTTTTCTCAAATTTATAATCCCTCTACACCTGCGGTTTTTTTTTTCAATCGTTAAAGTCCATTTTCAAAATATTGTTCCTAAAATACCCAGATCGTCTTTTCCACAGCTCCGACCTACACTTTGGAGTTCAAAAATCACGATTGTTGCGGTAACAAAACTGTGATCAACCTGTTCATTGTGTATTGCCATTATCGCATCATGTGTAACTCATATGCACAAAAAATGAGGGCAATCCAGTCTTTTCCAATTATAAAAATGAGCCAGTTTGGGTAACATCATCAAAATAGGAAGCCATGGATAACATCATCAAAATAAGGGGGTCATGGATAACATTATCTCCAATAATACTTGCTTTTTCTCTCTCTACTCCCTTGTCTTTTTCTTCTGCTTTGCTGCTTCCCTTCTTCCCCAACCCAGGTAACTCAAATCTAGTTATATCAATTTGGTGTTCAAAGAATGGTTCCATAACTAATCCTTATCGACAACGATTAATTGAGTTTCTCACACTTCCACTACTACCCCTTCTCACCAGTACGACTACGACTACGACTGCCTCCTCACTGCCCTCTCCACCCCCCTTTTGCCTTTCCCACATCAAACAAATCCTCCACCCCTATCTCGACCGTCCAACTTCGTTCTCAGCAATATCGTACTCTCCTTCTGCACCCCCTCTCAATTCCTCAACTACCCTCTCTTCATTTTCATTCAAAATATTACTGAAGGCGTTGTCTTGAGTTTCGAGGTTAAGGGAATTTAGGGAGCTTCATGGATTGGCTTCAAAATTGGGTTTTTATTTCGACCCCCTTGTTGAGACGAGTTTGGTGGGTATGTATGCGACTTGTGAGGAAATTGGCAACACACGGTTGGTGTTTGATAAAATGTCTCACCAAGACATTGTTACAAAGACCTGAAGGGAAGGGATGGGAGTGATGAGAGGGAAGCCAACTAGAGCAAAACCTTTGACATCAAATCAAGCAGAAGATGTTCTTCTTGTTCTTCCTTTGATTCAAACGAACCCCACATGCCTCAAAGAATGTCTCCTCTGTTAGACCTATGATTCAATTCAAACTTGGAGTTAAGTACATGCTCTGAGTTACCTAGGTTGCGGAAGAAAGGGAGGGAGCAAAACATAAGAAAAAAAAACAAGGGAATAGAGAGAGAAATAACAAGTATTGCCGGAGATGTCAAACGCGTGTTCATATTGGGTTCCAAAACTCAACCGCACAAGAACAAAATTGAGTTCCAAAATTTTAATGGGAGATGATCTGTGAAATAAATTTTTTTGTAAATAATAGTGCTCAAGTTCTGAAATAAGTGTCGGAAAAGATGAACGACATTAGGTATTAAAATTTTCACATGACCCCCTATTTTGACGATGTTACCCAAATTGGTCCATTTTTATAATTGAAAAAGACTTATTTATCCTCAATTTTTGTGCATGTGAGTTAGGCATGATGCGTTAATGGCAATACACAAAGTTCAGGGACGAACGGTAAATTTAACCGTAAACTATTACTTATCTATACATATATAAAAGGAGAGGAGCATGATTTGAAAAGTTCCTGTCAAAAGTGACTTTCCAAATTTAGAAACACTTCTAATTTATATATACGTCCCTTTTTACATTGGAAATTAAAAATATAAAATGTCATTATTATAGTTGATTGATTAAATGATTCCAAAACTTCTTCATATTCTTATTTAGTATATTAAAAAAATATGCATAGTAGAAATATGAGAGATAACAAAACTAAGTTTTTTTGTCAATTTCTTTGCATCAATATCCAAGTTAGGAAAAATAAATATGGAATAAAACAACGATTTTGAAACTAAATCATATACACACACTTTGAAGTAAAACTAATTCACAGACAATCAGTTAATAATAATATCAAGATCTGACAATTTTTTTCTATATTTCATCATAACCAAAGTTATTATTGTAAAATATATATATATTTATCGAGATAGGACCAATTTTTTGAGACAGCTAGCGACATGTAAAACAATGGAAACCCGATAATTTCTAATTTTTTAGTTACTTATACATGTTAAAAAATTAAGATATAAAAAAAGTACTGATGACGAAATTAATCAACACTCAGATCAAATTTGTTTGTTAGTTGAACTAAATCACGAATTAAAATTAATAAACGAGTTTTGAAGTTAAACAAAGTTTTTGAAATATTTTTGGAAATAAGAACATACCAATAAGTTTCCGGTAAGTCGGTGGTTATAGCTTCCGTCGCCGGACTTTCGTTAGGTGGTAACCTTGAGGTTTGTCATCGCTGCAAAAAAATACGTTTTTTTTTTTTTTTTTTGCAATGTGTGATGAAACTAGGGTAAAAGTGTTTTCTTTTCGTGTATATGCATCAACTAAAACAACGTGGTTTTATGAGTGTTTATCGGGTCGCGGTCCAAAAATTATCCATAGCACGGTTTAAACCAAATTTTCTGATATATATCCATCGATCGTTTGAATTTTTGGTTCATTTACCTTGATCCATCTCCTACATTTTATTTTCCTTGGTTATATACTATTTTAATTATTTTTTCTTTATGTCTGATTTTTAAATTGAACCATAATACTTGAATTATTTTATAAAAATTATCAATTTTGAAAAGTGTTGTTTTTAAGGTTTTATGATAAAACATGTTAGTTTATCACAAACAATTTGCCCTTTGTCTGATATTATATGCGCTATCAATTTTTTTAACATTAATATAACTTTTATTTATATATATTTATTTGTATATTTTTTTAATACCGAAAACACATGAGTGAATTTAAATTTTGTTGAGACTTCAGAGTAGTGAATGAGAGAAAGTGAACCTCAATTCTATTGTTTAGAATTAGAATTATAGGCTTCAATGTAAATTTTATTGTTTATATCCAGAAAAAATATTAGAATTTAAATTGAACTGAAATTCTTAATATTTTTATTCTATAAATTGATTTTTTTTCTCCAAAGATAAAACATTTTTAAACCTAAAGACTATTGATATTATTTTTAAATCACTGTCTAATATAACATTCCATTTGAAAATATGTTTTTGCTTATCATAAGTTGGATGTAGTTTTGTCTAGATTTACTATAGGTTATTTATAGTTGCAATAGTCGTACATGTTGAACGAAAATTATTATATATAAAAAATATTCCAAAATTTATATTATTTTTTTCAAATTTATAGGGTTTTCTATATTTAATTTTACTATTTATTTTGTTAATATTAAAAAAATTAATTATAAATTATTTAACTTTAATTTAATATATAATTTTATATATATGTACAATCCGTGCAACGCACAATTGTATCACTAGTTTTCTATAAAAATCCAAAAACAGGCTGTCTTTTTCAAAAGTTTCGTCCTTGGTCACTTCAATCCTCTTCAAACTTAAAAGTGGGTAATTAAGGGAAAAAAGAAGAAGCAATTCTTTATAGGGTTACCTTAAATTACAATTTTCTGTAGTCCATACAATCTCTTTATTATTTGAATATTATCTTGTCCATATTCATTCTCTCTCTCTCTCATAGATATAATTATCCAAAGAAATTTTTAGTTTGAGTTTAAGGCTCCGTTTGTTAAAAATACTTTTTAGAAAATAATTTTTAAAAAATAAAAAGATTTTATTTATAGGTGTTTGGTAAATCTTTTAAAATATGTCGAAAAATAGTTTTGAGTGTTTGATAACCACACAGAAAATGTTATGAAAAATAATATATGAATTCAGACAAAAAATATATTTTAATATTAATGCACATATTGAATACTCTCTCCGTCCCAAAATTATTGTTATGCTTTCATTTTTCGTTCATTCAAAAATAATTGTCTTGTTTGAAACTTTCGTTTTTACTACAACATTTTTACCACTTTACCCTTACTTTTTATTCTTATTTTAATTTTGGGCCACATATTCATGAAATTTAAGGGAAACCACACACTATTCTAATATTAATAATTCAGTCAAATGTGTTTTTTTTAATTGTGCGTCAAGTCAACCCAAACGATAATTTGGGACGGAGGGAGTATAAGATAATGTTGAACTTTAAGTAATTTTCCTTTAGTACCAACGAGCTCTAACTCAACTGGTACTGCTCACTTCTCCTAACAGAGAGGTCGGGTGTTCAAGTCTCACAATAAACACACTGGACTTTACAACTCTCAATAGAGAGGTCGGGTGTTCATGTCTCTTCAGATGCACCGTTGTTGTTCAAGTCTTACCCAAAAGCCTCATTTATCTATTCACTTATCTTAACGGAAAGGTTGAGTGTTCAAGCCCTACCAAAGGCACATTGGTACTTCACTACTCTCAACCGAGAGGTCGGGTGTTTAAAGCCTCACCAGAGGCACCATTTGTTCGAGTCACACCAAAGACATCATATATATAATTGTAACCTTTCAAGGCATTAAAATAATAAAAAATTAAGGATTGGAGTACGGTCTATGTCCCCTCCAACCTTTAAAAATAAAAAATAAAAAAAATGAGACAAAGTATAACTAATTTTAAGAAAGTAATTATCCTTTAGTAACCCTCAATTTATCATTTGTGGTATTAAATCAATAAGGTGGAGAATTGATATGAAAAAAAATGTTTTAAAAAGAAAATTGATAATCTTTGAGACGTCCCTAAATAATATTGTTGACACTAATTTTAACGTAGTGAGTTTCGATTAATTTAAAATTATAATTTATAAATAGTGTGCACAAACTCCATTTATATTTCTAAATAATTTATTTGTTGAGTAAAATATTGTGTGTGTATGTAAATATGTGTAATTGTGAAAGGGGCGGAGGGATGCTCGAACATTTGAAAAATGATCGATTATGGAAAATAAATCCGTAAGTCATTTTTCAGAAAAGAAGACTTCATTTTCTGTTGACTCGAAAGGTTTTTACGTTGACTACATTTTTCTAAACTTACCAAACACGGAAAAATGAGGAATTTTTTTTCTAGAAGTCACTTTTCGTGAAACAAACAAAGCCTAAATGTCGTGTCTATTTCGTATTTGAGCTTAAATTTTTTGTTTTGTAATTATTGAAAAAAAAAGTAATATCGATGCAAAAAAATTGGTGGAGCCAAAGAGAAAAAAAAACTATAATTTCTTTTTAAAATGATCAAAAAAATTCACTTTTTAATCTTTTTAATTATTTTATCCCTGATTACTTTAATTAATATGATCTACTCATATATTTGAAAACAAATTATCTTAATATTTTAAAAAATATATACATTATCTTTAGGCGAATGATATTACAAGCTCGATAATGTGTTATTTCTACAAGAATAAGTGTTAGAGTCGTTGGATAGTTAAGTTGATGATATGAAATATCAATGTTCTTAATTAAAAATATGTTTTTAAAGTTCCAAGTAAATTTAAGACCAAATTACTATTTACTCCCTAAAGTATCCACCTAATCCTACTTTACTATCCAACCTACATTTTGTGTCATTTGCATGTCCAATGTTTCTATTTTTCCCAGTGTACCCCCTAGATGTTAATAGCGTTAGAAAACTAACAAAATTATAAATGTAATTCATACTAGAATTCCGTAGCCGTACAGGGTGGCAATCTTTACTATCGTGGTGTGTTCGTGCTTCATTATCGTGTTTTCATGTTATATATCTAAGTTGTATTAATTAAGTTCGGAACCCCTTTACAAACCAGTTAATTAATTAAGTTGTATTGTACAGTCAATTAATTAAGTTGTATTGTACAGTTAATTATCAGGCTTCCCATCTCCATCAAATCTCACTTACGTCACTCAATTTTTTTTTCACTAAATTAAAGATAAAACAAACCCATAAAAATGAAGATCAAACTCTATGAAAATGAGAAATTTGGGTCAAATTTAAGGGAATCTGCCAGTATTTACGCTTTCCATTTTCTCTCTATACGAATATCCTCTCTCTTTCTTTTCCTCCAACGGCTGGCGTATCGCGTGAAGAAAACATCTACATGGCTAAACTCGCCAAACAAGCCGAACGTTACGAAGAGATGGTAGAGCTCATGGAAAAGGTTGTCGCCACCGCAATCGGTGGCGAGGAACTCACCATCGAGGAACGCAACCTCCTCTACGTCGCCTTGAAGAACGTGATCAGCGTTCGTCATGACTCGTGGCGGATCATTTCGTCGATCGAGAAAACAAGGCTCATGTTGCCATGATCCGAGACTATAGATCTAAGATCGAGTCGGAGTTGTCGTCGATCTGTGACGGCATCTTGAAGCTACTCGATTTGAAGCTCATCAGATCGACTTCAAGGGGTGTCTCGAATGTGTTTTATCTTGAAGGGAGATTATCACAGCATCCACGTTATTCAAATTCTTAAGTAACTTTTTAGTTAGATTTTACTGTCACTTGTATTTTTTTTTCTTCACCCATTTTAAAATATATCTTTTTATTATATAATATTTTTATATTATTTCTTACATACAAAAAATTAAATTTAATGCATCTCAATAAAAAAAATTCATGTGCCCCCTCCACCAAAACCTCACACATATTTACAGGAAAAGTTAAGAAGATATCTTATGAAAATTTTTAGCTAAGAAATTTTTTTTCTCTCTTCTCCTAAGAATAAAGCTAAAAAGTTTTACTATTATTGCCATTTGGTATCTATATTACAATAGAGGTCATAGTCGCACGTTCGCAATTGACTTGGGATAAAAAGTGGTGAGATTTACTGTTTTACGGTGATCTAACGATATACATTACTCCCTCCGTCCCTAAATAATCGTCTGGGTTGACCCGGCGCACAGTTTAAGAAAAAATAATTGACTTGCTTATTTATATTGGTTTAATGTGTAGTTTCCTTTAATGTCCATGTATATGTGGCTCATAATTAAAGTAGAATGAAAAAGTAAGGGTAAAGTGGTAAAAGTGATGTTCTAAAAAGGTAAGTTTTAAAGTGAACAATTATTTTGGGACGGACGAAAAAGGAAAGGAGGACGATAATTTAGGGACGGAGGAGTAAAATTTTACCTTCACGCGTGCGGGGGACAGTTACAACCTGCAACTCGGTCACCACCTTTTCAATTGTGACCTACGTCTTCAGCCTCATCCCTTTCCAAACCCTTTCATCTGGCGATCCATCTCCAAACCTTTCATCCTCATTTGGAATAGCTCTGCAAAACCCATCCCTCCCTGTCCAATTCCTCCATTCTCTCTCTATTTCTTTTTCTTTCTCTCTCTCCAACCGTCGACCGCAAAGCTCCAGCCGCCACAACTCTCTCCAAAAACCCATGTCCCAGTCTATGCGATATGCAATTTTATCTCTCCCATCATTCCATCAAAACCCACGTCCCACCTCATCGAAGGTAATCGTGGCCAAAGTATTTGTTGCGCTATAATGGTTGATGGCTGAGGAAACCTCGAGACATGAAGAAAATTCGAAAAAGCCTAATTTCGGAGAGTTCGATGTCGACGGAGTTTGCGAAGGCGGAGTTTGTGGGACCATTACTGAAATTGATTGTCTGTACTTTCTAGAGACCCGAAAGTTTAAGGGGATTGCCATGATCAGTTTCAAGGTAGGTATAAATTGCATATACCATTTCGGAGGTGTTGTTGCACTGATTTCTTAATAGTTTTTATATGCAAAGATTCTTTTATTTTCTTGGTGGAATTGGCGACTTTAATTTGATTATTAATTAGATTGAAAATTTTGGTTTACGATTTCTCTTTCTCTCTCTTATGTTGCGATGTTATTTCTTTCTTCTCCCTTTTCTATTTCAAAAACTTTTTTTTTCTTTTATGAATTCATCCAAGTCCTGCGCAGTCTTGTTTCTCCTTGATTAGCCGGGTAGTCATGTTTTTCCATGAACTGCTTCTATTTGCCTTAACCTGGCTCACATGTATATTAGTTGATTAATCTTTTTTTAGTTAATCTCTTCTCTCTGCGTTAATATCCACCTCCTACTCGAGGTTTAGTTTATGCTTTTTGAATTCAAGTTTGGGCTGTATTGGGGGCAGTTTCTGGTTTATTGGACTAATCTAGAGTTGGTAGTAGTAATGATTTTTTGAGTTTATCAGTTTGTGATTTCACTACTCTTACGCAACGCAAATTGCTGCGAGCCTGCGAGGAATTGTGCTGGCAGTTTGTTTGCCTTTGGGAATATTTGAGACTATGTTAAAGAGAAACTGCTCTTCATGATCTTAAGTAATTATTGTGAATGTAAATTATTGTGAGTAATAACTATCTTTGGGTGCCAAATCAAAGGAGTAATACCACTTCTCATATCATCAGTTAGCACATTTTAAAAAACTGATGCATTTTTTTGTTTTGTTTTTGGGCTTCACTTTTTTTCTTTCTGAATTGGTAATGGTGTCTTCAATTCTGGAAAAAAAATTCTTTTTTTAAATAAATTCTATTAACGTTATTCTGGAAAAAATTGTTTCTGCTGTATGAATGATGTTATGCTTATATATATATATATATATATATATATATATATATAAATTCTATCAACGTTATAAATTATATATAAACTGTGCCATAAACACTGCATTTTTTTAGATCGATTCGCAAACAATACGGTCATCTAGCTAGTGTCTTCTTAAATTCGCAAACTATATTCGAATTTGACCATCGTCCTAGAGTAAAGAACTAGTGACCTCCGTAGGGGTTGAAAGTCAAGGTAAGAGACCTACAAAGGTACTACTTGAAAGCAACGGCCTAGAGGGAGACTGAGAGATTCTTGGAGATATGATTCCAGTTAGCATCCGAGTGAATGAAAGGGAAGGCCATCAGATGATAGGAGGGATTTGTGGTGTTAAAGGTCTTCTCATGTTGAGTCCACGATTCGGAGTGATTTTAGTTCGTACTTGACTTCATGTGCAGTCGTATATGGCTTTGAATTAGATATCAGTTGATAAGACTACTTATAGGAGGGGATAGTTGCATGATTCCATAACATAGTATTTACCGCGAATTTCTTATACATTTTCGTTATGAAGTGAAATTCTTTGGTCATTTCGTGTGTTAAGATCATCTATTATTTCTTTTTGGTTTATTCCGCGTTAGATTCTTTGTAGTGTAGAATTAGACATTCTGTCAATAAGGGTCTCAAGGCGTGAGGTGCTGATCCTCCAATTTGCGAGTGGGTAGGTGGTGGGGATTGTGCTTCCTAGCCCTTAGTGACTGCATTTCTCGCCGGCAGGGTGCATTTTGCACATCAGTGAAAAGGTTTTCCCATTTCAAGAAGAGTAAAGTGGAATAAGACAACTTCTAAACCTTCATTAGCATTTATTATGCTTTCTGTCTTCCTAGAGAAGGACCTCTTGAAAGATTAAATATATGCCACTATATTGTTAATATTTATTAATCTGTTGACGATTGAAGATTCTTTCTTCTCGAAAGAGCAAAAAAATAAGAAAAGATCAAGACTCATCATTAAGTTCTCCCTGTTCAAAGCTGGGAACTCAATGTGGCCCACTAATGCTTCTTAAAGAGTGAAGTTATTTTCGTTAGAAGGCCTAACAACCTTTTTTTACCATAATTTCAAACTTTTGTTTACTGTTATGAAAATCACTGATTTTTCATATGTTCGTTATTGATAATCAAGGTAGTTGATTTGTGGGTTTTAACACCACAAATTAGTAGTAAAGTAGTTGTTCTACTACTGGTGTTCGAACATGCACTAATTTGCATCCCTCTCCGCCGAAAACTGTAAGTTTCTCTTTTCCCAACTTTAATTTTCTGTTGGGTTTGAGTTTGATTTGGTTATTGATTTGTCTCTTAAAGAATTCTTCCAAGTTTTTCTGTTGATCTTATTTTAATTTATGTTTTGAAAATTTCTCTGTGTGTGTTCAATTTATGTTCGTGCCATTACATCAATATTGAAAGTGATAATCTAGTGAAAGTGTCGTGCCATTACATTTTTGGTTTAGTAGCAGTCTTTTTTCTTTTCTTTTTTGTTTAGAGCTCACTGAAATGTAAGTAGTTGGTTCCGAGGACCTCTTCCCCCCAAACCCACCGCCCCCCCCCCCTTTTTTATGTAACTCATTTAAGAATGTGTGTTTCTATCGTTAATCTGTTCTTTGAACTTTATGAAATCTTTTCAACATACTTTATCAATTTAGATGTTCTGTGATCAAGTTGATCTGTTAATTCTACGGACTTGAGAAGTAATTGGTTAGGCAGTAACTTACGTCTAATGTTAATCATCAATATATTACCAGACATGGGTTATGCAATACACAACACTACACTGGCTAAACATGTGATCACAAAGGAGCTGGAGTTGATAAAAGGAAAGGAGCAATTTCATGATTGCAGTAGATGGCATCTGATGGCTTAAAAATCTGTCTTTATGAAAAAGATTTACAAATGTACCTAACAAACTCAAACTCTTCCAATAAAATCAAGGTGCACTTGGATGATCCATTTTCAATGGATCTCCTACAATTCTACCGAATTGGCATGCAATTTTAATCCTACCAAGTTAAGATATTAGAATAACATTGGGTTTTCAATTACTGAAAACATTGTCCTTACATTCTTTTAGTTATACTTTTGGTGATCATGTTTCCTTACTTTTAAGCTTTTGGTTTGGTTCTTTGGACCCATTTTGAGATCTTGGGATCCCACTTTGAGCATCTTATCTTGCTTGGTATAACATTTTTTTGAATTAGATTGGAAGAGTTTATCAAAATAAACTTTGTGAGTTATTCTTAAGTCTGTGTGCCTTTTATGTGACTTGAAGATTATATACACATTAACCTCTCATCCTTATTGACAACCTATAAGATTTCTCATTCTTCATCTCTCTCTCTCTCTCTCTGTTCTGGGTTTTGCTTGATTGTTGATGATAGTAAATGTGTTATGGCATTGCCACTCAGTGGCGGACGCAGAAATTTTTCCAATCGGGTGCACAAATTTAATAAAGTTTACAAATCATAATTGTCTCTTACGCGTTTTCATATTTTGAAAATGTTTAATTACATCATCATTTGTAACACTTTTAAGCAAATCTTTTTCAATAAAACATACAAGACAATCATTTAAAAATTGATCATAAATTCGGTTTCGTAGATCCGTTTTGACAATATTCATTACAGAGAAGCATCTTTCCACGCTTGCTGTTGCTACTGGAAAAATCAATGCGAACTTCAAAAGTCGACACACCAATGGGTACGACAAGTATTCCGTGTTTGCACAAGCAATGTTGATAGATCAACAAGCCCCTCCAATCTACTAAATCTGTCATCTGATCGCAAATCTATAATATATGTCTCTAGTTGATTTTCAAGCATCATACAATCAACTAGAGAGAAGTCATCCAGATAAAACTCAGCCATTTTTACCAATTTTGCTATATTGAAATCAACAAAATCATTACTTTGATTCAAACAAGCAACACAAAGAAGCAACTCAGAATTGACCTCATTGAATCGATCATTAATCTCTAAAATTTGCTGATCCATAATGGTATTAAAACATTCTACACAATAATGAAAATCGTTAGTAATGTTTGTCTTACGCCGAAGACGGTGACGATTAACATATTCAGCATTCATATCCACACAATCAATCTTGTTCTCATTACAAAAACCAGTAATCTTGCCTAGAAGAGATTCTCATCCATCATTTCTTGCTGCTTGCAATTTCTGCCTAGTTACTTTAACAAGTGTCATAGCATTCAAAATATATGTATCTTTCCTTTGCAAAGCTAATGACAACTCATTTGCGAACGAAAGTACAGTCAGCATCAATTGCAAATTAAAGACAAACTCAAATAATTGCAAATATCCCAATAAACCAACTACTTGTGCTTTTTTCGATGAATCTGTAGCATCACACGAAACAACTTCAAGAACTTCAATAACAGAAGAAAACAAAGCAACCAAGTTCAATAATGATTTATAATGAGACCCCCAACGTGTATCTACAGCTCTCTTAAGACTTAATTCTTGATTTAATCCCATCCCCGTCTCAAGCAAACCACTCTCGATTCCTTCCGCCACTTTTTCTACTTGTTTTTGTCGAATAATGTCTTTACGCTTACAAGATGCTCCAACAAGAGTTAATTGAAGCTGATGAGCAAAACAATGAACATAATATACAGACGGATTTTCATTCATAATCAAAGTCTTCAACCCTCTGAATTCACCATTCATATTACTTGCACCATCATAGCATTGACCCTGAATTTTCATCAAACTCAAACCAATATCAGCAAACACATTATCAATAGCAGATTTCAAAGACAAAGCAGAAGTTTCCATCACATGCACAATACAAATAAACTTCTCTTGAACATTTCCACAAGAATTAACAAATCACAAAACCACAGCCATTTGTTCTTTTCCAGATGCATCACTAGACTCATCCACCATTAATGGAAAAAAAAATCATCTTTGATCTCTTCAATTATTTTTCGTACTATCTCTTGTGCAAAACAATGAACAATATCCTTTTGAATGTGAGGAGATATCATTTGACAATTTTTTTGAGCATTTCTCATAACAACTTTATGAACAGAATTGTTTTGATCAGCACAAAACTTAATCAATTCAAGAAAATTCCCTCTATTTAAAGAATCTTCGGTCTCATCATGACCACGAAAAGCCAACCCTTGGTTCAATAAAAATCTACAAGAATCAATTGAAGCACATAATCGAATTCGATAGTCATTTCTCACAATGTCTGATTGTCTATGAAGGGCAACCGCAATAGATTGTTTTTGTCTCATTAAATCCTCATACTTCTTTACCGACATATTATGATTACTATTTACCGCACCAACATGGACATCCAACCTTTCTTTTTTATTCCAAGCATAAAAGCCTTCACTTATAAATGCTTCACCACCACCTTTATTACTGATTTTATCTCTAAACAAATAGCAACACAAACAATATGCTTTATCTTCTTTCATGCTATACTCTAACCAATTAGCATATTGATCAAACTAATCCGAATTAAAACGACACAATTTAGTTCCCATTTGTTTTTGAGATAAATCATGGCCACGGGATTGACAAGACCCCTTCAACAAATAAGCTCTCCTAATTTCATCAATTTGGTTGGGGTTGTATTCAAATATCTTTTTACTTTCTGCGAGATCTGATGGAAGACTATTCAAATCAACTAATTCTTTCGTAGATGAAGTAACAGGAATAGACTGAGACCGTTGATTACCAACAGATGAATTACTGGATGCACTACGTGTTCCAAATTCTTCTGCTAGTTTCCGTTTATAAAATTTCTCCATAATCACTAAAACCAAATTCCTTCAAATCAACTACAATTTGGAAGTCTACACAAATTAAAAAAAAAAACTCATAAGTCAACTACTTCAACCCCCAAATTAAAATGCCATAATTTCATATTAAATAAATAAAATTTTCTTACCAAGATATTGAACACACAAATTTAGTAAATAAAGCAATATTATATAATATCATCTATCACAAATTCACAAATCACAATTCACAACAATTAAATAAATTAAATACTCAATTAGAGTTATTTCAAATTAGGGTTATTTTAAATCACAATTATAAATTTAAAATTCATACAATCATACTTTGATTTCGACAATTATAATTTAGAAATTCACAATCACAAAACAAATATGACATATTCACAAATCACAATTATAAAATATAAATTCATAATCACAAATCAAAAATCACAATCACAATTAACAATCCAAAAGTCAAAACTTAAAAGGGTAACTAACTGAGACTGAGTAAAGGCCAAAGGGAAAGGGTAAAGGGTTAAGGGGCTAAGGGAGTTAGTTAGGGGCTGACCAGTGAGGTCCTGAGGACCGTGAGATGTAGAGGCAAAGCAACAGGTGGATTGGAGTCTTGGAGAATGGAGATTGGAGTCTGGAGAGCCTCACTCGTCACTAGCGGCTGAAGTGCTGGACTCTGAAAGGCTGGATCTGGATCTGGAGTGGAACCGGAGGCTTGGTCGGTTGGTCAGCTTGGAGCAGAGAGGCAGAGAGCAGACAGAGACGGGCAGACGGCTGAAGCGGTGAAGCCTGATTCCTGAAGGCTGAGAGGGAGACTGCCGACTAGAGCAGTGGGTTTGGCTTTTGGGAAAAAGGTTTGGCTTTTGGGTTACAAATTTTCATAGGTAAGTAAAAAAAATTTCTTTTATTTAGGTGGGGGCAAATTGTATATATTATAACTAATTATTAAAAATTTTAAAAAAAATCCTTTAACAAAATTTTCTCCAAGTGGGGGCAACTGCCCCCAGACCCTTCCTTTTCTGTCTGCCACTGTTGCCACTACACCTGCCCATACCCGAATGAAACTGAAAAAGAAAAAGGAAGAATCAAATAGAATAACAAAAAAGAACTAAAGGAAGAATTAACACATACACATCTATTATTAGTGTTTTCCTAATTATTGGTTTGAAAATTTTATGGCTTTTAATTGCCAACTGTCATTAATGTTTTAATGACATGTTTAAATTAGGAAGTATAAGTTAAAGTTATTGACAAATGTCAAATTTTTAAACGAAAAATTATGTGCGGACATTCATTTCAATGTAATTTTGATATATATAAAATATAAAGAATGTCTCTCTATCACATTTAATCTTACAATCTCAATCGTTTTATCACGTTTTATTGAGATATTACGGTTTACAAGACGGTTTACAGTTATTATTTTACATTTGCGAAAATTAGTTACTCTTTTACTGAGATATTATGATTTTATAGTTAAAATTTTACGATTTTACAGTTTTATGGTTGCGAAAATTTATATTTGTATTTTTTAATTTTTAATGATTATCGTAATTAACTTAATCAATTTAATTTTTTTCCGACCGGTAATTTCGTATACAAATTTTAAAATTTTTGAAAAAAATCGTAAGTTTTGTAATTTGAAATATTTGTTTTTTTCTTTTTAATTGTTATCGTAATTAACTTAATCCATTTAATTTTTTTCCGGCCCGCAATTCATATACAAATTATTAATTAATCCCTCCGTTCTGGGCAAAAAAGTCATGTTTGAAAGTCAATTTTTTTTAAAAAAAAAAATATTTTTAGTAGTTCATTTCCACAGTATTTGCTTCATTTATTGATAAATTCACAAACTGGTGCCGTGTCATTGACACGGGCAAGAGTACTATAGTATACAATGGGAAGATATATCCTTAAATGGGTAAGAAGATAAAAGTGTGTAGGATGACAGTGAGACCCGGTTAAGAAGTTATGTAAGAATCTATAATACAATATAGCTCATAGTCGCACATGTGCAGTTGATTAAAGCTATTTAGGGGCTGAAATTGATTCCTTTACTGAGATCATACGGTCATTATCACTCCCCGAGTTCACATGTGTGAACGGCGGTTGAGCAACTACCCCTTCTCTCTTTCTCTCCAACACCCCCCACTATTCACGGTTGGTGGACGCTAATCCTTCCTCAACCAAACTCACGTCCCTTTTTTTCGATATTTTAATTAATTAATCAATTTTATGAAGAAAAAAAATTCGTAAGTTTTGTAATTTGAAATATTTTTTTTTTCTTTTTAACTTTCGTAATAATAACTAATAATCAATTTCAATTTTTTTGAAATTGAATCCAAATTTAATTTATGTCTAAGTTTTGAATATTTCTATTTTATTTTTTTTCTTTTTAATTGTTATCGTAATTAACTTAATCAATTTAATTTTTTTTCCAGCCCGTAATTTCGTATACAAATAAATTTTAAAAAAATCGTAAGTTTTGTAATTTGAAATATTTGTTTTTTTTAACTGTTATCATAATTAACTTAGACAAATTATAAGTAAATATTAATTAATTTTCACATTATCTGCTTTATTTATTGATAAATTCATAAACTGACGCCGTGCCATCGGCACGGGCAAGAGTACTAGTTCTTAGCTAAGAATAATGCTAAGAATATCAAAAAACAAACAATGGTGATGCTCTAATATTTATTTAGCTAAGTTTAAGACCGGATGACATGGCCTCGCCTGAACTTTTAAGGGTTCACGGTGAAAAAAAAAAAGGACTCTTAAAAAAATATAAAAAAAGATTTTTAGATAAACATTTTTTAGACTTTTAATTATTCAAAGTCTTGAAAATATGCAACACCAATAAAAATAAGAAAAATAAGTATTAAATAATTTTTAAAAACTAATATTTTACATCGATTTAAACAATTTGCAACCAAAACAATATGCTCAATTTTATTTTATTTTTGATTTTTGGATAGATATTTTCTTGGTAACATATTTGCACTACAAATTCAAGATAGTAATAAAACTTTCATTTTGTTTGAGATATTGTTATTATATACTGATGGTTATTTTAATTGCACTTGTACTTTCATTTAAGATTTTATTTTTAATGACCTAGATAAAAAGATTTGATGGTTAACTAACATTTTTTTTGATAAATTTAACTGATTCAAATAAAATGAAGATTGAATAACTCAAAACGTAAAACTTACTATTTTTTTAATAGTGTGGCTAGGTGGTATTGAGCCTACGATCTTGATATTATACCACTGTAAGTCTGTAACTTATGCATTAGGCCAGAAGAAAATTACTGAAATATGTTTATATTTGATATAATATATTAAAATATAATTGGTATATACATTTATATAAAATTAGGTCTCCTTGAATTTGGGGGGACCTGTACAAAGGCACAAGTTGCCAACGTCCAGGGTCGGGCTGGGATCTGAGAGGAAAATATCTTCCATTTTCTACCTCATCTAAGAAATTGTTGGCAAAAACTTATATAGGACGGTTTTACGGATCATAAATTCATAAGATGGATCCCCAAAAATGATGAAAATGAGGTTGATGGAACAGGTAACTCATCAATAAAGACCGCATGTTACCCAGTAAAACATGAGTCAAAATGTGAGAGAAAATAGACAAAAAATCTGATAAATGAGACTGAAACTCATGGATCGACCCAGATCCACCTACAAAGCTCGTGGGTCATCCAAAAGAAGGCTAGCCGCGTATGGTAGGTAGGCTAGCAAGCACATTAATGAGAAGTTTCTCATTTTGCTCCGGTGCTCCTCCTCTTTTAACATTTGGTGCCGAAATTTCATTCCTTCCAAATCTTGCAATTTCATCATCTGTTAGCTATGTTAGCTTAATTTGTCTTTAGATGTTTGACGGACCCTAACGGATTTTGACGAAATACTAAGTGACACATTTAAAGTCAAACGTGATACATTTAAAAGGCAAAAGTGATACATTTTAAGGTCAAAAGTGACACTGCAAAAGGAAAAAAAATTATTATAATTTTCATTAAAATACAAAGAAACACTCTTAATTCTAAAAAGTGACACTCTTACTACTAAAAAGTGATTCATTTAATACTAAAAAATTGACACTTCAAAACACACTTTTACATAAAGTGATACTTTCACTGTTTCACGCCAAAAAAGTGACAGATTTCATTTATAATGCAAAGTATCAATTTTCAAAGTAAAAGTTTACACATTTAAGATAAAAAGTAACTCATTTAAGGCTAAAAAGTAACATATTTAAAGGAAAAAATAATATTTTTTATTAAAAACGCAAAGTGACTGTAGACACCCCAATTTTGTACATCTGATATGTAATCCTGACATGAGATATCAAGACCTGTTAAACACTAACAAATGTCAAGTTACAGGGTTTAGATTGCAAAAAATGCAAAAGAAATGAAATGATGCATGAATAGTGAATGGCAAGGAGGCAAAGTGCCATAAATCAAAACAAAAAAGGAGTTTGCGCCACCCATGATGAATCTAGGCGCCACCCATGCTCAAAATGGGAGCCGCTGTAGACACCTCAATTTCGTACCCCTGGTATGTAACTGACATAAAATATCAAGAACTGTTAAAACTTAACAAATGTCAAGTTGCAGGAGTCAAAAATGCGAAAGGAAAAGCAGGATGCGCGAAACAGTGAACTGTAGGGGGGTAAGTGCAAAAATTTGAAACCTGGAAAGCTTGCTGGTGCCGCCAAAAGGGCCCATGGCGCCGCACCAAGTATGCCTTGGCCGCACCATGGGTTTCACTGTACGTTGTCTGAGAGATTGAAATGTACAACTTCTGAAGCGCAAAGTACAAGCGGTCGATGCACGGGAAACAAATTGAGAAATTCCTGCCGCGTCCCTCTCCACTGCTATAAATAGAGGCCTTCGGCTCCCAGTTTACGCACAACATTTCATCCGTGATTTTTGATCGCAGCGAAGCTCTGCTTCGTTTCTTTCAATATCAATAGTACGAGAGGTGCGAGATAGGTGAGTGGAAGCCCCTATAGCCTCCAAACCCCGTCCAAACTCTGCCAAATCAAAAAACCATAGGTTATAAGTGATCCCTAGCCTAGTTGTTAGGTATCCACCTCACATCTCCAGTCCAGAAATCCCAAAATAAGCCGTTACTTTGCCCGAGTAACGAGCTAAAAAAGTCAAAAATTAAGTCTAGGTTCCGCCCAACTAGAAAGGCCAAAACCTACCCAAATAAAGTTGTCACTCTGCCCGAGTTGATAAGCCCAAACTTCAAAAAATCAAGCAGTCATCCTGCCCAGTTCAATTCAAAACAAAAGACTCCTCTCCCTCGAAGGACGAGCGAAGACACCGCCGCTCTAAAAGGTAATACCTTTAAGAGCGTATTTTATTTCATTTGTACTTTTTGTCTTTTATTTATTTTTCAAAAGTTGTTATTTAAATCCGGCGCAATGTAGCCAATATAACCCGTTGTGCTGCCCGGATTAGATTAGGAAATATTATGTAAAAGAGCCGTTATAATGGCCAAATATTCTTAAATGTGTCTGTAATTATTGGAAGGAGACGGCTGCGAGTCCGTAAATAATGTAGCCACGAATGTATCTGTTTAAATTTCCCTTGTCAAAATAAGACCTTATTTATTTGCTAGATAAATATAACAATGAGCATATTTCAGCCAAAAACGTTTTGAGACCGAAAGGGCAAGTTGGGTGCCTAGCACCTTCCCAACTCGTAACTTAGCCCCCAAACCCGCTTTCTAAAATCTCTGGTTTTCTTTTCTGGTTTTCCTTTATTTTTGCCTTAAAATAAAGGTGGCGACTCTAAAACTTTCAAATCCAGTGGGGCCTCGCAACATTCCCTCTTTGCACTTTCCTGTTTTCCCCTAAAAAAGGGAGATACGGGAATGGAGGGGTGATGTATTCCCATATCCTGGTATCCCCTAAACAAGGGATAACTTGATGCGGGAAACTCATAGCTCCCATAGTGATCTGACTGGGCCATAAGGCTATTTTCAATAAATCCATAAGTGGGGGCGTCGCAATATCCTTTCTTGCACTTCTCTATTTTCCCCTAACGAAAACAGGGGAGAATGGGAATGGAAGGGTAATGCATTCCCATATCCTGTTATCCCCGAAATAAGGGATAACTTGACATGGAAAACCATTAGTTCCCATTTTGGATACAAAATCCACTCAAGGCAACCGAGGCACATTCCAACGTGCTAATATAGACAGCACTCCTCTCGCACTTTGGATTTCGTCTTCCCCTAAACAAGGGAGGGTGGAACGAGAGCAGTGGTGTCCCGCATCCGCACGTATGCGCACCCCTATCCAAGGGCGCGCGTGGCGCGGGTCGCACCCCGGGAACCTCACAGCCGCACCCACTTCCTATGGGGGCGGCACCCAAATAGTCCCCTGCACTGTTACGTTATGCTTTCGGTACTATCTCTCAAGCGCGTGGTATAAACCGATGAAGCACAAAAGAAAAAAATTAATGACGAAGGAATCCCCACTCCCACCTATAAATAAAGGTGTCCGACTTCAGAATTGAAGACGGAGAAAATTTCACACACTTCACACACCGCTTACACTTTACGCATATAGATCGTCCTGAGAGTTCCCCTCCTCCAAAAAGCCTCAAAGCTCCGTCAAATCTCCCCAGACACAAAACCAACCGGTCAAAGTGAACCTTAGCCTCACTGCTAGGATTCCACCCTATTTTCTCGGTTCAAAAATCTCAAAAAGAGCAGTTGCCCTGCCCGAATCCAGAGGCCAAATCCGCAAAAAACAAGCAGTTGCTCTGTCCGATTTCCGCCAACAACAAGCAAACAACAGCAAAAAGCAAGCTGTTGATTCTTATGTTAGATTTATATCTGTTCAGTACATTACATTAGTTTTATACTTCAGTGGCTAATCGGGTTGCGTATCGATTAGCGTGGCAACTGTGTATAGAACTTTGCCAAGTATAGTTTTTATAGGACTTTACAGGTTCAGCGGAAGACCTCTCCGCAAGCTTCACCGGAAGACATGCTCAAAGCTTACAAATGGTAGACCTTGTGTCCACCTGGTCTCTCATGACGTGTCCTATCCAGCAATGACTCATTGGATTAATTCAAACTTCCTGATGAATGTTTGAATTTATCTAAGACATTCCCTGACACATCAAACCCGCCGAAAGCAGCTTTCCGAAAAGCAGGAAGATTTTTCGCCCTGAACAGTGAAAGCAGGAAAAGCAGACTGTCACCTACTTTCTGCAACAACTCTTAGATCTGACATCTAGATTGCCCACTTTTCGAAGATCTCAGAAATCATTTCCTGCTCTATACATCTGTGAAGACGAATTTCTTGACTGACAACCCCATGCATTTAATGCATACATAAAAGAGCTGTTGAAGCCTTCGTCTTCTCCAACGGATCCTTTTCTCTGCACCTTCTATAAATACTGCCATTGAAGACTAGAGACACAGACACAGTACAGAATCGATCGAACACTTAAAGATTGCTCTAAAACTCCATAACTCCAAGTCTTACAGCTCAGTGCATTAAAGAGATCCTCAACAGATCTAGAAGTCCTCGTCAACAACAAGAAGACAAGCATCAACTTTTATTTCAATACTTCTTGTTGTTATTCATTCATTAACTATACTTCTGCACGAATTAAATATCCTGTATTTACAGATATTTAATTCTCTAGATCCCAAACACAAGTCAATATTTTGTACACGATCCATTAGGAATATTCTTTGTAATAAATCTAGTGGAAAACATAGTGCACTATTTAAATCCAAGGTTGACTGCCTTGGTGGTGGACGTAACACTCTTTATAGTGTGAACCATCTCAAAATACTTGTGTTATTTCATTACTGTTTGTCTGCTATTAGAAATGTTTAGTACTTTGATTATCTTTATCTGTTTTACAGCAGAACTTAAGTAACTTGTAAAAGGTCTACCGGTAGTCCTTATCGGCAGACCTGGAACAACTACCTTAAAGGTCTTCCGCTACTTCTATCTTTTCAATAGATTGCAAGTACCCTTCAAAGAATTTACTAAAAAGTTTTAAGTGTACAATAAGTTATTCAACCCCCCCTTCTAGCTTATTATTGTGCCCGTTGGGACCCACACAAGCAGTTGCTCCGCCCATTTCCCGGTGCCAGAAAGCAACTTTCAGAAGCAATTACTCTGACTAAAGCACACTCAGTGACCGAGGCGTATTCAACGCGCTTTTGACAACACTCTTTTTGCACTTTTAATTTCGTTTTCCCCTAAACAAGAGAAGATTGAATGAAAAGAGTGATGTCTTCGCCGAATTTCGTGTTCCCCTAAAAAGGGAGCGCGAGATACAGGGAAATCACAGGGCACTCACAGTGGCGACTCTGTTGGGGACGTCGTTTTTATTATAAAGAAAATAAAAATGGAGGGCTAGACTCATTTTCATAAAAAAGAAAAAAAAACAGTTTTCTTTAATTTCTAGCTAAAATATGCTTATTATATTTCTTTGACATTTTAAATATTGCATTTTTATATATATGTATATATATTGTGCACCTAACTATTCACTTGCAGTAGTTTTGTTCCCAGTACCGTTACATGTATATCAAAAAAACAAAAAAAATAAAAAATATATATTTCCGGGCAGTATAACAAAAGGGGCTGGGGCTTTATTTTATTATTGTTTTATTTTGCTATATATATATCTGTTTGCTTTATTTATGTAGCGCAAAAAAATAATAAAAATAAATAAATGTGCATATTCTTTTATTCTGTCATATTATTTGTACATCTATACATGTTTGCATTTTCTTTCCTTTAAATATCAATATGCTTGTTTTTTTTTCTTTCTCTTCTCTTTTATATTTTATTTGGCTTCTTGTGTGTGTATATAATTTTCAATTCTAAAAAAACAATTCATTTTTTTAAAATAAAAAAATTTCGTTTTTCGATAAAAAAAAAAGAGTTTTCAAAACAAAAAAAAAAAAATTGTTTTCCAAAATAAAGAGAAATTAAAAAAGAGATTTTAGAAAAAAAAGGGGAAAGAAATTCGTTTTCTAAAATTTTTTAAAAAAGAATTCATCTCTTTTATAAAAAAAGTAAAAAAAAACTCATTTTCTCAAAACAAAAGGAAAAAATCGTTTTAAAAAAAGTTTTCCATTAATATATATATATATATATATATATATATATATATATATATATATATATATATATATATATAAATTAGATAAAAAAAGCGAAAAAAAATATTATTATTTTTTTCAAAAAAAAAACTTGAAAAGGTTAAATGAGGATAAAAGACAAGAAGGAAACAAGAGGGGGTCTAAGTGTTAAAGGAGGATTAAAGTGTCAAAAGTTAGAAAGTGACTATGACCATTTTGTGTTGGGCGTGGCTCCCAAATTCAATTTGGGTGGCGCCCAGCCTCTTCCTACGTGGTCCGTTCTCCATTTTGAATAATTTTATCCGATGTTGGGTCAATTTTATCCGTCGGGTCGCCCATTTTTACCGTTTGATGCATTCATTTTTCCTGTTACTCCACCTTTCAAACAAAAAAAAAATCATCAAAAACAAAAAAAGTTTTCTTTCCTTTAAATCTTGTGTTGTGTTTATACATATTGAGATCTTTTGTTATTTTCCTTTGGTACCACTAACAATTTTGTAGGGGCTAAAACACAAATTGGTAATTTATCATTTACTCTCTTGAGAGGATTGTTCGGAGGTACATAATCGTCACATCTTTTTTTTTTTTCTCCTAAGGGGGGCATGAGAAGGGATCGAACCTGAGACCTCACACTTTGTGAAGCCTCATGTCTACCACTGGGCCACCCCCTTAGGGGCCGTAATCGTCACATCTCATTACAAGGATCGCAAAAAAAAAAAACAGTTTTCTAATAAAAAATCATATGTAATACTTAATTCTCTTTTCCTTTCAAACAAAAAAATCATTTCTTTTCGTAAAATAATAATGATAATAATAATAATAATCATTTGAAAAAAATAAAAAAAAAGATTTCATTTCTCAAAGAAAAAAAAAATCTCCATTCTTTCAAATTCAAAAGAAAAAAAAAGATTAGCAAAATAAAAATTTCTCTGATAGAGTTGAACTACGATGACCTGAGGCTCGAAATGAGGAACGTAGGTAGCCTTCAGGTTCGGTCAAATGCTTTGATTTACTCTTCAAAAAGAATGAGGTATTTTCTATGTGTTTTCTTTTTTGTTTCCCAAAACATGAAAATACAGGAAATCCCCTCACAATTATTCTCAATTGCCATCTCCAAATTCATCTTTCCTCTCTTAACCTCTCATAAATACATCACTACTTGATAAGTGCATCGTTCACTCTCGATTTCAAAAAAAATTCAGTAAGCCCTACTTCGAGATGTCAATGTCTGCCACTTCTTAAAAAAAAGAGAATAAAAAAATGAAAATAAGAAAAAAAAAAAAGACCGATAGGGAGCCTGAGAAGAAAATAAAGCTCGGAAAGCCAAGAAGTCAGGAAAGGAGAAAAGTCTGGAAAGCCGGGAAATCCAGAAAAGACAGGAAACTCAAGGATCATACGCAACAATTCAAGACTAGGAGCTTTCAAACCTCAGGGGGTATCTCTTTTGCCCATATTGATGCCTACAGCCCATCCTTGCAGAGTATGCTCACTAATCTATTTGGTCTCCGTTATTTCAAAAGTCCAACCAAGTTCTCAAATCGAGTTTTTCAAAGGTATTTATCTATATTCGAGTCTGGTAAATTCTTACTTCTCCTATATTAGCTTTTCGAGTCTTCTTCTTGATCTCTGAGCATCATCTATCGCCGAAGTATCTGTTTTATGTAAAAAAAATATATATATGAAAATGACCAGTCGACTCATGTAAAAACATGATGAGTCATTTCAAGAGTTTGGACCCACAAACCATTAAAAATGCTAGTTCGATAAAACAACTTTCTGTCTTGGTGAAGGGTCATTTTCGACCCATTGCGACCGAGCTATTAAATGACACACTGGGGGCTACCACCATACACCAAAGCCTAACCATCTTTAAGACCCAACTTCCTAAAACTGGGGCTGCTCCACCCTTATATATATATCCACCAAGAGTGACAACCTTTTTATCCCAAGAGAGAGAGAACAAATATCTCTTCAAGCACTCTCCCAAATTGCTCCGAAAGGTCAACAAAAAAGAAGAAGAAAGGTCCAAAAAAAAGGGGGGGGGCTATGCATAAAAAAAAGGGTGCAAGGTTGAAAATTCAAAAAAAAAAAAAAAAAGAAGAGCCTATGCATAAAAAAAAAAGGAAGAAGAAAAAAAAGAAAGAAGCCTCTCCTGAGTAATTTCCTCAAAAATATTTCTCTAAAAAAAAAAAAAATATATATATATATATATATATATCAATCACTCTTGGACAACCCCATAACCCATAACCAAAGCCAAAATCCGTTCTCCCAACCATACCCACAACCAGATCTAGAAACCAATTTCCTATCCAAACCCCACAGCTTAGAAGGCCAGCCAATGATCGCTTCTGATCACCTTTTCGAGAAATAACCAAATCCACAGCCCAAAATGCCTTTGAACTAGAGGCCAATCAAATCATCAACACTAAAGCCAATCCATCCCCAAAGACTTAAAATATTATACCCTAACCTAGTTGCTACCTATAGCTTTGTTTCAATCGGTTATAACGTGATCTGGGTCCAGGACAGAACTCCTTGCTAAAGACATATAAAATTATCAAAAGGTAAATGTTAAGTAGGGTCCATGAAACTTGTGATACTCGGCAATAAACTCTGGATCATGACTCTTCTTTTGTCCATTAGAGTCATCATTTTTCTTTAAGCATACTCATTTCTGTCTCCCACAAAGAGTCTCTCCAAATCGAGTCTTTCTGAGGCTGTTTCCAGTTAATCTCTTAAGAAACTTGCCCGTCCCATCTTACAAAATATGGTTCATCGAGTCATCCTGGGGCTTATCCCGCTAAACTCATTGTATAGATAAAGGCTCATTATCTCCAGAAACAGTTGTCCTTTCCATCTTGCCTGAAGAAACAAAGAAGCTGCAAAACCGTGATCGCTCAAGAATAAGCGGGTTATCATCGCATGCATTGAAAGACCGGCTCCTTATGAGGTAAAAGGTCGCTAGGTTGAAAACCCGAAATGGCGGCCTAGGCAAAAGTTAGAGCAACAAAAAAAAAAAAAGTGGTCCCTCTGAGGCATCGATTAGTAGGGCTCACTAGTCTTGATTGAATTCCTTTCTGGAATGATGCACTAGTCAAAAGACTGAAAAGCAACCCTAAACTTCACCTACCTCCATCTCAAATATCACCATCAATTCCTATGGTCATAACCCTTCAAAGCCAACCAGAAGTCACATCTCAAACTCTTATATTATATCTGCATCCCTTGACCCGTCTTGTCTTAACATGATCAGGAAAACAATGGGCACATCCATGTCATTAATTCAAATCTTTGAAAAGAAAAAAAAAAAAAGAGTTTTTTTTCCATATGCATGTTATCTTAGCTTGCATCTTGTCATTACAACATCTTATCTTGTCAAGTATTTGCCACATCGTCCCCCCATGTAAAATGCATATCTTCTATTCGCACCCTCTAAGGACTGTGGACACCGATCTCCGTCAAAGCTTGCTGAAATTGAACAAAAGCATCGCCAGCACCCTGCAGTTCAATCATACTAGCTCTTGTCTAAGGCAAGTCGAAACACTGCTAGCAAATTCATCATCCCACATGGGTCTTACATCTGTCTAGTATCTCGCCAAGGACCTCTTCCCAAATATCCTCAGTAGCATCAGTCAATACTGCCGAAGATGGCACATCTCATCAAAAATGCCGAAGAGGGCACAACATCAATCTTGCCGACGAGGGCACATAAATCAAGCATACCGAAGAAGGCATATCATCAAATATCACCGACGATGGCACATAAATCAAACTCGCCGATGATGGCGCATCATCAAACTCACCGACAATGGCGCATCATCAAACTCACCGACGATGGTGTATAAAGTAGCATGCCGAAGATGGCATATTGCTGACGAGGGCATATATATATATATATATATATATATATATATATATATATATATATATATATATATATATATATATATATATAAATATTGCCGATGAAGGCATATATATTAGAACATCGTCGACGAAATTTCAGAAAATACAACAATCGTGTTTACTAGGTCCATCCCTAGGAACATAGATCATCCACAATCGTGTTTACTAGGTCCATCCCTAGGAACATAGATCGTGCACCATCGTGTTTACTAGGTCCATCCTTAGGAACATAGATCATCCACAATCGTGTTTACTAGGTCTATCCCTAGGAACATAGATCGTGCACCATTGTGTTTACTAGGTCCATCCCTAGGAATATAGATCATCCACAATCGTGTTTACTAGGTCCATCCCTAGGAACATAGACCGTGCGCAATCGTGTTTGCTAGGTCCATCCTTAGGAACATAGATCATCCACAATCGTGTTTACTAGGTCCATCTCTATGAACATAGATCATCCACAATCGTGTTTACTAGGTCCATCCCTAGGAACATAGATCATCCACAATTGTGTTTACTAGGTCCATCTCTAGGAACATAGATCGTGCACCATCGTGTTTACTAGGTCCACTCCTACGAACATAGATCATCCACCATTGTGTTCGACGAAGGGTGCCTATCCCTGAGGATACAATGTCTAATGATGTATTCCACCTGGTTTGTTGGATCCTTTCTGCAAGGGGTGCATACCCCTAGTCACTTAGGGAAGGATCGGGTTCCATCTATCCCACTAGTATGACTGTTGTTTGTTTGCATCGGGTCGAACTACGTTTGATCTGATTCCTTTTATTAAGGGATACGTAGGCAGCCTATTTCGATAGGTCCGACCATTAGAGCATTTAATTTGCATATCTGTTTAGAAACTACGATAACCTGCTACAACCGACTAAATATGTCTAGGGTATGTGAGATTGGAACTACTACATTATAAATTGTTGCATCTATAAACTGCCACTTTGCATATCTCCCCATTATAATTGCACGAAATTGGGAGTTTATTTCTTATCAACAATGCTCGTTTACTCAGTAAGCTTCGGGTTACCCGTAAACTCCATCGTTGAGGGGCTCTGTAGACACCCCAATTTCGTACCTCTGATATGTAATCCTGACATGAGATATCAAGACTTGTTAAACACTAACAAATGTCAAGTTACAGGGTTTAGATTGCAAAAAAAGGAAAAGAAATGAAAGTATGCATGAATAGTGAATGACAGGGGGCCAAAGTGCCAGAAATTAAAACAAAAAAGGAGTTGGTGCCACCCATGATGAATCCAGGTGCCACCCATGCTCAAAATGGGAGCCGTGCCCACTTCCTATGGGGGCGGCACCCAAATAGTCCCCTGCACTGCTGCGTTATGCTTTCGGTACAATATCTCAAGCGCGCGGTATAAGCCGATGAAGTACAGAAAGAAAAAACTTAATGACGAAAGGATCCCCACTCCCACCTATAAATAAAGGTGTCCGGCTTTAGAATTGAAGACAGAGAAAATTTCACACACTTCACACACCGCTTACACTTTACGGAGAGAGATCGTCCTGAGAGTTCCCCTCCTCTAAAAAGCCTCAAAGCTCCGTCAAATCTCCCTCAAACACAAAACCAACCGGTCAAAGTGAACCTTAGCCTCCCTGCTAGGATTCCACCCTATTTCCCCGGTCCAAAAATCCCAAAAAGAGCAGTTGCCCTGCCCGAATCCAGAGGCCAAATTCGCAAAAATCAAGCCGTTGCTCTGTCCGATTTCCGCCAACAGCAAAAAGCAAGCAGTTGCTCCGCCCGTTTCCCTGTGCCAAAAAGCAACTTTCAGAAGCAATTACTCTGCCTGAATCTCCACAACAACAAAAGACTCCCTTTCCTGGAAGGACAGAGCGAGCATACCCTACGCTCTTAAAGGTAAGTCTTGAAGAGATTTTATAAAAGGTGCTATTTTCAGTCGGCCCGATGTAAAAAAATATAAGCAATTATGCTGCCAGGATTTCTATAGAAAATAGTACTGAAAAGAGCCATTATTATGACAAAATATTTATAAATGTATTTGTAAATTCCTAGAAGGAAGCGGCTGCAAGTTTGTAATAATGTAGATACATATATATCTGTTTAAATGTTTTATTTCATTTGCTAAATAAATATAATAAAAGCATATTTTAACCAAAAACTATTTTTGAGACCGAAAGGGCGAGTTGAGTGCCTAACACCTTCCCACCTCGTAACTTAGCCTACGAACCCTTTTTACAAACTCTGATTTATTTTTGGTTTTTATTTATTTCTCCTTAAAATAAAGATGGCGACTCTGTTATAACATTCTGGATCACAGTGAGGCCCGCAACATCCTTTTTTTTGCACTTTTCCGTTTTCCCCTAAACAAGAGAAGATGATAATGAAAATGGTGATGCATTTTTGTATCATATTTTCCTTTAAACAAGGGAGGATGAGATACGGAGAAATCCAAAGCATTCATAGTGGACTAAAGCACACTCAGTGATCGAGGCGTATTCAACGCGCTTTTGACAACACTCTTTTTGCACTTTTAATTTCGTTTTCCCCTAAACAAGGGAAGATGGAATGAAAAGAGTGATGTCTTCGCCGAATCTCATGTTTCCCTAAAAAATGGAGCGCGAGATACAGGGAAATCTCGGGGCACTCACAGTGACACATTTTATGCTAAAAAGTGATACATTTTATATTGAAAAAGTAATATTTTTAATACTAAAAAGTAATACTTTCAATACTAAAAAGTGATACTCTTCATGTACACATGAGGGGTGACGCTATAATTTTCAAAAGTTGAGGGGTTACATTAAGATTACTGAATCTTGACCTATTTAACTTGGATAGGTCTGTCTTACAGATTAAGATCGATAAAACCGTTTTACAAGAGGCATACTCTCTCGTGTTTACTTCTCTAGTGTCAATGGCGCTATATGGCCACCAAGGCATACCAAATTATTATTTTTTGGTTCAAAGCTCCAGATTTTTTTTTTAATTTTTACTTAATTTTATTACGTAGTTTTTTTTTTGGGTACTTAGTCTTATCTTTTTTCTATTATATATGAAATAGGTGACGGATAAAGAAATGGTAAAAAAGACTAAAAGAACTAAATTAGCCTTATGCGTAAGATGGACATGTCAACTTTCTATTAGTTTTCTAATACATGTAACTAATATTCTTATCCGTACCGATGACACGGCGCCAGTTTGAGAATTTATCAATAAATGAAACAGATAATGTGGAAATGAATTAATATTTACTTATAATTTGTCTAAGTTAATTATGATAACAGTTAAAAAGAAAAAAAAAACAAATCTTTAAAATTACAAAACTTACGATTTTTTTAAAAATTTATTTGTATACGAAATTACGGGCCAGAAAAAATTAAATTGATTAAGTTAATTACAATAACAATCAAAAAGAAAAAAAATAAAATATAAATATATTTACTTATAATTGTCTAAGTTAATTATGATAACAATTAAAAAGAAAAAAAACAAATATTTCAAATTACAAAACTTAAGATTTTTATTAAAATTATTTGTATACGAAATTGCGGGCTGGAAAAAAAATTAAACTGATTAAGTTAATTACAATAACAATTAAAAAGAAAAAAAATTAAAATATAAATATATTTACTTATAATTTGTCTAAATTAATTATGATAACAGTTAAAAAGAAAAAAAAACACATATTTCTTATCACGCTATTTTGGTGGTGACCTTGTCTTGTCGTCCACGTGTGAGCAAGGATGAGGTGGCGTTCGCTGGTTCGTCTTTCTTGTTTAACCTGCACAAAGTAAACAACAAACATCAGTATGAGCCTGGCGGCCGACTAGAACCCTCCGGTGTGAAAGTAAGATTTCCGGTGTTGAGATGGGTAATAAATGTGCCGTGATATTTGCTTGATAAGGGGTTGTGATAAGAGAGTAGTGATATCTCATAATTTACTTACCTCTATAATAAATGAGTGTCCTATATTTATACCTGATCTTTCTGTCAACGTGGCGGCTGGTCATTGGGGAACACATTGTGGCGTTCATTAATTGCGTTGATGGTCTTTGTCAGAAATAAGTGAACTGTGCGTTTGTCAAGGGGTTGGTGTTTCGTGTAGTGGTTTTACCGGGCCTAGGGAAGCTGCTTTGTCAGGCCGGGTGATGATTGATCTAATGCCGAGGCCGAGCGGTTTTTGAGATGAAGTGTTTATTACTGCCGAGGTCGAGGGTACGGGAGAACGACTCAGTGGCGAGGCCGAGGGCGGTGGATACCACTCTAGTGTCTGGGGCCGAGGGTATTTGGAAGTCACTCGGACTAGCCGAGGCCAAAGCTGTTGGGGGGCTTAGGGTTGTCTATTGCTCGGCAGTAGTCAAGCTCACATTGTCTTTGGGACCTCTATGATTTCGTTACTAATGGTTTTCTGAGTGGGGCCCATTAATATGCCGAGGATCATTTCCTCAGTGGGTCTCATTACTGGGCCGAGGATCATTTCCTCGGTCTAATCCTTTCAGTGGCCCCCTACTTCTTGGCCGATCGACGTCGTAAGGCCGAGAAGTATTCTCTTTGCTTGGCGGCGAGAGGTCTGTGCCGAGCTTTCTGCCGAGGTGAACTGCAGGATTCGAGTCAAGGCTGATGCCGAGCTTCTTGACGAGGTTGCTGGAAGTTTATGGGACGTTTTTGGATATCCGTCCAATCAGGACGATTTGTCTTTCCGGGCTGTCACATCATTAAATGCAGGTTTTGGTGGTTTCTTGGTTTTCGTTTTGTGCGGCTTTCGAATTTCGAAATGCTTTTAATGCCGCCCTTTCTTCCCGAATCCAGAGAAATTAGTCATGCGGTGTCGTTTTGGGATTGGTTCAGGAAAAAACACGCGGGTCGACCCGGTGATTTCAGGGGCTCCGCCTCAATGCGGGGGGGTATAAGAGCCTTTTTTTTCTTTTCTTTCACTTTTACCGTTTTCACTTTCTATCCACTGTTTCTATTCACTATGCTTCTTAGGTGATTTCCGGCGATCTCTCCGGCTGTTCCCCTCCCGTTGCGTCCTACTTTACCCGGAGCCCGTAAGTGAATTTCTTCTTTTTTCCACGTTCTTTTCCACATTTTCTTCTTTTTCGGGTGGTTTCCACTGTCATCGTTTTGCATTTTTTCCGGCCTGTTACGAAGTTCAGGGTTTGTTCTTCCTTTCTGTTTTAACTTTCCGGCTTCATTTGGCTTTTTTCAGGCGTGTTTTCCACTTTCCTGTAGATTTCTCCGGCGGTCTTCCCGACTGACTTATTTGGTATGATCTTTCTTTCCTTTCCTCTGTTTTTTAGGGTATGTCTCGTAGGATCCCTTTTCCAATTTTTTCTTCCTCTTCTTCTTCTAGCAGTTCCTCCATGGAACTGATAGATTACTGGAATAGGGTAATTCGAATACCCGTGTCAGTTAGGAGTCCTCTTCTTCCTCTTCCTAGTAACGAGGCCGAGAATATTCTGAGTGAGTCTCCTGTGGCCGAGGATCTTTCTCGTGCCCTGATACCTTTTCAGGGTGTGGCCCGTCCTTTTGCCGAGGTTACCCATGAGGTTTCGGCCAATCCTGATGCCGAGGATGCCGACCTCGCTGGTTTCGAGGGCGGTGATTTGAGTGATGACGAAGCTGAGTCTGTACCTCGCGGCCCTGCTTGGAGAGGCGTTGAGGTGAGAGTTTGTTTGGCCGAGGAGATTGTGGTAGACACAGTGATTCGTACGGAGACGATCGTGGGCCCTCGGAGCTCGGAGAGTTCTTCGTCGTGTTCGATTTCCTCGGTAGATTCAGATGACGAGGGCCCATTCCTTGAGTCAGTTTTCGGGAAATCTCCTCGCGGAGGTCCCATGTATAGGCAATGCGGGGATAGATGGGTAGCGGTTACTCCTCGGCTATGGAGCGAGGTTTCCAGCTATGGAGTGAAGGTTAGTTCGGCGATTGAAGTTTTTTACGCCCCTGGGACTATCCATCGGCGCCCTATGAGGGTGTTTTTCAGCCGAGATCGTATTGCGTTAATTCTGATCACTCAATTTTTTACCAGGGAGAGAGTCCTACATTTTCGGCAGATCGAAAGAGGCTTACGACGTCGGTAATTTGACAAAATGGCAAGTGAAGCTGAGGCTTCTGTTTCTGGAAGAGATGGAGATGAGGGTGAGAGGGTGCCTCGCGTTTTGAGGCCTTTTGAGAATAAAATAGGCATGGCTGATGTGGAGGCGTGGTCACGAGCATATGGCTCCGACTCTTTCCGAGGTTCCGTTCCGGATTCGAGATTGGGTATCTCCGAGCTGCGGGGTCTTCGCAGCCATGTTGGCTTCTATTCCAGCCTTTTCGAGTCTTTGGGGTTGCGTTTGCCTCTCGACCCTTTTATTTGTGAGTTCCTGACCCAGACGAGCTCAGTTCCGCTGGATCTTTCACCCAACCTGACCCGAGCATTGGTGAGCTTCATCGTCTGTACTCGAGCGAAGGGTTTTGAGCCCACATTGGACCTCTTCTGCTATTATTACAAGGTCAGCATTTCCATGAACCGACTGACTGCTCTTAGGCATCCTCGGGGATTCCCCCTTCTGGCAAGTTTTGGAAACAAAGATCATAGGTGGTTCGAGAAGGTCCTGCTTGTGGAGTCAAGCCGTGGGTGGAACTTCGAGGTTCCTGAAGGAAAACCTCATGGTCTCACGAGGACGAAGAAGTTGGGTGCCTCTGACGAAGCCGTGAAGATCGCCATCGCGGCCCCCTTGCCGAACGACGAAGGGGTGCAAGTTCGGTCATATAATTGGAAGGCCATAGTTGAGGATGAGGGCCTCTTGTCAAGGTTTTGGGTCTCGGCTGTCAGCGTCGAGGGGGTGCAGAGGGCGTACTTTAATTTTGAGTATGTCGGTCGATTGGGCCTGCACCGAGTGGGTGTTTGGCTCAGCGTGTTCGAGGTGTAGGGGTGTAGATGTGCTTGGGTGTCCGACACCAGGTCAATTTTGTTCATTCTTGCTTTGTTTATGTTTCCTTCATTTTTTGTTATATCTCTTTTGAGTTCTGATACAAAATCTGTCTTTTGAGTTCTGATACAAACTTTCTGTTTTGTAGAGATGGCTGTGTCGCGAGATGTTGTTCTGGCCCGGTTAAAGGCCGAGGAGGAGCGGAGGGAGGCCGAGCTTAAGGCTTCGGCGGCTACCGATGGAAATGTGGGAGTGCTGCCCACGGTCGGCGTATTAGAAGATCCTACCAAAGTGGCCCCCTCCTCTCTCGCCTCCCTAGGCCGGGCAAGCAACCGATTCTTGGCCGAAGGCCAAGCGGCAGAAAACTCAAAACCGGCCCTCGCTCCCTTCAATTACTGCCGAACTTCCACTGCCTTCGGCGCAGTCCCCAAATCCGGCGAGCGAGGAGGCGGCTGATAACGATTATGTTATCGGCCACGTTGTCAAGACGATTAACAATTTTCCCGAATCGTTCACGGGTTATGGGCAAAGACTGATGGGCCAAACTGTGCCGGCCGAGTTTGTGGTGACATTGCTCCCGGCTAAAAAATTTCAGCTGAACGACATGTGTGCGTTAGCTTTGAGCGAGGTAGGCTGATCTCGGGGGACCCTGCTTCTTTAATTCTCGCTTCTAGCTTTGGCTTATTCGCTCGTTCTGTTTTTTGTTCCTGCAGCTCGGGGTTGGTCTCGCGACTTACGATGCCAAGGCGGCCGCCGACTTCGATGAGGTCTTGGAGCGGGCTGTAAGGCGAAGGGGAGATCTCTTCTTCCGAGAAAGTGAAGTCCACGGAAGGGGATTTGCAATTGAAGGCGATGAGATCTCTCAACTTAGCGCCGGAGGGGCGGCTGGGGCGAGGGAGCGGATGTTGAAGGATAAGGCCAGTGAGAAGGATCGCAAGGTGGCCGAGCTCGAGGCCAAGCTAAAAGGGCGATTAGCGACCATCGAGGCCAAGCCACCCGAGGAGGAGGTTTTGGCGAGGTATCGAGACTCGCTGGCCTGCGGGGTGGAGGCTCTAAATTATATGGAGGCCAGCCGGGTCCAGACTTTCCGGGCGGCGGTGGCGGTTGGTGTGCCGATGCCGGAAGTGATGAAGATGGCGAGCCTTGCCTCTTTCGGTCCAGAATGCCGAGATGTTGCCTCTCTCGTGCCTTTTAACGATGCCGAGCTAGGCCAAATTAGGGATGCGGATACTGCAGTGTAGGCCCCGGAATGGCTACCTCCCCATGTTGAGGCGGGCAACCTTTTTGCCCTGATGGCTAGTAAGGGAGTATAGGTAAAAAAGAGCTATCGTTGTTATATGGAGCCGAGACATGCTCCCCCTCAACGGGCGCAATATGTTGGTGACCAGCTGATGGCGGAGCTGGAGGGTCAAAAGACAAGTAGGGAGGAGCTGTCCAAGAGCCAATATATTTCTGAGCAGGTGGCGGCCCGCGAGGAGGAGGCCCGCGAGAGGGGAGATGGTTTGGAATAGGCCTGTAAACATTTTGAAAACTGGTTTTATATTTTGGTTCTGTGGTTTGGTGATGTATAATGCAAGTATTTTTCGTTTTTCTTTATTCTTACTCGCTTTTCCTGTTTGATGCAAGTATTTTAATCGAGGTTAAGAAGGCATTAGAGCCTGGCCTCTCCTCGGCTAGGCGAGGAGGTTTTGAATGGCAAGACAAAGCGGTCTTGAATACATGGTTTAAAGAGAAGTGTTTCATCGAGATTTTTTCTTTATAACAAGATAACAGATAATTGATAATACATTTTCAAGTGGTCTGAATGCCAGGGGTTCCTTAGTGGGGTTCCATCTGGTTTTGCGAGCCTGTAGGTTCTGCTTTCGAATGGTGTACGTGATTTTATGCGGTCCTTCCGGTTGGGAGAGAGCTTGTTTCTTCCCGGCTTGTTTCCAGTCACCTCGATTTTCCTTAACACCAGGTCGCCGACCGAGAATGTGCGAGGATTCAGTCTTTTGTCATGGTGGGCCTTGGCTAGCTTTTTATAATTGATGGCCTTCATCCTGGCCTCGAGCCTTCTTCCCTCCAGGTAATCGAGGTCAAGCGTCCTTGATTCAGTGTTTGCCTCTTCGTTGAAATGGATGACTCTTGCAGTGGGGAGAGCCATTTCTACTGGGGCCATGGCCTCGGTTCCATAAGTGAAGGAGAAAGGCGTTTCCTCGGTTGAACCTCGGCAAGATGTTCGGATAGCCCATAAGACGGCCGGAAGTTCTTCGAGCCAAGCACCTTTCTTGTCGTCCAACCTTCTTTTCAAGGCATGAAGGATTTGTTTGTTTCCGGCTTCCGCTTGGCCGTTTCCTTGGGGGTGTGCTACCGAAGACTTCCAATGGCGAATTCCTCTCTCCTCGCAACTTGCCGTGAATCTGTTTGAAAACTGTGTGTCGTGATCCGACACAATGGCCCTTGGTAAGTCATATCTATAGAGGACATTGTCTCGAATGAAGTCGATGACCCTTTGTTCAGTGATGCTTGCTAGGGGTCTGGCCTCGATCCATTTTGTGAAGTAGTCCACTGCAACTATTACAAATTTGTTCTTGCCTTTGGCGAGAGGGAATGACCCGATCAGGTCAAGTCCCCACATTTCGAAAGGCCATGCTGCGATTACCGGGGTTTGAGGTGCCGAGGGCAGTCTTGGGATGTTAGCGAATTTTTGACATTTGTCGCATTTTCGGGCATATACCTCGGCATCCTTTCTTAACGTCGGCCAGTAGTACCCATGAAAAATGATCCTGTCGGCCAAAGTTCGAGCCCCTGGATGGCTTCCACATACCCCTCCGTGCACCTCGGCCAGTAGTCCTTGTGTGATTTCTGGTCGGACACACCTTAGGAGAGGCTTTGTAAAAGATCGCCTGTATAGTACATCCCCAATTACGGTGTATCTGGCCGATCTTCTTGCCATTGCCCATCCTTGCTCTTTGTCGCTGGGCAGTATCCCCTGGTCGATGTACTTTTTGATGTCATCGATCCAACACTCCGTGGCCTGTTCTAGCGTCATTATTTTTTCTCTGTCAATGGCCGGGGTATCGAGGATTTCGATCCATGTTTCGAGGGGAGCTTCATTTGGCCATTTTGGAGAGGTGGTCGCCTTTGTGTTTCGGCCCTTCTATTTGCTCCAGTTCCCAATATCCGACTGGGCGAGGCGCTAGCTAGCTCCCTGTATTTGTCCGGTGTTGGGTGGTTTACCCCATACTCCCCGAAATCGCTTCACGGCAGGAGTCGGCGAAGATTAAGATTTGAGTAGCTCTATTTCGGCCGATTCGACACCTGCTATCAATGCTTCATACTCGGCAACGTTGTTTGACGCTGGGAAGTTCAGTTTAAGAGCTTTGCTGATCTCCGTTCATACGGGGTTACGAGTAGGATGCTGCTCCATTACCATTCTTGCTAGGCGATCCGTCTACGAACAATGTCGGTGGTCGCGTCTTCTTGCGACCGCTCTTACGGGCACTTGTTCGGCCGGTGGAGGTCCTTGATGCAGTGCATCACTTTTTCCTTGCCGAGGTAAATGAGGTTTCGGCAATGAAGTGCGCAAGACTTGAGCCACGATGGATTTTCTTGGGAGGTATATGATTGCATATTACGTTAATTGACGACCCATCTCATCATCCTTCTGCGACGTCGGTCTATGCGAGATTCTTCGCAAAAGCGGTCGGTATATACCCCGATTTCATGGGCTTTGAAGTACGACTTCAATTTTCTCGCCGTTATCATCAATGCGAGAATCACCTTCTCAATTTGCATGTATCTCGTCTCTACCTCGGTCAGTGCATGGGACACATAATAGATGGGTCTCTGAAGTCCTCCTTCTTCTCGCAACAGGACCGATGCTATGGCTGTGTCCGTGACCGAGAGGTAGACATAGAGTCTTTCTCCAGGAGAGGGGCAGCTGAGCAAGGGCAGGCTGCCGAGGTATTTTTTGAGCTCGGTAAAGGCGAGGTCGCACTCTTTGTCCCATGTGAACTTTCTCGCCCTTTTTAAGATTTTGAAGAAAGGGAGGCTTTTTTCGGCTGATTTCGAGATGAATCTTCCCAGGGCCACTATTCTTCCATTCAGCTGTTGCACTTGTTTGATACATATTGGGACCTTCATCTCGGCCAGGGCTTTAATTTTTTCCGGATTTGCCTCAATTCCACGCTCGTTCACCATGTACCCCAAAAAATTCCCGGCGGTTACGCCGAAGGCACATTTGGCGGGATTGAGCTTCATCTTGTTCTTTCTGAGGTTTGCAAAAGTTTCTCTGAGGTCGTCTATGTGGCCCGTTTCCTTGGTCTTAATCACCATATCGTCTATGTACGCCTCCACATTCCTCCCTAACTGGTCCCCAAAAACTTTATTTACCATTCGCTGGTAAGTGGCCCCTGCATTCTTTAGGCCGAACGGCATCATGTTGTAGCAATAGAATGCACCTATCGCTCGGAAAGCTGTGTTTCCTTGATCTTCTTTCCACATCCTGATTTGGTGGTACCCCGAGTAGGCGTCCACGAAGCTTAAAATTTTGTAGCCCGAGATAGAGTCGACCAATTGATCTATCCTCGGCAATGGGTACCAGTCTTTTGGGCATGCTTCATTCAGGTTGGTAAAGTCAACGCACATCCTCCACTTTCCGTTGTTCTTTCTGACCATCACAACATTTGCGATCCACGCGGGGTAGTGGATTTCTCTTATGATCTCGGCCCGTAGCAGTTTGGCTATTTCATCCTTAATTGCATCTTGTTTTTCAGGAGAGAAATACCTTGGCTTTTGTTGAATGGGTACAAATGCTGGATCAATGCTCAATTGGTGAACCGCTACGTCCTCGGCAATGCCCTCCATATCCTCGGCCTTCCATGCGAAGACGTCCGTGTTGTTTCTCAAGAACTCGATGATAGCTCTTCTTTCTTCGCCCGCTATTTCCATTCCCACCTTAATTTTTTGGTCAGGGTAGTTGAAGTTTATGATAACTTCTTCTACATCCTCCATATGCTGTAAGACTGGATGGTCTCGTACGTCGAGGCTATCGATCTCAGTTCTTTCGATCTCGTCGCTCGACGTTCCTTCTTCCTGACGCGGGCCAACTTCCTTCGCTTGCTTTGATTGCTACGGGGTAGAGCTTTCTCTGTTGAGCCCTCGGGCTCGCTTGGCAACTTGCTCATCCTCTTTTCCCTCGGCCTCCTCCGGCCTTTTCAATCTCTTCTCTGCCTCTTTCCTCTCGTTGATGAGGTATTCCAGGGTAGTGCGAGCGTCATTTTTGAGGACCCCTACCCCGAACGAGGTCATGTACTTGACCCGCTGATGGGCCATTGATGCGACCACTCGGAATTTGGCCTGAGACGGTGCGCCGAGGATGGCGTTGTACGGGGAGGGGAGATCGAGGACTAGGAAAGTGACTTCCTCGCTTCTAGCGGTATCTCCCTCTCCGAGGCTGACTTTGAGGGCCACGGTTCCTTTTGCCGTGACCTTGTAATCCGTGAACCCTTCCAGTTGGACTCGGCTTGGAGTGAGGCGGGCCTCACCGAGTCCTAGTGCCAGAAAGCACTTGTAGTACATCACATCCCTTTCAGCATCTGTATCTATCAAGACCCGTTTGACGAGGCTGTTGTGTATGCCAATTTGCAAGGTCAATGGGTTTTGTCGAGCATAATCGTTGACCGCCAACTCGGTGTCCCTAAAAACCATTTCATGCTCGACCATCCCATCCATGACGCTTTTCTACCGAGTTGCTCAAGCAGTTGATTGCATTATTCAACTGCGTGATACTTTGAGTTTCTTCTCGAATGGTATTCACTACTGGTCTGTTGTCGGGCTGTCTGTTGTCGCCCCCTGGAGCCCTCGGTCCGGGGGCGCGAATATTGGCCTCTCTTGCCACGAACCTCCGATCTCCCTCGTTTATAACCCTCTGTATCGCTCTTTTGAGCTGTATGCATTCTTCCGTGACGTGGCCGATCTCGTTGTGGAAGTTGCATCTTTTTCTAGGGTTTCGGGTATCGAGGGGTGATTTCATGGGAAAGGGGGGTCGTATCTTGTTCTCTGTTAAGAAAACATCCATGATGTGCTCCCTCGAAGCATTGAGGGGGGTAAAGTCTTCCAACTCGTTGTCTCGTCTCGGGCCTCTAATTTCCTCGGTGAATTTGGCCCCTTTTCCTCCTCTCTCCTTTTTGCTGGGTGGGCGTCATCTTGCCGAGCTCTCCCCTGTTCTTTTCCCTTGTAGTTTTTGTCCGTGGCGAGCGTCTGGTCGGCAACACTAGCTGCGCCTGGAGGGGATATGACTGCTCGCGAGCTTGCTGCAGTAGAGGGTTGCTCGCCGTCTAGCAGAGCCACCCTTTGGGTTGTTAGGAACATCTCGCCAATCGTGTCCCTTGGTCTCATGAGAAGCTCGGTTCGGCAGTTTCCTCGCATCAGGCCTGCTCCGAAGCACATTCTTACGGAGGTGTCAGGAATATCTGGGATTTGGTCCAGGACCTCTTTGAAGCGAGTCATGTATGAGAGCACAGTCTCTCCACTTTCTTGTTTCACGCTGCACAGGTCTGTCTCGCTTTTTGGGAGAGCACCTGCCGAGGCGAATTTTTTCAAAAAAGCCCCTTTAAAGTCATCCCAACAGGTGATAGAGTCATGTGCTAACCCGTTGTACCACTGTTGGGCCTGCTTTTTTAGGGTTCCTGCGAATACCAAACACCATATATCCTCGAGTCTGGTCACTATGATCATTTTTAATTCGAACCCCGACACGTGATCCAGGGCTGTTGTGCTACTGGTGTAGTCCTCGAAGTATGGGATCTTCACTTTCGAGGGTACCTCCACTTCTCTTATCTGTTTAATGAACGACCCTCCTATTTTCTTGACGGCCGTGTTGGTTCCTGAGCTCTGCCGAGCTTCTAGTTTCTCCATCCATGCCCTTATCTCGGCATCCGTCATTGGTCGGTCACCTTGTGCCGAGCCTATGGCTTGGGTGGGGATGCCGTTGGCTCCCTTGTCTGCCTGAGGTATCTCGACCTCTTCCTCGGCTGTGTTTCTTATTGGGGACCCCAAGCGAGCCTCTTTTGCGAGTTGGCGAGACGGATGTCGGGATCTGGAGAAAGCTTTGTTGGTTGAAGACTGGGCGTAGGGCTGGGACTCTCCTTCCTCGCTGTGAGCTTGACGATTATCTGTATCGGGGGGGGGGGGGAACCTTAAATGAACGCTCGTCCTAGACCCCTCGCCGGCCATCCTCTTGCCAACTCTTGACTTGACATTGTGGTAAATTTTGCTTTTTTGGCTTTCGTAGCTTCCACCCGTTGCCAGACCGAGTTGGAGCGCGCTGGGGTGCTTTGCACGTTGATTATGGGCTCGGGTTCTGGGATCCGAGCTTTTTGTCGTAGCTCGTGCATTTTGGTCTCGGCCTCTTGTATCTTTGTGTACAGGGTTCTTTGGTGCTCCCAATACGCGTATTCCTGGTCCGCATCTTCCTGGATCGTGGGTTTATTTGTTTTGCCGTGAGGTCGTTCCTCTTCGTTGGCTCTGGAAGACTCGACTTCAGTGAATCGTCCATCTCGGGGGTCGGCGTCGGTTTCTCTATTTTTGTTGTTAGAGAGCCGTTTGGCCAGAGCGAGTCTTCGTTGGTCCCTTGCCGACACTCCGGGTACCGAGGCGCCGGAGTCCTGTCTTGTTGAGAGACCAGGGCCCCTCGCGTCCCTTCCCTCGTTGTGCTCGGCTGGTTCTTTTTCTGGTCTGGTGGATGCAGCTGGGGTGACATTTTTAGAGACTTGCTTTTTCGATCTCACCGTCCTTTCTCGTTTGTGGACGCGGTGACTGAGAAAGTCGTTTCCCGGCAACGGAACCAAACTGATCACGCTATTTTGGTGGTGACCTTGTCTTGTCGTCCACGTGTGAGCAAGGATGAGGTGGCGTTCGCTGGTTCGTCTTTCTTGTTTAACCTGCACAAAGTAAACAACAAACACCGTTAAGGAGTCGGGGCGGCCCGACTAGAACCCTCCGGTGTGAGAGTAAGATTTCCGGTGGTAAGATGGGTAATAAATGTGCTGTGATATTTGCTTGATAAGGGGTTGTGATAAGAGAGTAGTGATATTTCAGAATTTACTTACCTCTACAATAAATGAGTGACCTATATTTATACATGATCTTTCTGTCAACGTGGCGGCTGGTCATTGGGGAACACATTGCGGCGTTCATTAAATGCGTTGATGGTCTTTGTCAGAAATAAGTGAACTGTGCGTTTGTCAGGGGGTTGGTGTTGCGTGTAGCGGTTTTACCGGGCCTAGGGAAGCTGCTTTGTCAGGCCGGGTGATGATTGATCTAATGCCGAGGCCGAGCGGTTTTTGAGATAAAGTGTTTATTACTACCGAGGTCGAGGGTACGGGAGAACGACTCAGTGGCGAGGCCGAGGGCGGTGGATACCACTCTAGTGTTTGGGGCCGAGGGCATTTGGAAGTCACTCGGACTAGCCGAGGCCAAAGCTGTTGGGGGGCTTAGGGTTGTCTATTGCTCGGCAGTAGTCAAGCTCGCATTGTCTTTAGGACCTCTATGATTTCGTTACTAATGGTTTTCTGAGTGAGGCCCATTAATATGCCGAGGATCATTTCCTCAGTGGGTCTCGTTACTGGGCCGAGGATCATTTCCTCGATCTAATCCTTTCAATTTCAAATTAAAAAACTTACGATTTTTTTTAAAAATATTTGTATACCAAATTGCGGGCCGAAAAAAATTAAATTGATTAAGTTAATTACGATAAAAATTAAAAATAAAAACAATTTAAATTTAAATATAAATTAAATTGAGATTCAGTTTCAAAAAATAAATTGATTAAGTTAATTGCGATAATAGTTAAAAAGTAAAAAAACAAATATTTCAAATCACAAAACTTACGAATTTTTTGTTTAAATTATTTTTATACTAAATTGTGGTTAAGATTAGATTAAAATTAGATACAATTTGGATGACAGTTAAAATTATAAAACATGAATATGAATAGGTGTAGATAAAAACAGTTAAGATTAGATTAAATGCTGGCCAGAGATTATCACGAACTGTCGTTAACACATTATGACAGTAAGATTAAAGTAAAAAATAAATCTTAACAAAATTGGAAAACTGGCTAGGGGTAAACGGAAAAAATTGGCAATATCGTGTATAGAAATGACACAAAATGTAGGTTGGATAGCAAAGTACGGCAGAAGTATCTGGTGGACCCACCACCCCCACCTCAGTCAGTCCTCCCGTCTCCATTTCAACAAGGAAGCTTTCGTAAAAAGCAATCTCTGGTTGTTCTTCACTCCTCTCCTTCTCCTTCAGACTTCTTCTCTAATTACCCACCTTTGATTTGTTTCTTCCTCGGCTCCATATCTCTCCGGAACCCATTTGTAAATTGGGTGAATCTCGGGTGGGGGTTTGATGGGGAGTCAGGAAGACGAGAGATTGCTCTTGGAGAATGGACTCCTTGAGGTAACAATCATCTTTCAATATTTCACTCAATTTAATTTCTCTTTCAATTTTCATTTTCTCACTTTTGAATTCGATTTGTATTATTACTTGTTAATTTGATGTCTTGACTCTTGAAGCTTTTACATTGTCAATTTTGTGAAATATTGCTGCTGATAGAAACATAAAGAATTTTTGGGATTTGGAGGACGTTGAATATTTCGTTTCCATCTATTATTTTCAATATGGCATTATCACAGGTTAAAAATGAAAAAAATTGTCATTGACTTTGACTATTGATAATTGGGCTTTCCCTGCTTTAGTCGAATTGAATTGATTTGTGTAATCAGTTGTCCCGGCTGACATTGTATTGGAAATTGAGTTTCTATTTCCAGTAGTTTGTATGTGATTCATATTTTTTGCATATGAAGACTATAAATTGATTTTGGTAAGTAGCGAGTGCTGGGTTTCCCTTAAAATTGTATTTCTGGGTACTGTTTGACAAATTGATGATTGTAAGCCTTCACCTTGATTCGTTTTTAGTTCTTATGTGATTGGTTCACACTCGAAAGTTTTTCTTATAGTGTTTTTTAAAAATTGTTTTGAGTAAACCAATGATTATGTTGGTGCACAAAATTAATGCCACTAGGATGTGTCGAATCTGAATAGTGCCTTCAGGAAAGGCAGTATTTTAAGTTTGTGATCTAAGTCATTAGTTAAGAAAAAAAAAATTGCTTGGAAAGCCAAGAAAATATATATATCTGGATAAGTCTGTTAAGTCGGTTGCGCTGAATTTTGAGATTGCTGTTCTATGGTTGCTTCATTTTACTGAACGTCTAGCTTCGTCAAGCCTCACATCAATTGTTGGCCCAAAGACCTCTCCATTGATATTCTCCTATATTTCCTTTAACGTGGCATTATTCCTCTGGTCTTTGATATGTAACCTAGAAGATCATTCTCCTATATTTTCTCCAGAAATATTTATAAAAAATGAAGAGGTTCTCAAATGCCATTTTTGTTTGTTTGTTTGTTTTTATTTTTTGAGAATATGAAGGTTTTTTAGCTGTTTGAGGAAGTGCATGAAAGTTAACTAGCCTAAAAAAGTAATGTGTTGCAGAATCTAATTACCTGTATTAACTTGTGGGAATTGAAAGTAACTTTCCTTCTTGTCATTCTCAATTATTTAAGTACTTATCAAAAAAAAAATATATTTAAATACTTATGAGTTTGTGGCTTCTTAAAAAGTTTCCAGTTTGAGTCTCACATGAACATAAACTGGCTATTGTACTTTTGGTTGGAGAAAGATACATACAAGTCCTTATTCTGAAGTTGGTGCATTTAGTCAACAGCATAGTTACGAAAGGCGAGCGCCTCTTCGCCTGAGGCGAGAGGCGAGGGGGTTACGCCCCTTGCATGCAAAGGCGAGGCGAGGCTACAGAGGCGAGGCTGGGCGATCGCCTTTCTCTCCTTTTGACGAGGCGAGAGGCGAGAAAAGGCGAGCAAAGGCGTACATTATAGAAAAACCCTTAAAATATGACATACTTTTCACCTTTTTAGGGTTTTAATTTTTAACATGAGCCTATTAACCCCGGCCGTGATGTAGTGGATGATGATGGGTTTGATTCGGGTCTTGAGTGAGGATGTTTGATGTGTTGCTAGTTGCTACTTGTTTCGTGACTTTATTAGAAGTTTTACTTGATATGTAATTTCATCTTTTGCTATTAAATTGTAGGTTCGGATGTTGAGCAAGTTTTTTTGGATGTTGCCTTGTTATTATTATATGTGAATTTTAACTTAATTTCATATATTATTTTCATTTATAAATGCTTTGGATTATGTTACAATAAAATTAATCTATATATATATATATATATATATATATATATATATATCCACTATTTTTTCTTAATTTCTCGCCTTGTTCGCCTTTCGGTCGCCCGCCTCTCACCTCGCCTTTCCCCTCGAAAATGGACCTCTCGCCCGCCCCTCGCCTTCCGCCTTTAATAACTATGGTCAACAGTTATTTTGTAGTATATTGATATTAACTGATGATATCAGAGGAAGGACATTTAGTAATAGATGTCTGGTACTGAAAAAGGAAGAAATAGATTATAGTACCTCCCGGCCGGTATGTTTTGTGGACAGAGTGTAATAGAAGAAATTTTGATGCAAGGTGAGAGTGATGGTGCTGAGCTGGGGTTTCTCAGGTTGCAGGAAAGCTTTCTAGATTCCTCCAATTATTTTGTGAATTTTATTGGAGAATTTTGATAGGGCAGTTGAAGTTTCATTTCTTACAAGTCTAGGATATATTTTTGAGGAGTTTGATTTCAAGCAGGACCGGTCCACACATTTTGGGGGCCCATGTTAAATTTAAGATTAGATCCTAAAATTGATAAAAGACAATAACCATCAAGTATTTTATAATATTATCATATAAAAAAAACTTGCAAATAAAGTACCAAAATTCCTAAAACTCCAACGTATTATCAAACTTTTACTTGAAGAATACCGTCCGACATTTCTTGAAAAAAAATCTTCAATTAGGTAATCATAATCAGTTTTTTTCCAGAAAATCATTTTCAATTGCTATAAAAGCTGATCTATTAAGTTTTGTAATACTCCCTCCATCTCCAAATTATTGTCATGTTTTTTTCCGGCACACTGTTTAAGAAAAAAAAAGACTAGATTATTAATATTGATATAATATGTAGTTTCCTTTAAAGCCATGTGTATGTCGGACAATTATTAAAGTAGTTAGAAAAAGTAAGGGTAAAATGGTCAAAAAAAATTTAAAAGAAAATTTTACAAACAACAATTTTTTTTGGATGGACGAAAATGGAAATGACAATATTTTAGGGACGTAGGAAGTAGTAATATATACATATACATACACACACACACACATATATATATATATTTATATGTATATATATATATATATATATATATATATATAAAGTTAGGCTGCAAATAAATCAAGGCCCCCTCAATTTGTGGCCGTGTTCAATGGCCCATGTTGAACATGGGCAGGGCTGGCTCTGACTTCAAGAAGTCTACTAGGAATGGATTTTGTCAGTTTTCAAATTCGAATGAAATTTCACGACGGATAAAATTGGATCTCAACAATGTATATCAAGCTTAGCAGATCCAGTCTCTTTTTCTCTGGAAAGGACCCCCCTTAAGAAGCAGTGCAGTGAAAATTGCTGCAATTAAGAATTTTCACAGTAAATCAGCGAGGGACTCAAGAAGGCTGATGATGGACGGAGGATCCCAATCCTGTTCCTAAAAAAAAAGACCAGTAATCATTTTTTGGACCGTTCCAAAAAAATGTACACTTTGTAATCTTTTCTTATTGGCAATGTTACTTTTACCAACACTAAAAAGAGGTTTGGAAGCGACCATGCGCAACTAGAGATTTTCAACCAAAGACACGTAAAATTCTTTCATTCCAGGCTTAATTACTCGGTTACAATACTGAGTGTTTATATAAGCTCAACAACTTAAACTTATTCTAAATAAAACTAAAGAACCCTCACTAAAGAAAAAAATACTAATAAACCCCTAAACTATTAATCCTAAGAATTTACTCGTGAAATGGTTCCTGTTCAATATTTTTCTTCCCACGAACTTATTCTTTATTACTTTTGCTCTCATCATTTCCTCTGTCAAAAATTTGCCGAGCAGTGGGCATGAACTGTATAATCCTCATGTTGTTAACTGCTTGACTCTGGTTTTTTGTTAATGTGTTCATAATAAGACTGACTAGTTAATTTGCTAAGGGACTTGCAAACTACTGTTCACCTTTGGATGCAGCATTGTTTTTCCTGATTCACTGGATAACATTGTTCAGAGTTACCTCTTGGTAGACCTACTTAGCAATATTAGAAATAGCGGTAAGGCTGGAAGGGCATCCCGCTACTTATGTTAGTTAGACAGAACTTTGGATAACAATTTCATCTAATTACATCCCTGGCCACATAGGATATTTGGTGGTAGATTCTGAGGTACATAATTCTTAATCAACTACAAAGATGCCTAGAAACTTTTATAAGAGCTTAAAATAGATGTCTTATCCTTGAGCAGAACCATGCCATTATTTTCCTAAGAGTCTAGCGCCGTTAATTTGTTTGATGTGTGTTTGGAATTGTTCCAACTAATTGACCTGATTATAGGAAATATTATCCTTGTCAGCCTTAGTTTGATGGGAACATAGGGCTTCTGAACGTTACTTGGTTATCCATCCATCCCCATAGAGGCGCATTGACAAGTCAAAGTTTTTAATATTATACTTTTGCTTTCTTGTATATCCTTTAAATTTCACAAAAGATATGTCTATATTTTTTGTATGAACATTATACGAAAATCATATCTTCGAAAAGAAAGAAAAAAATTGATTTTTTTTTACTTATAAGTTTATTTATTTTGAAAAACTATGGAGAGTAGAAGCTTAAATTTTAGAAATGCGACTCTTCTTTGACAGAGTTTAAATTTTAGAAATGCGACTCTTCTTTGATAAACCAAAATAGAACAAATGACTTATTTTTTGTTACAAAGAGTACAATGGTGTTGTCTACTTTGGATAGTGTGTTATGGAACCTTTGTTCTTAGAAATAACTTGTAAACATGTTCCCTTTGTCCTGAAAGAGGGTCCTACTCTGATTTTACACAAATATTAACAAAATGTTTGTCCCCATGTTACTTCCTATATTACCCTCAAGTTGCCATCAAACGGTGTCAAATCAGTAAAACCCTTTCTCAAGGCTAAACGTGGCATCATGTACAATTCACTGAAAAAAGATCTCTCAAAAAGGAAATAGGACTCTAATTGGGACATCTCAAAAAGGAATGAGGGACTCCCTTTTTGGAACAGAGGAAGTAGTTGAAATCATTTTTACCACTTTTATGGTTGCATTATGCTGTAGAAACTAGAAAGGCTCATCGTCTTTATGCAAGGTTTGACCACCATCTTTCTAAATTCTAAGAGTTAGTTTGAAGTATTGCTTTAATAGAATCATGTAGAGAGGGTACTTTGTCTTAGAAAGGGCTGAATGTCATAGGAAACTTGTGGGGGAATAAATCAGTAGGGATCCAGTACATTGTGTTCTGTGAGATCAACCCCTTGGGTGCTTAGAAAGTTAATGTGGAATGTATTGGGGCTATTGGTGATATACTCACGATACTGATGACTGACGAGAGCTAAAGGTGAGGAAATCGAGAGAGATTAGTGTGATATCTGTAGACACAAATTGCATTAGAATGTTCTTTGGATAAGATGCTTGTGTATGTTAGCTTAGCTTTGATTCTCTTTAGGTATAACATATAAGCGCAAGAAGCTGAGTGGAGCAAGTGCAAGTAGCTGAGTGGAGTAGCGATTGCATTTTTCCTCTCTTTTCTTTGTGTTTCCCCTGAAGTGAGGGTGAGTATAACTAGATTGAATTTTAGTTAAAAGAGTCACGGGTTCATTCTTTCCGTCCTACTGAATAGTTCTGCTTAGTGTCTTGACTTATGGCACCTATGCGGCTATGCCTTGTCCCCTCCAGTGTCACTCCTTAACATATAGGTTCCTTTTCGATGCTTTTGTGACTGCCTTGGGTTTGATGAACTGGAATGTGTGTACATGAGATTTCCCTCTAAATCCTTAGGTAGTTATTAGGCATCTCAGCAAAAGTACGCAAATAGTGTGCTTCAGATCTGATTGCCACTACGACCCGCTTCTTTGCTGAAAGTACTAAATGGGGTCTGGGAAATGTTTTTATGGACTCTGGTTTTGTGTCAACTCATCAACTTCTGCTACATTGTATCTGTTGTAAAGATATGACCCAATTTTTGCTCTTCTAGTTACCTGTAAAATTTCTGTTCATAGAATGAAAACAGCGGACTCTATACTGGAGATGGTTCAGTCGACATTAGAGGGAGGCCTGTTTTGAAGAGAAAAACTGGAAATTGGAGAGCATGCCCGTTCATTCTTGGTAAGCCTTTTGCATTGTTGCACTTCCTTTGACCATCAGTTTCATTCATTATTTTGACAGTTTTGGGTGGACAACAGGTACAGAGTGCTGTGAACGTCTAGCCTACTATGGAATTGCTACTAATCTTGTTAGTTACCTCACCAAAAACTTACACGAAGGAAATGTTTCTGCTGCCAGAAATGTCACCACTTGGCAAGGCACTTGCTACCTAACTCCTCTTATTGGGGCTGTCTTGGCGGATGCATTCTGGGGACGATATTGGACCATTGCGGTCTTCTCCACAATTTATTTCATTGTAATGATAAGATATTTTTGCCATCCCTTTGTTATTTTTCTCATAAACATAGTGATTTAGGTTGCATGTGTGGTTATTCTGGTTTATCTTGTGCAATCATTTGTAATCTTTAGGTGGAAAGTATAAGCTCAACTATAATGCATGCACTACTTCGTTTGGTAACAATCAACTTCTAGTATTTCGTAAACTAGAACTTGATATTATGGAAATAGCCCTTAAAGATGATTTAGTAGGATTTTCTTTACGAGGATAGAAGAATTATAGTTATTTATGAGATCCAATAATGAAGTGAGAAAATGAGAGAAAGTATGAGAAAGATTAAAGTGTTGTATATTATCTGAATATTATACCTTAACTTCATCTGTAAAATCTCCTTTCACAACATTTTTCATCTGAATATATCATAATGCTTTTATTGTGTAAACAAAACAGGGCTGTTTTCCTTTTCTAGATCATCCTCTCCTTCCTTTCCTTTTTCCGTCTTTTCATTGGGTTCAGAGAGGGGATAGATTGCAATATCAATTAAAGAAGCGATAGTTGGATATTTTATCTAATTTTGGGGCTTGTGTCAAATCTGTTTATGATGCTTTCTGAGTTGGAAGAGAGGGTGGTCAGAGTGAGAGAGGGAGACTTTTCTGTAACGCTGCACTATTTGTGCATTTTGGGATGTATTTGGACGGAGGTAAAGAATAGGTTCTTTGAGGGAGTTTGAGAGCTTGCTGATTGATATTGAGCTGGTTGTTCCAATTTTTGTGATTGAGCATTGAGTTCGGGTATCATACCGTTAATTCCTCTACTCGTTCATTTGAGATATTAAAATGTGTTATTTTATGGATCTTTTGGGACTGAGATTGTGGCTGTTTTATCTGCTTTATTTCTTTCTTTTTCCTCATTTTGTTTGTCCTTTTTTTTTTTTTTTTGTAATGTGAGGTTTTTTGTGGAGGCTCGATAACTTAACTATAACTAGATATAGACTATGGTTGAGCATGTTGGTATGTTTACAGGGGAATAATGAATCTATCTGGTAAATCAGCTTCTCCTTAAGTTCTTCAATTTTCCTGCCCAGCATAAAGTGATGAATGCTTTCTGCACTTTTCTTTTCTCATCCTTTGTCTTTCTCGTTTTATTAAACATGTCATATTTTTACCTATTATATAGGGAATGTGCATGTTGTCTCTCTCTGCATCAGTTCCTTTTCTCAAGCCGCCTGAATGTGTAGATGGACTATGTCCTTCAGCTTCTCCTGCAGAGTTTGCAGTATTCTTCTTTGGGCTGTACTTGATTGCACTTGGGACCGGTGGAATCAAGCCATGTGTTTCATCCTTTGGGGCGGATCAGTTTGACGACACGGATTCTACAGAAAGCGTAAAGAAGGGATCCTTCTTCAATTGGTTTTACTTCTCTATCAACATTGGGGCTCTCATATCAAGTACTTTGATAGTGTGGATTCAAGAAAATTGTGGATGGGGCCTAGGGTTTGGTATTCCTGCTTTGTTCATGGGAATTGCTATTGCCAGTTTCTTTTCAGGAACTTCTCTTTACAGATTTCAGAAACCAGGGGGAAGCCCTATCACGAGAATGTGCCAAGTTTTGGTCGCTTCATGCCACAAATGGAACTTGGGAGTTCCTAGTGACAGCAATCTCCTGTATGAAACTGGTGACAAACTCTCAGCAATTAAAGGGAGTCGGAAACTGGTGCATACCAATGAACTAAAGTAATTTGCTCAACTCTAAGTTATTAGCTACTGCACATTCTTTCTCACAATTCATTATATTCTTCCTTTGGGCACGAACTACCATGCTTACTAACTCAATAGTTAATTTCTTAATTTCACATTTAAGCATACGTGTTCTTAGCATCAGAAGAATCTTGGAATATTATTTATCTTGGGATGTAATTAGGATCTTCCTGTTGCACTTTGCATTTGGAAAGCAACCTATGGTAGTAAGGTTAGACACCAGCGTATGTGCCAAAAGTAAGCCACCATTACCAGCTCAATAGTATCAAAGTAATAGTGGGATCATTTCAATTACCCTATAAATTTCAACAGAGAGCTTGTAGATCTTTAAATGCTGTTTTTTTATGTATGCTATTTCTATAAGAGTGCGATGTAATTTCTGTGCAATAAATAGCCACTCTTAATTTGCTTCCGTGATTACTACTGGCCACCTTGATTCCAAGGGGTAGGAGGGATGGCAAGGGCACTCAAGGCAAAGACCTTGAGGTCCTTGGAATCCCCATGCGAACTACCAATGGGCCATACTTACCCATCAAAAAAAGATTACCACTGGCCACTTTTTTTTGATAAATAAAGTCGGTATATAAAATCAAGCGTCAAAATAGGTGACACATCCTATGTACACAGGGAGTATACCAAAGATCCATACTACCTATTAGCAATACTATCCACAAAATCTACAAAAGGTTTAACACCCTGAGCTCCCACCTCATTACACCAAAAAAACAGAGTTTGGAGAATCAGATCTTTAAGCCTTTCGACGCTCCTTTCTTCGTTTTTGAATACTCTTGCCATTTCTTTCCTTCTAGATGATCCAGCAAAAGGCCAACGGAGTCGCTTCCCAAACACGATTTTTTCTTTTGCGTTTATACAATGACCAACTAAGCAGCCGCTCCTTCACGGTTCGTGGCATAACCCAGGATAACTGAAATAAGTTCAGCACAAAATCCCATATAATCCGGAGTCGCTTCCCAAACACAATTTTTTCTTTTGCGTTTATACAATGACCAACTAAGCAGCCGCTCCTTCACGGTTCGTGGCATAACCCAGGATAACTGGAATAAGTTCAGCACAAAATCCCATATAATCCTCGCAACGGGGCAATGTAAAAGAAGGTGATTGACATTTTCCTCATCCATTTTGCACATGAAACACCAGTTTACATAGATCTTCCTGATTCGCAGATTTCCCCCCGGTTAAGATTTCTTCATTAGCAGCTTCCCACATGAAAAAAGCCACCCTAGTAGGGGCCTACAACTTCCAGATGATCTGCCATGGGAATATTCTATTTGTGCATGTTAGCTTTTGATACAAGGGCTCCTCTGTCCACACAGCAGTGTCCTCAACACCAGTCACCTCTTGTTTGTAAAGCAACTCAAAGAATTGCCCAACGATATCCACCTCCCAGTCTTGGGGATTTCTTCATTATCTTTTTGCTGATGTGCGCTTGAAAACACTTTGCTAGTTTGCGTCATGTGTCTGCATTTAAGTAAATAAAATCCATACTTAACTGAGAAGTTTTCAGTAAAGTTGATTTCTTGACATACCTTTCTTTTATCCCTCCCTTCCGGGCAAAGAGTCTACCTATACTATTTTGGGATAACTCATTGAAAGAGTCCACTTTCAAAAATTATGTCAACCCATAATATTTCAGCATTACCCTCCACATTTGATATTAACATTTTGATTATGTTCAAGCATTATTGTAATTATGACCGGCTTTAATGCTAGTTATATATCCCTTAATTATTAGACTCTTTAAACATGGATTCTTTGGGTGGAACGGAGGGAGTATTAGATTTCTGGTAATGACATACTTAGTTATGCTCCACTCTTGTGTGAATTCCTTTGTTGTATCCCTCCGTTGTGCAGTTTGAATTGTTTACTTTTTAACTTCTGATCATGGTAACGGGAGAAGACTGAGAAAGCTAACTATATTCTGGAATTTTGGTATGGCAAATGTATGTTAAATTGGAACAGTTCATGTTCATGTTCTAAATTGTTGTCGATTGAAGATGTTAGCTAAAAGCGATGTGTGCTTGTTAATAACGTCTTGGGCTGACACATGCTGTAGGTTTTGACTTTCTTAATTGAGCTTTTGTTGAACTCTCGCTCTCTCTCAGTGTTGAGCCTGCCTGTAGGGATGATTACCAATTTTCTTACTTTGCAGGTGCCTTGATAAAGCAGCTGTAGTATCTGATGCTGAAAACAGTACTGGGAGCTACTCTAATCCTTGGAGGCTTTGCACTGTGACGCAGGTGGAGGAACTGAAGATTTTGATCCGTATGTTTCCTATATGGGCTACCGGAATTGTCTTTTCTGCTGTTTATGCCCAAATGTCTACGATGTTTGTTGAACAAGGGTTAACGATGGACACAAGCATCGGTTCATTCAAGATACCCGCTGCTTCGCTTTCCAGTTTTGATGTCATCAGTGTTATCTTCTGGGTACCAGTCTATGACAGGATCCTAGTCCCTATTGCAAGGAAGTTCACTGGCCAAGGTAGAGGGTTCTCGGACTTGCAGAGGATGGGTATTGGTCTATTTATTTCGGTCTTTTGCATGTCTGCAGCAGCTTTGGTGGAGATCAAGCGGCTTGACATGGCAAGATCCCTTGGTTTGGTCGATGAAAATGTTGCAGTCCCACTCAGTATCTTCTGGCAAATACCCCAGTATTTCTTGTTGGGGGCTGCGGAGGTATTTACATTTATTGGGCAGCTTGAGTTCTTTTATGACCAATCACCAGATGCCATGCGTAGCTTGTGCAGTGCTCTCTCACTTCTGACTACGGCGTTGGGGAATTACTTGAGCTCTTTCATTCTGACCGTAGTGACGTCCATTACAACTAGTGGTGGAAGGCCTGGTTGGATACCGGATAACTTGAACCAAGGCCATCTTGATTATTTCTTCTGGCTCTTGGCTGCACTCAGCTTCTCGAACATGGTGGTGTATATCTTCTGTGCTAAGATATATAAATCAAAGGCAGCTTCATGAGGCTTGTCGAAGATGATCGATAAATGTGAATTTGCATCAACGCCATAAATCTTCAACCAAGTTGTCTGTATCATAAATTGTAAGGAGGAATGATATACTTTAACATTTGACTACATCAGGGAACTTACATGTAGACATTGCTCTATTCAAAGTTTCTTTCTTTTGGATGTACAGTTTTCCAAAAGAAATTGTTACAACTTCTCCATCTGTTACATGTTGAAATTCAACCTTTCCTGCTCCAGGTGTTCCAAAATGACCCTTGGCCTAACATGAAACCCAAGTTAGACAGATTTCCGAGTTTCACAAGCTGTCTCTTTTACGTGAACAAGACAAATTGGGAATACGTCCTATTTTTCTTTTGGGGTAAATTCCGGCAAGTACACTTTTGACAATTTCCAACTGCTACAATACCTTTTTTTTTTCCTTTTTTAAAAAATCAAACTGTTGCTACAGTATCTTATGTTTTTTTTTTAAAATGGGAAAAATGCACTTTTATAGTGAAAATACTACGATACCCTTAATGAATCGAAGGCGTACTGCGGATGACTCACTTAGTGTATCGTGCGTTGTATCAAATTTTGTATCGCTATACATCAATTTAAATTATATAATTCAATTTTGCATCGCACTACATTAAATTTATATACTGCGATGCATTAATTTAAATCATCTAATTCAATTTTGTATTGCGCTACACCAAGTCAAACACACAATTGATACATTGCGTTGCAAAATTGTAATGAAACAGACTTTTATGTCACTTCTTTCTTATACACAATCAACAAATGATTTAGATTGATTCATCTTTTTGCATCCCAAACTTAAATCGATGTATCACGATTCACAAAATGATACAATGTGATTCAAAATTAATGCATCCAGAATAAAAAAAAAAAGTGTCCTATAACGAATATATTTCTTTTTAGACATTTCATCGAACAATTTACATGTATAACAACACAACACACAAAGTGTATCCATTTTGAATCAAATACACAAATACAATGAAATAAAAATAAGTAGAATAAGACAATTGAAACATAAGATCAGTAGATGAAGAGCGAAAATAATGGAAAGTTAGGATACTGGAGTAATCTAATTTAAAATGAAGAAGAACATCACTATCCTACTTCCTTACCCTCTTCGCTCTTTATTCTTACAACATGTTGTCATTTTCTCTCTTCTACATCATTTTAAGAACGTTTGCACGAAAATGTACTTTAGCGATTAAAAGTTTGAGAGAAGGGATCGGCTCACAATTTCTCCTTTCCTTTTTCTATTCTTTAAGTATTTATAGAGTTGAACATTAAAAGACTAAAGTCATGTCCAACCCTATAGAATCATAAAGGTGATCTCAACCGGGTAGAATCGTAAGGCCATGTACAACAATGAATCATATTTGATTCTCATTTAATACTCGAACTCATTAAAAATGAATATAAAAATTCATTTAATACTCATAAGCTACTCAAACAAAATAATCATACTAGAGCTTGACACAAACCCCAATAATCTTTCATTCCCAATCATCTTTATCCTCAATAACTTCAAAATTTGAAAAAAATTATTTGGTGTCCAAATGAGTCAAACAAAATATCTATTTATAGATAAAAATATGTACTTCTTAAAAATATTTTTTAAATTTTTTTATGAATTACAAAAAGACTAAAAATCAAAGAAAAAGAAATATTAAAGGCCCACTCATTTTGGAGAGAGAGAGAAAGAGCTGGTCGGAAGAAAAGAGAAGCGCCGTTTTTTTCCGGAAAATGGGCGGTCTCTTGTAAGGGTGGCAATTTGAGGCACGACACGATTGACCGACACGAACACGACACATAATTATAGGGTTTGGGCTAGGGCTTATTGGATTCGGACCGTTATAGAGCCAACACGATAAAACACGATAAAAAATGAGTTGTTATCGGGCTGACTTGATAAACACGGTAAGGCACGATAACTAAAATATATATGTTTTAAAAATATATTTTTAAAAATTTACTAAGAGTTATTCACTTCTTTCGAACTATTTTCATGATTATTTCATAGTTTTATCATTTGAAAATTTATGACTTTTAAACTACATGACTATTTATATTGATAAATTTTCAAAATATGTATTAAAAAATCAAAATTATATATTTTATAATGGTTATTGGGCTTAACGTGCTTAACGGGCCTGACTAAATAAATCGTGTTTTTTTGCTTATCGTGCCTATCGTGCTGTGCCGTGTTTTTCGTGTTTTTATCGTATCGTGTTCGGGTTTCAATATTAGGCACGATAAGCTTATCGTGTCGTGTTCGTGTTCGTGCTTATCGTGTCGTGCTGTTATCGTGCCGACCTGATAACAGCCCAGCACGACCGATTTACCACCCTTAGTCTCTTGCTTAGAGACTTGAGATGGCGGAATCAAATTTGATTCACATATAATCCTTCGTTATTTTGCAAGATTTGTGGAATTAAACTCTCTCTAAGGGCGATGCATACTTATCCAATTTATTACGCCAAACACAGGTTCTGATTAAATGAAACAGAACCCAAGATTTTTTATATTTATTCAATTTAAATCATTACTGATTAAGCATTTAAGCTAATATTGAATATTCTTTATGTTCTTTTTGAAAGAAAAAAAGGATTCATAAGAATATTACCCTCCTAGTAGATGTCATACAAGCATTTCCACAAGGACATAAAAAAGGAAATTTGCCAATACCATTTTAAAGTTGAATTGTAAACGAATCAGTTCTTCATAGGAGAAGTCATTAAAGTGTAAGGGTGAGTTTGGTCCGAATTGATCAACTTTTTTATAAAAAAGTAGAAAATTAAAATCAAACCAATAATCTAATTCTTAAAAGAATCAGAATCAGGATCAACCCAATATACATGAGATCTAATATATTGGTTCGGTTCTAAGCCATTCCAAATAAATAATAAACTACAATCCTTCATTTAAAGATTAAAGCGTTTAACAGTAGTATAACGATTAAAATACAAACATGTTTATAATGAAAAATAATGACAATAGTAAATTATATATTTTACAGCACAACAACACAAGAGAAAAAAAAAGTAATACAGATTTTCAAACTTATAATTATTTATATTTTATAACTAGGGTTTGTATTTTGTAAGTATATATATATATATAAAGGTCCGATTCGATTCTAGAACCAAATTATAAAACTCAAAACTGGAACTAGGCCAATCATTCGATTTTACAAAAATTCAGGATCTAGACCAAACCAAAAAATTGGTTCCATCCAATTTTTATTGGTCCGGTCCGGTTTTTTTAAAAAATTGCTCACGCCTGTAAGCTGTAATGAACTATAAAGTTGTTCCACAAAGTACATACAGGATATGCAGGTTAACAAGAATGAAGTACTATTGTACAGCCGTTACATTTACACTCAGAAACAATCTTTACAAATCAGAACTCAGAATCCATGCCGTTTGATTCAGGATCTTGATCTTCAACATTAGCCGTCGGATCAGGCCAGTACCCCATCTTCGTCTGATGAACACGCGGGAAAGGAGCCGACACTCCATGAACCACAATCCTGTTGTTGAACAGCAAATTAGCCCTCGTAACCTTGACGTTGTTGATTCTCATCGGCGTCAACAGACCACCGCCGCCGGCCACCGTTACTACCAAATTCTGTCCCCAATCCATCGTCGGAAACGTCGTGTTCGCCGGCAACTTAATCAAATCGGCGGCCATCAGCCGCTGGTTGGGAACAAAATGCAACATCAATTCGGAGAAGTACGCGTGTCCGACTCGGCCGAAGATGGAGGCGTCATCGAGAGCGAATACCGTCATTGCCTGAAGGTCCAAGAGGTCTTCGAATTTCTTTCTCATGGCGAGGGAGAGAAGGCTGTAGCCGCTGATGCGCAGGCGATGCATGGCGTCTTGTAGCAAAAAGCGCATGATAAAGAAAGGCATGTTGTTTGGCTGGAAAGGAGGTAAGTAGAGTGAGGTCAGGCGCTCCAAGTTGCAAGAGAGCGAAGAGAGGTGAGTTACGAAGCCTTGGATTCCGTGAACGATGACGTGGCCGTCGTTGTAGAGATCGGGGTGCGTGATCTCCACGCCGCCGACGAAGACGGTAGTGTTGGTGGAGGTTGTGTTTCTGGTGGATGTAATTGTGAGGCAGCGGTCGCAGGCGATGGTTTGGATTTTGGTGCCGAAGGCTAAATTGCGGAGGAAGTGGAGAGGATAGAGGCCAGGGACGGAATGTTCTAGAAGGAGGAGAGGGAGGGAGCAGGAAGGGCAGACGAGGAGGGAAGAGTCGGTTGGGAGCGAAGATTGTGGTGGAGTTGGGGAGAGAGGCGGAGGCGGTGGAGAGTTGTTGGAAGCCTAGGGAGGAGAGAATGGCGGAGAGGTTGAACGTCGGAGGAAAAGACTGGAGGTAGCTGTAGTCTGGAGGCGAGGGAGATGGAGGAACGCAGAGGGGTGAAGCGCTGGCGCTAGAGATGACGATGATGGAGGAGGAGAGAATCAGGAGGAAGCTTAGAGCAGTAGCCATGATTTCTTGATTCTGTTTGTGTTGGAGAGAGAATATGAATTAGGAGGAGACTAAAACAAAAGTAACAACTAAACTGGCGCGCAGTCATGAAACTGAAATATCTAAAACCGGAATTAGAGAGATTGGATTAATGGAGTATGTTTGATCAATTTGAGTAGCAAGTAGCAACTAGTCAGCCACGTGCTGCGAGTGCGAGCGATATACAGACTAATGGAGTACTAAATATTGGTGTCATGTTAAGTTTTTATATATTCTCTCATATGCATGTGATAGTTAAAGTACGAAAATAATAAAAATATTTTACTTAAAAAATCTCTAAAAAATTATTTTAAAACAGACAAAAAAAAAAAAAAAAAAAATTTGATAGCGAAACTAATATTTAGGAACGAGGGAGTAAAAACAAACAAAACAAAACAAAAGCGAAGGACTGCAACACATTTGGTAACCAAACCACTAAATCACTAAAACCATCGACGCTTTCCTACTTTCTGCAGCACCACAAGTACAGTTAATTACTCGATTGTACGAGCAATTCAGATACTTATTTAAACACAACTCACGTGTCCATAGATGAGTCTAATCCGTTATCCCTCCATAAAAAAATAAATTATCAAACCCAAAGAACGAGACTTTTTGGTGTACAAGCAATTCGGATACTTTGGCATTAAGATACCACCCACAATATGTCAAGGATCATCAGCATCGCAAGCATATAAGGGCACATAGCCAATTATGAAAAGGATATTTTAAATTCATAAGTGTTAGATTTTCCGATTATTGTTATAACTAAACTTTGATAAGTATCAAATTGTTATAAAGTAATCATAAATTTAGGATAAAGTGTGTATGAGAGAAAGGGAGAAAGAGAGAGATTTATTCAGAGTAGAATTCGTTAGTTTGATAACTTCAGACTGCTCGATATTTATAACCGAGCAGCACACTTACAATTGCCAAACATTGAATGTTTGACATACAATTTCTTATACCTATTCACCATAGGCTACTGTTCATCCATGACTTTTACATTCATAACACTCCCCTTGAACATAGCATTGTAAGTTGGCTAAGTGTATCTCGTTAAAAACATTTAAGTCGAAAAACCCAGTAGGGAAAAAATCGGACATAAGAAAAAACGTACACAACTTAAATCTGAATTGTGTGCATGGACTGTCTCGTTAAAAACCTTTTCATGGAAAACCTAGTGGGAAAAAACCATGATAAAGGGAAAAAGAGTACATCCATATATGCCCCCCCTTGAACTGACAAGGGTCAAGAGAAATCACCTTTATAAATTTCGTAGATTTCACATCCCAATATTGCGAATATGCTTTCTGAAGGTTGTAGTGGGAAGTGCCTTCGTAAATAAATCTGCAACATTATCACTTGATCGAACATATTGGATGGTGACCTCTTTCTTCTTTTCAAGTTCTTGAGTGTATAAAAAGAGCTTCGGGGAGATATGTTTGGACCTGTCACTTTTGATGTATCCCTCTTTACTTTGGGCGACACATGCACCATTATCTTCAAATAATACTGTCGGGTCTTTGTTGACAGGTAGTCCACTGGCACTTTGAATATGCTGAGTCATAGATCGAAGCCATACACACTCTCGACTAGCTTCATGAAGTGCGATCATCTCAGCATGATTTGACGATGTAGCAACTAGCGTTTGCTTTTGAGAACGCCAGGAAATTGCAGTACCACCCATCGTGAAGACATAGTCGGTCTGTGATCTGACCCTATGAGGCTCAGACAAATAACCCCCATCTGCAAAACCAACTATTTCATCCTTTACTCATTTGGGATAAAATAATCACAAATCAATCGTCCTGAAGATAACGAAATATGTGTTTGATACCATTCCAGTGTCTCCGTGATGGAAATGAACTATATCTTGTCAATAGATTTGTAGCAAATGCTATATCCGGTCTTGTACAATTAGCAAGGTACATGGGTGCTCCAATAACACTTAAGTATGATACTTCAGGACCAAGTATCTCTTCATTCTCTTCACAATGGGACTAGTGAGAGGGTTTGCCTTATTCATATAAAAACGCTTCAAAACCCTTTTTGTGTAATTTGATTGGTGTACAAATTTTTCACTATGCAAGTGTTCTATCTGTAAACCAAGACAGTATTTGGTCTGTCCAAGATCTTTCATTTCAAATTCTCCCTTTAAATAATCAACTACTTCTTGGATTTCCTTGGGAGTTCCAATGATATTCAGATCATCTACATAGACAGCGATAATTGCAAATCCAACTGTCGTATTCTTTATAAAGACACATGGACATAATTGATCATTCACATATCCGTCTTTCAACAAATGCTCACTTAAGCAATTATACCACATGCGTCCAGATTGCTTTAATCCATACAGTGATCGCTGTAGTTTAATTGCACATAATTCTTTGGGTTTTGAGCTCAGTGCTTCAGGCACCTTGATTCCATTAGGAATTCTCATATAAATATCGGCATCTAATGACCCGTATAAATAAGCCGTTACAACATCCATGAGATGCATATCTAGATTTTTCGAAACCGATAGGATGATTAGATATCTGAACATAATAGCATCCATTACAGGAGAATACGTTTCTTCATAATCAATCTCATGCCTTTGGGAAAAACCTTATGCAACAAGGCGAGCCTTGTATCTCACAATCTCATTTTTCTCATTTCGTTTTCGAACAAAAATCCATCTGTATCCAATGAGTTTCACAGCTTCAGGTGTGAGAACGATATATCCAAATACTTTTTGTTTATTCAACGAATTTAATTCAGCCTTCATGGCATCTATCCATATGATCTTGTCATGCCTTTTTTGACATTCAGATACAGATTTTGGTTCGGGATCTTCAGTCCCGTCATTAATTTCTTGGGATACCGAATAAGAGAATATATCATCAATATTCTCCATTTCATTTCGGTTCCATATTTTTCCATTACACATGTAATTAATGGAAATCTCATGGTTATCGTTGCCTGCAGGGCTTACTAGATTTGCACGATCGTGTGTTTCTTCTGGAACAATTTCACGATCGTGTGTTTCTTCTGGAATACTTTCATATGATTGGGGGTTTTCAATCACTTTCTTTTTGCAAGGATTTTTATCCTTTGAACCAATGGGTCGTCCACGCTTCAGGCGTGTCTTAGATTCATTTGTCATTTTATCATTTGGTAGCCCTTTTGGTATTTCAATTCGGGCAGGAGCATTTATAGCAGCTAACATGTGACTTTGTCACTCTCTTTGTGTCTATAAATGCATCTTGCAATTGATTTGCTACATTTTGTAAATGTATGATCTTTTGAACTTCCAGGTCACCTTGCTTTGTGGGAGGGTCAAAGTGCAATAACGATGATGTGCACCATTTGATATCTCTTTCCACTTGTTTCCCCTCTTCACCTAAAGGTGAAAACTTGTCTTCTTAAAATCAATTCATTAAAATGACAATCGCAAAGCGCGTCGTACGCCACCCGTTTTTGGTTCAAGATATTTTATTATAGAAGGGGATTCATACCCAACATATACTCCCAATCTCCTTTATGGTCCCATCTTTGTGCGTTGTGGTGGAGCAATTGATACATATACTGCACAACAAAAAACTTTTAGATGGGATAGATTCAGCTCTCGCCAGAATGTCAATTGTATTGGGGAGTACTTGTGAAATGCACTTGGCCTGAGGCGAATCAGTGCGGCTGCATGTAAAACAGCATGACCCCATACAGAAGTAGGGAGCTTTGTTCTCATCATTAATGGTCTGGCAATAATTGAATACGTTTGATCAACGATTCAGCCAAACCATTTTGTGTATGAACATGAGCTACTGGATGTTCAACATCAATCCCTATTGCCATACAATAATCATTAAATGCTTGAGATGTAAATTCACCAGCATTATCAAGTCTAACTTTCTTGATCATATAATCTGGGAATTGTGCTCTCAATTTGATTATTTGTGCAAGGAATTTGGCAAATGCCGTATTACGAGTTGATAATAGACATACGTGCGACCATTTGCTAGAAGCATTAATTAATGCCATAAAGTATTGAAATGGTCCATTTGGTGGATGGATAGGTCCACATATATTACCCTGAATTCGTTCCAAAGACGATGGTGATTCATATCCAATTAACTTTAATTGGTGATGGTCTAATTATCAACTTTCCTTGAGAACAAGCATCACAATGGAGTTCATTATATTGAAAAATCTTCTGGTTTTTCAATGGATGACCACTAGAATTCTCAATAATTCTACGCATCATTATTGATCCTGGATGCCCCAATCTATCATGCCAAGCTTTAAATGTTTCAGTAAACTTCAGGTTTACTATAGAATATGATTCAAATATTCTTATGATTGTACTATACAATCCAGAAGATAGAGATGTCAATTTTTCCAATATACACTTGCTTTCGGAAGTGTTTGAGGTAATGCAAAGATATTCATCATTCCCCTTATTCATAGTCTCAATATGATATCCATTCAGACGAATCTCTTTAAAATTTAACAAGTTTCTTTGAGACTTAGGAGAGAACAATGCATTATTTATCATGAATTTCGTGCCTCCAGGCATTAGGAAAATTGTTTTGCCAAATCCTTCAATTATTTTGGCATTACCAGATATAGTGTTGACATTAGCCTTGTCAATTTTGAGATAAGAAAAATATTTCTTATCTTTAAGTATGGTATGCGCATAGTAGCCGTCGCAAGACATAAATCTCCTCCTTGGATTTTGGATTCAAACATATTTGTGATCTATTTCAATATGAGACAAAGAAAAATAAGATGAATAAATATGATAACACATTGAATGCAAAATACATATATAAATTTTATTGTAAACATGCTAGTATACATAGGAAAAACAGATAATATTCCTATATAACAACATGTTACTTTTTCCACAGCTTTTATCTCAAATTCGGACCATAGCTTCATTCCTATATGAATTTATTGTTCATGACCAATATCATCACTAATGGTATTGGTCATGTCGACGTTGGTCATATCACCAAATCAAAATGAAGATCTTCAGGATTATTTTCAAGGAAATTTGTCTCTACATTCTTTCCTTTTTATAATATCTCATAAAGATCAACTAGATGTTTCGCCGTTCGGTAAGTGCATGCCCAGTAGCCTGTCATGCCACACCTAAAACATGAATTTTCTTCATTGTTTTGTCGCACATTTTGCCCACTCGAAGAGTTGTTTCTATCATCATCTCTGTTCCACTTCAGGTGGCGAGAGGAATTTCCATTATATGGATGATGATGATGACGGCGATAGTTATTTCATCCACAGCCTCTTCCTCGACCTTGATTTCGACCACGACCCCGGCCTTGTCCATGATTTCCTTGGCCTCGACCACGAGCACGACCACTACCACGCCCACGCTCTTGGCCTTCATCATACATAGTCCCATTCGCTTCAGGGAATGGGGCTAAACCAGTTGGTCGAGATTCATGATTTTTAATTAGAATCTCATTATTCTGTTCAGTTACAAGGAGGCAAGAGATCAATTCGGAGTACCTTTTAAAACCCTTTTCTCGATATTGCTGCTGCAGGAGCATATTCGAGGCATGAAATGTGGAAAAAGTCTTCTCCAACATATCATATTCAGTGATGGTTTCCCCACATAATTTCAACTGTGAGGTTATTTTATACATCATTGAACTATATTTATTGATGGTTTTAAAATCTTGTAGGCGGATATGAATCCAATCATAGTGTGCTTTTAGGAGAATGACCGTTTTCAAATGGTCATATCTTTCGTTCAAACTTTCCCAAAAGACGAGTGGATCATTAACCGTGAGGTACTCCATCTTTAGGTCCTCGTGGACGTGGTGTCGTAGGAAAATCATGGCCTGAACTCGGTGTTGATTACTTATCTATTCATTATTACTTTGTTGGATAGTATTTTCAAGGCTTCTGGCGGCAGGTGGGTTTCGGCATCTATTTTCCAAGACATATCATTTTTCCCAATTATGTCCAGCCTTTCAAATTCGAGCTTAGCGATGTTTGCCATTTGTGAAGAAAAAACTATAAAAATGAAACATATATATTAATAAAATTATGACATGAAAATTTTATTCATATGATAATCAGTACATGTTAAAATGTATGTTGAAAGCTATTGTAATTGCTAACAGGACATACATGATACAAAGATACGTAATAAAAATCTGAAAATCGTTTGGAGGGTATTCAACAACGAAAACCAATGTGGTGCACGCAATAACAAGTATGATAGTAATCATCAACATTGGATGAAACATTTTGTAGAAGAAGATATGGTATTGAGAGTTTGTAAGGAAGAAGCAAAAATGTGAGTAATATATTAAGATGTTGTATATATGGAGAGAAAAAAAGACCGTTTATGACCGTTAACTAGTCGTTTATTACCGTTGAAGGAGAGAGATAAAAATCAGTAACTAGCCGTTAGAGGAGAGGGGCAAAAATGTAAAAATTCTGATTTAATATAATTGCATTTATATTATGAATAAATATAAATCTTATAAGGAGCAATAAATTGATCATAAATAAAATAACTCTGCATAAATATTTGTCAGTCAACTTTATACAGCTATTATATAGCATACATATATATTCACGCCACGCTACTCAGCAAGCCTTTCCGTGGGTGTTTGAAAATCAGTAATAAATATATATATGTATATAAAGTTATTCATATATAGAATTGAAATATATGTATATATATAAATATTCAGTTTATAGCTTGGGGTTATTTCCGCACAAGCATCAACGAACATATATATTATGCGTTAAATAATAAATTATTATTTCGTCATCTCACCATATATTATCGACGGTGGTTCAGCCAATCTTTTCTTAATAATGGTGCTATACGATATATATTGAAGTAAACCAAAGACATAAAATAAAGAATATATCGGTAGAAAATTTTACCGTTTGAGATTGTTAAGAGTAGAACAATCGTGCTGATAACGTGTTATAAAGTAACCACAAATTTAGGACAAAGTGTGTATGAGAGAAAGAGAGAGAGAGAGAGAGAGAGAGAGAGAGAGAGAGAGAGAAAGAGAGAGATCAAATTTATTCAGAGTAGGATTTGTCCGTTTGATAACTTCAGACTGTTCGGTATTTATAACCTAGCAGCACACTTACAATTGCCAAACATTGAATGTTTGTCATACAATTTCTTATACCTATTCACCATAGGCTAGTGTTCATGACTTTTACATTCATAACACAAATGTGTTTAAATGAAAGACAATTATACCCTTTACTAAAACTTAATTGTAACAATGATTGTAGAGGTAGCGATAAACCTAACATTGTTGTTTTAAATTAGGTAGCAAAGTGAAATCTATAATTTTTGGAAACTACACACAAAGTACATTGCAATACGTTATACATGTGTTCTATATTTTCTTTGGATGAAGTAGTAAAATTTATTGGAATTTTTTCTTAATTTTTGTAAGAAATTAAAACTAATATTTGGGATGGTAAGTCCGAATTTATTGTTACAAATAAAAATGGTATTTGTAGCACTTGCTTTTAAGGGAAGAATAATGTTAGGGGCAAAAAATAGTTCCAAATTTTGACCACATTTGACGTTATTGATTGACTACATAATATGAAAGATCCTCTTTAGCCCTTAACCTATCTAGCAAGGCTTAATCTTTCTCTCCCTCTAACAATTGCATCCCTGTCATTCCCCATACCTCTTCATCTCCTCTCTCTCTCTCTCCCTTTGCAAATTGCATCACGTGCGGCACTGGTTAGTCGCATATAGGGGGATGTGCGGCGATGATTGATTACACATAGGAAAGGGTGTACGGCTGAGAGTTGTTGCACACACTTGGGTGTGTGCGGCTAACGATTTTCATACTTGTTCATGAGTGTTATATTTGTAAGAATAAGATTAAGAAGAGAACCTAAGCTAAGAAAGGCTGACAGAAAGGAAGACTAGACACAGCAGAATGAAGGAATAATTCGTTCAGTCTCAAATTCATCCTTAGAGATTACATGGCCTATATACATACACTAGTCAATGACAGCCCATGATTGAGCTTCGACACCAAGGCAATCAATCAAGATTCCTAATTGCCCAATTACAGCATAATTACAGTGAAGAAATAAAGGAAACTAAGACTATATACATTTAGACCAACTAGCATGATATTTACTAAATATTATCCATTTATACCCTCCCTCAAGCTAAGCGAAGTAGGACGAAGCAACAGCTTGCTTGAAAGGAGTTGCGGCCAAGAGGTGAAGCAAGGCTCTTAGTGAAAATGTCGGCTATCGATCCCGAGTAGAAAGATATCGTAGATGAAGAAATCCCCGTTGTTGTAGTTCGCGAACAAAGTGGTAGTCAATCTCCACATGACGTGTCCGAGCATGAAACACTGGATTGCGGGACATATGTATGGCCGAGATATTATCACAGTATATTGTCGGGGCTTGAAGATAGAGACCAAGTTCTCGGTAAAGAAAGGAGAACCACCGTAATTCAGCGTGAGTGGCGAGAGCTCGATATTCAGCCTCGCTACTTGATCGGAGACATCGATTGCTTCTTCGCGATCACGCTACAGATTCGGACCTATGAAAACACAAGCAGGTGGTGGAGCGTCTATCATTCGGTGACCACCTTGTCGGCGTCGAAAAAGCGGACATGTAGTATTCATTGAGGTAAAATGAAGGCCGAGAGAGATAGTGCCCTTGATATACCGAAAATGCGTTTAACGACTTGTAGATGAGGCGTTAGGTGGGCATGCATATGTTGGCATACTTGATTTACCGCAAATGAGATGTCGGGACGAGTCAAAGTCGAGATATTGCAAACCACCGACCATCTTTGCGATACTCGGTGGCGTCGGATAATGGGTCCCCTGGTAGCATCAAGGTGAGAACCAGAATCGGTGGTGTCTAACCGGTTTCTGACCATCCAAATGAAACTTGCGTAGAAGATCGAAGCATAGCGAGATTGCCGTCGAGAAGAGACTTATCACGAGAGGTTTCAATGCCCAAAAAGAAGCCAAGAGGACCCAAGCGACGGCTTTCGAAGGTGGCACAAATCGATCAAGAACCGTGGTCACATCAAAGAATGGTTGAGCGTGAACGAGGATGTCATCTACATACACTAAAATAGCCATCATTTCGAACCGAATGACGAATAAACAAAGAGTTATCAGATTTCTTGTTGAAGAAGCCAAGAGTGAGCAAGAAATCATGAAGCCGTTGGAACCAAGCCCTTGGTGATTGTTTAAGCAATTTGCGAGACATAAAGGATCTTGGAACCCCCGAGCCATATAGACATCTTCATGTAAGCCGTTAAGGAACGCATTGCGAACATCTAACTGTTCTATAGACCATCCACGAGAATGAGCCAAAGAGAAGAGTTCGAATTGGTGAGGCTTTATGAGCCGAGTGAAAGTCTCGTCATAATCCACACCCTCTTGTTGTGTGTAACCTGAGCTAGCTCAGGCCTTGTGGCTCGTACCATCGGCTCGTCGTTTAACCTTGTAGATCCATTTGCTCCCAACCACATTCAAACCCGGGGTTTTAGGAACGCGAGGGACCAAGTCTCATTTTTGTGAAGAGCGTGAAGCTCGTCTGCGTTACGCCATTGAGATATAGAAGCTGCTTGCTTAAAATTCCGAGGTTCAAACTCAATGGAGGTGGTATTGATTGCAGATAAAGCTTCGGGTAAAGGATACCCGTAGACCAGATCATTAATACTCTTGAATTTGCGAGGAATGGAAGAAACCTCACTGCTCGAATCTTCATGAAGAGCACAAGGAACTGGACTATGAGCAAAGGTTGGTCGGCTAGCATTAGAAGAATCGGTGTTGGGGGTTAACGGAGACATCAGCCGAGATGGGCTTACTGGAAGGGACTGAATGAACCGGGCTTGGTGGATCTGGGCTTGGCTGGGCCGAAGGACTGGGAGGTGAATTCTGGGTGGGTGCAACCGTGGTTGGTACTGTGTGAACAGGAGGTCTCGGCATTGAGTTCCCAGCATGATTGAAAATTGAACGCTATGGCCCAAAATTGGACTGATGAGAATTGTGGTGACCAGTCGGGCCGGAGGAGAATGCCCCGAAGATACTGAGAAGAAGTGGAAAAGGGAAAAATGTTTCATCAAACGTAACATGTCTAGAAATGTATAATCTGTTAGTCCTCATATCGAGACACCGATAACCCTTGCGAAAATTATCGTAGCCAAGAAACACACACTGCGACTTAGGTAGCAATTTGTGTTTATTATATGGGACCAAATGAGGAAAGCACACACACCCAAATGTTTTAAGAAACCGATGTCGTGGACTCGTTGCAAGCTTTTGAAAGGGAGAAATATAATGTAGCTGTCGCATCGGGAGACGGTTGATTAGAAATACCGCGGTGGAAAAAACTTCAAGCCAATATTTTTGGGGTACCGAAGATTGAGATAACAAACACAGCCCCATTTCGACAATGTGCCTGTGTTTACGTTCCACTGTCCCATTTTGTTCAGGTGTGTAAGGGCACGTAGATTGGTGCCGAATGCCATGTTGTTTAAGAAAAGACGTAAAATGACGACTCATGAATTCTCCCCCATCGGTTTGAACCGCTTTTAATGGTGTGAACGGCAGCGAGATTTTTCGAGACGCTTGATTTTCGATTTGATGATTTTAAATGTGGCAAACACTGACGCAACATCCGACTTTTGAACAAGAGGGAAAAGCCAAACATAACGCGAGTAATCATCAACAATGCTTAAGTAAAATCGAAAACCAGAATTTGATATAATAGGGGAAGGACCCCATACATCTAGATGAAGCATATCTAAAGGTTGCAAAGAATTAAAAGTACGAGAAAAGAAAGGCAATTTGCATGACTTGCCCATAGGGCAGACATGACACAAACCCTTATTTTTCACGGAACCACTAACCGGTATCCGGACAGTATTGACTAAAGATTCAAATATATAAGAAGAAGGATGGCCTAGACGAGCATGCCACGTAGAAGACGAAGCACGTTCTCCAATCAAAGCAAGAGGATTAATCTTGGAGTTGGTATCTACGTGTAACTGGTAAAGACCACCGGAGCTATTGCCAGAGAGAATAGTCCGCTTCGTTTGATTGTCCTTCACACGAAAACCAAAACCATCAAATTCGAAAAAACAATTATTATCTAATGAAAATTTGCGAATAGAAATAAGAGACTTGTGCATGGTAGGAACACATAAAACATTACGCAGATTAAAGATGCGATTACCACTACGAAAAGAGGACTGACCAATACAGGAAATGGGCACACTAGTCCCATTGGCGACCGTAACCGAGTCATTACCTGAGTAAGGTTCAACATGAGATAGACCATGCGGAGAAGGAGACATGTGATTTGTTGCCCCAGAATCGAGAACGAAAGAAGGAGCCACGGAAGATGCATTAGGCACTTGTGAAAAACCAGGAGGAGGATCCTGTGGGTATGGGTAGGAAGATGGGTATGGCTGATAGGTGTAAGGGTACGGGGAAGGGTATGAGAGTGGACTCTGTTGTGCTGTGTAAGCAAAGTTGGTTCTATCACGGCACTGAGGGGCTAGGTGACCCGATCTGTGGCACAATTGACATACAGTAGAGGTGTCAACATGGATGAAAGGGTTGGGAGGAGTGTACCTAGGAGTAGTTTGGTGAGCATGGGATGAGTGGTTTGGTTGATGTTGACTTGGAGGAGTTGGCAGTATGCCTCGGCCTTGATTTCCCCGCCCTCTATTTTTCCACCATGGTTTACCGCGGCCACGATATCCACCCCCATTTCCTCTTCCAAGTGGATATGATTGTCCGCTCCCTCCCCCATAATTTTGGTGTTGTGGTTGAGTGGATGAGGTATTTTGTGTTTGGGAATTATGGGTAGTGGATGCGGCTAAAGCTGTGGTAGTGTTAAGAGAAAGGGTGGAGAATTTTAACTGAAGATCTTCTTCTTGAAGGAGAAGATCTTGAAGTTCTTCAATGGTTACAGTCGGTTTATTGTTTTGAGTGGTGATAAACTCCTTGTAGGTCGGACCCAAACCATTCAAGATTCGGCGTTGGAGATCGTCTTCCGACACTATCTCACCAGCCTTAGCAAGGGAGTCGGCTAAGGTGCTGGCTCGAAGTAGATATTCATCAATTGTCATGTCGGAAGGGCGAGAGAGGGAATTGAGTTCATCACGAAGTTTCTGAATGTGAACTCGAGAGGTTCCACCAAAGCGTTTTGCTAGAATATCCCATGCTTCTACAGCCGTCTCACAAGAATTTACTCGAGGTTGGATTTTGGAAGTAACAGTAGCCTTTATCCAACCGGCAACCAAGCCTGAAGCTTGCGCAAACAGTTCATAATCTGGATTTGGGTTTGTGCTATCGGCAAGGTGAGTGGTGTGGGGGTTTTTCTCTACAATGGTATAGGTAAGTTTGTGGGTTTGAAGAACTGATTTGAAAAGGGAGCTCCAATTCAAATAATTCTCAGCAGTAAGATGGCAGTGACCCATGTAGGATTGGATGTTCAGAAAAAGAGGGAGAGAGTTTGTGGGAGAGGTTTGGATAGGGGAGGAAGAAGAGGCTCCTGTAGTTTTCAAAGAAGTGACTGATGCATCTTAATTCCATGGTGATGGAATGCTCTGATACCATGTAAGAATAAGAATAAGAAGAGAACCTAAGCTAAGAAAGGCTGACAGAAAGGAAGACTAGACACAGCAGAATGAAGGAATAATTCGTTCAGTCTCAAATTCATCCTTAGAGATTACATGGCCTATATACATACACTAGTCAATGACAGCCCATGATTGAGCTTGGACACCAAGGCAATCAATCAAGATTCCTAATTGCCCAATTACAGCATAATTACAGTGAAGAAATAAAGGAAACTAAGACTATATACATTTAGACCAACTAGCATGATATTTACTAAATATTATCCATTTATAATATTGTCATTTTACACGATATTTTCACAATTATTTTTTATGGGGTGTAGAGAGTATATTGTAGTGGGTGGTTAGCCTCACCATTTTTATCATCGATCTTTAAAAATTTAGTAACCTCTGGCATCATCTGAAATCACGAGAAAAAAACTTGTCAAATCTGAATTGAGCTTTGAGATAGGTAACTAAGCTTTGACATCATCAGAAATCTTGTAAATTTGGTTGTTTACAAAATTTGTCATTTCCAGAATGAGATGTGAGAACACTGGCAATTCTGGAAAAGCATAAAATCCATGAAACATGTTTGGGTATTCCACTAAATCGGCTTCTTTTCCTGAGCTCTTCAGCCACTGGTAATACTTCCTTTGCCAATCTTGGAGTATATCCAACCCTCCCACCACCACTAACGTTGCCGGAAAATCCAACTTAGATATGTCGACTGCCCTTGGTCCGCTCACGTTAATTGCCTCATGGTCTCTGTCACATTCTTTTCCAGATGACAAGGGCTTGAATGCATTCCAATAAAAATCAGTTTTTTTTAGCGATAGCCCATGTATACTCGACATTGCAGGCCTCTTCTCCGCCTCCTCTCGCTCCTCTCCCCCAAAGAATGGTTGTAGTGCTATCAATCCTACCACCTGCAACAGAAAACCAATACCAACGTAAGAAGTAGCCTGGACTCTACTATATAGAAACTTCAAAATGATACTCCCTCCGTGACGGCTCCGTCTCCCAAAATGAATGTTCCTGCTTTATTTTATCATAAAATGAGTGTCATTTCTCTATGAAGTTAGTGAGTTCGCCTTTGCTATTATCACGTCCTAATGTGTACTTGAAATACTATACTATACTTTGAACACCAAGGCATTCATGTATATGTCTCCTTCTAAAATGATCTAAAAGTCAATTTTCTTAATATTTGTTAAAAAAAAAAAACTAGGGATGCGCATTTTGGGTGAATGGAGTACTTGTCATGCCTTTAGGCGTTCAAACTCAAACTCGCTCGCTCTTCTAGCGACATGGTGCGCAAGGTTTCCGCCAGCACTATCACCCGCAAGGAAGCAACGGGACACGTCAGCAATTTCCGGCAGGTGCTTGCCATTAATTTTGTCGTCTAAGAATTTGAGAGCATCAATCCCGTCCTCATCTTGGGCAGGGTACCTGTGTTCAGGTGCAAGTCGATAGTTCACGGAGACAACAACCGCCTGGACTTGACGGGCAAAGCGTCGACAGAGATCATCATAAGCCATGGTGTCCGGACTGAAGTAGACGTATCCACCACCATGGAAATAGATAATCACGGGTAGAGTATCATCAACGGTGTGTTTGGTGGGAGTGAAGACGCGGAACCAGAGGTTTCGAGAGGGATCAACGGTGACATCATGAGTCTTGACACCCTTGATTGGTTTCAAACTTGGGGAAGCTTTGAGATCGAGATATTTGAGGAGACGGCGGTTGATAGTGCCGTCATGGCGGATAGTGGCATTGATGGCAATGGAAATGAAGGAGAGGAGTAATCGGATTTTCAACTTTAAAAGTAGTGATGTCGATGGTTGTGGTTTTCTAGCTAGCTCCATTAGTAGCCTGCACTATTAGGAAAAGGGAAAGACATAGAAAAGTGAATGAATTCTGGATTTCAAATATATGAAAGGTTTACTAGTTAAGATGTTTATATAGAATAGAAAGATGAGATGATGACATTGATCGTGCTTCTTGTCTTTGGTGTTTGCATAGTTTCAAGTTGCAGACAATTCTGTTTGTTCTTTTGTTTTGGTTTAAGTACCTTGCCGGCGACACAATGTTATATTCTTTCGTTTTGGTTTAGGTACCTTGCCGGCGACACAATATATATGGAAAGACTATTTCCACTATAATTTTTACTTATCTACTACATCCTTAATAATTGTATCAAATAAATACATGTTTGGACAATCCCTTTATAAGTACTTGCTCATTTTAAGTTGACTAATCAACTTACTTTCCTAATTACATTTTAACAATATTTTTTAGTTCAAACATATATGAACAATATAGTTATTCTATTATTATTTTTACTTTTTGTAATGACTTTATTAATTAATCTTATGACTAAAGTTATATTGTATAATTAAAAAATATCGTAAGGAAATTTTGCCACCCAAACTTTGAGTAAATATATGTTCATTGGTTATAAAAAAAATTTAAAGTGAAATTTAAAGGATGTAATAGTAAAATAATTGAATAGTAAAATCATAATATGAAATAGTATCGAAATATTTAAATATTTTGTCTACCTTCATAATTGATTCAAAAATTTAATTTTTGAGTTGATTCAAACAAATATTCAGTTTAATATCTACCATAATAATTGAATTGATATTTTAAAATAATATTTTAAAACTAAATTAGAATATTAATTTTTGATAAAAATATATCCAATATAATCTAAAATTGTAGAAAATAAATCATATTAATTTTATGATAATTGAATATGAAACGTGAGTGATTAGAAAAATTGATTAAACATATTTATTACGAAAAAAATAAGTACCTTGTTTGTTGAGAATCAAAATGTTAAGAATATAAAAAAAATTATGTTGTCGATTGATATTTGATCAAAAAAATAATGTTAAAAGGTACTTAAAAAGTAATTTGATTAGTCAACTTAAAAAAAGATAGTTTTGTCCAAACATTTATTTATTTAATATAATAATTAAGGAAGTAGTGGATAAGCAAAAACATAATAGAAATAGCCTATCCCTATATATATATATATATATATATATATATATATATATATATATATATATATATATACTAGATCTTCATGCCCATACCTATGGCACGATACCAATTTATGTGATTTCGTTAATTGAAACGGCAGTGCCTAAATAGAAAGTGTGATTTAAAAAAATGTTACAGTTTAGGCCTTTAGGGGGTACATGCCAATAGTTGAGGGGGTTATTTGTAAAGATTTATATGTAAATGACCCATGACCTTAGAGCTTTATTGTGAGATAATATTAATGTAAGATTAATGTTTCATAAGGGGTGATTAGAAGATTAATCGCATGATGTGATTTTGTAATGTGAAAAGAAAACATAGGGAGAAGAAATAGTAGTGACTGCTCGTAATATTAATTGTAGGAGATGACTTTATAATATGAAGAGAAAAAAATAGAGAGTTAAAATGGGAAAACTACTCTCACACATGTAAATGTGAGGGTGAATCTCGATCGTTAAATTTTTAAAAATAATTTAATCTTCAACCTCTAAATAGCTTTAGTCAATTACAAATGTGTGAGTATGAGCTCTATTGTATATTAAATATACTAGAATAAGTGCACATGTCATTGACACGGTGTTGATAAGTGATCAATTCATTAAATGGTAAGGATAAACAAAATACATAACTAACATGGTAATTCAAATAAAACCCACAACTGAAGGATTTATATGTAATTATAGAGAGGTAATTCAAACATAACTCATAACTGAGGGGTTCATTTGTAACTTATATACTTACGAATCAATCTGGAGCGTCAGTTGTGTTTTGGCACAATTCGATCGTGGCATGTCAATTAGGTGGGTTGAGTTGGGTTGGAATGGGTAATAGGTAATGGGTTGAAACAAGTCGAAACTCATTAGAATCCAAATGTCAAACATGTTAAAATGTGTTGGGTTGAAACAGGTAACGGGTCGACCCATCTCAACCCAAAAAACATATATTTATTGCATAAAAAGTTACGGGTCGAATGAGTAGCGGGTCTGACCCGTTTAACCGACCCGAATCAATAATATTATTGGGTCAAAACGGGTTACCCACTTCAACTCAAAAATACTAATAGATTAGATTAGATGGGTTAATGGATAATGAGTTACAATTGTCAGGCCTAATATATATATATATCCATTAGAAAAAAACGAATCTATATATATACTTTCGTCTCAAAAAATTGTTTCACTTGACTTTTTGATCGATTAAACATTAACAATTTTATAAAGATTTACTTATGCTTACAAAAAAGGTAATAAATGTATGGTAAATAATCTTCTCTCCTTTTCAGACAAAAAGTCCGTTATTCCATACCAAACGGAAAGAAAATGAATGTGCATACAATCAAGATATTCGACTTCCATATCGATGAAACAAAATCATACTATACCTGCCATCTCTTGGCGGTGCCAGTTTGAACTGTGCGAATTAACTTCAATATATAAGACTGCTATTACCAATCTCCATATCATTAACTAGCCACACTTGAATCGCTCGAAAACTTCTGAATCTGCTTGTGGACGAAGTCTGCTACATCCAAAATGAGCTGCGAGGACTCTGGTAGTTCAGGGAAACCATAGAAACCGTGGAACCCGTTTGGGTACTCCACTATATAAGCTTCTTTTCCGGAACCCTCCAGCCATTGGTAATACTTCCTATGCCAGTCTTGGAGTATATCCAATCCTCCCACCACCACTAACGTTGCAGGAAATTCCAACCGGGATAAGTCTACTGCCCTTGGTCCACTCACATTGATTGCTTCGTGGTCTCTATTCCATTCTTCACCCGATGATAAGGGCTTGAATGAATTCCAATAAAAATCAGTTCGGTTTAACGACAATCCATGAAAACTTGACCCTACAGCCCTCTTCTCTGAGTCAGTCCGCTCCTCTCCGCCAAAAAATGGTTGTAATGCTACCAGTCCAATTACCTTCAAGTGTCACCGGCATCCGAGTTAAGAATGAAACATTAAAACCAGTAATGAAAAAGAGAGCAAACCAAGTTGCCAGTTCGCACCTTAATGGACTGAGTTACAAGCACTTCTTTGTTAAAAAATTACTTTTAGGAATAATTCAAAATAACTAATTAACGGATGACAATCTACATCTCAATCCAAAAAAAAAAGTCATAAAACGAGTCAACAACTTCACTTTAAGTGATAAAATTACATATCAACTTCATGTACTACTAGTTAAAAAGAACTACTAACGTCCACTATTCTATTTTGGAGTGTTTCACTTAAAGAGTCCATTTTAAAAAATTAAGTCATAAAAATGTCATATTATTACTAATGAACTACTAAAAGTATAATTTTCTTAAAAAGTTTGACTTTCAAATGGAGGCTTTTTGCCTAGAACGAAGGAAGTAATAAAAAACATGAAACAAGTCAATAAACATCATATTTATTCTTCAACCACATTTTACTATTATTATGTTTATTATTATTATCATACATGAAATAAAAATAAATTAGTAAACAGATTCTGAAACATATTAATGTACACATATAACATACTTGCTGATCGCTACATATTAGATTTTTTTTAAGAGTTACAATGTTACATGTAAGCTTTGTTTCAATGGTTTTTGGCACAAAAAATGTCCAAAACATTTTTAACATTTCAAACACTTTAAGTCGGACAATCCAAACGCATATGATGAATATTTAACTATGCTAACTACAAAGTGAATTGACAAAGTCATCGTACTTAACAACAACAACAAGAACAACAAGAACAAGAAGAACAAGAACAACAACAACAACAACAACAACAACAACAAGAAGAAGAAGAAGAAGAAGAAGAAGAAGAAGAAGAAGAAGAACAACAACAACAACAACAACAATAATAATAAGAACAATAATAATAATAATAACAATAATAATAACAATAATAACAATAATAATAACAATAATAACAATAATAACAATAATAATAATAATAACAATAATAACAATAATAATAATAATAATAACAATAACAATAATAATAATAATAATAATAATAATAATAATAATAATAATAATAATAATAATAATAATAATAATAATAATAATAATAATAACAATAACAATAACAATAACAATAACAATAACAATAACAATAACAATAACAATAACAATAATAATAATAATAACAATAACAATAATAATAATAACAATAACAATAATAATAACAATAACAATAATAATAAGAATAACAATAATAATAATGTAAATCACATTTTGTGATGATGTTATTTTAGTCTTTATATTTGATTTCATCACTATTTCAACTTATTAATCAAACACACACGAACTTATGAAAACTAATCAACACTTTTAAAAAGTTAAATAAAAAACATCACCAGTTATTAGTCATCAATCATAAGTAATAAGTTATCAGCACATATCAATAAGCTAAATGAAACAGACCCTAAAACGTTGTAGTATTGCAAACAAATGGGCCGGCCAGGCACAACGGGCATTAAAAAAGTAAGGGCCCGATCTAGCCCAAGCCCATGACATCCCTAACTTTAAAGCCCAGAACTCATGAAAACTTTGCGGGCACGTGCATTACGGGCCTTATGGGCTGAGTGTCGAGTTTGCTCACCCCAATCCTTAAGACATAATTATACAAAAAAAAAAAAACATATTAAAAATTAGGGGGAATTTCAAGTGGGTATAATTTTGAAAACATGTTTTCATCTAGGACCATTAATTTTTTGCACATTTCATAAAACTACAAGTTGTTTGCCAAATGACAAAAATGACATTAATGAAAACAAAAATGATCCGGTATTTTACAGGACCAAAATTAATACAAAAGAGCTACTGGAGACGAGAATTCATCTTCACTTCACCAACTCTTCCCGCTTAGGACCTTGGGAAAGACGGTGGCAAGGTTCAGACGATGGCAAGGTTCAGTCATTCTTCTTATTTTGATTCTCTCTAAAGGAGAGATAGAGATCTATAAAACCACGGAGGGGAAGAGCTTTTATGCTAAGAAAAGTTAAAATGGAGCCCAAGAAACAGTACATGACAAGTCCCAAGAAACAGTACATGACAATGGTCTGCACTCTTCATTATTAAAACAGTACATGACAATGACAAGTAACTTGAAAAATAAGGAAAAGTTTGAGATTGACAAGTCCTAACCCCATGTGAATGATTTTAAACTTTTTGTGTGTCGTCCTACTGGATCTGGGAAGGCCTCAATAGATATGTCCAATTTTTGGCATCAGGTTGATTTTTGGCATCAGCAATCTGATGTCTGGCATCAAGTTGATTAATTCCAGGCATCAGGATGATTAATGGATTTCACAACATTATTCAAGACTAAAAATAATTCAAAAACTCTGATGCCAAGCCTTGGCATCAGGATGGATTTCACATTATTTTACATGACCAAATTTAATTAAAAAATATTGATGCCAAACCTTGGCATCAGGATCATTAATTCAAAAACTCTGATGCCAAGCTTTGGCATCAGGATAGATTTCACAACATTATTCAGGACCAAAATTAATTCAAAAACTCTAATGCCAAGCCATGGCATCATGATGGATTTCACAACTTGGCATCAGGTGAAAAAAACCAATCTGATGCCAAAAAACCGATCTGATGCCAAAAACAATGCTGATGCCAAAAAAACCAATATGATGCCAAAAAACCAATTTGATGCCAAAAAAACCAATCTGATGCTAAAAAATCAATCTGATGTCAAAAAAATGCTGATGCCAAAAAACCAATCTGATGCCAAAAAACATCAGATTGGTTTTTTGTCGCTTGCGGTGGTGTAATCAGAAACTACTTTTGTGAAACGCCTCTGTCGAGGTCGCGGTCAACCACAACAACTCGGTGGCCTTCCTTAACTAACTGGTTTTGGTTATGGTTTGGATTATCTGGGGTAGGAGACCAAAGCCCACCAGTTACGAGCAAAGTGAAGACAAGACACAAAGCTAAAACATTCATCATCCTCATATTCTTTTCTTTCATTCTCTCTCACACACAAACCCACACTGTTCACTCTTGTATTTCTTCTGATCTCGGTTGTTGAATTAAAAATGACATTTAAGGAGACAACACGTTGCGGTGTGGGAGGTTGCTTGATGACGCGTGGTGTGCTGTATGCTCTGAAGAATGGTACGTGCCGGTTGAGTAAGACTAAAAATCGAGATGAACCTTGGGGATTCTTTGATGTTGTTCATAATTGGTGAATTTAATTGGGAATTGAGAAGGAGAGAGATGGTGAGTGAGAGAGGGAATGGAGATGAAGCTTTATGATAGGTCAGTGTGTGGAATTAATGTTTTGTGGTTTCCAACACAAATTGTGTATCCTCCCTTCCCCTCCACTGAATTAAATGAAAGAAGACGAGGACGATCGTACACAAAGGGTAGATAAGTACTTTTGTCCAAAAATTGTACCTAAAAAAATGTACAAAAAATAGGTGGATTCATTTGAAAACATGTTTTTAAAAATGTACTGGCTTGTAATTTTTTCTAACATCTTTATCGCAAAGTAGTACACCCTTCGTCCCAAAAATAAGTGTTAATTATACGTGAAGTATCTATAATTGTTGATAAATACCTCTTTGTTTCGAGCAAAGGGTCTACTATTCTATTTTGGGATATTTCACTTAAAGTGTCCCCTTTCAAAAATTAAAGTATAAAAATGTCATTTCATTACTAATGAACTACTAAAAGTATCGTTTTCTTAAAAAAATTAACTTTCAAACGAAGACTTTTTATCTGAAACGGAGAGAATATACACCAAACATTCATAAATTGAAGTAAAATCATCTAACAATTTCATTTTCCACCAACAATGAAATGGAGGTGACACATTATTGTCTTTGCACCTACGCGGGTTCCAAAGCCACCTTATTCACAAATACAGCAAACCTTCATAAATTCGGATCTGATATGAAACAAAAGTCACATGATGTGAACAATAGCCTATAATGTAGGTAGAAGACTTTCCATACCAAACATTGAATGTTTGGCAAATTGTAAATGGGCTGCTCGGCTATAAATACCGAGCAGTCTGATGTTATCGTCCCACGGCGATTCCTCTGAATAAATTCTCTCTCTCTCTCTATCTCTCATACACTCTTCGTTCTATTGTGTGGTTACTTTATAACACGTTATCAGCACGATTGTTCTACTGTTAACAATCCCAATCGGTAAAATTTTCTACCGATATATTATTTATTTTATGTCTGCGTTTTTACTTCAATATATATCGTATATCACCATTATTAAGAAAAGGTTGGCTGAGCCACCGTCGATAATATATGGTGAGATGACGAAATAATAATTTATTATTTAACGCATAATATATATATTCGTTGATGCTTGTGCGGAAACAACCCCAAGCTATAAACTAAATATTTATATATATACATATATTTCAATTCTATATATATGACTAACTTTATATACATATATATTTATTACTGACTTACAAACACCCACAGAAAGGCTTGCCGAGTAGCGTGGCGTGAATATATATGTATGCTATATAATAGCTGTATAAAGTTGACTGACAAATATTAATGCGGAGTTATTTTATTTATTGCTCCTAATAAGTTTTATATTTATTCATAATATAAATGCAATTCTATTAAATCAGAATTTTTACATTTTTACCCCTATCCTATAACGGCTAGTTAACGGCTATATAACGGCTAGTTACTGATTTTTATTTATCTCCTCTAACGGTAATAAACGGCTAGTTAACGGTCATAAACGGTCATTTTTCTCTCCATATATACCGTAACATTTTAATAGATTACTCACATTTTTACTATCTCCTTACAAACTCTCAATATCATATCTTCTTCTACAAAATGTTTCCTCCAATGTTGATGATTATTATCATACTTGTTATTGCATGCACTGCAATGGTTTTTGTTGTTGAATTCCCTCCAAATGATTTTGAGATTTTTATTATCTTGCTTTGTATCACGTATGTCCTGTTAGCAATTACAATAGCTTTCAACATACATTTTAACATGTACTGATTGATTATCGTATGAATAAAATTTCCATGTCATCATTTTATTAATATATATATGTTTCATTTTTATAGTTTTTTCTTCACAAATGGCAAACATTGCTAAGCTTGAATTTGAAAGGCTCGACATAACTGGGAAAAACTATATGTCGTGGAAAATAGATGCCGAAACCCACCTGGCCGCCAGAAGCCTCGAAAATACTATCCAACAAAGTAATAATGAATGGATAAGTAATCAACAACGGGCTCAAGCCATGATTTTCCTACGACACCACGTCCACGAGGACCTAAAGATGGAGTACCTCACGGTGAATGATCCACTCGTCTTTTGGGAGAGTTTGAACGAAAGATATGACCATTTGAGAACGGTCATTCTCCCAAAAGCACACTATGATTGGATTCATATCCGCCTACAAGATTTTAAAACCATTAATGAATATAGTTCAATGATGTATAGAATAACCTCACAGTTGAAATTATGTGGGGAAACCATCACTGAATATGATATGTTGGAGAAGACTTTCTCCACATTTCATGCCTCGAATATGCTCTCTGCGCAGGCAATATCGAGAAGGGTTTTAAAAGGTACTCGAATTGATCTCTTGCCTACTTGTAGGCGAGCAGAATAATGAGATTCTAATGAAGAATCATGAATCTCGGCCGATCAACCCCATTCCCCGGCGAATGGGACTATGTATGATGAAGGCCAGGCGTGGGCGTGGTAGTGGTCGTGGTCGCGGACGTGGTCGGGGCCAAGGAAATCATGGACAAGGCCGGGTCGTGGTCGAAATCAAGGCCGAGGAAGAGGCGACGAAATAATTTTAAATCGCCGCCATCATCATCATCCGTATAATGGAAATTCCTCTCGCCACCTGAAGTGGAACAGAGATGATGATAGAAACACCTCCTCGAGTAGGCAAAATGTGCGTCCAAACAATGAAGAGAGTTCATGTTTTAGGTGTGGCATGACAGCCACTGGCACGCATACGCCGAACGGCCAAACATCTAGTTGATCTTTATGAGAGATCACAAAAAGGAAAGAATGTAGAGACAAATTTCCTTGAAAATGATCCTGAAGATCTTCATTTTGATTTCGGTGATATGGCCAACGTCGACATGTCCAATACCATTAGTGATGATATTGGTCATGAACAATAAATGAACATAGGAATGAAGCTATGGTCCGAGTTTAAGATAAAAGCTGTGGAATAAGTAACATGTTGTTATGTAGGAACATTATCTGCTTTTTCTATGTATACTAGCATGCTTACAATAAAGTTTATATATGCATTTTGCATTCAATGTGTTATCATATTTATTCATCTTATTTTACTTTCTTTCATATTGAAATAGATCACAAATATGTCTGAATCCAAAATTCAAGGAGGAGATTTATGTCTTGCAGATAGCGCTACTACGCATACCATACTTAAAAATAAGAAATATTTTTCTTATCTAAAAATTGACAATGCTAATGTCAACACTATATCTGGTAATGCCAAAATAATTGAAGGATTTGGCAAGGCAATTTTCCTAATGCCTGGAGGTACGAAATTTATGATAAATAATGCATTATTCTCTCCTAAGTCTCAAAGAAACTTGTTAAGTTTCAAAGACATTCGTCTGAATGGATATCATATTGAGACTATGAATAAGGGGAATGATGAATATCTTTGCATTACCTCAAACACTTAGGAAGCAAGTGTATATTGGAGAAATTGCCATCTCTATCATCTGGATTGTATAGTACAATCATAAGAATATTTGAATCATATTCTACAGTAAACCTGAAGTTTACTGAAACATTTAAAGCCTGGCATGATAGATTGGGGCATCCAGGATCAATAATGATGCGTAGAATTATAGAGAATTCTAGTGGTCATCCATTGAAAAACCAGAAGATTTTTCAATCTAATGAACTCCTTTGTGAGGCTTGTTCTCAAGGAAAGTTGATAATTAGACCATCACCAACTAAAGTTGGATATGAATCACCATCGTTTTTGGAGCAATTCGGGTGATATATGTGGACCTATCCATCCACTTAGTGGACCATTCCAATACTTTATGGTATTGATTGATGCTTCTAGCAAATGGTCGCACGTATGTCTATTATCAACTCGTAATACGGCATTTGCCAAATTCCTTGCACAAATAATCAAGCTGAGAGCACAATTCCCAGTTATATGATCAAGAAAGTGAGACTTGATAATCTTTGGTGAATTTACATCTCAAGCATTCAATGATTATTGTATGGCAATAGGGGATCGATGTTGAACATCCGGTAGCCATGTTCATACACAAAATGGTTTGGTGAATCGTTGATCAAGCGTATTCAACTCATTGCGGACCATTAATGATGAGAACAAAGCGCCTACTTACGTATGGGGTCATCTTTGTTTTACATGCAGCATGATTCGCCTCGAGGCCAAGTGCATATCATAAATACTCCCAATCTGGTTGGCATTCGAGGCGAGAGCCGAATCTATCCCATCTAAGAGTTTTTGGTTGTGCGGTATATGTACCGATTGCTCCACCACAACGCACAAAGATGGGACCACAAAGAGATTGGGAGTATATGTTGGGTATGAATCCCTTCTATAATAAAATATCTTGAACCAAAAAACGGGTGACGTCTTTACGGACACGCTTTGCGATGTGTCATTTTAATGAAGACAAGTTTCCACCTTTAGGTGAAGAGGGAAACAAGTGGGAAGAGAGATCAAGTGGTGCACATCATCGTTATTGCACCTTGACCCTCCCACAGGCAACGTGGAAGTTCAAAAGATCATACATTTACAAAATGTAGCGAATCAATTGCCGGATGCATTTATAGATACAAAGAGTGACAAAGTCACATGTAGGCTTATAAATGCTCTGCCGCCCGAATTGAAATACCAAAAAGAGCGCAAATGATAAAATGACAAATGTATCTAAGACACGCTGAAGCGTGGGCGACCCATTGGTTCAAAGGATAAAAATCCTCGCAGGAAAGTGATTGAAAATCCCCAATCACATGAAAGTGTTCGAAGAAACACGATCGTGAAATTGTTCGTAAGAAAACACACGATCATGCAAATCTAGTAAGCCCTGCAGTAATGATAACCATGAGATTTCCATTAATTACATATGTAATGGAAAAATATGGAACCGAGATGAAATGGAGAATATTGATGATATATTCTCTTATTCGGTATCCCAAGAAATTAATGGCGGAATGATGATCAGGAGCCAAAATCGTATCGAATGTCAAAAGAGGCATGACAAGATCAAATGGATAGATGCCATGAAGGTTGAATTAAATTCGTTGAATAAGCGAAAAGTATTTGGATCTATCGTTCTCACACTTTGGCGTGTGAAACCCATGGATATCTGATGGATTTTTTTTGTTGGCGAAATGAGAAAAATGAGATTGTGAGATACAAGGCTCGCCTTGTTGCACAGTTTTTCTCAGGCACAGGATTGATTATGAAGAAACGTATTCTCTGTAATGGATGCTATTACGTTCGATATCTAATCGGACCTATCGGTTTCGAAAAATCTAGATATGCATCTCATGGATGTTGTAACGGCTTATTTATACGGATCATTAGATGCCGATATTTATATGAGAATTCTGATGGAATTAAAGTGCACTCAAGCACCGAGCTCAAAGCCTAAAGAATTATGTGCAATTAAACTACAGCGATCAACGTATGGATTGAAGCAATCCTGGTCGCATGTGGTATAATTGCTTAAGTGAGCATTTGTTAAAAGACGGATATGTGAATGATCAATTATGTCCGTGTGTTTTATAAAGAAAACGATAGCAGTTGGATTTGCTATTATCATTGTCTATGTAGATGATCTCCGAATATCATTGGAACTCCCAAGGAAATCAAAGAAGCAGTTGATTACCTAAAGGGAGAATTTGAAATGAAAGATTCTGGCTAACAAATACTGCCTTGGTTTACAACAGAACACTTTCATAGTGGAAAATTTGTACACCAATCAAATTACACAAAAAGGGTTTTGAAGCGTTTTATATGGATAAGGCAAACCCTCTCACTAACCCCATGATTAATAGATCACTTAATATTGAAAAAGATCCATTTCGCCCTTGTGAAGATAATGAAGAAATACTGGTCCTCAAGTACCATACTTAAGTGCTATCGAGCTCTTATGTACCTTGCTAATTGTACCGCATCGATATAGCATTTGCTACAAATCTATTGGCAAGATATAGTTCATCTCCATCACGAGACACCGGAATGGTATCAAGCACATATTTCGTTATCTTCAAGGGACGATCGATTTGGGATTATTTTATCCCAAAGGATCTAGTGATGAACTGATTGGTTTTCATAGCAGTTATTTGTCTGATCCTCATAAAGCCGATCACTGCATCCGGCTATGTCTTCACGATGGTGGTACCGCAATTTCCTCGGGCGTTTCAAAAAAGCAAACGCCAGTTGCTACATCACAAATCATGCCGATGATCGCACTTCACGGCTCCGCCGAGAGTGTGTATGGCTTCGATCTATGACTCAAAGATATTCAAAATGCCGCCGACTACCCATCAACAAAGACCCGACAAGATTATTTGAAGACAATGCCGCATGTGTCGCCCAAAGTAAAGAGGGATACATCAAAAGTGACAGTCCAAACATATCCCCCTAAGCTCTTTTTATACACCCAGAACTTGAAAAGAAGAAAGAGCTCAAGATCCAATATGTTCGATCAAGATAATGTCCGCAGATTTATTTATTTAAGGCACTCCCGCTCTGGCCTTGACTTATGTTACTTAATATTGGGGACGCGAAATCTACGAGATTTACAAAGGTGACTTCTCGCCTCTGCCGCCTGGGCGGGGAGCATATATGGTCTGCATTCTTTTTCCTTTATCATGGTTTTGTCCCAACCGGTTTTCCATGAAAAGTGTTTTTAACGAGACATACCCCACGCACAAAATTGGTGGCCTAAGTTGGTACTTTTCCTTATGTCCGATTTTTTTCCCTACCGGGTTTTTCGAATTTAAAGGTTTTTAACG
>CM028377.1:89625194-89658191 GCA_013146195.2 Codonopsis lanceolata | reverse complement strand
CCAAGTGGCTTTCTCAATGTTACAAGTTTCTGGCTACCAAGGATGGTGTCCCAAGAGAGCATATTACGCTAAGCTCTTTTATGGATAAGGGTGGAGGAATAGGAATGAGGATATATGGAAGTGGGTGTTTATTTATTTCAAACTTGGGCAGTAAGGAAAGTTTTTCATCTACCTCAATCATATTGATTTGAGGCAGAGGGTTATTGACTACATTTGGTCCGGTGGAGGCTTTTCAATAACCTTGTCATCTATTAGGTCCCGATAGCATGTTTGAGGGTGTAACATCTTGCTTGCAAGTGAGGTGACCATTGAGCGATGATATTCACAAGCATCGGGCATGGTTCCAAGCCTCAAGTGATCGTGGCTTATAATTTTCTAATGGCTTCAACACTTTGTGCCATTACCGTAGTATCACAGATCGGGAGCTTGCGCTCATCAAAATGCCTTCCCCTGCTCGATCAATTTCTCTTCGCCGGCCATTATTTGCTCCCATTGTATTGCACTGGCCTCGAATCATAATACCATGGAACAGAAGCTATAATTTTGGGTAGAAAATGGGGTTGAGGCATTCCCTACCATATTGACGGCCTGAGTCGGTGCGGTTGTCTTCTTTCCTTTGGAGTAACGAAAGAACCGGGGGACGATTGGTCAGAAGTTGGCCAACCGTATATCATCATCAATACGGGCTCCTATCTCCACTATTTCTTTTGAAATTGGTACAGTGGAGGTACCGCATGTGTTCCGTAAATGGGTTGAGATTTTGATGAACATCCCGCATGACCTCTACGGATCGGGTCTGGTTAAAGGTTCAAGGCCAGTTTCTTCCACCGACCGCAAACTCTACAAGAAGCTTTTTTCCATTGGTGCACGATTCAAGGTCCCTCCTATTTTCGTGGATCGTATTATCTTTGTCTTTCGAGGAATGCTTCGCTATTCTGTCCTGTGTATTCATGGTACTATCGACAAAGATTAACTATTGCTTGGCAGCCTCCTACCAGGTGAGGTGAAAATTGGAAGCCATAGCTTCAAAGCTAGCCCCCGTGATCGCATGCCTATGGAATAAGATCTTAAATGGGATATGGGCATCCAAATTCAAACTTTTCTATGCTCGCATTTTGAATTTTGAGGGAAGTATTGCTGATGGTTGCAATGTTAGGGCCCGAGTAGAAAATTCCCCTTTATTGAGGAGTTTAAGCATCATGGCCTTCATATTTTCCATGTCGGCCTCCATTTTGGTGGCTGGGGGAGTTGGTTTTTGGTATATACTGGCTGGATTTAGGAAGGCTGGGTTATTTTCGTTGAAGGTAGGATTTTGAGCCGGTGGATTTTGGACAAGATATGGGTTCTCGTTAATACCGGAATTTGGACATTATAAGGATTCTGGGTCGGATATGGGTATTAAGTTGGATAAAGGTCTGGGTTATTGGGTTTTGGATGATATAGGGATTTTGGATTGGTTGGTTTTGGGTAGTATATGGATTCTGGGTTGGTGGGTTATTGGTAGTGTATGGGTCCTGGATTAGTGGGTTTTGGGTAGTATATGGGTTCTGGATTGGTGGGTTATTGGTGGCTTCAGCCGGGCGACCAGGATCATTAGGAGGTAAACATGTGGTAACTTGGCCTGGCGGGTTAAAGCTTTTTGGGTCCATGTGTGGGCTATTTAGGAGTGGGTTAGTCATAGGAAAAGGAAGGTCATTTGGGTTCTGGGTGTTTGGGAGAATATATTGTGGATAAGGCGGATAAGGGTAGATATTTGGGTAATAGGACTTGTGGAGGATTGGGATTTGGGATAGTGGTAGTATTTGGTGGGTTGGTGTTTGGCCGAGGAGTTGTTAGAGGCACCCGAGATGTGGATGCTGGGGAATAGTAGGAGAAGAATTCACCTCACCACTAGATTTTAGACTTGTACTGCACTAGCCATCTGACTCATCGCTGCACCCAACCTTTGGTCAAACCATTCCTGCATCGCCGGAGGCGGAGCATATCCTGGAGCCCCTGAACCTGTACCCATAGCTGACTGTTCACTTTCTTCTGCCATGCTGCTCGGATCTGTTTCCGCTGAACTGATTCTGCCCTCGTCTGATCTGAAACTGATACCCTCTGATCTGATTTCTGTACTATCTTCCCGAATCAACCGGCCAGTGCTATCTCTGCGTTTCCAAATTCGGGCCAGGTCTCTGAGGAAAATGGGGTTTGGTAGGTATCAGAAGGCTGGATGGAGGCTATATGGGCTTGAAGTACAAAGCGGCCTTTTATTAGTATTTTATTATTATTTTTATGTTCCCTACAATTGACCTGATAAGCACTGCTTTATTTTGACAGCCTCGTGACTTTTCCTCGAATAATGGATTCTTTCTCCGCAGTATAGACCAACGTATTCCACCTCGCCTTCGACTTCCTAGATCGGATCTGTCCCTGTGCGGAAGGCCTATACTCTTTCCAGGATCCACCATTCGAAATGGTCTAGGTCGAGCATCTGAGAATTATAAGTCAGCCCCTGTTTATTGTTTATTGTCTATATATTTTTTTTTTGTGCGCACTTACTATGTATTTTTTTTTTTTGAACTTGCGCATTTTTTTTTTTTTTACATATTTTCTGATTTTTTTTTTTTGATGATTTTTTTTGATTGTGGGCTGACCCACAATTCAAAAATGCAAAACCGGCCGGTCTATGAAGTGTCCCGAAAACTATATGCATTCTAACGTTGGCTTATGCAGGGGTAGGCCGGCCATGGTGTAGGTAACAGCTCGAATATATTTACATGCGTGCACGTGTGTGCGGATCTAGAAAACAAGAAAACCTTTATTTATTTTACGTGATATGTAACGTAAAAATAACGCTTATGGCTGCCTGTCTTGCCGCTTGTGTGGATTTTCTCTGCTTTTTTAGTTTGAGAGCAAGCAAGCAAGCACATCACATTAAGAAATAGAAAGAAAAGTGGGGAAACTATCTATCCCTTATTAATTACAAATTTTGGTCCTATGCCCCAAAATAAAATGACATAATGAATGCCGAGATGTACAAATATACGTAGTTACTAATAAAGTGAAAAGAAAAATGAACCTAAAGAAATAAATGAAAGAAAATAGAGCCTTAAGTAAAGCCCCAAACTCTTTTGTTGTGTCGCTCGAATTTATTTGTAAAATATATAATATATATATTTTCCTTTTTTTTTTTTGATTTTTCGAAATTTTTTTTTTTATGTATATATATATAATAGTGTTTGAAGGCTTTTGATCGGCCAAGCACGTATGCTTGGTGTTCCTGCCGATACCACACTCTATTCTAATGCTTTAAGGGTATCAATGGAGTTTTCAACCAATATACTTAGACCGCCATTTTTATATATATACATATATATATATATATATATATTTTTTGAAATTTTTTTTATTTGATTGATTTTTTTAATACTCTCGAACATGCCTCAGAATGTATATCTGAACGAGACTGCCGCCGTGATGGAGGATCATATCCACAAATATAGCCACTACCGTAATGGGAACACTTTATTGAAATGCGAAATTAATATAACGAGCATATTGCAGCCAAAAACAAAGAAAAGCCAAAAAAAGGTTTTATTTTATGAGTCTAGCCCTCCATTTTAAAAATAAAACAACTCCCCAGCAGAGTCGCCAGCGAGGTTCGGGTGCGCGCCCGCGCACTAGCCTTGTTTAGTGCGCTGACGCAGCGGATGCGGACACCACCGCCTCGCTCCACCCTCCCTTGTTTAGGGGAAGACGAAATCCAAAGTGCGAGAGGAGTGTCGCCTATATTAGCACGTTGGAATGTGCCTCTGCCTTGAGTGGATTTTGTATCCAAAATGGGAACTAAAGGTTTTTCCATGTCGTTATCCCTTATTTCGGTTTTCAGGATAACAGATATGGGAATGCATTACCTTTCCATTCTCATTCTCCCTTTTTTCTCGTCAGGATAATAGAGAAGTGCAAGAAAAGATATTGCGACGCCCCCACTTATGGATTTATTAAAATGGCCTTATGGCCCAATCGATCGCTATGGGAGCTACGGGTTTCCGCATCAAGTTATCCCTTGTTTAGGGATACCAGATATGGAATACATCACCCTCCATTCTCGCATCTCCCTTTTTAGGAGAGAACAGAAAGTGCAAAGAGGGAATGTTGCGTGGCCCCACCGGATCAGAAAGTTTTTAAAGTCGCCACCTTTATTTTAAGGCAAAAATAAAGGAAAACCGTAAGAGAAAACCGTAGATTTTAGAAAACGGGTTCGGGGCTAAGTTACGAGTTGGGAAGGTGCTAGGCACCCAACTCGCCTTTCGTCTCAAAGCGCTTTTGGTCGAAATATGCTCATTGTTATATTAATCTAGCAAATAAATAAGGTCTTATTTTGACAAGGGAAAATTAAACAGATACATTCGTGGCTACATTATTTACGGACTCGCAGCCGCCTCCTTCCAATAATTACAAACACATTTAAGAATATTTGGCCATTATAACGGCTCTTTACATAATTTTTCCTAATCTAATCCCAGACAACGGCTTATATTGGCTACATTGTGCCGGATTTAAAATACAACTTTTGAAAATAAATAAAAAGAAAAAAATATAAATGAAATAAAAATACGCCCTTAAAGGTATTACCTTTAGAGCGGTGGTGTGCTCAAGCCTGCCCTCTGCTGAGAGGGAGTCTTTTTTTGTTTTGAATTGAACTGACTGAATTGAATTGATTTGAACTGGATTTGAGATTTCGGGCTAGTCAACTCTGCAGTGACTTTATTTGGTAGGTTTTGGCCTTTTTCATGGGCGGAACCTAGACTTAAGTTTTGATCTTTTAGCTCAAGCAAAGTGCAGTAACGGCTTATTTTGGGATTTTTGACTGGGGTTTAAGGTGGATACCTAACAACTAGGCTAGGGATCACTTATAACCTATGGGTTTTTGGTTTGGCGTAGTTTGGCCGGGTTTGGAGATTTTGTGGGCTTCCACTCACTTATCTCGCACCTCTCTCTCGCATTAATCAGATCGAAGGAACGGCAGCTTAGCCGCGATCTAAAAAAATCGCGGATGAATTGTGTGTTGAAATGAGAGGCCGAGGCCTCTATTTATACTTGAGGAGCAGACATCGCCACCTGAATTTTTTGATTTCTTCTCCGCATCAACGGCTTGTACCGTGCGCATAAGTGAGTTGTACCATTTCTTTGTGAGAGAGTGAATAGGAACTCCTTGGTGCGGCCAAGCCCATGCTTGGTGCGGCACCAAGGCTTTGAGGTGGCACCAAATGCTTTTTGAAGTTTCAAATTTTGACACTTTCCCTCAGCTTCATCTGCTAAGATCCTCGTTTTTTCTTTTCGCATTTTTGACTTCTCGCAACTTGACATTTGTTAAGTTTTAACAGCCCTTGATATTTTATGTCGGCTACATACCGTGGGTACGAAATTGGTGTCTACACCTCATGACGAAGGGAGTAATGACTTGCCGTCAAGGTAGCGCAAACCCACTTTCGGAGGTTTTCAAGCCAGACTAAAATTCCTAAACCCCCTACAACTCATTGATATAAATAAAGGACGTTAGCCAAGGCTCAAGGACGGCCAAGAAGTAGTTTTCTATAGCTTTAGCATAGGATTTAGAGTGTATAACATAATTTAGTTATTGTAATTATAATTTTAAAGATCGATCCATGTATTCTATGATCTCCATGTGCTGTTCATCTTCAAGGATGAACTAAACATCCATTAATCTAGGAGTTGGGAGGTAACTTGTATCGAATCTATGCTTTAATCTATTTTTATTCATTCAATTCTTGTTGCTTGTGGTGATTATCAATCCCTCTATTATTTCACTTTGAACAAATGATTGTAATCGTGAATAATAAAGGCCTAGAGGTGCGGATAACTGCATGATCAATATGCATATGTCGTACACAGGCTCACCACCATAATAAATTGAACCTATCAATGGACGAGAGTGATAAGTTAGGGTCAAGTTCCATATATGACCTAAGTGATAGTTAGGATCATATGTTCTTGTGCCTAGGATATAGAATGGACGAATTATTTGGAGATGGAGACTGAATGGTAATTTCACAGGCTATATCTATATTTTGTGAACGAACACAAGAAATTGAATGATACTTTATCAAAATAAGCCATAGAAGAAGATACAAGTGAAACCCTAATCCTAGATTTACCTCCACCATAAGATCTTCATAACCCTGTGATTGCTGCTAATTTAGTTAATTTTAGAATAATAATTATTTTAGATAAAATCAATATAAAAACCCCCCTTAGTTTAATAGTTTGCTACCTATAATCGTGCTATTTGTGATCTTCTTGTCTCTGTGGTTCGACCCTTGCTTCCCAACACTATTCTACAATAGTCTTGTCCACTTGTAAGGAAATAATTAAAATAAGACATCGATCAAGTTTTTGGCGCCGTTGCCGGGGACAAGCTAGTTTGCATAGTAGTTTGTTGGTAGCGTAATTTTTAATTTCAGTTTTTATAAAAATAAAAATACAAAAAGATTTTATTTGTTTTTAGTTAGTTGTTTTAATTGCTTTATTTATTTATTTTATGCACGGTCGTAGATCTTTGAATCCTAAACTTGTAGAACTAAATCAAGATATAAATAATATTGGAAAGAATCAGGAAGATCTTGATAATCTAGCAACCCAGCCTGATAATCAAGAACAATTGAATCAAGAGGATCCTTTGGTTGATCCTCCAATGGAAAATAATAATCAAAATCCTGAAAACCTGGTTCATTCGGTCAATGCAAATCAAAGAGAAGAAGAACCTGCTAGAAGAAATATGAAAGTAGTTGTAAATCAAAGAACTATTAATGATTATAGTAGACCTACGTTGAATGTAGTTGTTGTTTCTTATGTTAGATTTATATCTGTTCAGTTCATTACATTAGTTTTATACTTCAGTGGCTAATCGGGCTGCGTATCGATTAGCGTGGCAACTGTGTATAGAACCTTGCCTAGTATAGTTTTTATAGGACTTTACAGGTTCAGCGGAAGACCTCTTCAAGCTTCACCGGAAGATCTGCTCAAAGCCCCATGCATTTAATGCATTCATAAAAGAGCTGTTGAAGTATTCGTCTTCTCCAATGGATCTTTTGAAGAGCACCTGCTATAAATGCTGCCATTGAAGACTGGAGACACAAAGACTGCATGCACTGATCGAACACTTAAAGGATTGCTCAAACTCCATAAACTCCAAGTCTTACATGTGCATTCAAGAGATCCTCAACGATCTAGAAGTCCTCGTCAACAACAAGAAGTCGCTCATCAACACTTATTGTTTTAAACTTCTTGTTGTTTACATTCATTAACTATATTACGCATCTAATTAAATATCTTGTATTTACAGATATTTAATTCCCTAGACCCCAAACACAAGTCAATATTTTGTACACGATCCATTAGGAATATTCTTGTAATAGAACTAGTGGAAAATATAGTGCACTATTTAAATCCAAGGTTGATCGCCTTGGTGGTGGATTTTAGCACTCTTTATAGTGTGAACCATCTCAAAATACTTGTGTTATTTCTTTACTGTTTGTCTGATATTTGAACTGTTTAATACTTTGATTATCTTTATCCGTTTACAGCAGAACTTAAGTAACTTGTAAAAGGTCTACCGGTAGTCCTTATCTGCACTGAACAACTACTTGAAGGTCTTCCGCTACTTCAATCTTTTCAGTAGATTGCAAGTACCCTTCAAAGTATTTACTAAAAAGTTTTAAAGTGTACAATAAGCTATTCAACCCCCCCTCTAGCTTATTATTGTGCCCGTTGGGACCCACAATTGGTATCAGAGCCTTACTCTTTGAAAACAAGTTTTTTTCCGAGATTAAACTCTTGAGAGATACGATATAATGGCACAAACACACTACATACTGCCTACATCTAATGCTAACCACGTCCCAATATTGGACGAAGGACATTTTGATGTATGGAAGGATAAAGTAATGAGATTTATGAACTCTATTGACAAAAGATTATGGAAATGCTATCGCAGTCAACATGTACCAATGAAGCCAAATCTTCTAGCCTCCATCGCTGGAATCCCTATACCTAAAGAAGAATCAATGGACAGAGGATGATAGAAAATCGGTAGAGCTTGACAAAGAAAGCAATCAATATAATCACCAGCTCTCTAGACACAAGCACATACCAGCAAGTGATTCGATGTACAACTGCTAAAGAGACGTGGGAAGCTCTTGTGGAATACTTGGAAGGAGACCAAGAAACAAGAGATAACATAAAATATACATACATCCATCAGTTTGATTCTTTTAAAAAGGATCCTAAGGAAACCTTGAGACAAGCATACGATCGCTTCAGTGAGGTAATAAATAGCTGCTTTTCTCTTGGTAAAACGTATGACAAAAAGGAAATGAACATGTGGTTTCTAGGCTCTCTAGGTAGCTTATGGCATGTTAAGACCACGGCTATGAAAGAATCCAAGAACTTAAACGAGATGACTCTCCGTAGTCTCTACGCAAGTTTGAAGGTTTACGAGCTAGAAGTAAATCAAGCTCTAGAGCAAGACAAACAGTTCAGAACTGTGTCCTTGCCAGCCATGGTCCAAGAAGAAACCACTGTTGAAAACAAACCTTCTACTTACTCCTGTGAAAAGGATTTTTTATCAGATGAACAATTTGCTATGTTTGTAAAACGATTTCAAAAATTTGCAAAATATGGAAGGAAGAACACACACCAACAACCTTTTAGGAAGATTGGTGAAAGCTCATCTAAGGAAGAGCTTGTGTGTTACAATTGTAGAAAACCTGGTCATTTTGCCTCTAAATGTCCAAAGCCAAAATTTGAAGCATACCGAAAACCTACTTTTAGAAAATTTCAAAAACAAAAGGGTATGTTGGCTGAAGACATAGAAGACAAACATGTTGCTACATGGTTTGAGACTGATTCAGAAGAGGAGGAAGATGATTGTGAGCAAGCTAACATATGCTTAATAGCTCATGATTCAGGTCCTACCTATGACTCTGAAAATGAAGTCGAAGTTTCACCTAGTCCCTTGGATAAAAGTGAAACCAACAAAGGATACTTCAGAAGGAAGAACTTCTCAAGGATAATCAAGATATGCTTGAAGAATTTAATTCCTTTAGAGTAGCCTATGTTAAACTGGCCAAGAACTGTGAGAAACTTACTGCTGAGAAATCTATTATGGCAACTGAGATTCAAACTCTCAATAGCTGTCAACAAGAAAGTATCAAGCTGAAGGAAGAAAACAAATTCCTTTGTGACAAAATTGATTGTCTATCAGAGCACATCAAAGGACTTGACCTAGAGAAAATTGCCTTGCAAAAGACAATTGACTCCTGGAACAGCTCCAAGGATGCCTTCGAAGAAATCCTTTCAAGCCAAAAATCTAGTAATGATAAAACTGGCATAGGATATTCAGATGTGCCTCTTTCGACAATCTCTTCAGTCATAGAGAAAGGTGAATCCTCCGAGACGCTAATGATATATCCTTCTCTAAACGTACATTCGAAATATAGGGAAACAAGGCCTTGGCTATTCAAGTGTTCCCTTACGTTTATCCCAAAGTTCGAAAGGAAAAGCCAAGATGATTGATTCAAATGAGAAACCGAAAAGGTAACTGAGAGTGAAGTCCGCCGGCAACAACTCGCTAAGGCAAAGTCCGGCCGGTAGACCTACTAAACCTCTACCAGAACTATCAAGTTTGTCTATGAAACAAACAAGGCTCCTTTACCTGTTGAAGGTAAACTTAAAGGTATTCTACCAAATTCTCCTGAAAAGGTAATCAACAGAAAAGCTAAAGCTAAGTCTGATGGTAACCTACCTAGGAAGATTCAAAAGAAACCAATTAAGTCTACCATCAACAAGCAAGCTGAACCAAGAATGGATGTCAAGAAAAGGAATGATCATAATCACTCTTCAGCTAAAGTCACTAACAGTTCTCTATGGAATTTCCATTTATGTCATTCTTGCAATTGCCTAGGCCATCTGGCCCCAGAATGCCTGCTAAGGTTCACTCCAAGATCTGAGAGACCTAGTTCTCTCAAGGTCGGGCAGGTATGGGTTCCAAAAGGTTGCTAATCCTTAGGACCCAAAAGAAAATAAAGGGGACCTTGTTGCTTTAATTCTTTTTCAGGAATGCTTCATGGCTATAGAATCAGAAAACAAAGACATCTGGTACTGACAAGGGTCGCCAAGACACATGACAGGAACGTAAGTCTTCTTACGTATATAGCCAAGCAAAAGGACCCACCGTTATTTTCTGAGACAATGCAAGAGGAAAAACAATTGGATATGGCTCAATCACTAGAGGAAGTCTCTCCATCAACAAAGTTTCTCTAGTGAGTGGCTTAAAGCACAATCTTCTGAGCATATCTCAATTTTGCGACAAAGGACTACTATGCCAATTCAACTCCAACCAGTGCCTCATCAAAGATAGTGAATCCTGCTCTACAATACTGACCGGCAATAGACAAGGAAACGTCTATGTCGTGGACTTAAATCTTCTAGGGAGATTCTCAAGCCTTTGCCTAGTAGCTAACAACGCTCGTGACAACAGCTTGGCTATGGCACAAGCTGCCTCACCACCTCAACTTCAAGCACCTCTCCAAGCTCTCCAAAAATGGGCTTGTCAAAGGTCTACCTACTTGTCCGCCGACCATGACGAAGTTGTAAAGCTTGTCAACTAGGAAAACTTTCCAAGTCTTCCTTCAAAAGAAAGTTTGTCTTGTCAACAAACACACCTCTTCAACTTCTGCATATGGATCTCTTTGGACCAATCACAACAACCAAGATTTCGAGACAAGTATACACTTGTAGTAGTTGACGACTACTCTAGATTCACTTGGATTGAAACAATGACATCTAAAGATGAAACGTATGATCTAGTCAACGCTTCTTTTCGAAGACTTCAAACTCAAAAGCTTGAAGACATTAGTGACATAAGATCGACAATGGCACCGAATTCAAGAACAATGGTGTAGAAAAGTACCGCGATGACCACGGATCGCCACAACTTCTCTCCGCCGGCATTCTCAACAAAATGGTGTAGCCGAACGGAAGAACGAACACCGATTGAAGCAAAGAAGAACAATGCCGGCGTAAGCTAAACTTCCGAAGTATTTTGGGCGTAAGCCGCCAACACCGCATGTTTTACCTGAACGTATCCCTCGTAAACAAGTTTCATAACAAAACTCCATATGAAATATGGAGAGGAAGATCCCCCAACATAGGATTTCTTAAAATCTTCTAGTAAATGTTTTATTCTTCATAATGGAAAAGAATATAGAGGAAAATTTGATGCAAAATCGATTTAAGGAATTTTTCTGGGTATTCCAAACATTCAAAAGCATTTCGCATTTTCAAGAAAACTAATTTAAAAATTTTAGAATCTGCATGTTTCTTTTGATGAATATGACTTGTTAGAGCCTAGAAAGGCTCTCGAACGTTGCTAATGATTCTCGATAATGATGAGACAGTACAAATACAACATCTACTTCCACTCCTCATCGAAAACGGCAACCGCAGACCCTCAAGTACCGCTAACCCTTCACCGTAGACGAGAACTCGCCGGTACCGATTCCAACTCTTCTGCTGACCCCGAACCCATCTCTTCTGTTTTACCCCAAGCACCTTTACGTATCACTCATCCTTCTTGTTCACCGTAAAATGAAAGTTTTGAAGATCCTATCTCTTCTCGAACTGCATTTTGGTGAATCTCCTTCTCAACCTACTCCGGATTTCTTAAGGGAAGAACCCACCAGAAGTGATCTTCCTCCAACCATTATTGAAACTAGAGATCATCCTATTTCTCAAATCATTGGTGATCTCAACACAGAGTTCGTACGAGAAATAAAGTTCGAGAAGAGACTATGTTTGCTTATGCATTTGTATCTGAACTCGAGCCAAAGAAGATTGATGAAGCTATCAAGATCATAACCGGATTGAAGCTATGCAAGAAGAGCTGAACCAGCTTTGAAAGATGCAAGGTGTGGAGCTTAGTTCAAAGGCCGATCGATCATCCACTATCGGCACCAAATGGGTTTTCGTAAACAAAAGAGATGAAGATGGAAATGTCACCGTAAACAAAGCTAGACCGGTTGCTCAAGGCTACCGACAGAAGAAGGAATTGACTTTGATGAAACTTTTGCTCCTCGTTGCTAGACTAGAGGCAATCGACTCTTTCTAGCCTATGCCTCGCTCATGGACTTCAAAGTGTATCGATGGATGTAAAGAGTGCCTTTCTCGAATGGTGATCTTCAAGAAACGTATACGTGAACACCTCCGTGATTTGTCATTTCGCATAAACCGGATCACGCCTACCGACTCAAGAAAGCTCTCTATGGCCTGAAGCAAGCTCCCAGAGCTTGGTATGAAACTCTATCCAAGTTCTTAATAGAACAAGGATTCGTGAGAGGAAGGATAGACACTACTTTATTCATCCTCAAGCACAAAGGCCATTCTCTTCTGGTACAAATCTATGTGGACGACATCATCTTTGGATCAACTAACCAAAGCCCGTGTAAAAGATTCGAGAAGCCGATGCAAAGCAAGTTCGAGATGAGCATGATGGGTGAACTTACCTACTTTCTAGGACCGCAGATTCAACAAACTTCCGACGGAATCTTCATCACCAAACCAAATATGCAAAGGAACTAATCAAGAAATTTGGTCTTGATTCACTAAAGGATTCGAGACTCCAATGTCTACCGACTGCCATCTTGACAAAGATGAGAAGGGAAAGCAAGAGAACATGACCAAGTACCGAGGAATCATAGGTTCACTTCTTTACCTTACTGCTAGTAGACCTGACATTATGTTTGTTGTTTGTGTTTGTGCAAGATTTCAGTGATCCAAAGGAAGTCACATTTGCTTGCCGCCAAACGTATCATCGATATGTTTCAAGAACAACAAATCTAGGCATCCGGTATTCCAAAAACAACAATTTCAATCTAGTTGGATACTCGATGCAGATTATGCACCGCAAAGTGAGCGTAAGAAGCACCAGTGGGACTTGTCAATTTCTTGGAAATAGACTTGTCTCATGGTCTTGCAAGAAACAAGGATCGCTTGCAAACTCAACCACGTGTTTAATACATTGTCGCAAGCTGTTGCTCTCAACTCCTATGGATGAAGCAACAACTAGTGGACTACAACATCAAGATCGCAAATTGTCCAATCATGTGTGACAACACATCAGCAATTTCATTTCGCCTCCAAAATCCAAGAATGCACTCCAAGACAAAGCACATTGATATCCGTTATCACTTCCTCAAAGATCATGTGGAGAAAGGTAACATCGCTTGGAATATGTTCCAACCGAGCATCAATTGGTCGACATTCTCACAAAACCACCGGATGCCACCAGTTTGCTTATTTAAGGAGAAATCTTGGTATGATTGATCCTACTGCTTAATTTCAAAATTTTTGTTAATATTTCTTTCATACCGGTAGACTTAGTTTTAGGCTGACCGGAAGACGTAAGTTCTCCTTTACCGGAAGACTTAAAGGTTAGTATTCTTACTTAGTCTATTTTTTTTTTAAAAGAGGTTTCTAAAGCAATAAAGGGGGTCAAGGATAAAATTTGGTACTTAGTTCCCGCTTTAGAAAATATCTTAAGTTCGCCTTAGCACTAAATAGACCTTAGACCTTGAACCGCCTTTACGGAACCCCTTTGACAAAATATTTCTCTCTATTCATACTCTCTCTGATAACGCTTTTCCCAAATCTTTCTTGTTTCTTCTTCTCATCAATGGCAATGGTATGTTCTTCTCTACTCTACTTGAAACTTACTGTTTACTGTTTTGCATTTCATTTCATAACCTACAAATTATTTTGGAATTCAAATGGTCACTTTCGAAGTTTCATACGCTCGCCATTGTTGTTCTTAAAAACCTAGAAACTAACAATGCTTATATGCTTTCAATGTTTATTCTCTTGAAAACTTCGTTATACATTTCTCTGGTGTGGATACTCTAAACATTCTAGGGTTTCAAGTTTTCATTTCAAAAATTTCAAATAATTTTAGAAAACTTTGAAATTTCTAGTCGTTTAGTTCTTGAGGTGAAAAGCCCTAATTTTTATTTGCATTTCTTTCAGGCAAAAACTTCAAAATCGAAGCGTGACAGCGGAAAGAAACTGAACCCATAAACCGACATTCCTCCAAGTACGGATGTCAACCTTCCGGGATATCCAACCTTTCCCGCCTCTCATGACATCATAGTGGCCCTAGACCCAAAACGGTATATTCCAGGGATGTGCATTGACCTTCGCCGCTCGCACAATAGCCTCCGGCGTCAAAGCATGCGAGGATATGAACGCCTCTGGCATACTTCCTCTCTTCTGCCTCAACGACAAGAATTACAGCATCTTTCTGGCAGAAGAATTTTATCAAAGAATGGAACTCATGAGCCCGAACGCTCTACGAGGATGGATTAGAGGCCGTCCAATCTCCATTACCGCCAAGAAAATTTCCACCATCATCGGCGTGCACTTTGGTGGACCTCTTGAAGCAACCATTGCTGAGGCTGTACATGCCTGGGAAGCAATGAGGGGAGTAGATACTTACAGAGAACCACAAGGGAAAATGCTCCGAAATCTCTTCCTCTCGACGTTTACTAGCTCCAGCCACCTTATTGACAAGGGGCTTCTATTCAAAAGTGGAGCACATGACATGTTTACGGCTCAACAGATCAACTTAACCAGTGCCGTATTCCTTCAGCTCCATCTCAACTGGGGGGCCATCATTTTCAATGAATTAAAGCAGTGGGTGGAGAAAGCAAAGAACAACCCCACTTGCAAACGGCCCTTCGTAAGGCTGATCAATGCCCTTCTCAGAGACGATGCAAATGTCAACTCTTCCTTGAAGGAAGATGAACTAATCATGGTGGCCAAGGAGAAGCAGCTAACCGCTTCGTTCTTCAATAAATACTCTGAATATGAGAACAAGCGAAGATCGCAAAGGGTCTACCGCCTGCCTCCATAGACAAAGTGGCTAAGCCTCGTGTCGATCTTGGTAACTCGCTTCAACATGGAAGCACATGACGCCGCCAGAACCTTCAAAAGGCCTCTCGCAAAGTTTGATGAACAAGTGGCCACGCCCCTCCATCAAAAGCCAAAGACTTGGCCGATGAGGCAGAGCACCGCTAAGAGCCAAGATGAAAGCCAAGGGCAAGAAGAAGACAAGGCCTACCGAAGAAGAGAGCAGCCAAATGGATTAGAAAAGAGATGAAGGAAGGCCAAAAGGACCAGCCTCCAGCCAGACCAACTCCTTCACCTTCCCCAGCCCAAACTTCACAAGCCCAGCCATCTTCTCAAACTCAACAAACCTCTTCTTCCCAGCCATCTACTCAAACCAAACAACCACCCTCATCTTCACCTGCACCTACCCCTAAACCAAAACGAAGGAGACTTCGTAAAACCTTTGAAGACCAGCCACCAGCAGACACTCCTGCCCCTACCGATGAAGCAACTGAGTCTCCTATTCTAAGGAAGAAAAGGAGACCGCCTCTACCGCCGCCCAACCCTACCGCCCAACCAACTACCGACGCCCAACCCACTACCCTAGCCAACCCCTACCGCCACACCACCCAACAACCTATTCCTCCCGAGTCATCTACTCGAGGAATTCACCACCTCCTGAGGAGCCTATCCCTCAGAGGAGCCTCAAACCCGTGAGGAGCCGTAACCCCCACTCCTCCTCCTTCACCCTTCAACTACTCACCTGACCCTTCTACCCCTTCCTCACCTCACCAATCACAACCAACTTCATCAACCACACCACAACCAACACCAATCCCTCCCACAAAGCCAATAGACTCTGCTGCTGCCAAGTTCCTTTTCGAACTTTCTTCAGTAGCCGAGCTATTCACCTCTGACCAACAACCTCCTCAACCTTCCTTTGGCAAACCAAAATCCCTTTCTACCCCGCCTCTTTTGGTTCTCTACCGACCCCTTACCCGAATCATCCCATGTCAGTGACAATTCTGACACTGACATTGAGATTGATTCCCCACCAACTCCTCCTCCCCCTCCACCTATAACCATATCTTCCTCTACCAACACCATACCAACCCAGGACTCGTCCTCTTCCGACTCCATCACTCCTCCACTCCAACAGCCCTTACGGCCTGACGTCTCTACCTCTGCCGGCACCATTCACATTGGCCAGGCAACCTCTTCTTATCAGCCAGCCAATGATGAAATTTTGTCAAGGCTGGACGCCATATACGAACGGCTAGGCGCTCTTACCAGCATCACTACCGCTACCGCCGAAATAGCCACCGCCGGCCCAAGGCCAATGATCGAATCGCGCCTCTTCTACGACAATTTCAAGAGGATGTCCGACTCGTTTTGGACAGATGCGACACGACTTCACAGACGTCAAGATTAACGTTGAATCTCAACGAGACGAATGTGTACGTATCTGCTCCTCTCTCTTCTACGAGCTTTTCCATGCCATCACTCTCCATCTCGGCAATGGCCGCCCTCCAGTTCTAGAGCTCAACAACATAGCTCGAGACTCTGCTCACAACATTATGAATGCCCATCGTGATCGTGATCTGCCATCACGGAGGAGAAGCAAATGAGGTCAATCAACAGAATGCTGATGGAAGAGAACAATCGTCTTCGTGAAGAACTCGACTACCGTTCTCGTTCCACCAGACCTCCTACTGATGCCGATGACGAGTACGAACGTAGAATGGAAGAGCTAGAGAGAGAACGAAGGGAAAAGAAGCTGCAGACAAAGGCAAAGGGAAAAGACCTTGGTAGTTTTGTATCTTTTCTTCCCTTACCTTTGTATTTATCTTACATTTTGAAAACTCTGTAGTATGTAAACATCTTGTTTATAATACAGAAGATTATCTGTTTTTCAAAATTGTCTTGTTTAAATTCTTGTTACTTTACTTTCTATATCTGCTCAGAATTTAAATACTCAGTTTAAATTTATTTGAACTGCTACTGATCTGTGTGCTGTTCTTTGACTTACTTATTCTTGTATGCACCTAGATTAGTTCTTTACACTTGAGGTGATCTTCTGTTTCATAGAGGCATGTATTCTGCTACTATATATAAATTTCTTAGAAATGCTATTATCTATCACATAGTATGTGATAACCCTCATTTGTAGTAATGATGACCAGATATAAATAGGAGGAGATTGTTGTTTCTTATGTTAGATTTATATCTATTCATTTCATTACATTAGTTTTATACTTCAGTGGCTAATCGGGCTGCGTATCGATTAGCGTGGCAACTGTGTATAGAACTTTGCCTAGTATAGTTTTTATAGGACTTTACAGGTTCAGTGGAAGACCTCTTCAAGCTTCACCGGAAGACCTGCTCAAAGCTTACAAACGGCAGACCTTGTGTCCACCTGGTCTCTCATGACGTGTCCTATCCAACAATGACTCATTGGATTAATTCAAACTTATCCTGATCATTTTTTGAATTAATCTAAGACATTCCCTGACACATCAAGCCGCCGAAAGCAGCTTTTCGAAAAGCAGAAGACTTTTCGCCCTGAACAAAGGAAAGCGTGAAAAGCTCACCTACCGCTCGCAACAACTCTCAGATCTGACATCTAGATTGCCCACTTTTCGAAGATCTCAGAAATCATTCCCTGCTCTAGATATCTGTGAAGACGAAATTCCTTGACTGACAGCCCCATGCATTTAATGCATTCATAAAAGAGTTGTTGAAGTATTCGTCTTCTCTAACGGATTCTTTTGAAGTGCACCTACTATAAATACTGCCATTGAAGACTGGAGACACAACACTGTAAAGAATCGATCGAACACTTAAAGGATTGCTCTAAAACTTCATAAACTCCAAGTCTTACAGCTCAGTGCATTCAAGAGATCCTCAACAGATCTAGAAGTCCTCGTCAACAACAAGAAGTTGTTCATCAACACTTATTGTTTTAAACTTCTTGTTGTTTACATTCATTAACTATATACGCATCTAATTAAATATCTTGTATTTACATATATTTAATTCCCTAGACCCCAAACACAAGTCAATATTTTGTACACGATCCATTAGGAATATTCTTGTAATAGAACTAGTGGAAAATATAGTGCACTATTTAAATCCAAGGTTGACTGCCTTGGTGGTGGACGTAGCACTCTTTATAGTGTGAACCATCTCAAAATACTTGTGTTATTTCTTTACTGTTTGTCTGATATTTGAACTGTTTAGTGCTTTGATTATCTTTATCCGTTTACAGCAGAACTTAAGTAACTTGTAAAAGGTCTACCGGTAATCCTTATCGGCAGACCTGGAACAACTACCTTGAAGGTCTTCCGCTACTTCAATATTTTCAATAGATTGCAAGTACCCTTCAAAGTATTTACTAAAAAGTTTTAAAGTGTACAATAAGCTATTCAACCCCCCCCCCTTCTAGCTTATTATTGTGCCCGTTGGGACCCACACACACTCAAGTCTATCAAGGGGAGCGTCATTGCAGACCACTTAGCCGATCTACATTTAAAGGTCGAAGATGCGGCCGAGCACAGTTTCCCGGATGAAGGTGTCACGAAATTGATCATGACACCACCGCGTCATTGAACCACTTAGCCGATCTACATTTAAAGGTCGAAGATGCGACTGAGACTGGTTTCCCAGATGAAGGTGTCCTGGAAATTACTGACCATGACACCAGCTGACAAATGTTCTTTGACGGAGCCGCAAACAAAAGAGGCTTTGGCATAGGAATCTTGCTAATCGATCCGGCTGACTTTCATACTCTGCTGGCTATAAGGTTGGAGTTCGAATGTTCAAATAATACGACGGAATATGAAGCCTGTATTGCTGGCCTAGAAGAAGCTCTCTGATCGATGTATTTTATACGTCGATTTTATATACTTCTATGACTTAAATTATGTTATTTCACGAGGCTTTTGATTGCTAATATATGTTTTCGATGAGTTTTATAAGTTTCAGGAATATTAGTGAAAGTACGCGAAACTCCAGGGTTTTAAGTGCAAATTACAAGAAGGACCGAAAAGGAAAAATGAAGAAACAATGAAAGCTGCACAATCTAGACACCTTGCGGACGCAAGGTGCCTCTGTTCTGCGACCGCAAGGTAGGCGACGGGTCTCGAGCCGGCAACCAAGAAATCAAAAGCCACCCACTGTTTGGAGACCTTGCGGACGCAAGGTACCCAGCACCTTGCGACCGCAAGGTGGTCAGAATGCGTCAAAATCGGATTTTCACACAGTCATTCAATCCGATTACAACTCCCGAGTATATATAGAAGCCAGAGGCCGAGCCAATGCATAAAGAGGACGGCTGGAAGCTCTCTTTAATAGATTTTAGGTAGTTTTTAGATTATATAACATAGTTAGGATTTGTAATTTCAAGTATTGAAGACCAAATCATGTATTTGATCATCTCCATGTGTTGTTCATTGTCTATGATGAACTAAATCATCCATAATCTAGGAGGTGGGAGGTAACTTGTATCGAATTTATGTTTTGATTCTTATATATATGTTCATTCAATGCTTGTTGATTGTGTTGTTTATCAACCCCTATATTATTTTGCTTTGAACAAATGAATGTAATCGCAAATAATAAAGGCTTATAGGTGCGGATAACTGCATGACCAAGTGCATATGTCGTACACTGGCTCACCAACACAATAAATTGGACCTATCGATGCACGAGAGTGATAAGTTAGGACCAGGTTCTTACATGATCTAGGTGACAGATAGATCATAAATCTAGGTGACACTAGATTGACGGTTCTGTGCTTAGGATATGGAATGGATGAATTTTGGGGATGGAGGTGAACCAATTGTTCAACAGACTATATCTATTTTTAGTGAACGAACCCAAGACATTGAATGACATTATTATGAATTGAACATAAAGGAGATATAAGTGAAACCCAGAATCCTAGATTGCCACCCACCATAAGATCTTCATATCTGTTATAACTGTCTAATTAGTTAAACATCTATAACTAGTAGTTTAGAGTAGAATTAAACATAAACCCCCCCCCCCCTTAGGTTAATAATTTGCTATCAATAATTGCACTGTTCGTGATCACTTGTCTCTGTGGGTTCGACCCTTGCTTCCAATATTATTCTATAATAGTCTTGTTCACTTGCAAGGAAAAAGATTAATTAAAACATCGATCACTCTCCAAAGGGGAGCTAAAGATCTCGAAGTCTATGGAGACTCTGCCCTAATCATAAATCAAGTCGAAGGAAGATGGAAGACCCAGGACCCTCGGCTGCAGCTTTATCATGCCAAATTAACGGCACTTGCCGCCCGATTTGGTTCTATCTCGTTTCATTATCTACCACGAGATAGGAATCATTATTGATGCCACAGCCACTCGGCATCTCTAGTCGATTCCGTAGAAACTAATGTTCACCATTTATAGTCGGGAAGAAGGTCACTCCGGCATACTGTTTCAAAATCAATGCAGCCCCTGAAGCAGATCACGAGCCCTGGTACGCTGACATCTTAAATCTGCTCCAGAAAGGTCTCTATCCTCCTGGCTTAGATAAAAAAGGAAGAGTCTCCCTGCGAAGGTGGGCCTCCTAATTTGTGCTCAGCGGTGTCAGCCTATAAAAGAGGCACTATCAAGGCCTCAACTTACTATGTGTCAATCAGGCCAAAGCTGAGCAAATCATGGATCAACTACACGGTGGTACCTGCGGGCCCCACATGAATGGCCATATGCTATCCAAGAAAATCATCCGACAGGGGTACTATTGGAGTACGCTTGAAATTGATTATATCCGGTGGGTGCGACATTGCGACAAGTGTCAACGCTTTGCCAATCTGCAGTATGTGCCCCCACACGTCTTATACAACTCCATAGCCCCATGGCCCTTCTCAGCGTGGGGAATCGGCGTCATAGGCCAAATTCACGAAGGATCAATGGCCATGAATACGTCACAGTAGATTACTTTACAAAGTGGATGGAAGCCTCTTCCTACAAAATCCTGAATGCTCGAAAGGTGTCCGAGTTCATTCGAACCAATATTATATATCGCTATGGGGTACCTTTCGAGATAATCTCTGACAACGGCTCACATATTGAAGGGGACGTGAATCGTCTACTTGACAAGTTCAAGATCCAAAAACACAAATCCTCCCCCTACCGACCACAAGCTAATGGTGCTGTTGAAGCAGCCAATAAAACACTTGAAAACATCATCAGAAAAATGGATGACACGAGGGAAGAGGCGGCGAGAAAAATTTCCGCTAGCCCTGCAGGGCTATCGTACCACACACCCACGGGGCTACCCCTTACTCTCGGCATATGGCATGGGCGGTACTACCGATAGAAGTGGAAATTCCATCATTAAGAGTGATGATGGAATCGATATAGCAGTTGGCGGGTCAAAGGGCGTCTGAAGAATTAGCCATAATTGATGAGCGGCGCTGTTGGCCTTGGAGCATACCGGGCATATCAAAGGCGCATCGCCAGAGCTTTCAATAAAAGGTCGGCGCGATATCCAAGTTGGAGACCTCGTGCTTGAGAAAAACCCCCGATTGCGTTGATACTAGGGGAAAATGGAAGTCTCCCTGGATGGGACCATACACCGTTAAGGAGATCCGATCAGGAGGTGTCGTGCTTCTCACGAACCAGGATGGGGAAGATCTTGTCCAGCCTTTCAATCTCGACAAACTCAAAAGGCCCTATGCCTGAGCCATTCTATCCAGCAGATGCTTCCCTCTCCAGCCCGCTAGGCTGAAAACCTGAAAGGGCGGCCTAGGCAAAAGTTAGGGCATATATATATATAAAAACAAAAAAAAAAAGAAAACAATAAAAAGGATAAATAAGGGCTAGCTAGGGTTGAAAAGCCGAAAGGGCAGCCTAGGCAAAATTTAGAGCACAAAAATATATATATACAAAAATAAATATAAAAAAAATCAATAATGAAAAATAAATAAAAAAAGAGAGGGAAGACATTATTTAAAGTCCTCGGCATACTACCTCCAAGCCTTCAGTGCATCAGAAGCTTAACTGGCAGAAGAGAAAAACCACGACAAGAAGCTCACATTAAAATACTAAAATATAATTTTACAAGTCCTAAGGTGCAACTTAGGAATATTTACTAAGACATCTATATTATACATTGATCACATTGTACATATCTATATATATACTGTCTGTACCCTCTTTGTTGTCCCAGAAACAATTCATTTTCTTCCAGCTTTAGCCCTAGAGCGGTTTATCAATGTCTACGGCGTCCACCGAGCCGGGCTCATATACTCCTTCTGCGAGGCGCAGAAGAAGCCCTAGACTCACCAGCATGTAAGCCACCAGAAGTGTCTTCTTCTTTATCATCAGCGTCTCCGTTCTCCTGAGTAGCCGCATTGCTCGGACCAGCTCCATCATCCCTGACAGCCGTACCCCAACAAGGTGGGGGAGGAGGACCAGCTATCTCTTGCTCCCACGGATTATCCTGCCTACTTGCCATGCTCAGCCGTGGAGGCTCATTACCGCCAACTCTCAGAGCCGTGCCCCAACCAGTCTGGGGAGGAGGAGCAGCTACTTCTGGTTCCCATGGGTTATGTTGCCTACTAGCATTGCTTAATCTGCGAGATGTATTGCTGGGACCCGCAGTACTTGGACCAATGGCCGTTCGAGTATCAAGGCCGTGTACCCGCCTGAATTCTGCTTCCAAAGCCTGAAGAATGACTTACCCCGAGCTATCAATATCCTCGCCTATTTCTATCAAGCGAGCGTCAATTCCGTTAGTCACATGGCGACCCAGCAAGTGTCTCGATCGCGCGATAGTGCGAGCGGCCTCGCCAGCCTACCATGATCCATGCCAAATACCCAGGGGACAGAAGCATATAGTCAGCAAAAGGATAAGCTGCCTCCAGCCTCTCAAAATCTCTATGCCACATGCCCTAAATAGTGGGACCCAAGCCCTCGTCTGTATTCTCCATTCCCATATATATAGGACGAGTGGTGTCTGGGATCACTTGTTCTCTCCCGAATTACCGCAAGATCCGGTCCGGTTGATAAAAAGAGGTCCGATAAATACCCAACATGACTACTTGTCTATATTCATCGGAATGTCGAAGAAGACGTCGGATCTCCCAATGGCGAATGACCCAGATTATGTCCATCGAGCCCCGGCGATAAAAGTGGTCAGCCCAATCAAACTCAGAATAATTGGTCTGAGGAAAATGCCTGTGCATGCCATAAAGTGATGGGTCATATGGTGCTTCATGCGACACGGGAGCCTGAACCCAGAGGAAATGCTCTTCTAGCCACATATGGACCAGAATGGGGCTACCGGTAGGGAACAGTTCATCACTAGTAGCAAAAGCAGTCAAGCCCGCAAAGGTCTCCGCCAAATTCACAGGAACTATATTCAACCGGCGATCTCGAGCCTGTAATGTCAGGTCAACGACCTGCGTATCGACAAAACCGGGTAGACCCACCACCAAGTATCTCCCTACGAAACAGAGAAAGAGCGCCGTCAGCCTACGCCGCAGGTAGTCTACATCATCCTCCCTGTATTCTGTGAAGGCTCCAGGGAGGACCATTAAATTAAAAGTTTCCCCATTGAAGAAACCTGGAGTAGCACTGTGGGTAGAGTTAAAAAGCTCCCGGATAGCCATATATTGACGTCTTCTAACGGCAGGCACTGCTGTAAAACCCTAAAATGTTGCTTGCTTGTGTTATGCATGGATTCATACATTTATAACCATCATAAATATGTTCATTTAGCTCTTGTATATTTTTAAAGTCAATAGCATGTTCGTTGACATTGTTTGAGACGCACGTATGCATTTTTCTTTCGCGAGATGCGTTGAGTCTCGGGTTTGTGATTTATGTAGTAATCACATGGATAATTGTTAGAAGGAATTCAAAACATCATTTACATGCCTTGGAGATCGGTTAGATGCTTGTTGCATTGTCGGTTTGGTTGCTAGTTTGATTCTAGCGTTAACCCTTCTCCGTTTGACTTTTTCGATTGTCGTTCGGGAGAGTTTTGCCTGAGTTCTTGGCCATGTTTGATTGAGGTTAGAGGCTTGATTGTTTTGGTTATTGTTTGGAGGTTATTAAGGTTGGTTTGTAGACCATTTTTGGCTTGGAAGGACTCGAGAATGCACGCGGGAGAGGTCGGGTTCGAGCAGGGAAGCAACAAAGGCTGGGAAAAGGAATGCTGGAGGATGCGCTCGCATCCCCCACACATGAAGCGACCGCAAGGGTCCCTGAATATCAATTACGGGATTCGCAATCCTTTTTTGTGCTTGTTGTCCAATTTTAACCACTTAAACCCATTTTAAACCTAACCTAAACCCTCTACTTAGCCTAAAACTTGTCCTAAACATTATTAGAGGATTTAGAGGTGGATTAGTGAGTTGATTAAGAGAATTAATCCCCATATAAAACCCAAAACTCACGCACTCTCTCTCTCATTTTGTTCGGCCAAAAGCGAATCGACCCCTTTCCCCTTCGTCTCTTTGAGCATTCACGAGGGAGCTTGAGAGGGAGCTTGGGAGAGACGATTCTAGGGCTCTTGAAGGGATGATCTTGGAGGCCATTGCTAGGAGCTTCTTCCCCCATTCCATACCCGCGAGATTGAAGAGAGACTTGAAGAGATAGACATCATCTCTTGGAGTTTCGGTTGACAGTTTGTGAGGGCCGAATTTTAGTAAGTTTCTACCTCTCTTCCTTTTCTTTTGGGCTCCATTGACCATAGGGAAACAACCATTTATGCTATGTGAGGTCAATGGAAGCCATTGTTAGGGTTTGTAGAAGATGCATGAACCCTAGGTTTTCAAATTGATGGTAGAGTTGGTTGAACCTATGTGAGACCATGATTTATGTGAAATTCATGTTCTAAATAGTCTATTGAACTTGGTTATGTGAATTATCCATGAGTATTGAAGTTGATTTGGGAGAGATACTTGGAGGGTGTTTTTCCCTAATTATGTTTTAGCTTACAAATTATTATTGTGAGCTTGATTACTATGTTTTATATGCTTAATAGAGTATATTAAACCATGATGTATGATTTAATCATGAATTGGAAATTATGATTGGTAAGGTGACTTAAATGAATTTATGCACAAGATGGCCAATTTGTTCTAAGTTGCATTGTTAAGTAATTTGTGGGGTTTATGTGAGTTTATTGAACATTGGGATTGTGGTTTTGGCGATAGTTATGAATATATGGGGATGTTGAAGCCCATGCTTCTATTCCTTGAATTTTCGGAAAGTTTAGATTGGACTCAACGGAGTCAACCTTTGGGTTAGTGTGAATCCTAGGAACTATAATCTTGAGTCCTACGGAATTTCGGGTAGAATTCATGGAGGTCGAGCCTCCAAGAAGTTTTGAAGTGTGTGAAGCACACTTGATTATGAGAGCTTATATGATTCTCGGTTATGATATTTATGCTAGTTGTGGATGAAAAGCATGACTAGTTTGATGGTAGAGTGTTTACCTACTTGTTTTGAGCATATGAGTATATATTACTTGTGCTTGGGTTTTGAGTCCAGCTGGAGTCGGTTTGTTGAGTTTTTAGTGGGACGATACATCGTCTTCACGAATTGTGAGATTCGTGATCGCGATGAATCGCCGTGTTTGCACACACCCTCCATCGATGGCCACGGTGGGGAAGTAGTTTATCTTAGTTGTAGTAATACACATGACTTTGATAACTATGGAACTCGGCGGAGGCGTCTCGGGGCGTCGATATCTGAGAGGGATATCGAGGGCACATAAGGGTTTTGCACGTGTTTTTTGCGGGGCGACACGCGCGGAAGAATTGGTAATGGTATCATATCCCTTTTATATAAATTGTTTCACAAGTGCTTATGTGAATAATGTTCTTGGTGATTTGGATATGATATGATGGTTGTTTTGGTTTCTTAAATGTTATACTTGATAGATAACATGTTGTTTAAGGTTGTTAAGCATGAATGCTTAAACATGAAAATTATTTGAATGATGTATTATGCCAAAAGCATGGATCATTGTTGTTAAGTTTATATGCCTTGACATGAATATTATGGGAAGGCTATGTTATAACAACAACATGAATTACTGTTGTTAAGCTAATATGCTTTACCATGAATATTATTCGAATGTGGTATTATGCTAGAAGCATGAATTATTGTTGTTAAGCTTATATGCCTTGACATGTAAATTATTGGAAGGCTATGTTATACCAATAACAAGAATTATGATTGTTAAGCATAAAATGCATTGACATGGATTTTAGTGAGATGTTATACTACATTCATATCGTGTTTTATTAATGTTGAGCATGGATGCCATAACATGATTTTATATAAGGTTATTTCATGACGATAGCATGATATAAATTATGATTGAGCATTATGCAATGGTAGGAAGTTATGGTTAGTAACTTACTAAGTCTTTGTGACTTACTTTTATTTGTTGGTTGTTTTTCCCTAGATCCGAGCCGTGCGAGCGGATCCAAGTAAATCAAGAAGGTTACGTTGGCAAGGAATTATGTTGGCAAGGTTGCTACTTAGATGTTTATTTTGTTTTTGGTGAGGTCGTTGGGAAGATGAAGTTATGTAAACTTCATGATTAGGTAGCAAACCTGAATGTGATTAGTAATATTGTAATCATGTTGTTAGCTTATTCTTTTGGTAGCCGACAAGTAGAAGTCGTGCTTGATGTATATTTATGGTTATATCTCCATATGTTTTCTGGTTGTTAGTACTTATAATTGTTAGTACTTATGTTGTTGGTAGCCGACTGGTTTTAGTCGCGCTTGGTTAATTAGTGATTATGTTTAGCATGTTACATTGATAGTAAAGTATTATGTTGGTACTCCGGCATGTGTTTAGCCGTTGAGTTGTTAGACTAGAGTCTTAGACTTAGTGTAATGTTGGGTTCCGGCCGTAGCTTCGCCAATGACTTGGTTTATTATATGCTATATATTTGAATTGCTTAACAGGGAGTTTGTCCTCACGTGCCCAATGTTGCGCACGCGAGTCGAATTTTGGACCGAGAGATTAATCATCTCTTTGGTTGTCTTTAGTTTGAGCTTGTTAGCTCGGGCGCCACTGTTTTATTTCATTTAGCTTCCGCATGTGTTTTGGGTTGTCGGTGTATCGCCGTTATGGCCCTACCCATTATTTGCTACTTGTTTGTTGTTATTTGTCTTCTTGGCGGCACGACCTTGGGATTTCGTCTTGGGATCCGGATCGGGTCGTCACAACTGCGATTTGATGAGAAGGTACCACCCCCAGCATGGCACAAAATTCTTCAAAAGTGGGGCACATCTCATTCATGCCGAAGTTAAATAAATGATCCTGATGAGACCAAAACCTGGTGGCTCCCCTCAACATGTCCCAATTTATAATGACATTCCGCCAGGACAATAGGCACCTGAACCCAAAAAGGAGATCAAACCAGTCCCGCTCGTCGGATCGCAGGGAAAGAATCCAGAAATCCAGTGCATTCTCGTAAACTTCAATTTCCAAAGTCGTGGGAATATGTGCGGCCATTTATAAAAGAGATGCAAGGGATTTTATACGGCTAAAGAGAGCAACGGCAAAGCAGAAGAGAGCTGATGAATTACAAAGAGAAAAGATGAAATGAACTGGTAAGCAAGCAGGTCGGTCTCCTTCTGAATTTATACCAAAAACTGAAGAAACGGACTGTTCGGTGCACAGTGCGGGAATAGTAAATGAACAGTGGCTGCACAGGAAAAGTCAAGGCGCCACCATAACCCTCCCTTAGCGCCGCGCCATACCCTCTATATGGCCACGCCAAGTGCCTTCTACTGTACTGAAAATTCTGCCTGGTATCCTAGTTTAATTGTCCGACAGTCCACTGCTCCTATGACTGATCGCGAGAAAGAAAGAAAGGCTATGAAAGATGGCTATGAACACGGGTTCAATAGCCACAGGGCACCGAAAGAATAACGGAAGCGGCCATCTCTCTGTTCCCATATCACCAGAAAAGCCCACTCTGATCCAAAGGTGTATTCTCATAAACTCCCTCTCCTAAAGTACAGCGTGCCATTACCTTCTAGATGTCTGGTATAGCTTTATTTTCTGTGTGAATTTAGTTTTGCATGTTTAAAATATTGCATCATATACAATTATATTGCATTATATCATAATGTCTGTACAGGTTGCTTTTACAAAACAATAATACGTATATATTAAAAAAAAGAAACTAATAAGTGCAGGAATCAAGAGCTAATGCGCTCGGGACGACTAACTTCTATTAAGGCCACCACCCATGACCGGGGACCGTTATGCCTCAACTCGTACCTCTCGACCTTACGCCTCGGCGGACATCATCATCATCATCATCATCGTCATCATCATCATCACCTCGACGTCTGGGCCACCGCGTTGTGTTGCTCCCCCTGCAAGAGAACTCATCAGCAAGTTTCTGATAAAGTTTGTTGATGCTGTAAAAGCCCCGCAGCAGGTTCTTATAAGTAGACACGTTCACCTAAAAAAAAAAGAGAGAGAATGTATTAGTCTTCAAAAAAAATTATGAAAAATATATATATATACGTGTATGAATAAAAAGGAGATAGATACAAGAAAGAAAAGAGAGATAAAGAAAGAGAGACAATAAAGGTAAATGTGTCTACCGAACGATCCTGCTCCGGGACACGACGCTCCTCGGGAATCTAGACATCAAGAAGCACCTGCTCTACCGTATTACCACCCCACTGATACTGAAAGGTAGAGAACATATCATCAGGCTCTGTGAACATCAGGTTCTCGTCGAGAGATGAAATAGACGGCCCTGGCCTAGTAGAAGCATCAGAGTGCCGCCTGGGCACGATAGGAGCAGGAAAAGGGGGATGCAGCACTAATCTCAGAAAATCCTCATACGCCATCATTAGATAATTTGTCGCTGGCATGAGGTATTTCGCCAGGTATTGATACTTGTTTGGCAGCCGATCGGGCTCTATCACCCAGAAGGGAGGCCGAGGAGGCACCACTGGAAGCACTAAAACAGACTAATGCCGACGGTTCACCCGCCGCCCATGTATAAGGAATCCACCATAATGGAAACCATCAAGATCCGGCGGCCACACCGAGTCCCAAAGCAACCGATAATGCCCTTCCGCACCTCCTAAGGAAGGAAGTGCACCATGTGACTCGAGCTAACAACTGCTCCCAACACTCGTTCCTTATCTTTGCAACCACCGCCCTGGGTCGGATAAACTTCATTATCATCAACATACCGGGACAAGTATGGAGGCTGGTGAACTCGCCGAATGAGAGGACCCGACGAGAAGTGAAAAAAAGAGAAGGCCCAGACCTGCAAAAAAAAATGTTATAAAAAAAAAAGGGGCAAAAAGAAAGTGTGCGTTAAAAAAATATAAAATAATAAATAAAAAAGGGAGTATACATAAATAAATAAAAAAGAGTATACAACAAAAGCAGGAAAAGGCATATACCTCCCACGTCGGGGCAAATCCATTTAGAGTCGGCGAATCATTCCGGCAGGCCCTATCCATAGAAGCATACAATTCGGCCAAACATGCCTGTCCCCAGTCATATAAGGGAATCTGCTCAAAATCTGCCAAGCAGGCCAGGACGGAAACTCTCAGGTTGGTTAAGGAGTTGGCAAAGAGCGATGTGCCAAGAAAGAAAAATAAAAATGCTCTAGCCACTCGAGTCACGGCAGCTATATCATCGGCCGGCACCCGCCCGACATTACTGAGAAGCCATCTCCGGACGCTACCGATAAAAATCTCATCCGTCGATTTGAATTCCGGCTCAAAGCCCAGGAGGTCCACTACCTCCTCCCTACGCCGACGGAGAGTAAAGTCAGGAGCCAGTGTCTCCCCAATGCTGGTAGGAATGCCCGTGATCACGGCAAAGTCACACGGGGTCATGGTCGCCTCCCCCCAACTGAAATGGAAGGTATGGGTAGTGTCCCACCAGAAGTCCTTGAGCGCATCAAAAATAGGCAGATAGCTGGTGAAATGGCTGAAAGAATGCATGAAGACACTAAAACCAGAGCCCTCCACCAAAAGCTGTGCTGCCTCGGGCAACATGACATAGATTTCCATAACATTGGCGCATGATGCCCGCACCCTCGTGAATTCCCTGCGAATCTGAAAAAAATAGAAGGAAAAGGTAAGTCCACTATCCTTATTTTTTTCCTTGTACAGTCTTTTAATAAATAAGTATGAATAGATAATAAACATGTTGCATGCATTGTACTTCATGAATTATAAAAATGCAGCATGCTAAAAAAATAGTAATAGTAATAATAATAATAATAATCATGATAATAATAACTTTTTATTCTGAATGTAAATAAACTCTTACCATTTTTATAAATACATGTACATAAATTCACATGTAAATAAATATTTAGTCTCTCTTTTAGTAAATAAATAAAAAAAATCATTTTGATATAAATGAACATCTACCATTCTTTTGAAAAAAATGTAAATAAATAAAACAAATACACATACATAAATATACATGTCAATAAACATTTAGTTTTCTTTCCAATAAAAATGTAAACCAATATATATATATATATATATATATATGTGTGTGTGTGTGTGTGTGTGTGTGTGTATTTCAAAATATATGATGTATTCTTTTACATTTCTTCAATAAATAAAAATACATTTAAATATGTGTTTTGAAAAAAAAGCATGCATATTATTTTGCATTCATATAATCATTTTTCATATCCTAGGCATCATAGAATATACACGTTAGACTGCATTCATCGTGTACATAATAAAGTAGGAAAATATTTAGGCATCATGTTAATAATCATCCCATAATTGTTCTGCATTACATTTGCATCAAGTAAAGTAGTACATGCATCCATCCTGCGCATTTCATTGTCCAATAAGCTACCATAAGGGTACACTAAAAAGAAGATAAAATGCCACCAATCATGAAAATAAATATTTTTATGGCATTTACTATGTACCTGCAGCATAAACATGCATGAAAAATGAATCTAATGGCATAAAATATATCTGTTTTGTCCTATTTTTATCCGAAAATATGTCTGAAAATACGTTTCGGAAAATTTAAATTGTATTCCGAAAATTCCGTCTCGTGATTTTATTGCATGCAAAAATGTGTTCTAGTGTAAAACATGCATCATATAGCCTCATTTGCATTTATAATATAAATCATGTATAGTAGGGTCAAATAGTGACCGCTAGTTCAATCATGCATCGCAAAAATAAATCATATAAATTTCATGCATCATTACTTAATTACATCATTTAGGCATAAATAGGACATGCATATGTATCATTAATAAAGCTAGGAGTGCTCCAAAAGTTCTAAACAGTGCATAAATTTAGCAGATCTTAAGTATATCCAGGCAAATCTAGAAAAAGAAAGAAACTTACAACGGTGGGAGGAAGATTGGACACGTGAGTGTTCCGATCTCGAAGAATATTGCCCCAGTCATTGGTGGAATACCGATATTTGATCTTATTCCGGATCAAGGGAGGAAACTCGTTCCTCCTTTCGTCAGATTCTAGGTGCATAGGAGCCTTCCCCTTCTTGGATCGAGAAGAAGATGACATCTGCTAAACAAAACACTGAAATTGACGGAAAAAAATTAAGAAAAGGAGCAAAATTGAGAAAATAAAAAGAAAAGAAAGACAGCAGCAACAATGGCGGAGGCAGGAGCTGAAGCAGAAGAAGAGAGAAAAGAAGGAAGGAGCAGTAGCTCCCTTTCCTTCACCTCCCGTCTATAATAAGGGAGGAAAAAGAATTTTTCCTTTTCCCCCCTCAGAAGTTTGAAGCTGCGACACTTAAGTCCCCAAGTTCCAAAGTTTCCAAAGTGGTCCCTGAGCTTAACGAAGGGTTAACGAAATCAATCCTATTAACCAAAAATTGACGGACATCCATCAGAGGACAAAGAAAAATAATATCTCTAGCGGGTCAGCCACGAAATAAGCAAAATAAAATAAAATTTCAAGTGACAAAAGAAAAAAAAGAAAAAAAAAAGAAAAAGAAAGAAAAGAAAAAGGAGAAAAAAAAAAGAAAGAAAAATAATAAAGTCCCCAGCCTGAAAAGGCAAGAGTGGCAGAAATGTCAAAATCAGCCGAATCTGCGGCAGCCACCCGGGCACGGAAAAGGTAAGAAAGGTATAGTATTCTTACCCTAACTTTAGAATAATTTCCTTTAAAAGGGAAAGTTTTTTTAAAAAAAAAAAGAAAAAAAAGAGATAAGTTTTGTTTTGTTTTTTCAAGAATAAAAGAAAACTCTTTTCATAAGGAGTTTTGGTTTTTCAAATAAATAAAAATTCTTTTTCAAAAAGAATGTCGCTTTCAATAAAAGAAAACCCCAGGAGTTTTTGTTTTCAAAACAAAAACACAAAAAAGAGGAATATTTCAAAACACAAAAAAAGAGGAATATTTCAAAAACACAAAAAAAATAGGAATATTTCAAAAACACAAAAAATGAGGAATATTTAATAACACAAAAAAGAGGAATATTAAAAAAAAACCAAGAGAGCGAGAAGAAAGGGAAGGAAAAAGAACGATTTCTTTGCACAATTTTCGAAAAAACTTGAAGAAAGTTTTTGTCGTGCTCGACGACGGTTGCTTTTTATCTGGCCGAGTGCGCTGGTTTTAGAAATTTGAAAGTTTTCTTATTATGTTTGGAAACAAGGTATTGACCACCACACAATTTTGAAAATTCTTCTTAACATATTTCAATGACAACGTATAACTAGTTGAAATATGGTTCCCGAAAACATTCAAATCTTATCAGGTATTCGGTGGCCGTCCCTCCGAATGCTCCCGAATCTGCTTTTCGAAAAAACACAAAATCTTTTTTTTCGTTGTGTTCTTGATCGGGTTTGACCCGGAGAACATAACATCCTCATTTAGTTGTAGTTTAGGTTTTGGCCTAAACTACGCTTTGGTCCGATTTCCTTTAATAAAGAATAATGAGACTTACACTAGTAGGTCCGACCGCCGAGCACTTCAAATTCATATCCGCTTAAAAACTACACGATAACATGTTATAACAGACTAAATATGTCTAGGTTATGGAGTTTGGATAAC
>CM028377.1:89592561-89625094 GCA_013146195.2 Codonopsis lanceolata | reverse complement strand
AAAAAAAAAAAAAGAAGGAAAAAGAAATTCTTTATCGTGTCTAGCGATTTCGGTCGGAGTTGGATCACAGGTTTTTGAAAAATTTGAAGAAGTGATGGTATTGATCTATGTGTTTGGAAGAAGGTATTTGACCAGGCCGAAACAATTTTGAGATTGATCTCTTAACATATTTCCACGGCGGATAGGGCCGGTTGAAATGGTTTTGAAATACACAAAATCTTCATAAAGTATTTGACAACGGTTTCGGACCGTAAAATACGGCTTTTAAACATGAAAATCTTTTCTTCTTCAATTTGGTTGTTTGTTTCGGCTTAGGCCGAACTTCATGATGCGATTCCTTTTATTAAGGGATACGTGGGAAGCCTACATTAGTAGGTCAGACCATCGAGCATTTAAATTTGCTGAATCTGCTTAAAAGCCGCGATAACTTTGCTATAGCCGACTAAAAATGTCTAGGATATGGAGGTTTCATAAATTGCTTTACATTATAAGCTGGCCGCCCTTGCATATTTCTCCCTTGTTTTGAAATGAAGCGAAATTGGAGAGTCTATTCTAATCAACGATGTTCGTCTACTCGATTAAGGCTGCGGGTTGCAGTGAGACTCCATCGTTAAGGGGCTCAGTAGACACCCCAATTTCGTACCCCATACATGACATGACAAAAATATCAAGAAGCTGTTAAAACATTAACAAATGTCAAGTTACTGAGGTCAAAATTGCAAAAGGACAAAGCGGATGCACAAAGGACAAATTGCGGGGGTCAAAGTGTCAAAAAAGAGAAGTTTAAGGTTTGGGCACCACCTACCAAGGGTTTGGGGATGGCGCCCAAACCCCTATAGGATGGCACCCAAACCTCCTCCCAGCTCAACTCCTCAAGTCATTTGCCGCATTTAAACAATTCGGTCGAGCGGTGTACAACCTTCGATGCACGGAGAGAAATCTCAAAATTCGGCGATGTCCCAGCCTCCTCCTATAAATAGAGGCCTCAGGCTCCTTCATTCGGCGCTCAATTCATCCAGTAAAATTTCTCTGCGTCAGATTCTGTTGCATTTGAAGAAATAAATACAGATAGATCACCCACAAAGCCTCGAAACCACCGCCAAACCTCCGCCAAACACAAATCCAGCGGTAGAAGTGTACCTTAGCACCCCAGACTAGGTATCCACCCCTTTTCCCGGTCCAAAAGTCGTGGATAGAGGCAATCGCTCTGCCCGATTTAAAAGGAAATAGCCGATGGTAAGCGTTACTTTGCCCAAATTCAGCATTTCGATAAAACAAACAACCGAGAAATAAGCTTACCTGCCCACGATCCGGCCGAAAAGTAACTTTCGAGGCGATTCTGTTGCCCAAATTCACTCAACACACAACTTCAAAAACTAGACCGACTAGACAGACCGGAAAAAAAAAAAAAGACTCTCTCTCCCCGAGGAGAGAGCGAGCACACACCTACGCCGTTTGTAAGCTTTTATTGTTAAAGTCTTTTATTTCTATGTAATAGTATTATTAGTCCGGCCCAATGTAGATATATAGCGTTGTCTTTGCCCAGTTTTATTAGGAAATAGTACTAAATGTAGCCGTTATTATGGAAAAATATTTTTAGATGAGTTTGTATTTATTTACTTTATTTACTCAATAAAGTCTTTATTTGTAAATGTATTATTTCGGTCGGTTCAATATCAAAATATAGCGATTATCTTTGCCGGATTTTATTAGGAAATAATACTAAAAAGAGTTATAATGGCCAAATATTTTTAAATGTTAATGCGTAATTATTGGAAAGAGGCAGGCTGCGAGTCAGTAAATAATGTGGCCACGAATGTATACATTTAATTTTCCCTTGTCAAAATAAGACCTTATTTATTTGCTAAGTAAATGTGACAATAAGCATACTTGACCAAAAATGTTTCGAGACCGAAAGGGCGAGTTGGGTGCCTAGCACCTTCCCAACTCGTAACTTAGCCTCAGAACCCGCTTTCTAAAATCTACGGTTTTCTTTTACGGTTTTCCTTTATTTTTGCCTTAAAATAAAGGTGGCGACTCTAAAACATTTTGGATCCGGTGGGGCCTCGCAACATCTTTCTTTGCACTTTCACGTTCTCCCTAGACAAGGGAGAATGGGAATGGAAAAGTGATGTATTCCTATGTCTGGTATCCCTAAAAAGGGATAACTTGGCGTAGAAAACCCAAAGCACTCATAGTGATCTGAAATAGGCCATAAGGCTATTTTCATAAAATCCATAGTGGGGGCGTCGCAATATTCTTTCTTGCACTTCTCTATTTTCCCTGAAAGATAAAGGGGAGGATGGGAATGGAAGAGTAATGCATTCTCATATCCTGTTATCCACGAAATAAGGGATAACTTGATATGGAAAACCATAAGTTCCCATATTGGATACAAAATTCACTCAGGGCAACCGAGGCACATTCCAACGTGCTAATATAGACAACACTCCTCTCGCACTTTGGATTTCGTCTTCCCTAAACAAGGGAGGGTGGAGCAGGAAGCGTCGTGTCCCATCGCACGCCGCACACCCCTATCCAAGGCGCGGGCGCGAGCGGGCACATTCAGGAACCTCATAGTAGGTTTTGGGTTCTCACATCCTCCCCCACTTAAAGGAATTTAGTCCCTAAATTCATACCGGAATCATCAAATAGGAAAGGGTATCTCTCTTTCATATCGAGCTCGGTTTCCCAAGTAGCTTCCTCATTGTCATGGTTCTTCCACAAGACTTTGGCTAACGAAATTCTCTTCGTTCTCAAGTTTTTGTCCTTAGTATCAAGTATCCTCACCGGTCTCTCATCATACGAAAGGCCAGGTTCAAAAGTAATCTCATCGTAAACAAGGACATGTGATTCATCCTTCAGGTATTTGCGTAGCATCGAGACATGGAATACATCATGAACATCTGATAACGAAGGCGACAATGCTAACCGATACGCCAAGGATCCAATCCTCTCTAAGATCTCAAATGGCCCAATAAATCTAGGTGAAAGTTTACCTTTCTTCCCAAATCGCTTAGTACCGCGCCGAGGCGATACTTTCAAGAATACATGATCACCAACCTGAAACTCTAAGTCACGTCTCCGGTTGTCTGCGTAGTTTTTCTGTCTACTCTGAACTGTAAGGAATCTGTCTCTAATCAGTTTAATACTCTCAGCCGACTATTGTACCATCTCTGAACCCCATAGCTTAGCTTCACCAACTTCATCCCAGCAAATCGGTGAACAACACTTACGCCCATACAAAGCTTCATACGACGCCATTTCAATACTGGACTGGTAAATGTTATTATACGCAAATTCGGCTAATGGCAAATGAGAATCCCAACTACCTTTGAAATCCATGGCACAAGCACGTAGCAAATCCTCTAATACCTGAATCAATCTCTCAGATTGACCATCAGACTGTGGGTGAAAAGTCGTACTGAAGTTCAACTTCGTCCCCAAAGCCTCTGTAACAAATGTCAAAATCGAGAAGTGAACTGGGATCTCTATCTGATACAATGCTCACTGGAACACCATGTAGTCTCACGATATCCTGAACATACAACGCTGCTAACTGACTCAAACTATAAGTCATCCCAATAGGAATAAAATGTGATGATTTAGTCAACGTATCAACAACAACCCATACTGCATTAAAACCTCGACGAGTACGTGGCAATCCCGTCACGAAATCCTTGGTGATATGCTCCCATTTCCACTCCAGTATCTCAAGTGGTTGTAGTAAACCGGCAGGTCTCTAGTGTTCAACTTTCACCTGTTGACATGTCCAACATCTAGATACATACTCTGCGATCTCTCTCTTCATTCCATTCCACCAAAACTGTCTCTTCAAGTCCCTATACATTTTGGTACTCCCTGGATGTATAGTGTACTTGGCCTTGTGAGCCTCATCAAGAACCATACGTTTAACTCCATCGGTAGTAGGAACGCAAACTCTACCTCGAAAAGTTAAAATCCCGTTAGTATTAATAGCAAACTCCGGTGTCTTACTATCACCCAATCTATCTATAATTTTCCTCAGTTCAGGATCAGTGGCCTGAGCTTCCTTAATCAACCCAAACAAAGCAGGCGTAGTATGTACACTAGCAAAGATATCACTATGCTCACTCACGACTGGACTCCATTCGCGGACATCCTCTAGCATCTTCCACTCTCTTATCATCAAGCAAGATATATACACTTTCCTACTCAAAGCATCGGCAACAACGTTAGCTTTCCCCGGATGATACAAGATAGTACAGTCGTGATCTTTAAGCTTCTCCATCCATCGTCTCTGTCGCATGTTCAACTCCTTCTGCGAAAAGAGATACTTCAAACTCTTGTGATCGGTGAATATCTCGAACTTAGCTCCATAAAGATAATGTTTCCACTTGCGAAGTGCAAATATGATGGTGGCCAACTCGAGATAATGTGTCGGATAATTCTGCTCATGAGGTGATAGCTTCCTCGAAGCATGGGCAATGACTCTCCCATTCTGCATAAGTACGCAACCCAAGCCTTCTAATGAAGCATCGCTATAGATAACAAAGTTCTCCGAACCACTAGGCAATGCTAAGATAGGAGTTGCAGTTAACCTTCTCTTCAATTCCTGAAAACTGGCCTCGCACTTATCACTCCATATAAAAGAAGAATTCTTTTGTGTCAGTTTAGTCATCGGAGTAGCGGTCTTCGAAAACCCCTCGATAAACCTACGGTAATAACCTGCCAAGCCCAAGAAACTACGGACTTCGGTCACCGTACTAGGAGTCTTCCACTTAGTAATCGCCTCAACCTTGGATGGATCCACTGCTATTCATCACTAAAAACCACGTGTCCTAGAAAAGCAACCTGTTCCAGCCAGAAAGCACACTTACTGAACTTAGCATAAAGTTTCTTCTCACGCAAGATCGAAAGGACCTCTCTCAAGTGAGTGTCATGCTCCTCTCGTGACTTCGAGTACACGAGGATATCATCAATAAACACAACCACAAAGCAATCAAGATATTCGTGAAACACCCTATTCATTAAATCCATAAAGACTGCAGGTGCGTTTGTCAAACCAAAAGGCATAACCACGAACTCATAATGGCCATAACGTGTACGAAAGGTTGTCTTTGGAACATCCTCCGCCCGAACTCTCAACTGATAATAGCCACTCCTCAAGTCAAACTTGGAATAAACAACTGAGCCCCGAAGTTGATCAAAGAGATCATCAATGTGTGGCAAGGGATACCGATTCTTGATAGTAACCTGGTTCAACTGTCGATAGTCTATGCAAAGTCGTAAACTACCATCCTTCTTCCTTACAAACAACACCGGTGCACCCCACGTAGACACACTCAGTTTAATAAACTCCCTATCCAGAAGTTCTTGCAACTGTTCCTTCAACTCTCTTAACTCCGCTGGAGCCATTCTATAAGGCGCTCTAGATATAGGCGAAGTCCCTGGCAAAAGCTCAATGCAAAACTCTAACTCTCGGTCGGGAGGTAAAGCATAGTCGGTAGAAAAGACATCTGGAAATTCATTAACTACCAGAACATCTTCTAATTTAGCAGTCGAGACACTAGTATCAAGCACACAAGCTAAATACCCCATACAGCCCCGAGATAAGATTTGTCTTGCCCGTAAAGCAGAAATAACATGTATACCATTCATAGCATGATGACCCGTAAACACAAACTCCAGAATACCGGGCATGGCAAAAGTGACTCTCTTACGACAGCAATCTACTAAAGCATGATTCACACAAAGCCAATCCATACCAAGAATCATATCAAAGTCTCGAATAGGCAATACTACCAAATCAGCATGCAAGACTCGATCATTAACAATCACATCACAATCTCTATAAACCTCAGACGCCAACAAGCAATCACCCAACGGTGTAGACACCTCAAGCACGTAAGGCAAATGAGAAGGAAATACACATAAATGCTCTAAAAAATACGATGCGACATAAGAATGAGTAGACCCGGGATCTATAAGAACTCGAGCTCTATGACCGAAGACAGAGAGAATACCTCCGATCATAGAAGTAGACTCTGGAACACCTTGCTGATCAAGTGCAAAAACACGAGCCTGCGCCTTAGGATGCCCATCACTATCTCTCTTGGACCCGGATTGCTGAACAGAACCTACGGACTGAGTTGCTCTCGACTTAGGACAGTCTCTGAGCTGATGACTAGGATCTCCACAACCAAGACAAGAGCCAAGCCTAGTCCTGCACTGCTCGCTAGAATGCCCAATCTTATGACAGTAAGAACAAGTCAAAGGTCCACTACCCTGAGTCTGCTGCTCCTGAGGAGTATGAGCACTACTCCCACGACTCTCCGACTGTCGTCTAAACTGTCCACCAAACTGTCGTTTATTCTGATTACCAAAACAACAATTGCCCTGATGGCCGGATCGATTCCCATAAGACTGACCCCTCCCCGAATGCTGTGAGGTCACCTGCGAAGACTGTTGCTGAGAAGGCTTTTGCCTGTGCTCCTCAATGTCCCGCTCAATCTCATAAGCACGATCTACCGCACTCCGGTAATCTTCCAACTGAAGAGATAACAACTATTTCCTAAACTCGATCTTCAACCCCTTCACAAACTTATGAGTCATGTGTCTCTCATCTGGCACCAGATGTGCACAATAACGGGAAAATTCAGTGAACTTAGCAGAATACTGAGCTATAGACATGGTTCCCTGCTCCAGATCCTGGAACTCTTTCTCTCGTCGTCGTCTAACCATAACAGGCACGTAAGAAGCCCTAAACTCCATCTCAAAGTTAGGCCATACTTGAGCCACTCGGTTCAACACCCAACTAGCATGTAGAACCTCCCACCAATGATTGGCGGCTCCTCTAAGCTTATATACAGCTAACACAACCTTCTCCTCATCCGTGCAGTCCAGAGCTACAAAGATTTTCTTCAAGTCCTCTAGCCATAACCCGGCTATACTAGCATCCGCTTCTCCCTCAAAAGATGGAGGCTTCTTCTTCAAGAACCTCTCCAAGATAGTATTATTTCGTACCCTTGCGTCATGTATAACATCATCCCGTGGTGGCGACACTCTTGCATCTGGTTCTGGTGGTGGCGGTGGAGGTACATTCTGACCCTGGCCCAGCTTAGCCATCTCGGTCATAAACTCTGTCATGTGGCGATACAAATCTGCCATCTGAGCATTCATGCCTACTGGATTCGGTGATGGAGGTGGCAACTCCGCCTCAGGTTCATCAGAACTCTCCTAGGTCTGCCTCTACCTCGGCCTACACGATCTTCTCTAGGATTCACCATCAAACACCTATAAGAATTCACTCGGCATTAGAACATCACACAAAGAAACAACCCACCTAGGCTGTGGAACCTATCCTGGCCGAGAGCTAACCTATAACAACAGAAGCTAAGTTCTGATACCAACTATGACGACCCGAGCCAGACCCGAGATGGGATCGCGGACCGGACCGTCCAAAGAGGGGGAAAACAAGAAACAACGAACATGCAAGGACTCAAAAATATTTTAAAACTGACGTGACGCAACATTTCAGTCGTAACAAAACTCGACACTAAAGGTCGGTATTTTCAAAATCATTTCACCTGATTAAACAGTTAAGCAATTAAACCAAGTCTTCAGTGACACTACATGCCGGAACCCAAGCTAAGCAGTTAATAGAACTAGAAAGTAAATAAGAGCTAATGGGATGCTCAGCGGAAGTCTATACGTAGCGAACGACAACACGATATACAAGGCACGGCTAACACAATTGCCGGCATCAAAAGGAGTATAAGTACTACAAGAGTTAGAACTACAAGTAGCCAACATGGGAACACAAGTACAAAGTCTATACACATTCCCAAGCATAGTCTAGTTGACTAGCTTTAAAACCCATCGTCCTTACAAAATACAAAAGAACGAAAGAGGACATCTAAAACCACCTCTTCAACCGTAAAAGTCGAACCAAAAGAGAACTAAGGAGTAAGAGCACCGCGAGCCTCAACGAGAAGGACCTGTCCTGCTAGGATCTAAAAACAGTAAAGGGGAAAGGGTAAGTCATAAAGACTCGTAAGCTATCAATCATGCATGACATGGCAATATGCAACAAATAAGGCAAGGCAATGGCACAAGTATAGAGATCATATATTCAAGATGCACATTATTGCACATAAGTGTTACGAAATAATTCACATAGTATAAGGATATATGAAGAGCCGGGCCGCTACGTAGTTCCTACAAGGCAAACACTTTCGGGAACGTGCAAGTATCGATGTGGTGTGAAAATACATCGATCTTCCGAGGAGATGCCCGGGATAGACACTCAATGAACGCGTATTGGTTGGCCAAAGAGAGCTACTTCCCCACTGTGGCCACATTGGAGGCGTGTGTGCGAGAGCAAGTATGCCAGCTGGACTCATGCAAATGCCAAGTAATGTTTACTCAACAAATAATCAAGTATAGAACGAGCTCGACAAGAGCGACCTCGTTCAAGACAAGTAGATAATTCTCATCAATAATCAAGCAAGTTTGAGCTCGACAAGAGCGAACTCAATATGTCAAGTAGGCATTTATTATGTCATGTAAGTACAAGCATGATAGTCAATCCAATTCAAGAGTCTAGAACTAGTTTTCTAGTGGAACGCATGTAACAACGTCGTAGGGATTGAACATTGAGCCGGTATTGTTCAATAGCTCACTAATGTTGACTCCGTTGAGTCATTTCTATAAATCCAACCAAATAGAGTTAAAACACTAGTTACATTTCAAACTCTTTTCTAAGTTATCAAATCGATTAGACTAGGTCATTAATCCAAATAATAACCATAGCTAATAATAAATTCAAATTCCCAAATTATGGAACCCTAGAATCACGATTCCCAAATAATAGTCGAAAGTCTATTACCCAAGAACAATAGTTATTTCTAACGTAGCGTAGAACACTCTTAATTCTAGGCTTAGTGTCAAAACAAAACAATTAAGTTCATACCCAAGAATTTCCAGAAATTCATACTCTCTAAAACATATCATTATCATGGTAGAAGTCAAGGAGAGCATGATCAGACATGGAAGACATGGGAGAAAGAGGAGGTAGCATGTTATATCTAGCATGGACCTAAGGGAAATCGATAGCTTACCTCAAACCAAGCAAAGAAGAAAGCAAGAGACTAATCGGTGACAATCGATCTACTCGACGGCGGCTTCGTAACGGTTGTCTCGGAATCGCAAGCGGGTCTTGAAATCACTTGGAAGCCAAACCCTCACGCACTATCTCACCGAGACTCTCACGCACGAACTCTCCCCAGACCAAGGAAGAAGAAGAGAAGAAATGAATCGTAAAGAGAAAGTCTAAAGTTGAAGTAGGAGAAATCAGCTTGATTAAGAGTTAGTGGAATACACTTGTCATAAGATGAGTGATGGAAAGAGGGTTAACAATCTTGATTAGGCTTAGATTAGACTAATAAGGTTCTAATACAATTGATTAAGGTCACTAATGAAAGAGATTTAGTAAGGGTAGAAGTGTAATCAACCAGAATTGCAGAAAATCCCGTCATGCTGGAAATCCTCCTTGTTCGGCTGAGGTAGCCGAACGTCCTTCATGTTGTTCGGTTCTTGCGGCCGTACAATGCCCAAGATGTTCGGGTGGCAGAGTAGAACAATTCCTCAAGCCAAACGTTGGGTCAAACAGATCCAGAATTGAACGTATAACGCACACAAGGCATATACAACTCAATGAAGAAATAGAATGAGTACTAAGGGTCCTAAAACAATGATAAAAGTCTCTCATGGTCTTGGCTAAGTCCAAAAGATGAAGGTCCGAGCAAGAACGAGCCAAAGTAGAGCATGCAAGGCAATAAGAGTTCGATACGACAATTACGACTCGATCAAGGAATACAATCAAGTCAAACATGTTAGGGATACTACTAGCATGCTAAACACACATTCTAATCATGTTAAACAAGTATAGAAGACAAGTTATATGAGTAGGTTTCGGGTTCTCACATCCAATGTCCACGAATATGTTTTAGTAGCCGTCGATTACTTTACAAAGTGGGTGGAAACCTCTTCCTACAAAATCCTAAATGCTCGAAAGGTGTCCGAGTTCATCCGAGCCAACATCATATATCACTACGGGGTACCCTTCGATATAATCTCTGACAACGGCTCACATTTTGAAGGGGACGTGAACTGTCTACTCGACAAGTTTAAAATCCAAAGGCATAAATCTTCCCCCTAACGGCCGCAAGCCAATGGTGTCGTTGAAGCAGCCAACAAAACGCTTGAAAATATCATCAGGAAACTGGCTGATACAGGAAGAGACTGGTCAGAAAAATTGCCGCTAGCCCTCTGGGGCTATCACACCTCAGTTCACACACCCACTGGAGCTACCCCTATTCTCTAGCATATGGCATGGAGGCGGTACTGCCAATAGAAGTTGAAATTCCATAACTAAGAGTAATGATGGAATCTGACGTAGCAGAAATCGACTAGGTCAAAGGGCGATATGAAGAATTAGCCCTAATTGATGAACGACGGCTGCTAGCCCTAAAGCATACCCGGGCATATCAAAGGCGCATCACCCGGGCTTTCAATAAAAAAGTCAAAGGCCGTGACATCCAAGTCGGAGATCTCGTGCTTCGAGAAAAACCCCCTAGTTATGTTGATACTAGGGGAAAATGGAAATCTCTGTGGATGGGACTGTATGTTGTCAAGGAGATCCGGTTAGGAGGTGTCGTGCTTCTCACAAACCAAGAAGGAGAAGACCTTGTTCAACCCTTTAACCTCGACAAGCTTAAAAGGTACTATGCCTGAGCTAATCAATCTAGCAGATGCCTCCCTCTCCAGCTCGCTAGGCTGAAAACCCGAAAGGGCGGCCTAGGCAAAAGTTAGAGCATACAAAAAAAAATACAAAAAAAAAACAATAAAAGAAAGAATAAGGGCTCGCTAGGCTGAAAACCCGAAAGGGCGGCCTAGGCAAAAAATTAGAGCATAAAAAAAGTATAAATCAGGAGAAAAAAGGAGAGGGAAGGCACTATTTAAGTCCTCAGCATACTACCTCCGGTCTTTAGCGTATGGGAAGCTCGACTGACAGGAAAAAGAAAAACCACGACAGAAAGCTCATAATAAAACACTAAAATATAATGTTTTACAGGTCCTACGGTGCAACTTAGGAATATTTATTAAGACATTTGAATTACACATTAATTGCATGTACATATCTATTTATTGCCTATATCCCCCTTGTTTTCGCAGAAACTATCCCCTCTTTTGCAGCTTAAGCCCCAAGGTGGTCCATCAATGTCTGCAGCGTCCGGCCAGCTGGGCCCATATACTCCTCATGCGAGGCACAGAAGAAGCTCTAGTCTCACCCGCGTGTGAGCCACCAGAAGTATCTTCGCTTTTCATCATCAGCATCCCCGTTCTCCTGGGTAGCTGCATTGCTCAGACCGGCTCCATCATTTCTTAAAGCAGTACCCCATCCAAGCGGAGGAGGAGGGACAACCTCCTCTGGTTCCCACGAATTATCCTACCTGCTCGCGATGCTCAGCCAAGGAGGCTCATTGCCACCAGCTCTGAAAGTCGTGCCCCATCCAGTCTGGGGAGGGGGAGCAGCTACTTCCGGTTCCCATGGGTTGTGCTGCCTGCTAGCATTGCTTAATCTTCGGGGTGCATTACTGGGACCCGCAGTATTCGGTCCAGGGGCTGTTCGGGCAACGAGACCATGAACCCGCCTGGACTCTGCCTCCAAAGCCTGAGGGACAACTAACCCCAAACTGTTTATATCCTCGCCTATCTCCATCAGGCGAGCATCTATCCCGTTAGTAACATGACGGCCTAGTAAGTTCCTTAGTCCGCGCCTGATAACGCGGGACGGCCCCTCTGCAGCCACCATTATCCATGCCAGATACCCATGGGAAAGAAGAATGTAATCAACAAATGGATAGGCTACCTCCAGCCTCTCAAAATCCCATTGCCACATCCCCTGAATAGTGGCACCCAAGTCCTCGTCATTATTCTCCATCTCTAAATATACAGGACGAGTTGAGTCCGGGATCAGCTGCTCTCTCCCAAATTGGCGCAAGATCCGGTCAGGCCTATAAAAGGAGGTCCGTTCAATACCCAGCATGACCACTTGACTATACTCAGCGGAATACAGAAGAAAATGCGGGATCTGCCAATGATGGATCACCCAGATTATATCCATGGAGCCCCTGCGGTAAAAATGCTCAGCCCAATCAAATCCTTAGTATTTGGTCTGAGGAAGGTGACCACGAACGCCATAAAGCACCGGGTCATACGGTGCTCCATGCGGTACGGGAGCCAGAACCCAGAGAAAATGCTCCTCCAGCCACATATGGAGCAAAATGGGGCTGCCGGTATGGAACAATTCATCGCCACCAGTAAAAGCATTCAGGCCCGCGAAGGTCTCTGCCAGAATCACCGGAACAATATTCAACCGGCAATCTCGAGCCTGCAATGCAAGGTCAACGACCCGCACATCAACAAATCCGGGTTGACCAACCAACAAATATCTCCCTACCAGGCAAAGGAAGAGCGCAGATAGCCTACGACGCATGTAATCTATATCATCCTCCCTGAATTCTATGAAGGCCCTAGGGAGGACAGTTAAGTCAAAAGTAACTCCATTAAAGAAACCTGGAGTAGCATCGTGGGTAGTGCGGAATAGCTCCCGAATAGCCATGTATGAACGCCTCCTGTAAGAAGGCACGACGATCAGGCGAGAAGGTGCCACCCCCAGCATTGCACATAATTCTTCAAAGGTGGGGCACATTTCATTCATGCCAAAGTTAAAAAGATGGTCTTGAGGAGACCAAAACCTGGAGGCTCCCCTCAGCATGTCCCAGTTTCTGACGACATTCCTCCAGGACAATAGGCACCTGAATCCAAAGATATGATCAAACCAATCCCGCTCGTCTGATCACAGGGAGAGAATCCAAAAATCCAAGGTATTCTCGTAAATTTCTATTTCTAATGCCGTATGAATGCGTGCGGCCATTTGTAAAAGAGATGCAAGGGATTATAAGGCAAAAGAGGCGGCGGCTGAGCAAAAGAGAGCTTAAGAGTTGTGAGAAGGAAGAGCAGATGAGTTTGTGAAAAGGCAGGCCAGTCTCCGTCCGTTTTTATACTGAAAAATCAAGAAACGGACATTTCTGAGCACAGTACGTGAATAGTGTTGAACAGTGATTGCATAGAAGAGACTCATGGCGCCACCATAAGCCTCTCCTGACGCCGCGCCAAGTTTCCATTTGGCGCCTTCCCTTTATCGCGTGGATACCGCTCGGTATCCTGGTTTTATCCGTCCCGACTGTCAACTGCTGCTATGTCTGATCACAAGAAAATGGAGAAGCTAGAAAGAGGGCTATAAACACTACCAATGGCCCTTATATGGCGAGGAAACAGGAGAAGGCGACTGCCTCTCCCTCCCTCCGTATCACCAGAAAAGCCCGCTCCAATTTGAAGGTGTATTCTTACAAACTCCTTTTTCTAAAAATACAACGTGCAATTACCCTTAGATATTTGATATAGCTTTATTTTGTGTGTATTTGAGTCTGCATGTGTAATATTTCGCATCATATAAAAATTATATTGCATTGTATAATAAATGTTTGTAGAGTTTTTTTTTTGTAAAAAAAAAAGAGACTAATAATGTAAGACCCCGAACCTTCGTATATTCGACTTTCTCGTTTTGCGTGTTGTGTAACCGTAACCTTGCATACTTGACTTTAGGTAAGAACCTTGATTTTTGTAGGTAGGCTATCTAGAAGCCAATACCTTAGTTCCATATGTTCCATAGACTTTAACTAGTTAAAGTTACAAGTCGCAAACCGACGCTGTTCGTTACTTGACTCGGTTGAGAGTTTTCTCGTGTAGTTCTTTCATGTGACCTCGGTTGTACCCTTAGTCTTTCCTTCATTTTTCTTGAGGGTTATGTGAGCCTCATAGGGCCTTAGTACACAAGTTTTATGTTTGTTTGAGTTGCATTCACCCAACCGGTGCATCAGTTTCAGTCCTGGACCCATTTGGCTTCGTTTTTGACTTCAACCATCGTTCCAACTTGCCAACCGAACATCCTGGGAGATGTTCGGCCAGACCAACCGAACTCCCTTAGAAGAGTTCGGCCATACCAACCGAACAAACCCATAAAAGTTCGGCCTGCATAACCGAATCAAGGCCCCGACATCGTCTTTGGTGTGATTTCTGACGTGAAACTCCTATTCTACCCTTATTTAACCCTTGCCCCTTCACCCATTTGAGGGTATTTGAGTCCTTAAACACCCTTATAACCCCCAAACACTCATCCCCTCTCTTCATTAGTGACCGTCTTCAGCCAAGAACGGGAAGGAAAGAGTGCGGGAGATTGAGCGTGCGACTAGTGCGTGATCCAACGATTCCCGGAGTTCCAGCCATCCGTTTGACGATCCGAGACCACCATCACGAAGCCCTTGCCGAGTATATCATTATCCATGGGTTTGTTTTCCTCTTCCTAGTTGTTTGTGGCTCGATAAAGGTACGTTACCGAAACCCTAGTTTCTCTCTCTAACTCAATGTTGATGTTAGGTTGCTAGAGGCTTGTTCCTTGTGATTTGTAGTTGTAATACATCTCGAAATGAGTTGTTATTGATGGATATCAATATATGATAGTTAGGGTTTGAACCCAAACGAGTATGATTGGGTATATCGGAATAGTTGTGGTTTAAGATTTATTGTGGTTGGCTATAGAAACTCAGATAAATTGTGAATCCCGAATTTAGGCCTTGACCTAGAATTTGAGACTTTGTAATTTGACTCAAATGGAGTCAATTAAGTATAGAAGTTGTTATTTTGATCCTTAGGATAAATTCCTATAGTTACTTGTGTTCGTTGAATCTCAACCACGGAATCTTGAGATTTGGTCGGGTGAGACCGATTTGGTGTTTAGGTGGATTTGTGGCTTAGGACTCTATTGGAGGTCATTGTTGATGTTAAGTACTATTTTATCGCTAGTCTTTGGGTTGGGTATGTTTGGGTCGCAAATGCGTGACTCGAATGAAAGACACTTGAATTGGTTTGTTTATGAGTTAGACTTGTTGATGCTTGTCGGACTTCAATGAAGTCCCTAGACTTTTAAGAATGTAATCTACGCCTGTGTGAACCCTAAGGAAATGAGATTATTGTTGGTATGATACCGACTCTCTAGAGTCGCCTTGTGAATATTTTGGAGAACCCGAGATAATGAATTATTATTCTAGAAAGTGATTTATATGTTTAAGCATATGGCTTCTTGATCTTAGACTAGTTGGGTAGTATTGGATAGTATATGATGATTGAGGGTTAAGTTATGACTTAGCTTGTTTCAAAATTTAATATGGAATACTATATATCTATTTGATGTTATGACTAAAAGCATGATTTTCTACTTTGTCAAGAGTTGATTCTTCTACGTGTTTCTATAATATGACTTATGAGCATATTGATTGTACTTGCCTTCATGCCTGATCTGTTTTTCAGTTATTGATTTATGTTGAACTTGGATTCTACTATTAAACGGAATTATGAAACAAAATTGAATTAAGCTTGATTAGACAATAATCAACTTAGGCTTCCTTTATATACTTGACTTAGTGACTTTGCACTAAGGTTCCTAAATGGAACAAGAACCTAGCTATTGTCTCAACGAGAACATAGAAAAGAGTCTTTGAATACATATAGTATTCAAACTCTATTTGATTGGAATTATAGAAATGACTCGACGGAGTCGATACTAGTGAGCCATTGAACAATACCGGCTCAATGATCAATCCATACGACGTTTGAGACTTGTTTATCTAAGATACAAGTTTCGATATTCTTGATTAGATTCATGTTCCTGATGGATTGTTAATGGTAGAGTATTATTATATGCCTACTTGATTGGACGAGTTCGCTCTTGTCGAGCTCGCTCCCTACTTGAGTTATTGAGTGAGTAAACATCTACTTGACTTGGTTGAGTTCGCTACTTTCGAGCTCAATCCCTACTTGATTTCATAAATGAGTAAACATCTACTTGTTGAGTAAGTTCGCTCATGTCGAACTTGTTCCTTCTTTGATTGATTTGATAAGTAAACATCTACTTGTCTCCCCATTAGTCCAGCTAGCGTACTTGTCCTTGTTTCACTAGTTGACCTTGCATCACTATTACGAATCGTGAGATTCGTGGTAGTGATGAATTGCCAAACCAGAAATTGCACACACCCTCCTCTCTTGATCACTTTGGAGAAGAGTACCTTGTCGTAACCATTAGGGCGCTTGGCATAATACTATTCAGGGACGATGTATCCATCACGTACATCCGACATACGTTCATGTTAACGCCTTGTATTGCAGGATCTACGTTGCGGCAGCGGCTCTATAATATATCCTCCCGTTACGTGGTTTATTTCAAGCACTTATGTGTCAACAAAGTGTTAATTTTGACATGGGATCGAAAGTGACCATGTTTATCTGGATTGCGCATTATGAATTATATGGTGTGGATATCTATAGGTATAAATACTTATACTTGATAATTCTATAACTTGATATGCATACATATGAATATGCATGCTTATACTTGCTAGTTTCATGAATGACATTCTAATTCATTTGGTTTGTGTTGAACAGGGAATTCCATCCTTGTTCATTTGGACAGTTTAGTATGTGAGAAGAGAGATTTCTTGTAAAGTATATCACCCGTCTTCATGAGCTTCGTCGTCGTAACACGATGTTACTGTTTTTGTAACAATGTTTCATATTATGATATATTGTTTAGTAGTAGCGTACTGAGTCATTATGACTCATTCCGTACTTTGTTTTCTAGTTGCAGTGACCTGTTCACCAATTCGAGGCTGAGTAGATCATGATTGTAGCAGATCGTTGCAGATCGATAGCTCGAGCTTAGTTTGTGTGATCGTGTGTTCATGTTTGTAGCAGCCGACCATCCCGAGAAGCAGCTTGTGGAGTCTTGTCTCTATTTATTATCGTCATTATATTGTACCTTGCTATTCCTGTGAGATCGACCTTTGTAAAGTTATTTAGACTTTATAGTCGGGTAGAATGCTTGGGTATTTGTATTAGTTCTTTCTTGGGCCGACGTGTTGTGTCGTGCCTTGTTCATGGTTTTCCTATTTATTTCAGTTGTCTCCCGGGCACGCAGTAGCTTTGGGGCTTTTCTTTATTCTAGTTGTTGTTGTTGTTGGTTAACCCCGGTATGATTTAGCCGTGGGTAATTGTTATATCAGGTTAATCCTTTGTTTAAACGCCGGCCGTGAGTGCCGATGGTTTGTTCAGCGTCTGCATTGTTGCGGTACGCGAGTTTTGTTTTCCCCTCTGGAGAGATTTATGCATCTCTTGAATTCATGACTTTGTTTTCGAGCTTCATAGCTTGAGACTTCCTTTCTTTATCGCTTCCGCATATTTGATTTTTGTAAACCCGTATTTTAGTACGGCTTCACTACCCTTATCTGAGCTTGTTAGCTCAACTGTTCGACTCACACTACTGTTTTACAAGTGCTTGTCCTCTTCTTGCCTTGTCCTAGCGGCACGACCTTGGGATTCCATGCTGGAATCTGGGTCGGATCGTGACAAATAATCGTAGGCATATTTTCACCAAAAAGCTTTATTGTTTGCATATTTTCACTTAAAACCCTGAAACTCACAAAATCACTAGAAAACGCATATCAATAGCCAAAAGCCTCGTGAAATAACTCAATTTAAGTCATAGAAGCATAGTAAATCGACGTATAAAATACATCGATCACTTGCTAATACTGAAGAAGCCCCGAAGCAGCTTCTTGTAGGTAGACACGTTCACCTAAGAAAATAAGTGAGACAACAAAAAGAATATATCAGTCTTCAAAAAAAAGAGAAATAATAGACATGCAAAAAAAAAATAAATAAATAAATAAATAAATAAATAAATATATATATATATATATATATATATATATATATATATATATATATATATATATATAAATGTGTGCAAAAAAAATAAAAAAAAAAGAAAGAGATATAATAATGGAATAATAAATATGAAGGTAAATGTGTCTACCGAACGGGCCTGCTCCAGGACCCGACGTTCCTCAGGGATCTCGACATCTGAGAGAACCTTCTCTACCATATGACTGCCCCACTGATACTGGAAGGTAAATAAGACATCATCAGGCTCAGTGAACTCCAGGTTCTCGTCGAGAGATGAAGTAGAAGGCCCTGGTCTGCCAGAGGCATCAGAATGCCGTCTGGGCACGGCAGGAGCAAGGAAAGGAGGATGCAGCACAGTCCTGAAGAATTCCTCATACGCCATAATCGGAAAATCTGTCGCTGGCATGAGGTATTTTGACAGGTACTGATACCTGTTCGGCAGATGATCGGGCTCTATCACCCAAAAAGGGGGCCGAGGAGGCACCACTGGAGGTACTAAGATCGACTGGTGCTGGCGATTAACCTGCTCGCCCATGTATAACGAATCCACCATAATGGATACCATCAGTATCCGGCAGCGGCTAAATCCCAAGGCAACAGCATAATGCCCCTCCAAGCCCTCCCAAGGAAGGAAGTGCACCGTACCAGGACTCGAGCTAGTGATCCCCTCCTGCACTCGTTCCTTCCTTTTAAAACCACCCTCCTGGGTTGGCTGAACCCTGTTCTCATCAATATACTGGCATAGATACGGCAGCTGATGGACACACCGAAGGAGAGGACCCGGCGTGAAATGGAAAAATGAAAAGGCCCAGACCTTCAAAGAAAAATATAAAAAAAAGAGAAGAAAAGAAGAAAAAAATGTTATCAGCAATAATTTAAAAAAAAAAAGAGAAAGAAATGTATGCTGCAAAAAAATATATAAAAAAAAAAAAGAGAAAGAAAAGCAGCAAAATCAGCAAAAGCAGGAAAAGCCATATACCTCCCACGCCGGGGCAAATCCATTCAGGGTCGGCGAGTCATTCCGGCAAGCCCTTTCCATGGAAGTATATAATTTGGCCAGGCCCGCCTGTCCCCAGTCATAAGAAGGGATCCGCCCGAAATCAGCCAAGCAAGCCAGGACGGAAACCCGCAGGGTGGTAGAAAAGTTGGCAAAGAGTGACGTGCCAAGAAAGAAGAATAAAAATGCTCTGGCCACTCGAGTCACAGCAGCCATGTCATTTGCCGGCACCCGCCCAGCGTTGCTGAGAAGCCAGCGACGCACGCTGCCGATAAAAATCTCGTCCGTCGATTTGAATTCCGGCTCGAAGACGAGGAGGTCTTCCACCTCCTCTGGACGCCGACGGAGAGTATAATCCGGGGCCAGAGTCTCCCCGATACTGGTAGGGAGGCCAGTAATGGCAGCGAAGTCACAAGGGGTCAGGGTCACCTCCCCTCAGCTAAATTGAAAGGTGTGGGTGGTGTCCCACCAGTCGTCCCGTAGCACGTTGATCGATGTATTTTATACGTCGATTTTATATGCTTCTATGACTTAAATTATGTTTTTTCACGAGGCTTTTGGCTACTGATATGTGTTTTCGGTGAGTTTTGTAAGTTTCAGGGTTTTTAGTGAAAATATGCAAAACTCCAGGGTTTTATATGCAAATTCCAAGAAGGGCGCAAGATGAAAAATGAAGAAGGAACGAAGGATGTCCAATCTTGAGACCTTGCGGTCGCAAGGTACTCAGACCTTGCCCCCGCAAGGTGGACAGCAACATTGAAGAAGCCAGAAATCAAGGGCCAAAAAATCTGGAGACCTTGCGGACGCAAGGTACCCAACACCTTGCGACCGCAAGGTGGTCAGAATGCGAAGAAGTCGTATTTTCACAAGTGATTCGATTGGATTACAACTCCCAGGTATAAATAGAGATCAGATGCCAAAGGCTAGGATATAGAAAAACGGGTGGAAACAGTTTCGTATAGATTTTAGACAGTTTTTAGGTTGTATAACATAGTTAGATTGTGTAATTACAAGTATTGAAGATCAAGATCATGTTTCCGTTCATCTCCATGGGCTGTTCATTGTCTATGATGAACTAAATCATCAATAATCTAGGAGGTGGAAGGTAACTTGTATCGAATTTATGTTTTAATTCATATATATGTTCATTCAATTCTTGTTGATTGTGGTGTTTATCAATCTCTATATTATTTTGCTTTGAACAAATGAATGTAATCGCAAATAATAAAGGCTTAGAGTTGTGGATAACTGCATGACCAATGTGCATATGTCGTACACTAGCTCACCATCACAATAAATTGGACCTATCGATGCACGAGAGTAATAAGTTAGGGCCAGGTTCATACATGATCTAGGTGACAGATAGATCATAATCTTGGTGACAGATAGATTACTTGTTCTTGTTCTTAGGATATAGAATGGATGAATGTTGCGGGGATGGAGGCTTAACCAATAGTTCAACAGACTATATCTATCTTTAGTGAACGAACCCAAGAAATTGAATGATAATTATTATGAATTGAACATAAAAGAGATACAAGTGAAACCCGAATCCTAGATTGCCACCTATCATACGATCTTCATAATTGGTAATTACTGCTAATTAGTTAAACACCTAAATATTAATAGTAGTTAGAATAAAATAATTATAAAAACCTCTTTAGATTAATAATTTGCTATCAATAAATTGCACTGCTTTTGATCTCTTGTCTCTGTGGGTTCGACCCTTGCTTCCAATACTATTCTATAATAGTCTTGTTCACTTGTAAGGAAAAAGATTAAAATAAAACATCGATCAAGTTTTTGGCGCCGTTGCCGGGGACAAGCTAGTTCACGTAGTTAGTTTGTTGGTAGCGTAGTTTTTAATTTAATCTAGTTTTTAATTTAATTTTTAGTTTTTATAAAAATAAAAATACAAAAAGATTTTATTTTGTTTTGTTTAAATAGTTAGTTGTTTTAAATTGCTTTAATTTATTTTTATGCACGGTCGTAGATCTTTGAATCCTAAATTGGTAGAACTGAATCAAGATATTAATAATATTAGAAGAAATCAAGAAGATCTTGAAAGTCAAGCTTCCCAGTCTGATAATCAAGAACAATTGAATCAAGAGGATCCTCTGGTTGATCCTACAATGGAAGATAATAATAATCAAAATCCTGAAAATCCAGTTAACCCAGTTAACAACAATCAAAGAGAAGAAGAACCTGCAAGAAGAAATATGGAAGTAGTGGTAAATCAAAGAACTATTAATGATTTCAGTAGACCTTCATTAAATGTAGTAATATCATGTCTAGTCTTGCCAGATGCTGTAAGGAATTTCGAACTGAAAGGCCATTATTTTAACATGATACCATCTTTTCATGGAATGCCTCATGAAGATCCTGTCAGTTTCTTAAGAGAATATGAATACATGATGAGTACTTTTCCTTTAGGAGGGTTGACTGAAGACCAAATTAAAATGAAATATTTTCCCAGTGCATTAAAAGAATTGGCAAAGCGATGGTTTATGAACTTAACACCTAATAGTGTTTATACTTGGGCTCAATTATATGATTTGTTTATGAGTAAATTTTATAAGCATGCATCTCTTACTGAATACAGAAAACAAATCATGTCATTTCAAAATGAACCAGGTGAAACATTCCATGAGTCTTGGGATAGATTTAAAAATCTGCTCATTATGTGTCCTCATCATAATTTGGCTCAACATGTGTTAGTGCTTCAATTTTATCATGGTCTTTCGCCAGGCTTACAAACTATGGTTGATAGTGCAGCTGGTGGTTCTATTAATAGAATGACACCAGAAGCACTAGAGGAATTATTTGAGATGTTAAGTATTAATTCTCAACAGAAAAGTGCTAGAGGTAAAAATAGGAGTCTATATCAAATTCAAGAAAAATCAGATACACAAGCTCAATTTGAAAATTGGCAAATTCAAGAAGCATGTGCTTTATGTGGATTATATTCTCATGCTACTAATTTTTGTCCATCAAGTGCTATGTATGCTGAACAGGCTAATGCTATGAATATGTTCCCTCAAAGGCCAAGGAATGATCCCTACTCAAACACATATAATCCTGGTTGGAGGAATCATCCTAACTTTTCTTGGGGAGGAAATAAGCCTTTACAACCTCAACAATTCCAGCCTCAACCACCTCAACCTCCACAATTTCCAAATCAAAATCAATTGAGGATTGAAGAAGTTCCTAAACAAGATGGAGCAAACAAAAGTCAAGCAGTGTTGATGAAATATATGCTTGAAGAGATTGAAAATTTAAAGAAGCACATTTTGACTTCGGAAACCGAGAAAAGAGAAGAAGGGAAGTTCCCTAGTCAAACCGAGCAAGCAAAGTCAATCACTGTCTTACGAAGCGGTAAGGTAATAGGTGAAGAGGTAAGTGATCCTGTTCATTCTTCTAATGTGCCTGATACAGTAGAAAATTCTGAAAAAGAAGTAGAAAATGATGATAATAGTAAAGAGAATAATGAATCGAATAATCAAGAAGTAGAAGTAGAAGTAGAAGTTCCAAATAAGGAACAAGAAAAAGAAGTTCAAAATAAAGAGAATCCAATAGAAGTAGAAAAAGAGTTAGATCAATAAGAAGAGGAACCTTATGTGGCTCCACCACCATATGTTCCTCCAATTCCGTTCCCAAGAAGACTTATGAAAAACCGAATGGACAAACAATTTATGGAAATTTATAATATGTTATCCAAAGTGAATGTTAATCTTCCTTTGCTTAATGTTATTAAAAATATTCCAGCTTATGCAAAGTTTTTCAAAGATCTTCACTCCAAGAAACACAAGTTTGAAAACAATGAAAAAATTATTGTTTCCGAAAATGTAAGTTCTGTTTTACAACCCAAATTACCCCCTAAGTTGAAAGATCCTGGTAGCTTCAATATCCAAGTTTCCTTGGGAAGCTCTAAAAAGATGAAAGCAATGCTAGATCTAGGAGCAAGTATTAATTTGATGCCTTTTGCGGTCTATAAACAATTAGGGTTAGGAGAACTAAAACCCACTAGTATGCAATTACAATTAGCTGATCGTTCAGTTAAATATCCTTTGGGTATAGTGGAAGACATCCTAGTTCAGGTTGATAAACTAATCATTCCAGTAGACTTTGTGGTTCTAGAGATGGAAAGGAAGATATGCACTAATAATGAAGTTCCTATATTGTTAGGCAGACCTTTTATGGCCATTGCCAATACAATGATAAATGTTAAGAATGGTAAACTCACTATGTCAGTCTTAGGTGAAACTGTTGAAATTTTTGTTTTTGATGCTATGAATATACCTAGTGACATAAATGCATGTTTTTCCATAGATGAAATTGAAAAATTATCAACTGAAACTTTTGAAGAAGATAATAAAGATGAAGACTATGAGAGAAATACATTTATAGTTTATGATGATAGTCCTATCCCTCCCATAAAAATTGACATTGATGAGATTGAAAGAGAAATAGAAGAGGAAGAAAGACAAGAAAGAGAGAAGTTAGAAGCTCTTAAAAAGAAAGAATCAGAAAATAATTCTGATAAATCTGAAAAAGTAGAAGAAGTAAGTAATGAAATTAAGGAAGATGAAGTAGAGATTTTGAAATCTCTTTTTGAAGAAATAGAGATAGAAGATGTTAAAGAAGAAAAAAATGAGGAGGCTAAAATAAAAGAAACAATTAAAGTAGAAAATTCTGAATTTATGCCATCTGTTAAATCTCCTCCAGTTGAAGAATTAAAACCATTACCACCCCATCTAAAATATGCATTTTTAGGGGAAGGTAAAACTTTGCCTGTTATTATAGCAGCCGATTTAACTGAAGAGCAAGAAGCTAGTTTATTGAAAGTTTTATGGACACATAGAGAAGCTTTAGGATGGTCCCTAGCTGATTTAAAAGGTATTAGTCCGTCTATGTGCATGCATAAAATACACCTAGAAGAAGGTAGTAAACCTTCAAGAGAAAGGCAAAGAAGACTTAACCCACACATGGAAGAAGCCGTAAGAAAAGAAGTTCTTAAGCTTTTAGATGCGGGTATAATTTACCCTATATCAGATAGTAAATGGGTTAGTCCTGTTCAAGTAGTTCCTAAAAAGTCAGGAATTACAGTTGTTAAAAATGAAAAAGATGAATTAGTCCCTACAAGAACAATAACTGGTTATAGAATGTGCATTGATTTGCGAAAACTAAATGCGGCAACTAGGAAAGACCACTTTCCTTTGCCATTTATTGACCAAATCCTTGAAAGACTAGCCGGTCATGAATACTATTGCTTTCTTGATGGTTTTTCTGGTTACAATCAAATTCCTGTTGCACCCGAAGACCAAGAGAAAACAACTTTTACATGTCCTTTTGGTACTTTTGCTTTTAGGAGAATGTCCTTTGGATTATGTAATGCACCAACCACCTTTCAAAGATGCATGATTTCTATATTTTCAGATTTAGTTGAAAGATGTGTTGAAGTTTTCATGGACGATTTTTCAGTTTTTGGAAATTCTTTTGATCATTGCTTAGAAAATCTTACATCAGTTTGAAAAGATGCTGTGAAACAAATTTAACTTTAAGTTGGGAGAAAAGTCACTTCATGGTCAAACATGGAATTGTCTTAGGGCATGTTGTGTCTAATAAAGGCATTGAAGTTGATAAAGCTAAAATCGAAGTTATTTCACAACTACCTCCTCCAACTTCTGTTAAAGGTGTTAGAAGTTTTCTAGGGCATGCTGGTTTTTATCGAAGATTTATAAAAGATTTTTCCAAAATCTGTAAGCCTCTATGTAACTTGTTAGCAAAGATACAGAATTTGTTTTTGATAAAGAATGTTTAGATGCATTTAATTTATTGAAAGAAAAATTAACTACTGCCCCTATTTTATCCCACGATTGGTCACTTCCTTTTGAAATCATGTGTGATGCATCAGATTTTGCAATTGGAGCCGTGTTAGGACAAAGGGTAGATAGAAAGCCTCATGTAATACATTATGCTAGTAGAACTCTAAATGATGCACAACTAAATTATACCACAATAGAAAAAGAATTTTTTGCAGTTTTGTATGCTTTAGAAAAATTTAGATCATATCTGTTAGGATCAAAAGTGATAATATTTTCTGATCATTCTGCATTAAAATATTTATTAAGTAAGAAAGATGCTAAGCCTAGATTAATTAGGTGGATGCTATTGTTACAAGAATTTGACATTACAATCAAAGATAAAAGGGAACCGAAAATGTCGTAGCCGATCATTTGTCTAGATTAGAATTTTCACCCTTGCTTGAGCGTCAATTTCTTGATGACCAATCCCATAAATGAAGATTTTCTGATGAGCAACGTTAGCAATTAAAGATTCGAGACCCTTGGTATCTTGATTTTGTCAATTATTATGTGTCGATATCATAAATCCTGATTTTGATCATTATGAAAAGAAGAATTTTTTGGCTGAAACGAAAAATTATTTTTGGGAAGCACCTCATTTATATGAAATATGTTTAGATTCTTTAATAAGGAGATGTATTCCAGAAAAAGACCAACAAAGTATTATGGAATTTTGCCATGAATACTCTTGTGGAGGTCATTTTAGTGGAAACAAAACTGCTAGAAAAATTCTCCAATCTGGTTTATATTGGCCAACTGTTTTTAGAGATTGTGAACTATTTTATAGAACATGTGATAAGTGTCAAAGAACTGGTGGAATAGGAAAAAGAAACGAAATGCCTTTACATATTAATATGGTTGTTGAAATCTTTGATGTTTGGGGCATTGATTTCATGGGTCCTTTTCCAGTGTCAAATAATTGTGAGTATATTTTAGTAGCAGTTGATTATGTATCTAAGTGGATTGAAGCGTAGCAACTAAAACAAATGATGGTAAAACTGTGGTTAAATTTGTGGAAGATTTGTTTGCTAGATATGGAGTACCTAAGGCCATAATAAGTGACCAAGGGACTCACTTTACCAATAAGTTATTGAATAATGTCCTTAAGAAACATGGTGTAACTCACAAGTTAGCTACACCTTATCATCCTCAAACTTCTGGCCAAGTAAAGGTAAGCAATAGACAAATTAAAGCAGTATTAGAAAAGATTGTTAGGCCTAATCGTAAAGATTGGGAATCTAAACTTAAGGATGCTTTATGGGCATACCGAACTGCTTTTAAAACCCCAATAGGAATGAGTCCATATAGAATGGTATATGGCAAAGCATGTCATTTACCAGTTGAAATTGAGCATAAGGCTTATTGGGCTGTTAACGAATTGAACTTAGATTTAACTCTGGCTAGTGAGGAAAGATTGTTTCAATTGAATGAATTAGAAGAACATAGGTTGAATTCGTATGAGAATGCCAAGACATATAAAGAGAAGACCAAGAAATATCATGACATGGGGTTAGCCAACAAGATGTTTCGACCAGGGTTGAAAGTGTTACTTTTTAATTCTAGACTTAGGCTATTCCCTGGAAAGTTGAAATCTAAATGGTCTGGTCCCTTTATAATTGTACGAATTTATCCTCATGGAGCTGTTGATATTCAAAACCCAAAGAATAATGAAATTTTTAAAGTTAATGGACACCGACTCAAGCCATACCTTGAACCGATGTCAGTTGAACAAACAATCGAATTAATTCGTTTGGCTGACAATGAACCACCCAAGGATTAGGTTTGCAGTTTGGTCGAGCCAAAGACGTTAAACAAAGGCGCTAAGTGGGAGGCAACCCACTATTATGAATTTTATTGCTTTAGTAGTCAATTTAAATATGATATTCTCCGTTAAATGTATTTTTGGACATTTAATTTTTAATTAAATATGCTAAAATTCAAGTTTGGGGGAGAAAAGCATCTTAATGTTGTATTTATATGTTGCTAATAATTTTAGTTTAGAGTTTTTGTTAAGTTTTTGTAATGCAGGAAAGTCATGAAACCTAACGGAAGGGCTAAACTGTTAAAATTTGTTAAAAAAGGATGAAACGAAATCGAAAGGACCAATGCGCCACCTTGCGGGCCTTGAGTGTGGGAGACCTGCAAGGTCTTCGATGCGGTTCTCGTGAAAAGATACCAGGATGTGGGGAATCGGCGAATATCAACCGCTTTGACTGCCTACCTTGCGGTCGCAAGGTGTGGCAGACCTTGCGACCATAAGGTCCCATTATATAAGCGTGTCGGGCTAAGTGCGAATCACCAAAATTCTCCTCTCCTTTAGCGGCCAGGCTAGGTCCCCTTCCTCAAAAATCCGATCTTTGCAATTCTTCCAACCTTTCTCTATTCTCAAGAGATCCTCTCCCTCCTTCATCAATCTTCATCTTCCACCTCTTCATCACCCGCCATTTCACATCATTGAAGCTTGAAGCAAGGAGAAAGAAACTCCATTGTTGTCGACGCCAAGCTCCCACTCCGGCTACTCTCCATCTCAAAAGTCATTGTTAATTCTTATGTTAAATTTATATCGATCGATACATTACATTAGTTTTATACTTGATGGCTAATCGGGCAGCGTATCGATTAGCGTGGCAGCAATAATATAGAACTTTGCCTTGTATAGTTTTGTAGGACTTTTCGAGAACATCGGAAGACCACTTCTCGGCTTCACCGAAGACTGCTCAAAGCTTAAGATCGGTGAGACCTCGTGTCGGTGATGCAGCTACGTGTCCTCTCGGATCAAAGCTAGCTGGATTAATTCAAACTTACTCCCATATGATATTTGAATTAATCCAAGTCTTTTTCCGACATGTCAAGCCGTCGAAAGCAACTTTCCAGCGAGGAATATTTTTAAATCTGAGCGATGTATAATGATAGAGCGGTATCCCCTACTACGCTTCATCTCTCGAATCGACACCAAATCGCCCACCTTTTTGAAGATCTCGAAATGATTATCTGCTCTAGTTATGCGTGAAGACGAAATTCCTTGACACCCCATGCATTTAATGCATTTTTGAAAAGAGCCGTTAAAGTCTTCGTCTTCTCCAACGGATCTTTTTGAGATGCACTGCTTTAAATCTGCCATTGAAAATGGAACAAGAGACAAGCGTATCTGAGAATCAATCGAACACTTAAAGAATTGCTCTGAATCTACACAACTCCAAGTCTTTCAGTGCATTCAATAGATCCTCAGCAGATCTAGAAGTCCTCGTCAACAACAAGAAATTGCTCTTCAACATTTATTGTTTATTCTTCTTGTTGTTTACTCCCATTAACTATATACGCACGCAATTAAATATCTTGTATTTACTGATATTTAATTCCCTAGACAAACACAAGTCAATATTTTGTACACGATCCATTAGGGATATTCTTTGTAATTGATCTAAGTGGAAAACATAGTGCACAATTTAAATCAAGGTCGCTTGGTGGTGGGCAATAGCACTCATTATAGTGTGAACCATCCCAAAATACTTGTGTTATTTCCTTCTGCGTTTAATTATTAACCGGCTGGCCCTTAGTTTCATTGTTTACTTCATCCATTTCAAAGAGAACTCAAGTAATCGTAAAAGGTCTACCGGTAGTCCTTATCGGCGGAGACACAGAACAACTTTCTTGAAAGTCTTACCGCTACTTGATTCTTTCATAGATTGCAAGTAACTTTCAAGGAACTTACTTTAAAAGTTTTAAAGTGTTAATAAGCTATTCAACCCCCTTCTAGCTTATTATTGTGCTCATTGGGACCCACAATTGGTATCGAGCCTTACTCTTCGAAAACAAGTTTTTCAAGATTAAACTCTTGAGAATCGACATAATGGCACAAACACACATATCTTTGCCTACATCTAATGCTAACCACGTCCCAATATTGGACGAAGGTCATTTTGATGTATGGAAGGATAAAGTGAGATTCATGAACTCTATTGACAACAGTTATGGAAATGTGTCCTTTAGGTCAACATGTACCAATGAAGGCAAATCTTCTAGCCTCCATCGGCTGGGAACCTGAGAGTTCCTAAAGAAGAATCGGAATGGACGGAGGGCGATAGAAAGCTGGTTGAACTTGACGACAAAGCAATCAATATAATCACCGACTCTCAGACAACACTTACCCGACAAGTGATTCGATGTACAAGCTACGAAAGAGATGTGGGAAGCTCTTGTAGAATACTTGGAAGGAGACCAAGACACAGAGACAACGGAAAATATACATACATCCAGGCCAGTTTGATTCTTTCAAAAAGGATCTAAGGAAACCTTGAGACAAGCATACGATCGATTCGGTGAGGTAATAAATAGTTGCTTTTCTCTTGGTAAAGCGATATGACAAAAAGAAATGAACATGAGGTTTCTAGGCTCTCTAGGTAGCTTATGGCATGTGAAGACCACGGCTATGAAAGAATCTAAAAACTTAAGCGAGATGACTCTTCGTAGTCTCTACGCATTTTAAAGGTTTATGAACTTGAAGTTAATCAAGCTCTAGAGCAAGACAAAGCAGATTCGAAGCGTGTCTCTGCCGACCATGGTCAAGAAGAAATCATTGTTGAAAACAAACCTTCTACTTCTTCTGTGAAAATGATTTTTTATCGATGAACAATTTGCTATGTTTGTTAAAAGTTTTCAAAAATTTGCAAAATATGGAAGGAAGAACACTCACACAACCTTCGGGAAAATTGGTGAAAGCTCATCTAAGGAAGAGCTTGTGTGTTATAAGCTGTAGGAAACAGGTCATTTGCCTCAAAATGTCCTAAGCCAAAATTTGAAGCATACAGAACCCTCTTTAGAAAATTTCAAAAACAAAAGGTATGTTGGTGAAGACATAGAAGACAAAAGGTTGCTACATGGTTTAAGCGATCGAGAAGAGGAGGAAGAGGATTGTGAGCAAGCTAACATATGCTTAATAGCTCATGATTCATGTCCTACCTATGACTCACGAAAATGAAGTTGTAGTTTCACCAAGTCCTTTGGACAAAAATGAAACCAGCGATGATAGCCGATGGGAAGAACTTCTCAAGGATAATCGGGATATGCTTGAAGAATTTAATTCCTTTAGAGTAGCCTATGTTAAGCGGCCAGAGCTGTGAGAAACTTACGGTGAGAAATCTTTGATGGCGGTGAGATTCAAACTCTCAATAATTTGTCAACAAGAGTATCAAGCGAAGGAAGAAAACAAATTTCTTCATGACAAAATTGATTGTCATTGAGCACATCAAAGGACTAGACCTAGAGAAAATTGCCTTGCAAAGACAATTGACTCTGGAATAGTTCGAGGATGCATTTGAAGAAATCCTTACAAGCCAAAAATCTAGCAATGATAAAACGGGCATAGGATATTCGAGATGTGTCTCTTCAGACAATCTCTTGTCAAAGAAAGGAGAATCCTCAGAAGCGCTAATGATATATCTTTCTCTAAGCAGACATTTGGAAATATAGGGAAACAAGGCCTTGGTTTTCAAGTGTTCCTTATGTTTACCCAAGTTCGAGAGGAAAAGCCAAAATGAATGATTTCAAATGAAAACGAGAAGGTAACGGTAAGAAAGTGAAGTCTACAGGCAACGACTATGCCAAGGCAAAGTCTGGCGGCGGTAGACCTGCTAAACCTCTCTGGTAACTATCAAGTTTGTCTATGAAGCGAGCAAAGGCTTTACAGTTGAAGGTAAACTTAAAGGTATTCTACAGATCCTCTGAAAAGGTTCTCAACAGAGAAAAGCTAAAGCTAAGTGCATTGGTAACCTACCTAGGAAGAGTCGAAAGAAACCAATCTCTGAGTCAACAAGCAAGTGAACGAAAATGAATGTCAAGAAAAGGAATGATCATAAGCACTCTTCGGTTGAAGACTCTGAGTTCTCTATGTCTTTCCATTTATGTCATTCTTGCCATTGCTTAGGCCATCGGCACCGGAACTGCTAAGGTTCACCTCAAGATCACGAGAGACCTAGTTCTCTCAAGGTCAGCAGTATGGGTTGCAAAGGTTGCTAATCCTTAGGACCCAAATAAAGGGTACCTTGTTTGCTTTAACTCTTTTGAGGAATGCTTCATGGCTATAGAATCGAAAAAAAAAGACATACGGAAGCCGATTGGTCATTCAAGCACATATTTGGAGCGAAGTCTTCTTCTGAATATAGGCGGGCAAAAGGACCATTATTTTCGGAGACAATGCAAGAGGAAAGACAATTGGATATGGCTCAATTACTAGAGGAAGTCTCTCCATCAACAAAGTTTCTCTAGTAAGTGGTTTAAAGCACAATCTTCGAGCATATCGCAGTGCACGAAAAGGACTTCTATGCCAATTCAATTCCAACCGGTGCCTCATCAAAGCAGTGAATCATGCTCTACAATCTTGGCAGGCAATAGACAAGGAAAGCGTCTATGTCGTGGACTTAAATCTTCTAGGGAGATTCTCAAACACGTGTCTAGTAGCCAACAATGTTCGTGACAACGGTGGCTATGGCACAAGCGTCTCGATCACCTCACTTCAAGCACTCTCAAGCTCTCCAAAAATGGGCTTGTCGAAGGTCTACGGTGTCTGCCGATCATGACGAGTTGTAAAGCTTGTCAACTAGGAAAACTTTCAAGTCTTCCTTCAAAAGAAATCTGTTTTATCAACAAGCAGACCTCTTCAACTACCATGGATCTCTTTGGACCTATTACAACGACCCGGTATTTCGGAGACAAGTACACACTTGTAGTAGTTGATGACTACTCTAGATTCACTTGGATTGAAACTATGACATCTAAAGATGAAACATATGATCTAGTCACTGCACTTTTAGAAGACTTCAAACTCAAAAGCTTGAAGACATTTGTGACATAAGATCGGACAACTGACGAATTCAAAAACAATGGTGTAGAAATCTTGCGATGACCATGGGATCGGCCACAACTTCTCGCCGGGTACTCCTCAACAAAATGGTGTAGCTGAGCGGAAGAACAGAACGATTGAAGCGGCTAGAACAATCTTGGCGAAGCTAAACTTCAGAAGTATTTACAGGGCGATCCAATGCATGCTTTACCAGAGAATAGATCCACAGTAAACAAGTTTCATAATAAAACTCCATATGAAATATGGAGAGGAAGATCCCAAACATTGGATTTCTTAAAATCTTAAATTTGTAAATGTTTTATTCTTTACAATGGAAAAGAGTATAGAGGAAAATTTGATGCAAAATCGAGGCGAAGGAATTTTTACAGGGTATTCCAAACATTCAAAAGCATTCGCATTTCGATAAATCTAACTTTAAAATCTTAGAATACATGCATGTTTCTTTTGATGAATATGACTTGTTAGAGCCTAGAATGGCTCCGAGCGTTGCTAATGATTACGATAATGATGAGGCAGTACAAATACAACATCTACTTCCAATCCTCCGAGCGACAGCTGCAGTCCACTCAATATCGGTAACCCTTCACCGGTGAAGAGACCTCTAGATACCGATAACAACTCATCTGTTGACCACGAACCCATCTCTTGTTTTACCCCAAGCACCTTTACAGATCTCTCATCTTCTTGTTCACGGAGAATGAAAGTTTTGAAGACTCTATTTCTTACGAACCCGATTTTGGTGAATCTCCTTCTCAACCAACTCCAGAATTCTTAAGGGAAGAATCCACGGAAGTGATCTTCCTCCAACTATATTGAAGCAAGAGATCATCCCATTTCTCAAATCATTGGTGATCTCAACGTCTGGGGAGTTAAATGCAGAAATAAGGTTCGAGAAGAAACATTGTTTGG
>CM028377.1:89563826-89592461 GCA_013146195.2 Codonopsis lanceolata | reverse complement strand
AGACTTCATTCGCTACTCCTTGGGGTACTAACTTGTTGTCATGCCATTGGTTAAGAATCGAACCCCGCTTACCGGAGCTGCCACCACCCTCTTCCATGACATGATCCCTGAAAGATGGAGGTCTATCGATGATATGATCGTGCATTCGGCGCTATGGTGCTCACGCATTAAAGATCTCGAAGTTCTTGAAAGACTCGAAAAGCACCAAATGAAGCTTAACCCACCAAATGCACATTTGGGGTTACGGAAGCAAAGTCACAGGATTTCTAGTAAGCTGAACAAGGCATCGAGATCGAGCGGGCAAAAGTCAAACCATCTGGAAATGCAGGCGAAACTCCAACGAGTAAAAGGCTTCTAGTGGGCGGTTCGATACATCGGTAGTTTCATCAGACGGTGACTACCACTGTGAGCCTCTTTAAACTTCCTCAAAGAATCTTCGATCAAGTGCGGGACTGTGAAGTGCCCGGCAGCCTTTGAGAAAATAAAAGCCTACCTTACCAATCCCCGTGCTAGCTCCTCCTCATACCCGTAAACCTCTCCTCATATGTCCTTAAGTCGTCGAGACACATCGGTAGGGGCTATGCTCGCCCAGGAGAAAGAAGATTCCTACATTGAAAAGCCATATATTTCATAAGTAGGAAGCTACAAGGAATTTGCGACTAAACTATTCGACACTAGAAAAAGAAAAATTGCAGGCCTAATCAGGCCTTCGGAGGCTCAAAACCTATCTCGAGGAAGGTCCATCAAGCTCATATCGGGATGGACCACTATCAAATACATCTTCGACGTAAGCCATCAGCATCCGGCGGAGGACTAGCCAAGTGGTCTTTTCTTCTAAATGAGTTTGACATAACCTATGTCACTCTGAGTCTATCAAAGGGCGTCATTGCAGGACCACTTAGGCGATCTACCTCTACGAAGGCAGAAGATGCAAGCGAGCACGGTTTCCCAGACGAGGTATCTGGAAATCGCGACCGGGACACCTGTTTTTGCGGCAAATGTTCTTTGGCGGACACCGCAAACAAAAGGCTTTGGCATAGGAATCTTGTTAATCGATCCTGGCGACTCTCATACTCCGTGGCGCATAAAGTTGGAGTTCGAATGTTCAAATAATACGGCAGAGTATGAAGCTTTGTATTCTTGGCTTAGAAGAAGCTCTCAAAGGGAGCTAAAGATCTCGAAGTCTACGGAGACTCGGCCACGATTATAAATCAAGTCGAAGGAAGGTGGAAGACCAGGATCCTCGGCGGCAACTCTATCATGCCAAGCTAATAACGGTTGCCGCTTGGAGTTTGGTTCTATCTCGGTTCCATTACGCCCGCGAGATAGAAATCAATTCGGCGATGCTCACGGCCACTCTGGCATCACTAGTCCGATTCAGTGAAACTAAAGTCGACCATTCATAGTCGGGAAAAAGGTCACTCGGCATCTTGTTTCAAAATCAACGCGACCCACGAAGCGGATCACGAGCCACGGTATCGCGACATCTTAAATCGCTCAGAAAAATCTTTATCCCCAGGGTTAGACAAAAGGGGAAGAGTCTCCACTGAGAAGATGGGCCTCCCAGATTCGTACTCGGCGGTGGCGGCTGTATAAGAGGCACTATCGAGGCCTCGACTTACTATGTGTCGATCGGCTAAAAGGCGAGCAAGTTATGGATCAAGCTGCATGGTGGTACTGTGGGCCCCATGAGCGACCATATCTATCAAAAGTCATTCGACAGGGGTACTATTAGATGCGGCTCAAGCCGGCGTATTCGGTGGAGTGCGACATTGCGACAAATGTCAGCGCTTTGCCAATCTGGCATGTGCCCCAGGCGTCTATACAACTCCACGGCCCACGGCCCTTCTCGACATGGGGTATCGGCGTCATAGGCCAAATTCACCGAAGGGATCTAATGGCCATGAATATGTCTTAGTAGCGTCGATTACTTCACAAAGTGGGTAGAAGCTTCTTCTACAAGGTCTTAAATGCCGGAAGGTATCAGAATTCATTAAGACCAATATCATATACTGCTATGGGGTACCTTTCGAGATCATCTCCGACAACGGCTCTCATTTTGAAGGGGCGTGAGCCGTCTGCTGGATGAGTTCAAAATCCGAGAGACCAAATCCTCCCCTAGGCCACAAGCCAATGGTGCCGTTAAGGCGACCATAAAACCCTCGAGAACATCATCGAGAAAAATGGGCGTCTGAGGAAGAGGCGGCAGAAAAATTGCCACTAGCCCTGCAGGGCTGCGTCGATCCGCGCACTTGGGGCTACCCCACTCTTTAGCATATGGCATGGAGCGGTACTACCAATAGAGGTGGAAGTTCCATCATTGAGAGTGATGATGGAAGGCGATATATCGAGAGTGGTAGGTCGAAAGGCGCGTCTGGCCGGCCACGATTGATGAGCGACGCCTACTAGCCTTGGAGCATACAGGGCATATCAAAGGCGTATCGCCCAGAGCCTTCAACAAAAAGTCAAAGGCGAGAGATATTCAAGTCGGAGACCTGTGCTTCGAGAAAAACCCCCTAGTTATGTTGATACTAGGGGAAAATGGAAGTCTCCCTGGATGGGACCATACATCGTTAAGGAGATCCGGTCAGGAGGTGCCGTATTTCTCACAAACCAAGACGGAGAAGATCTTGTCCAGCCTTTCAACCTCGACAAACTCAAAAGGTACTACGCTGAGCCATCTGTCGGTGATGCTTCCCTCTCCGGCCCGCTAGGCGAAAACCAGAAAGAGGCGGTCTAGGCAAAGTTAGGGCATAAAAAAAATAAATAAATAAAATATAAAAAAAAAAAAAAAGCTCGCTAAATTTGAAAACCGAAAGAGCGGTCTAGGCAAAAATTAGAGCATAAAAAAAAAATAAAAATAAAAAAAGCTCGCTAGGTTGAAAACCGAAAGGCGGCCTAGGCAAAAGTTAGAGCACAAAAAAAATGAAAAAAAAAAAAAAAAAAAAAAAAGGAGAGGGAAAGCATTATTTGAAGCCATCAGCGTACTACCTCCGGTCTTCCACACATCAGAGACTCGGCTGACAAAAGAGAAAAACCACGACAAAGCGACTCACATTAAAACATTAAAATATAAATTTTAGGTCTAAGGTGCAACTTAGGAATACTTATAAGACATTTATGTTATACATTACTTGCATTAGTACATATCTATATCTTGCCTATACCAGTTGTTTTCCCGAAACTATCCTTCATTTGCGGCTTAAGCCGGGCTTGATCCATCAATATGCGTGGCACCGCTGGCGGTCCATATACTTCTTACGCAAGGCTCGAGAAAAAGCTCGATCTCATCGGGATGAAAACACGAGAAATATCCTCGCCCTATTCATCATCTCGTTGCCATTGTCTGAAGCTTCTCGATGACTTGGATCCAGATCATTCATTGCCACAATGTCGATTATGAAGAAAAATCACGGGAATTGTGAGAATAGCCATATGTCAAGTATAGCCACGCAACAATTATATGGCCAAACAAACAAGGTGTTGTATCTTTTCCTTTCCCGCATATACTCATAAAAAAAGAGAAAAAAGACCGCTCGAGGCAGAAGGTATATTCCCTTTAAAACTCATTTTGGGGAAATCTGACGATGCCGTTACCCATTAGGTCGGTTTAGCTTTGCTTTGTGCGTGTTTTGAGTGCGTGTTTTATTTCATTTTACATCATATAAAATTAGAATTGCATTGTAAATATTTGTACAGGTTTTCAACAAAAAAAAACAAAAACAAAAAAAAAAAAGTATCATTCTTTAAAATACACAAAAATATATATATATATACATGAACAAAATTTACATGTAAATAAACATTTGATTTTATTAAAAAAATGTATATATTGTACATATATACCATATTCTTTTACATTCAAAAAAAAAAAAATTCGATATATTGTACATATATACCATATTCTTTACATTCCTCAAAAAAAAAAAAAGTAAAACAGAAAATAAAAAAAATCGGGAGAGGGAAAGATGTATGTACAAGAAGAAAAATTTTCGGTACATGCAACAAAGGAAAATGCGGCGGCAGAAGAAGAAATTTTCGACTGAAGCTAGAAAATGGAGCAAAAAGAAAACAACAGCAAAGAAAAGATGACATCAGCTGATACCAAAAGATGCTACAGCAAGAAAAAAAAAAGGGAGCTTCTGACCAAGGTTAGAAGGAGCAGTCAAGAAAATGCAGCAGCATCAAGAAAATTTTCCAGCTAAAGCCGAAAACAAAGTGGGACAAGGGAAAAGACTTTCCAGTGAAGGCCGGAACAGTGATAAAAAGAAAAATCCCCAGCAAAAAAAAAAAAAAAAAACAAAAAAAAAGAAAAAAAAAAAAAAAAAGAAAGCAAGCAAATAAAATCCCGGTAGAACTTCGTTTGGTCGATTCATGAAAAGGATCGTGGGCGACCTACATCGATGGGTCCGACCATCACAATCAATAAAAAAAAAAAAAAAAAATTCCCGAAAGAGTGGCAAAATGTCGAATCGGTAGAATCTGAGGCCCACCAAAAGGTAAGTCAGTCATGATATTCCTACCCTGACTTTAGAATAATTTCCTGTTTAGGAAAAATTGTTTTATTTTCAAATAAAAGAAAAACTCTTTTTCAAATTGAGTTTTGATTTCAAAAAAAAAAAACACACACACAAAAAAAGAGGAATATTGCAAAAACACAAAAAAAAAGAGGAATATTTCAAAAACACAAAAAAAAGAAGAATATTTCAAAAACACAAAAAAAAAAAAGAGGAATAAAAGAAAAAAACAAAAAAAGAGGGAAGGAAAAAGAATGTTTTCCACTGCACAATTTTCGAAAAAACTTGAAGAATGATCAATTCGTCGTGTTCGGCGACAGATCTTTAGTCAAGCACAATTTTCTGATATCTGAAAATTTTCGAGTTATGTCTGGAAACAAGACAGCGATCAAGGCCCAGACATACCTAGAAAGTTTTCTTAACACATTTCAATGCCAAGGTATTGACCGGTTGAAATTGTGGTAACAGATTTGCAATGCTCGGCAACGGATCTTTAGTCAAACACAATTTTCTGATATTTGAAAGTTTCGGATTATGTCGGAAACAAGGCGGCGGCGATCAAGGCCGGACATAATTAGAAAATTTTCTTAACACGTTTCAACTAGTTGAAAGGTGGTAACAGAAAAACATTCAAATCTTCATACCGTATTTGACAACGGTTTCGAACCGGAAGAATACGGCTTTTTCGAAAACACAAAAATCTTTCTCCATTGTAGTTTAAGGTTTTGGCCTGAACTACGCTTGGTCTGATTCCTTGAAAAAGGATACGTAGGCAGCCTACATCAGTAGGTCCGACCATTGCAACATAAAAATATTTGCATATCTGATTTACATCTTCCCTAGCATTTCTTATCTCGAATTTGGGAGTCTATCTTTTCAACGATGTTCGTTTACTTGGTAAGCTTCTGGTTACCCGTAAACTCCATCGTTGAGGGGCTCTGTAGACACCCCAAATTGTACTCTATATATTGTCAATAAATATTGCAAAATGGACTACTAATTATCTCTTGTATGTTTCAGAAATAAAAATACGAAAAGATAAATAAGAGAGAAAATAAAATAAAAAACAAAACAAAAGAAAAAAGAAAAGAAAAGAAAAAGCAAAAAGAAAGAAAAACAAACAAAAAAAACAAAGAAAAGAAACGAAAAAGAATAAAAAGAAAAGAAAAAAAAAAAACAAAAAAAAAAACCCCCTCAGCCGCCGGTTTCCCCACCTTTTCCTTACCCACTAAGCAGCTCTCTCCCCCACCTATAAATACTCCCTCACTCCCAGCCCTTTCTCATTCCACCTCGATTCTCATAAAAAATTTCTTTCACAATTTCTCTCTCTCTCAATTCTCTCATAACCAATGCCGCCCCCATCTCCCTCACGCACTAACACATATACTCCCTCCACTCCTCCTCTCACTTAATCGAAACCCACACACACACACAATCTTACTCTCTCTCACCCGCACGCACATACACACAACTCGCACACACACACATAAATACATAAACACGCACACAAAAAAATACACATAAATATATACCTGCCTTGTTGCTCTGCCCAGGATAACGAGCTAAAAAGGTCAAAACTTAAGTCTAGGTTCCGCTCAACTAAAAAGGCCAAAACCTACCCAAATAAAGCTGTCACTCTGCCCGAGTTGACTAGCCCCAGCCTCAAAACCTCAATCAAATCCGGTTCAAATCCAGTTCAAATCCAGTCCAATTCCAGTTCAATTCAAAACAAAAAAAGACTCCCTCTCCCGCAGAGGACAGAGCGAGCACACCACCGCTCTAAAAGGTAATACCTTTAAGGGCGATTTTTATTTCATTTGTATTTTTTTCCTTTTATTTATTTTCAAAGTTGTATTTTAAATCCGGCACAATGTAGCCAATATAAGCCGCAGGCCTTTGCCGGATTAGATTAGGAAAAATTATGTAAAATAGCCGTTATAATGGCCAAATATTCTTAAATGTGTTTGTAATTATTGGAAGGAGGCGGCTGCGAGTCCGTAAATAATGTAGCCACGAATGTATCTCTGCTTAATTTAATTTTCCCCTTGTCAAAATAAGACCTTATTTATTTGCTAGATTAATATAACAATGAGCATATTTCACCCAAAAACGCTTTGAGACCGAAAAGGGCGAGTTGGGTGCCTAGCACCTTCCCAACTCGTAACTTAGCCCCGAACCCGTTTTCTAAAATCTCGGTTTTCTCGGTTTTCCTTTATTTTTGCCTTAAAATAAAGGTGGCGACTTAAAAACTTTCGATCCAGTGGGACCACGCAACATTTCCTCTTTGCACTTTCCTCGCTCTCCCTAAAAAAGGGAGATACGGAATGGAGGTGATGTATTCCCATATCCCGGTATCCCCTAAACAAGGGATAACTTGATGCGGAAACCCATAGCTCCCATAGCGATCTGATTGGGCCATAAGGCCATTTTAATAAATCCATAAGTGGGGCGTCACAATATCTTTTCTTGCACTTCTCTATTATCCCCGACGAAAAAAGGGAGAATGAGAATGGAAAGGTAATGCATTCCCATATCCCGTTATCCACGAAATAAGGGATAACCCGACATGAGGAAACCTTTAGTTCCCATTTTGGATACAAAATCCACTCGGGCAACCGAGGCACATTCCAACGTGCTAATATAGACAAAGACTCCTCTCGCACTTTGGATTTCGCCTTCCCCTAAACAAGGGAGGGTGGAACGAGAGCAAGTGGTGTCCCGCATCCGCACGCACGCCGCACCCCTAAACAAGGGCGCGCGGGGCGCGGGTCGCACCCCGGGAACCTCACAAGAACGCACCTGTTTGACCGGAGTGAGAGACCAAAAGTGAGAGAGGGGGAGAGAGTGAGAGAAAGCGCCCAGCAGTTCACGATGGCGGAAGAGGAGTTGGAATGCACACGGATAGCCGCTGACTGGCGGCGGTGGATCCGAGAGGGGGCTTCAATTGTCCTGGCCTGAGATGGCAAGATGGAGGAGAGCAAGGGGCGCCGCTTTAGAGAGAGGGATTGTTTGAGATTGAGTGAGGAGTTGTTTGAGATTAGGTAATCGCCCATTCTGTTTGAAACGGGAGAGATGGGAGGTAGACGCCGGATGGAAGAAGATGAAGGGATTCACCGATTGTGGGCGATGGTGGTGCGGCGGCTTGGGAGAGGTCGTGCGATGAGAGAGAGGACAGGGAGTGAGTGCCGTGAGTTTAGAAAGATTGAGTGTTTGAAATTTTGGGAAAACCTATATATGTGAGAATTTGGGGAAAACCAAAGGAGGGCGGGAGAGGAGAGCGGAGAGTGAAATAAAATGTTTCCAAAAAAAGTGTATTTGAATATATTTGTTTTACTTGAATTTATTTTATTAAATAGACAAAACAATTTTATTTGAATATTTTCTAAATTTATACTTTCAATTTATACTTTTTATTTTGCTTGAATTTAATTTAATAAAAACAAAGTGTGAGCGCGTTCTACGCACGGTGTAAACTAGTTAAATATTATTATATCTTATTATATAATATTATTAAATTACCAAATCCAATTTATTTTAAAAATCAAAAGAGTAAATACCACAATTATTTTTAAGTAAAAAATTAAAAAAATTATTCAAAATTATTTTTAAGTGAATATTTTATATAACTTCTAAAATATTATACCGAAGTTTTTACTTAAAATATTGTAGCTTTAATTAAATATTCCCAAACTATAGTATTTTTAATCCGATTCCCAAATTATGGTACTTTCAAAAAATACTAATGATATAATGGTACCAAGGTGGACCGAACTGACGACAAGTGGTGGCCTGGGATCTCGAGAAAATGTTTAGTCAAGTGGTGGGTGCCGGTACGTGATAGACAAAATGCGTAATGTGGTGCCGGGTATTTAAAAACCAAGATCAAATGAGTGGTCAAAGGAGGAACTTTCTAGATCTACTGGTTGGGGAGGGACTAAGTATGCGAAAGATATTGAAAAGCCTGGGTCTGGGGGAAGAAAGTTGTTAATGACAACCAACCCGTGGACCGACCGAGGCACCACCGTTGATTACGCCCAAATCGTGAGAAAAATCCGCATCAACCAAAGACAAGAAAACCCGGAGGCCCGAGGTTGAGACAAGTGGTTACATTACGCTACGCTACGCTACGCTATTTTGCCACGCTGCTACGCTAAGTTACGCTATGCCACGTTAAGTTGCTACCTTAAGTTCCGCTACATTACGCTACGCTAAGTTACATTACGCTACATTACGCTATGTTAAGTTACGCCGCTATGCCACGCTACGTTAAGTTGCTACGTTGCTGGTTAAGTTACATTACGCTAAGTTACGCTAAGTAAAGTTACGCCACGTTACGTTACGCTACGCTACGATAAGTTACGCCATTGCTGTTGGTTACGTTAAGTTACGCTACATTACGTTAAGTTCGCTTTGTTACGGTTAAGTTAAATTGCTAAGTTACCAGACGCTGCTTGCTGTTAAGTTACATTACGTTAAGTTGTTACGCTACGCTATGTTACGCTAAGTTACATTACGCTAAGTTACGCTAAGTTGCTATTACATTACGCTACGCCACGCTACATTACGATAACTTACGCACGCCACGCTACGCTGAGTTACTTGCCACGCTACGTTACGCACGCTACGTTACGCACGCTACGTTACGCCGCTTAAGTGACGTTTACGCCACGCCACGCTATTACGCCACGCCACGTACGTTGCTAAGTTGTTGTTGTGTTTTAATTTTGAATTATATTGATGCTAATCATTTTAATTATTGATATTATGATTAATTACATTTCAAATATTAATTTAATAATAAAGTATCATTCATTAAAATGATTATAATATTTCCTATATATATATACAGGATAAAAACACAAATATTCCAAAACATCATTTAATGTTTTAAAATAATGTTTTGGAATATTTGTGTTTTTGTAAAATCCCTTTGTGTGTATATATATATATATATATATATATATATAGAAGATATAATCATTTTTAATGAATGATATTTTATTATTAAATTAATATTTGAAATATTAATTTAATAATATAATATCATTCATTAAAATGATTAGCATCAATATAATTACAAAAATAAAACATTCATTAACGTACTTATCTTTAATTAATCTTAATCGAATTAACGTTTAACATTAACGTATTTATCCATCGTATCGCATCTAACATCTAACTTAACGTAATCTCAACGTAACGTATCTTATTGTAACGTAACGTATAATCTTAACTTTAATTATCTTACTAACTTTAACTTTAACTTAATCTTTAACTATCTTAACGTATCTTGGTCTTAACTTTAACTTAACTTAACGTATCTCTTAACTTAACTTAATCTTAACTAAACTTAACTTAACGTAACGTAATGTAACGTAATGTAGCTTAACGTAACTTAACGTAACGTAGCGTAATTTAACGTAATGTAACGTAACGTAACGTAACTTAACTTAACGTAGCGTAACATAACTTAACTTAACTTAACGTAACTTAGGAAAACCGCTAAATGAATTGATGTTTTGTCGCGGAATATTTGATCCGATTTGGTTTTACTCTAATCGGATCGTCCGCACAAAAATGTAACCAGACCGCTGCGGCTCATCATTCTATACAACATTGTCTTCGAGAATGGCATATTCATGTAAGTTAAGTTATGTTAATGCGCCATTTAGCGTTTTTTCATGTTATAATGGTTCATCGCACTACATTATACCATTTCGTCAATAAGCGCAGTTTTCATGTTATAATGATCCATTGTAGTCCATTATACCATTTCGCCAATAGGCGAGCCTTCCATGTTAAGTTACGTTGTTAAGCCAAGTTATGGACCATTACGCTACGCTATGTTGCCACGCTACCTATTACGCTACGCTTACGCTACGCCACGCTACGCGCCAGCCACGCTACATTGTTGTTAACCCCACGCCACGCTACGCTACATTGCTGCTGGGTTGCGGACCATCATTGCTACATTGCTGTTACGCCATGTTACACACGCTCGCCACGCCACGCTACGCTAAGTTGCTGCTGCTGCTGCTGCTGCTGCTGCTGGCTAAGTTGCTGCTGCTGCCGCTGCTGCCAAGTTACCAGTCACGCACGCCACGCCACGCTAAGTTGCTGCCACGCCACGCTGCTGTTGCCACGCCACGTTGCTGCAAGCCGCTGCCATGCCACGCCACGCTAAGTTATGTTACGCTAAGTTGCTATGCCACGCGTTGCTGCTGCTTGCTGGGTTGCTTGCTGTTATGTTGTTAAGTTGCTGGTTGCTGCTAAGCCGTTGCTGCTGCTGCTGCTGCTGTTGCTGCTGTTGCCACGCCACGCTTGCTGCTGTTGCCACGCTGCTGCTGCTGCTGCCGTCAAGTTGCTGCCACGCCAAGTTGTTACGCTAAGTTGCTGTTGCTGCTAAGTGCTGTGCTAAGCTGCCACGCTACGCTAAGTTGAGTTAAGTTGTTACGCTTGTTGGTTAAGCCACGCTTGCTGCTTGTTGCTGCTGCCAGTCACGCTGCTGCTTTTAACCTAAGAAGGTGCCAAGCGCTTGCTGCTGCTGTAAATTGCCAAATTGTTACGCCACGCTGTTGCTGCCGCTGCTGCTGTTGCCACGCTGCTGCTACGTTAAGCCACGCGTTGCCAAGTTGCTGCTGCTGCTGCTGCTGCTGCTAAGCTGCCAAGTTGCTGCTGTTGCTGCTTGCTGCTGTTGCTGTGTCGTAAGCTGTTAATGCCACGCCACGCCCGCTTGCTGCTGCTGTTGTTGTTGCCACGCTAACTTGCCAAGTTGCTGCTGCTGCTTGCTGCTGCTGCTGCTGCTGCCATGCTGCTTGCCACGCTACGCTACGCTGCAGTTGCCACGCTACGCTAAGTTGCTGTTACGCCGCTACGCTATTATAACATTTTGCCAATAGGCATAGCAGCAGCCATGTTATAATGGTCCATCGTAGTCCATTATATGATTTCGCCAATATAGGCGTAGCGTGTTTTCATGTTATAATGGTCCATCGTACTCCATTATACCATTTCGTCAATAGACGTAACGTGTTTTCATGTTATAATGGTTCATCCGTCGTATTCCATTATACCATTTCATCAATAGGCGTAGCGTGTTTTCATGTTACAATGGTCCATCGTACTTCATTATACCATTTCGTCAATAGGCGTAGCGTGTTTTCATGTTATAATAGGCTATCCATCGTACTTCATTATACCATTTCGTCAATAGGCGTAGCATGTTTCATGTTATAATGGTCCATCGTACTTCATTATAACATTTCGCCAATAGCGTAGCTGCTTTTCATGTTATAATGGTCCATCGCATCCATTATACCATTTCGCCAATAGGCGCGATCGTGTTTCATGTTATAATGGTCCATCGTACTCCATTATAACATTTCGCCAATAGGCGTAGCGTGTTTTCATGTTATAATGGTCCATCGCATCTATTATACCATTTCGCCAATAGCGCATCGCTTTCATGTTATAATGGTCCATTGTACTCCATTATACCATTTCGTCAATAGGCGTAGCGTGTTTTCATGTTATAATGGTCCATCGTAGTCCATCATAACATTTCACCAATAAGCGTAACATGTTTTCTTGTTATAATGGTCCATCGTACTCCATTATACCAATTCGCCAATAGGCGTAGCGTGTTTTTATGTTATAATGGTCCATCGTAGTCCATTATACCATTTCGCCAATAGGTGTAGCGTGTTTTCATGTTAAGTTACGTTAAGTTAAGTTAAGTTACGTTAAGTTACGTTACGTTAAGTTAAATTAAATTAAGTTAAGTTAAGTTAAGTTACGTTACGTTACGTTAAGTTACGTTACATTATGTTATGATAAGTTAAGTTACGTTACGTTAAGTTAAATTAAGTTAAGTTAAGTTAAGTTGTAATGTGAATGTTTTAATTTTTGTAATTATATTGTTGCTAATCATTTTAATTATTGATATTATATTATTAAATTAACATTTCAAATATTAATTTAATTTAATTTCAAATATTATTGATATTTTATCATTCATTAAATTAACATTTCAAATATTAATTTAATTCAATATTTGAAATGTTAAATTATTGAAATGTTAAATTTAATATTATTGATATTTAAGTTACGTTACGTTACATTAAGTTAAATTAAGTTAAGTTAAGTTGTAATGTGAATGTTTTAATTTTTGTAATTATATTGATGCTAATCATTTTAATTATTGATATTATATTATTAAATTAACATTTCAAATATTAATTTAATTTAATTTCAAATATTATTGATATTTTATCATTCATTAGAATTTAATTTACAATTTATATTCAGCGACGGAATTTTCCGTCGCTAAAGGTGACCTTTAGCGACGAAATTTTCCACCGCTGAAAATAAATTGAAATTAAATTCTTAAATATTAAGTGACGGAATTTTCCGTCGCTGAAGGTCACCTTTAGCGATGGAAAATTCTGTCGCTGAATATTTCAGAATTTAATTTCAGTTTATTTTCAGCGACGGAAAATTCCGTCGCTGATGCTCAATTTCCGTCGCTGATTAGCGACGGAAAATTTTCGTCGCTGAAAATTCCGTCGCTAAAGGCACGCTTTCTAGTAGTGCATCATCCCTTGTCTAGGAGAAGACGAAATTAAAAAATGCGGAAAGAGTGTTGTCAAAAAGCGCGTTGAATACGCCTCGGTCACTTCAGTGAATTTTTGGTCCGTTATGGGAGCTATGAGTTTTCTGTATTAGGTTATCCCTTTTTTAGGAGATAACAGGATGCAGGAAAGTATCACCCTTCCATTCACATTTTTCTTGTGTAGGGGAAAATGAAAAGTGCAAGAAAGGATGTTACAGACCCCACTACAGACTTTATAAAAATTACCTTATGACCTATTTCGGATCACTATGAGTGCTTTGGGTTTTCGATATTAAGTTATCCCTTTTTTAGGGGATGCCAAGATATAGGAATACATCACCCTTTCATTTCCATTCTCATTTATTTAGGGAAAAGCGAGAAAATGCAAGAAAGGATGTTGTGATGCCTCACTGCGATCCAAAATGTTTTGCTAAAGTCGCCATCTTTATTTTAAGGAAGAAATAAAGAAAAACAAAAAAAAAAACCAGAGATTCCAAAAAAAAAAAAAAAAAAAAAAAAAAAAACGGGTTCGGAGGCTAGGTTACGAGTTGGGAGGGTGCTAGGCACCCAACTCGCCCTTTCGGTCTCAAAAACAGTTTTTGGCTAAAATATATTTTTTGTTATATTTATCTAGCAAATAAATAAAGTATTAACTACCTACAAATACATCCATATTTACATTATTTACGGACTTGCAGCCGTCTCTTTCCAATAATTACAAATACATTTAAAAATATTTGGCCATAATAATGGCTCTTTTTAATGCTATTTTCTAAAATAATTCGGGCAGCACAACGGCTTATATTTTTAAATTGGGCCGGATGGGAAATAGCTTTTTAATAAATTAACGCTCTTAAAAGCTCACTTTTTAGAGCGTGGTGTGCTCGCTCTGTCCTTTTCGAGAGAGGGAGTCTTTTTTGCTTTGCTGCTACGGTTGCTGCGGTTCGGGCAGAGTGACTGATTCCGAAAGTTACTTTTGGGACCCGTAAAACGGGCGGAGCAACTACTTACTTTTTTACTGCTGCGTGCTAGCTGCTGGCGGAAATCGGGCAGAACAGGGGCTTGTTTCTGGCTGATTTGGCCTTTTTACTCGGGTAGAGCAACTGCTCTTTTCGAGGTTTTTAGATCGGGGAAATAGGGTGGATACCTAACTGGGAGGCTAGGGACCACTTTAACCGGTTGGTTTTGCTTTTGGAGGAGTTTTGGCAGGGCTTCGAGACTTTATAGGAGGGGACGCTCACTATCGCTCGATCACTCACAAATCTCGCAGCGTAACAACAACGCTGAAAGCTTTTGGGGAATTATCGGTGTGTTGAAAGCGAACCCCGGGGCCTCTATTTATAGGTTGATCGAGGGACATCGAGGGAATTACAATTCCTCTTTGCGTGCTTGAATTCCTTGTATAGAAGGCCGGAAAAATTACACATTACGCGAACTGTTGCACTCCTGTAGCAGTTTGGGGTGGCACTGTAGCAAAAATGGGCGCTGCCATAAGGTGTTATGGGCGCCGCGCCAGGCCTGCCTTATGGCAGCACCAACTGTTCAAACTCAGCCACTTTTTTGACGCTTTAGCCCCTGCATTTTACTGTTTTGCGCATCCTGTTTTGCCTTTTGCATTTTTAAACCCTGTAACTTATCATTTGTTAAGTTTTAACAGGTCTTGATATCGCATGCCAGAGTTACATACCAGGGGTACGAAATTGGGGTGTCTATAGAGCCCCTCAATGATGGAGTCTACAGGTAACCCGAAGCTTACTGAGTAGACGAACATCGTTGATAAGAAATAGACTCTCCAATTTCGCTCAATCATAGCGGGGGAGAGATGCAATAGGTATCAGTTATAATGCAATAGTTTATAATGCCAACCAAAACTCACATATCCTAGACATGTTTAGTTGCTCATAGCAGGTTATCGTAGTTTTTAAGCAGATATGCAAATTAAATGTTCTAATGGTCGGACCTACTAAAATAGGCTGCCTACGTATCCCTTAATAAAGGAAATTAGACCAGACGTAGTTCGGGCTAAGCCAGAACAAGCATGTTGCGATGGTCGTGCCTACTAAAATAGGCTGCCTACATATCCTTATCCAAGGAATCAGACCGAACGTAGTTCACACAAAATGCTGACAACAAGCGCTGTGATGGTCGTGCCTACTGAAATAGGTTGCCTACATATCCTTAGCCAAGGAATCAGACCAACCGTAGTTCACCACTAGGGCAAACAAATAATGTTGGGCGGAATGCAATGTCTCCTCATGAACTCAGCCTTCGTCGGAGAACAAAAGCCTTTCCCTCCGACCCGGGGTTGCAGCGCCTTCAGGGAAAGTTTCCAAACTACAAATTCAAATGCATGGAATGCATCGCCTCCTCAAGAACTCAGCCTTCGTCGGAGAACGATAGCCTTTCCCTCTGACCCGGGGTTGCAACCCCTTCAGGGAAAGTTTCCAAACCACAAATACAAATGCATAGAATGCATCGCCTCCTCAAGAACTCAACCTTCGTCGGAGAACAAAGCCTTTCCCTCTGACCCGGGGTTGCAGCCCCTTCAGGGAAAGTTTCCAAACCACAAATACAAATGCATGGAATGCATCGCCTCCTCAGGAACTCAGCCTTCGTCGGAGAACAAAGCCTTTCCCTCTGACCCGGGGTTGAAGCCCCTTCAGGGAAAGTTTCCAAATAAGGATTACACTAAGGGCTGATCATTCTTCTTGGGGTTATGCCCCGCAAAGAGATGATCCTACACTATTCCTATAAAGCAGGAAAATGATGCATCCCCAGGACCTTAGTCCTTCATCGAATGCGATGGCGGAATGCATCGTCTCCTCAGGAACTTAGCCTTCGTCGGAGAACGATAGCCTTTCCCTCTGACCCGGGGTTGCAACCCCTTCAGGGAAAGATCCGACAACCAGGTGGAACACATAATGCATGCAAAAGGTAAAATAATTTACCTTTTCTTACCATTGCTTTGCTTTTGTGACTTCTGCCGCATTTGCTACTTTTGCGACTTATGCCGCTTTTGCTGCATTTGCTGCATTTGCCGTTTTGGCTGCATTTGCGGACTCATGTTGGGGATTTTCTTTTCTTTGTTGCATTTCCGGCTTTAGCTGGAAATTTCTTCTTTTTGCTACTGTAATTTTTGGCTTCAGCTAGAAATTTCTTCTTTTTGCTGCTGTAATTTCCGGTTTTAGTTGGAAATTTTCTTCTTTTGTTGCTGCAATTTTCGGTTTCAGCTGGAAATTTCTTCTTTGCTGCAATCTCCGGCCTTAGCTGGAAAATTTTTTCCTTTTGCTTGCATGCACATTTTTTCTTTGCATTTTTTTTCTTTTCTTGCTTTGCATTTTTTTCTTTTGCATGTTTGCATTTATCATTATTTTGCATGCTTGCACTTTTTTTTTTTTTACATGCTTGGACTTTTATTTTGCATGCTTGTATTTGTTCATTTATTCTTCTTTTCTGCAGAATCTTACCTTTGCCGCTGATTTTTCTGGCTTTTCTGCTCATTTTGTGGCTGATCTGCTGGGAATATGGGCTTTACTTTGCCTTTGGATGGATGACCACCAATTTTGGTTAACAAAGTTAACTTTGTTAACTTTCCATTAAGCTTCTGGGGTCATTTTGCAACTTTGGAATTTTGAAGACTTAAGTGCGGCGTCTTTAAACTTTGGAGGGGGAAAAGGAAAAATTCTTTTCTCTTCTTATAATTGGTGACGGGCTGGGGGGAAGCAGAAGTCACTGCTTCTTCATTCTTCATTTCTTCTGCTCTGCGACTTCCATTGCTGCCATTTTTATTTCTTTTCCATTTTTGCTCCTTTTCTCATTTTTCTTCCGTCAATTTGCGTGTTTCTTCTAGCAGATAGCTTCTTCATCGCGATCTAGCAAGGGGAAGGCTCTGATGCCCCCGGAACCAGGCAAGAAGAGGAAGGAACTCCTTCCTTTGGACCGGAATTATGTCAAATACCGCTATTCCAAAAATGATTGGAATAACCTTCACCGCGATTGGAACATCCACGTGTCCAATCTTCCAAATTTGGCTGTAAGCTTCTTCTTTTCTAAACCCATTTGGATACTTTTTTCAGATCTGCTAGATTTTTACACTGCTTTGGTTTTTTGGAGTATTACTGATCCTGCTTATAAGGCTTATGAATGCAATATATATATGCTAAAATGATGTAATTTCATGAAATTTATGCAATTTATTTTTGTGATGCATAATTTAACTAGTGGGCATTATTTGACCCTGCAATGCATGATTTATATTTTTAATGCAATTTGGCTATATGATACATGTTTTAGTGCTGAAAAATATTTTAACATGATGCATGCTTATGAAATACACTTTTTGGAATATGATGCATTTTTTTTCGGGCACATTTTCGGATACATGTAAAACATGACATGAATATTTTATGCGATAAAATTCATTTTTATGAGATGCTTATGCTGCATATATATGATAAGTGTCACGAAATTTTTTTTTCTTTTCATGATTTGCAATATTTTTTTTTATTATTTGTGAATGCTAAAATGAAGCTATTTAGGTAATAAATGCAAATGATAAAAGGCTAATGCATGCATATATCATTTTATTTGTTCAAATGCAAAAATAGAAATTTTTATGGGATACTTGCTAATTATGATGCATGGGCATTTTTTTTATTTTTATGCATGTGCAAGGAAATGAAAAAATGCAAAACATACATTTTACATTTTTTTTATTGCTGAAAATGCAAACATTTTTTTTTGAATGCCAAAAGATGCATATTTTTAAAGAGATGCTAGAAGATGCAAACCAATATTTTTGAATGCTAAAATGCAATAATAAAAATTACTATCATTTTTTTTCTTTTTTTTTAAATGCTCAAAATATTTTAAATGCCAAAAAGATGCATTTTCTTTCTTTTTTTTTTTCCTTTTTTTCAAAAGTTTTGAATGCAATGAAAACTTTTTTGCTTTTTTTTTTGAATGCAAATGAAAATTTCTTTTTCAAAATTTTTGAATACAAGTGCAATATGGAGATTAATATGCAAACATTTTATTTATAATGTGCAACATGCTTATTTTTAATAATGTGTGCAGAAAATAAAAGGATAGTAAACTTACCTCTTTTTTTTTTTTCCTGATATGCCATTTTCTTTTTGCAGATGCGGACGCCCTTGAAACGACTCACCAACCCTTAATGGGTTAGCCCCGGCGTGGGAGGTATTATTTTTCCCCTTTTCCATGCTTTCATTATTATTTTATTTTTTTTCTTTTTTCATGCATATATATTATTATTTTTGCAGCATATTATTTCCTTTTGCCGAAATTTTTTTTTTTCTACTCTTTTTTTTTTGCAGGTTTGGGCCTTTTCATTCTTCCATTTCACGCCAGGCTGGTTGAAGCAGCGCTTCCACGAGCCACCATACTTGGTTGAGTTTATAGATTAGAACAGAGTTCAGCCAGAGAAAGACAGCAGCTGCTCGAACATAGAATGGGTGCGGGAGCGCATTGCCAGTTCGAGCTTAGGCACCGTGCACTTCCTCCCCTGGCAGGGCATGATAGGTCATTATGCTGTCACCTTGGAGATGAGCCGATGCAGGATACTGATGGTATCCATTATGGTTGACTCGCTGTATATGGGTGAGCGGGTCAATCGCCAGCATTCTCCTCTTTTGACTCCCCCAGTTGCGCTTCCTATGCCTCCCGTGTGGGTAATTACGCCAGATTTTCTGCCAAACAGGTATCAATATCTGGCGAAGTTCCCAATGCCTTTGAGTGATTTCCCACATATGGCATACGAGGATTTCTTGAGGACTGTGCTCCATCCTCCCCCTCCTGTTCCTGCGGCAGCTAGGCGTGCTTCAAATGCTTCTGTTAGGCCAAGGCCTTTTATCCCATCTCTTGATGAGCATCTAGAGTTCACTGGTCTTGACGATGCTTTCTCCACCTTTAGATATCATCGAGGCGGCAGGATGGTGGAGGAAGTTCTTCCTGATGCTGACATTCCTGAGGAGTGCCAGGTCCCGGAGCAGGCTCGCTCGGTAGACACTTTTCACTTTTGCATTTTTTTTTCATGCACATATATTTATTTTAATTTTTTTTTCTATCATGCATATTTTCCTTGGAGACTAATATATTTTCTTTTTCTGTCTCACCCCTTTTTTTTTCAGGTGAATGTGTCCACCTACAAGAAGCTGCTCTGGGGATTTTTCAGCATCAACAATCTTTATCAAAAGCTTGTGGACGAGTTCTCCTGCCGAGGGAGCGATGCGGTGAGGCAGACCCGACGCCGAGATGATGATGATGATGCGGATGTCGGTTCGAGCCGTGCTCGGGGCAGAGGACGAGTATATAGGGCTGGCGGCAGACAGGGCCCTCGAGTTATGGGAGGCAATCTGGATAGGAGCCAGTCTTCCCGTGCCCATTAGCTTTTAGATACATGCACTTATTAGCTTTTCTCTTCTTTTTTTTCTCTATGCCAAAACCTGTAGGGATATTTATTATGTAATGCAATATAATTTTATATGATGCAATGCAAACTCAATACTCTTGTGCAAAATAAAGCTATATTAATAGCTAGGGGTAATGGCACGCTGTAGCTCAGAAAAGGATTTTAGGAAAATACACCTTCGAGCTTGATCGGGCTTTCCTGATAATCTGCGGGGAGGAAGAGGCATCCGCCTTTTCCTGTGCCGGAATTCATAATTGGTGCAAGGTTTATAATTGGCATAAGGCTATTCTCATAGCCCCTGCGTTTTTCTTCGCAATCATACACAAGGCAGCAGTGATGGTCGGAGCCAATACCGAGATACCAGCCAGTTTTGAGGGAACAGGAGGGAGAGCCTGGCGTGACCCATAAGGGTTATGGGCGCGGCGCCAGGGGAGCTTATTGGCGGCACCCATAATTCTTTCTATGCGCCTCTGCTCAAAGATCGCTTTGCCTACCGTGCTTAGAATTGTCTGCTTTCTTCGCTTTCTTGGTATAAATGATGCATTTGTAGCGCTTATTTTTTATCAACTCATTTACCTTTTCACTTAAGCTTTCAGTCTTTCTTTTGCTCAGCTTCACCTTCTTTTATCAGATAAACTCATGCATTTCTCCTAAAATGGATGCACCAGCCCATACAGCATTAGAGATGGAAATCTATGAAAATGCCCTGGATTTCTGGGTCCTTTCCCTACCTGGCCGATTTAACGTGATCGGGTTTGAGCATATTTACTGTTCAAAGCTCGTTGTCCAAAGTGACTCTTATTATCAATCGAGACATGCTGAGGGGAGCTTCCAGGTTTTGGTCACCTCAAGACCACCTTTTTAACTTTGGCATGAACGAGATGTGCCCTACTTTGGAGGAATTTTGTGCTATGGTGGGGATGGCACCTTCTAGTCCTATTGTCGTGCCTTCTCCTCGGAGGCGTCCATATATGGCAATAAGGGAACTATTTGGCACTACCCGCGCTGCTACTCCAGGTTTTTACAATGGAGTAAATTTTAATTTGATCGTCCTTCCTGGGCCTTTAAAGAGTACATGGAGGATGAGCTGAATTATTTGCGATGCCGGCTGTCGGCTCTTTTTCTTTGCCTTGTGGGGAGATACCTGTTGTTGGGCCAGCCCGGATATATCGATGTGCGGGTCGTGGACCTAGCTTTGCAGGCTCGGGATCGCCGGGTGAACATTATCTCGGTGATTTTGGCAGAGACCTTGGCAAGCATGAATGCCTTTGCAGCTGGCGATGAGCTATTTCCTTCTGGCAGCCCTCTTTTGATCCACATGTGGTTAGAGGAGCATTTTAATTGGGCGATGAACCCAGTGCCGCCGGGAGCAAGGTATGATCTAGGACTATATGGTTCTCGCAGCAATTATCCTCAGACCAATTTTTCGAAGTCTGATTGGGCTGAGAGCTTTTTGCACAGAGGCTCCATGGATATCATATGGGTTATCGGCCATTGGCAAATTCGCCGCTTTCTTTTATATACCGGGGTTTATGCCCAGGTTGTTCTGCCAGGCATCGAGCATACCTCTTTTTATAGAGCGGATAGAATCTTGCGCCAATTTGGCAGGGAGCAGCTCATTCCTGATTCGAGTCGTCCTGTGGCCTTGGAGCTGGATATAAGTTGGGACTTGGGAACTGTTATCCAAACTATATGGCAGCAGGACTTTGAATCACTGCAGGTGACCTATCTCTACTCTGATTATATGCTCCTTTCCCATGATTATCTGTCATGGATCATTATGGTTGCTGAAGCGCCTTCCCGCATAATTAGGCGTGGACTGAGGCAACTGCTAGGCCGTCGCATTACTAGCGGTATAGATGCTCGCCTAATGGAGATAGGCGAGGATATAGAGAGTTCATGGCTAGTTGTTCCCCAGGCACTGCAAGAGGAATTTAGGCGGGTGCACGGTCTTGGTGCCTGGATGGCTCCCGGTCCAAATGAGACGGGTCCTAGCAATGCCCCCTCTCGACTGAGCAATGCAAGCCGGCAGTATAATCCTTGGGAACCGGAAGAGGTTGTCCCTCCCCTAAAACTGGATGGGGCATTGCCCTGAGGAATGATGGTGCTGTTCCGAGTAATACGGCTGCTCAGGAAAATGGGGATGCTGACGATAAGGAAGAGGAGGACACTTCCGGTGGCTCTCACGCTAGTGAGACTGGAGATTCTTCTGCGCCTCGCAGGAGGGGTATATAGGCCCAGCTGGGCGGACGCCGCAGGCACTGATGGACCATTTCGGGGCCAAGCTGCAAACGAAGGATAGTTGGGGGGAACAAGGGGGTAGAAGTAGCAAAATAATAGATATGTACATGCAAATAATACATAACCTAAATATCTTAAGCAGTTATTCCTAAGTTGCACCTTACGACCTTATATTATATTTTGGTATTTTAATGCGAGCTTTTGTCGTGGTTTTCTTTCTTTATCGGCGAGACTTTGCAGTCAAGACCGGAGGTCTGGATGCCGAGGATCTCGTAGTGCATTCCCTCCCCTTTTCTCCTGACTTTTTTTTTTCATCATTTTTTTTATGTGCTCTAATTTTTGTCTAGGCCGCCCTTTCGGGTTTTCAACCAAGCGAGCTGGAGAGGGAAGCAACCGTCAGATAGATCGGCTCAAGCATAGTACCTTTTGAGCTTGTCGAGGTTGAAGGGCTGAACAAGATCTTCCCCTTCTTGGTTCGTGAGGAGTACTGCACCTCCTGACCGGATTTCTTTGACAACATACGGTCCCATCCATGGGGATTTCCACTTTCCCCTAGTATCAAGATAACTAGGAGGTTTTTCTCGAAGCACGAGATCCCCGACTTGGATGTCGCGGCCTTTGACTTTTTTATTGAACGCTCGGGCTATGCGCCTTTGATATGCTCGGGTATACTCCAAGGCTAGCAAACATCGTTCATCAATTAGGGTTAATTCTTCGCATCGCCCTTTGACCCAATCAATATCCGATATGCCGGATTCCATCATCACTCTCAATGATGGAATTTCCACTTCTATGGGCAGTACTGCCTCCATGCCATAGGCTAGAGAGTAAGGAGTAGCCCCAATGGGTGTGCGGACGGAAGTGCAATAGCCCTAGAGTTTTGTTGGCCATTTTTCTGATAATATTTTCTAGCGTTTTGTTGGCTGCTTCAACGGCACCGTTGGCTTGCGGCCGATAGGGGGAGGATTTATGCCTTTGAATTTTGAATTCGTCGAGCAGATGAGTCACGTCCCCTTCAAAATGCGTGCCGTTGTCGGAGATTATTTCGAAAGGCACTCCGTATCGATATATGATGTTGGTCCTGATAAAATCGGACACCTTTCGAGCATTCAGTACTTTGTAGGAAGAGGCTTCCACCCACTTTGTGAAGTAGTCGACGGCTACCAGAACGTACTCGTGGCCATTGGATCCCTTCGGGTGAATTTGGCCTATAACGTCGATTCCCCAAGTTGAGAAGGGCCAGGGGGCTGTGGAGTTATATAAGATGTGCGGGGGCACGTGCTGCAGATTTGTGAAACGCTGGCACTTGTCGCAATGACGCACCCACTGAATACAGTCGGTTTCAAGTGTACTCCAATAGTACTCCTGTCGGATAACTTTTTTGAATAGCATATGGCCATTCATGTGGGGCCCGTAGGTACCACCATGCAGTTGGTCCATGATTTGCTCGACCTTTGCTTTATCGACGCATAATAAATTCAGGCCTTGAAAATGCCTTTTATATAGGCTGCCACCGCTAAACACGAATTGCGATGCCCATCTCCGTAAGGAGACTTTCCCTCTTTTGTCCAAGCTGGGAAGATAGATCCCTTTCTGAAGCAGAGTTAAGATATCAGAATAGCAAGGCTCGTGATCTGTTTCAGGGGTTGCATTAATTTTGAAGCAGTATGCCGGAGTGACCTTCTTCCCAACTACAAATGGCTGGACTTGGGTTTCTGCAGGAATTTGGACCAACAATGCTAGAGTGGCCAATGCATCGGCAAATTGATTTCTATTTCGCGGAAAATAGTGAAACGAGATAGAATCAAATTTAGTGGCAAGTGCTGTCAACTTGGCATGATAGAGTTGCAGCCGGGGATCTTGGGTCTTCCACTTCCATTCGACTTGGTTTATAATCAGATAGGAGTCCCCATAGACTTCCAAGTCTTTGGCTCCTTTTTGGAGAGCTTCTTCTAGGCCAGCAATACAAGCTTCATATTCAACTGTATTATTTGAGCCCTCGAATTCCAACCTCATGGCTAATGGAGTGTGGGAATCGGCTGGGTCGATTAGCAAGATTCCTATGCCAAAGCCTCTTTTATTTGTGGCTCCATCAAAGAACATTTGCCAACTGGTGTCATGGTCAATAATTTCCAAGACACCTTCGTCTGGGAAGCTAGGCTCAGCTGCATCTTCTGCTTTTAAGGGCAGATCGGCTAAATGGTCTGCAATTACGCTGCCTTTGATAGATTTGAGCGTGACATAAGTTATGTCAAACTCGTTGAGAAGAAATGACCACTTAGCCAGTCGGCTAGATAGTAATGGCTTGCCGAAGATGTACTTTATAGGATCCATTCTAGAGATAAGCTTGATGGATCGTCCTTGCAGATAAGTCTTGAGCCTTTGTGTTGCCCAGACTAGAGCGGTGCAGCTTTTCTCTAGTGCTGAGTAATTTAGCTCGCTTCCTTGCAACTTCCTACTTATGAAATAGATGGCATTTTCAATGTAGGAATTTTCTTTTTCTTGGGCGAGCATAGCCCCTATTGACGTGTCTGCGACGGTTAAATATAGGAGGAGCGGTTTATGTGTATCGGGAGGAGCTAGCGCAGGTGGATTGGTAAGGTAGACTTTTATTTTTTCGAAGGCTAGCTGGCATTTCCCGTCCCAGACTTGGTCAGTGTTTTTCTTTAGGAGTTTGAAGAGAGGCTCACATATAGATGTTAGTTGTCTGATGAAATGGCTGATATACTGCAATCGGCCCAGGAAACCTTTGACTTCAGTTGGAGTTTTTGGCCGCGACATTTCTATAATGGCTTTAATTTTGGCCGGCTTGATTTCGATGCCCTGCTCGGTCACCATAAATCCCAGGACTTTGCCTTTGGTAACCCCGAATGTGCATTTGGTGGGGTTAAGCTTCATTTGGTGCTTTTTTAACCTCTCGAAGAATTTTCGAAGGTCTTTGATATAAGCACCGTTGGCATCGCTAGAGTGCACGATCATGTCATCGACATAGATCTCGATCTCTTTATGAATCATGTCGTGGAAGAGGGTGGTGGCAGCTCTTTGATAAGTAGCTCCGGCATTTCTTAGCCCAAATGGCATGACATTATAGCAGTAGGTCCCCCAAGGAGTAGTGAATGAGGTTTTCTCATGGTCTTTTGCTGCCATTTTAATTTGATTATAGCCTAGCATGCCGTCGACGAAGGATCTGATTTTATGAGCAACGATGGCGTCTACCACAATATCAATATTGGATAGAGGGAAGTCATCTTTGGGCGACGCTTTGTTGAGGTCGCGGAAGTCTACACAGATCTGGACCTCCCCGTTGGGCTTAGGAACGGTCACTATGTTGGACAGCCAGATCGGGTATTCTACCACCCTAATGAATTTGACGTGCAGTTGCTTCATGATTTCTTCTTTCACTTGCAATGACCATTCTGGCTTAATTCGGTGGAGCTTTTGTTTAATTGTCCGAGCATCCGGATATATGGGGATCCGATGTTCGATTATGGCTGGGTCTAGCCCGGGCATATCTTCATAAGACCAAGCGAAGATATCTGCAAATTCTTTGAGGAGGTCAATGAGTGCTACCCTTTCAGAGCCTTGCAGGTAGCTGCCTATTTTGATTTCTTTTGTTTAATTGTTCAGCCCCAGGTTAATAGTGGACAAGTCTTCAGTTGCTACTGATGAATGATGTTTTTCCTGGTGTTCGACTGACTTTACAAGCTAAAGCAAATAATTTTTATCTTTTCGGTCCATTTCATCAAATGACTCATTATTATAATTATTTAATGCGTCTTTTAATGAAGGTGCAACTAAGGAATAAGCAAAGACATTCAGATTATCATTAATAGCAAACTGTACAGGGTTATTTACATTATTGAGGACCTGGGTTTGAGATCCTCAACTATAGGGAGCGGATCGGTAGATGACCAATCCGTAAAACTAGGGGAAGGAAAAAGAATAGTATATCCGAAGCGATCCACCAGATCTGCAGGCGTCAAGAACGGGCCGGTCGTAGTATACTAGTTCTGCAGAGGCTTATCAGTAATAGGCTCAAACTCAACAGGAAGCTTTTCATAATCAGTGCCTCCGTCTATCATACCCTGGAAACTGTATTCCAGACTTTTATTAGAAACTCCTGTTATTGAAGAGGATATTTACAGCACCTTTTATCTTTGGCTAAATAGGTTCACTTGCCCTCTAACCCTCCTTTGCTTGATTTGTTTCAAAGATTCTTGTACCTGCCACCGTAATTACCTCGTTGTCGATAAGATCCTGAATTGCGTTTGAGTGAGTAGCACTTATCGGTAAGATGACCGCTACAACGGTGGTACTCGCAATACTGAGCATGATTCCATGTAACAGGCAATGGATTGGGTGGTTGATAATTAACAATAGTCTTAAGTATCTCATGGACCCATAGTGTTTGGAATATTTAAGATCTTGGGGCCGGTAGATCATCATAGTGTCTTGGAATTATTTCTTTCCTTCCTCTCCTCTTGAAATTTGGGCGAAGATTGCCCGGATTACTAGATTGAGGTTTGGTCAGCAATTTGGGTGGAATTTTCTCTTGGATATCTTGCCTTGAGGATTGGGGTACTGCACTGGGACCTTAACTTAAGGGAGGTTCCTTTTACGGTACCACCATTATTTCTTTTGGGTTCAGGGAATCGATTGTTCTTTGAGAATAAGTATTCAGGGATCGAGATGAAGATAATTCTTTTTGGTTATGGTAAACGGGCATTTAGGTGAAGGAGATCGAGGTTGATTTACGGAGGAGATGGATTAGAATTATGAGCATTTGGAATCATATTACCTTGGGCAACGAGATTAATATTTGGCTGATGGCTGGCACTTGGTGGTTTTCCAGAAGCTCGGAAAAGGATATTTTCTAAGGTATCGGGATGACTTGTTTCAGGAAGGCGAGAAGTATTAGGAACATATTTCGAGATTTTAATCTTTTGGGAGAGGGCAGCAAGAGTTTCTGAGAAATCTGCTAAAAGATCACTCACCACCTGATTTGTTATCCTTTCCGCATAGGCATCCAATTCTTCTTTTAGCCAGACTTCAAGTCCAGGGGGAGGTGCATATTCAGAAGTTTCTTTTTCTGGTTCCCAACTGTTCCAATCATTGCTAGTCCCCGTCATAGCTTGTATATTTTTAGCTGCCATTCTGCTAAGATTTGTACCATCTGAACTGATTCTGCCCCTTTCTGATATGCTTTCTGTACCCGTATCCCGTATCAACCGGCCAGTACTATCTTTGTCTTTCCAAATTCGAGCTAGGTTTATGAGGAAAATGGGGTTTGAAGGTATCAGAAGGCTGGCTGAAGGCTTTTTAGGCTTGGAGTACAACGGGCCTTTATTAATATATTTTATTATTATTTATTTTTCCTACAATTGACCAGATAAGCACCTGCTTTATTTTGACGGTCTCAGGACTTTTCCTGGAACGGTGGATTCTTTCTCCAGAGTATAGGACCCTCGTATTTCACCTGTCTTTCAACTCCCTAAGATCGGACTAATCCCAGGCGAAAGACCTATACTCTTTCCGGGATCCACCATTCAAAATGGTCTAGGTCGAGCATCAGAGAATAATCAATCAGCCCCTATATATATATATTTTCTTGCGCATTTTTTTATATATTTTATTGACTCGTGCATTTTTTATTTATATATATTTTTCATCATTTTTTTTATAGGGGCTGACCCACGATTCAAAGATGCAAAAATCAGTCGATCTTAAAAGAGTGTTGAGAATCTATATGCAATCTAACGATGGCTTATTCAGGGGGTAAGCTGGCGGCGATGTGTAGGGTAGCAATGGGAATATATTTACAGCGTGCGTATGTGCGGCATCTAAAAGCGATAAAATGCCTTTTTATTCACTAGAGAAAATGGGGTATTTGGGAAGGCAAAAAGCTGCCAAATCTTGCCAAAAGCGTCCCAAATAGTATTTGGCACGGTTTTGGGACGATTTAACTCCTTCTATCTGAGGGTGCCAAATACATTTGTCTCGACTCAAACAAATCCCAAATACTATTTGGGACGACAAAGGGGCGGTTTGATAGGGTGGTGCCAGTTAGCGTGCATTTGGGGCGGTTTTTGTTAAAGCTTGTCTAAGCGCTTTTACCGTGCCAAATAGTTTTTGGGACGGTTTTCTGCCCTCCCAAATAGATTTAGGCACGGTTTTTATTCCGTCCCAAATAGTTTTCTGATGGGTTGCCCTCCCAAATAATAAGTACACGGTGTTGGTTGCCTTCCCAAATAATTAGGGGCAGTTCAGTTGCTCTCCCAAAAAGTTTTTGGCACGGTTTTTTGCCCTCCCAAATAATATTTGGGGCTGTTGTGTTTAGCCTACCCGCTGGCTATGGCCGATGCCCTCCCAATACCATTTGTGACCAATTATTTTTGTATTTGATATTGTTATAATATGCTAATTATCAAATGGAAAACAATTACATTTATAGAAATGAATTGAAATCATAACATAAACTAATTATATAGATAAGTTTCTAATTGGTACCCAATTAGTCAAAAGCATAACATAAAAACATTCAAAATTACATAAAAGTACAATAAAAAAAGGTATGTAGATCAACTACCCTTCAAAACTAAAGTTTCAATAAGTATCTTTCTTATCAAAATGTCTATTGAAATAGACGGATCCATATTCCATCAAATAGATAAACTTAGTCCATCGATGAGTTGGTTAAGAGCCTACAACAAAAATTATATAATTAGTATAAATAACGCCAAAAAAAAGAAGAGGTACCTCGAGATCTACACTATAAATTAAGGGTACTAGATCTACATCTACACTAGATCGAGCCATTTGTATCCACACGAGGAGAC
>CM028377.1:89530963-89563726 GCA_013146195.2 Codonopsis lanceolata | reverse complement strand
ATACCATTACGTATGTATGCTATGTTTATGAGTACAAATTTAGGTACTTAATTTGAATTATACTTATATAACGCATGTTATGCAGGAGTACTGGAATTCAAACTGCATTGACAATTTGTACGAAAAGTCGTCGGATAATCTTATAAGTCACATGAATTATGTTGACAATGTTGCAGGTATTTAATAATTAATGGATATTTGAATATATTGTTGTTTATAGTTTGTTGTCTTTTGTTGTTGTTGTTGGTGAGTTAACTTTGTATGTTAATTTGCAGGTAAAGCTATGGAGTCAACAGTAATAAAGGGAATAAGAGAGGGGGAGCAGGAGACAAATGTGAAGAAATCAATAGTAGAAGAGACAAATTTAGGTTGGGTAACTCTAGATTCATCATGCAAAAGCTCAGTCAACACCCAGTACTTGTCTGATCATGACAAAGAAACAACCCCACCTTACTCTTTTTCTCCTTCAGCTGGTACTCTCCCTCTCTCTCACACACACACACAGACACACTAATAATTGGCATTTCTCATGCAGATGATAAGGGATTAGACATATAATTCTCATGCATAATGATGTTCCAATGTTTAACATTATGAGCTGGATCTATAAATGTATTCATTACAAAATTTATTGCTACTTGATATATAATCATTCTCAGTATTGCATTGAAGAGTCTTTTTAATATAGTATGCTTCCTCCATTTCGGGAAATAATCTCTATTTGAAAATCAAATTAAAAAAAAATACTTTAACTCATTATGTCTTAATTTTTTAAAATATACTTTTTAAGTAAATATCTACTTAAAACAGAGGAAATATTATTTAATGAGGTATGATGATTAAACTTTGTAGTATTATTACAAGTTTTAGTGTTAAGACTGTTTGATCAAATCTATTTAAATCTCTACACTGTTAGATCAAAAATATTTTTTTGAAGTAATGACACGAACTTTCCAAATCACCACCAACTTAATCATCTAACGATTCTAATGCTAAAGCTTGTAATAATATTACAAGCTCTAGCTCGTAATATCATTAGTCAAAAAGAATACTATTCTATTTTAAAATATTTTTTCACTTTCAAAAGTTATATCAACAATATTTGTATATATATATTTTTAATGTTACCCTCTAAATGTAGCATAAACATGTTGATTATGCTCTAGTGTCTTTGCAAGTATAATTAACTTTCTACTAATACCTACGTATCCTTTAATTTTCAAACGTAAATTTGTTGAACTTAGACTTTAATTCATTCGGTTTTCTAATTTTTTGGTAAGTTTAGAATTGCTTTCAAAAAGTATATGACGTAGTTTTTAGTAGAATCGTTTAAATTAATGCATACATAGACATACTCTAGTAGTAGTCATCTTATATATAGTAAGTAGTAGTACTATACACTCAGTTCATACAACCACTAGTAGTACACTTTTGAAAAAGTATTATGAAAATGATATATGTGCACAAAAATGTACCTTAACTACTACTCAATTGGTAATTTTGAATATATAGTATAGTACATCTCCTCGTGTATTAATATACTTTTTTCTTTCTAAATAAATAGTCACTTTTATCTTTTTTATTTGTCTCAAGCTCAATTTCTAAAATTTAAGCTACAAATATTTTTTTTTTTATTTGAAAAATATGATTTCATTCTAACATGTCATATAGGAAATGATAACAGAAGGAAAAATAGAGGGGTAAAAGCATTACTTTTATTTTTTGTTTTCAACGGATACATTTTTTTTTTCTTTTCGATCTCTTGATGTTTCACTACCCTAAATGTCATTTAAATTTAAAAAAAAAAACACGAACTTATAAATGTTTTTAGTTGATTGCGATGTCATCTTTTATGACATTTTGTATATTTATCCCTATAATATTACTAAAAATATTTGGGTGTTTCTAACAGATGAAGGTGAAAAAAGGAAAAAGAGGGTGGTAACGAGGGTGGTCTACCCCTTTGCAATGGTGAAACCGGGAGGATTTGAGGGCGATATGACTTTGAATGACATCAATAAAAGGATCCTAATGCCGCCCACTAGACCGGTAAAACACCCGGTGGGGGACTTTGCTTGTAGGCCGCTAATATCAGCAGATGGACCGGGACTGTCTGGGAAGGCAGTGGTGGCTCTTACTAGAATTCAAACCCGAGGGAGAGGCACAATCACAATTATTAGGACTAAAGGTTAACAAATTGTTGTTCCTGTACAGACTATATATATAGATCAGAGGGAGTGGATAATGTATAGAGAGATTAGCTAGAGAAGTGCATGCAATCGTGTAGATAAGATCTTGCCTTTTATTTTAGGGTTGATAATGTTTTGCCAAAGTTAAAGCTTCTTATACTTCTTTTAAGTTACTCCATAAAGAGTTCAAAAATGAAAATCAAGGTCTAAATGGAGTATATTTCTTAATTTTTTTCATTTTGTATTTTTTGAAAAATCAGTCAAAATATGCTAAAGTGGCTGAGATAAAAGTATATGCCTTCATCATATTAAAGTCGGTTTAGAATCTTTATTCAAAAAATATTTGATATTGCAATGGATAGATTCGCTACATGATGATTTGATCAAAATAATTAAATTTCAAGTAAATACAAATACTCGTTCCGTAATGTTCATCTTTTTTTAGGTAGTACGGCATAAAGTGTCCACTTTATAATTTTTATATTTATTTTTCCTATTTTGAAAGTTATTTTTATCATATTACTCTTAATTTGATCATCTCTTAAATTGTTGAGTACTCATTCACATATGGGTATCCTTGAAATTAAGTAATATTTTAATATTCATAATAAAATTAATCAATTATTTGTAATTTGTGTATAGAGTCAAATAAGTTACTATTTTAGAAACGGGGAATTATTAATTTTGCTTTAAAAATTTAACTGTTTCGTTTTCAAAAAAATATATGAAATTGGCCAGACTTACTGCATTTGATCTTTGGATAGGACTTTACTTTGATTTTAAATTTATCTTGCTTTCATATTTTTTATATTTCTTTTCCTCACTTTTTCTTTTAAAGATCCAAAGCGTAAAGGATGCCTCCTTATAATTAATTTTATTTTGTTTTTTGTTTTAAATAACAAAGGAGTGAACCATAAGTCGTCTTATGATTGCTACTAAATTACTACCCATGCTTTTGCCGAAAAAGTAAAAGCAACTTTGGACCATGAATTATCCACCATGATGCTTTGGTTAATTAGTTCTTTCTTCGAGATATGATTTCCTTAATTTCATAAGTTTTAATCTAGCATTATTGAGATCGCGATTTTTATCGTATAATAAAATAAATATATTATTCTACGAGGATTGAATTATTTTTGTTGTGAAATTAAGTTATAATGCTCACAATAAGTAGTACATCATCCATTCTTAAATAATCATCATGTTTGGTCATGAACACAATTTAAGAAAAAACAAATTTAGTTTATTATAAATATTTGCAGTATAATTTGTAGATTTTTTAAAAAAGCTTTTGTGCATGAGGCCATATTTAAAGTCCTAAAAAAGTGGATACATCGGTAAAAATATTTTCCTAAAACTAAAAAGTTTAAAAAATAGAACAATCTTTTTTGGAGATGACAAAATAAAAATAGGACAATTATTTAGTAATGGATGGAGACTAGAGTACAATCTTTTATATATAAAAGAAGGAACATACAAATCATTCTAGCAAATGACAAAAAAAAAAGAAGATTATTTTAATGGAAAAATTGTGTGTCCGTTCATTTTTTAAAGTTTTCTACCGTTTTATACTTCTATATTTTTTTTCATAAACACAAAAAAAAAACACTTCATGAATTGCGATAAATTATTTATACATCGCGGTCTATAAATTAAAATATCTTATTTTGTGTATCGCGATGACATATTTTTTCTGATTACGAAGAAATATAAATCTGTAAAGCGGTTGAAAATTATAAAAGTGGACCACCCGAATTTCTCAAGAATAAGGTTTTGTTTCTTGAAACGGCATTGTACCACTAGAACGAGTCTTTGTTAATGCTTCGACCCATAGTAGCCCCTATTCTAGAAATGTGGGTTATCTTAGATGAACTTCTTTTCTTTCATTTTTTTGGAACTAAGGGAGTAATGGCTAATAAAACAAATGACAAGGTTACAAAATAGTATATACTCCATATGTCCTAAAGTATTGTCTTATTTAACAGACATATATATTAAGAAAAAATAAGTAACTTAATTATTAATATTAGTATAATGTGTAGTTTGCTTTAGGCCAAAATACGAATTACCCACAAGGTTTCTACTCAATCTCAAAGTGGTACTCAGCCTAACGTTTGTGTCAAACTCATAACATTTCAAATTATCTCATTTTGCACCCTAGCTCTAGCAAGCGTTAGAAAAATAACAGAAAGTTAGCATGTGCATCACACATACAGGGGTAATTTAGTCTTTTTACTAATTTAGCTTCCTTGGGTAGGTAGTGTGGGATTGAAAATCGTAGATTTGTTCGTAATTTAAGGGTAAGGATAAATCAGGGTTAGGGGTGGGTTGTTGATTTATTGGTGATCTGCGAAGGGTAGAGAGAAAGGGATGAGAGAAGAAGAGAAGATGAGGAACACTCGGGTTGAAGATGTTGACAGTGGGTTCAATTGAGGAGATTGTCGGGTAAGCCGGATTGGTGGGGACATTGATTATCGAGGTGGTGCAGAATTAATTGATTACTCTTATGTATCCTCTCGTCTTCAGCCACATCTTCATCCACTCATCAATTACGGGGAAATAGATTATAGAGGTCGAGCAGTCTGTTACTTTTAGCTCCTTATTATTTTTTGTGGAAAAGTTTTAAGAATCGATTATGGAGGTGGAGCAGCTCTCTCTCTCTCTCTCTCTCTCTTTCGCGGTCAGATTTGGTTTTCACTCATCAAGATCTGTGTCAGTGGGAGCAAAATTTGAAAGAGACTGACGGTTTTGTTGTCAGAGGTGGTGGCAAGGAAGCGACTGTCGGAGGAGAAGGTGAGGTTTGAGATGCCGAGGTTGTGACTCTGAAATTCTTAGAGTGGGGAGCCGTCGGAGGTGGACCATGTTCAAACGGAGAAGATGAATTAAAGAAACAATTGAAGAAAATAACTAAATTACTCCTGCATGTGATCGAGTTGCATGTGAGATGCACATGCTAATTTTCTGTTAGATTTCTAACGACCATTGGGGCTAAGGTGCAAAATAGAACAATTTGAAATGTCATGTATGAGTTTGACACAAATTTTAGGTTAGGTACTACTTTGGGATTTGGTGGAAACCTTGAGGGCTAATTCGTATTTTGGCCTTTATTTTAAAACACATGTATATGTGGCTCATAACTAAGTATGAAAAAAATAGTAAAAATGTTCTCAATTAATATAAAAATCAAATTATCAACCACTTATTCCAAATAAATGAAAATAATACGAGCTAGTATTGATGACCGATGGGAATAATTTTCTTAGGAAATTAAAGAAATGAGCCAGAGGGTCCTAGCTGTAAAAATTCACAATTTATAGGAATAACAACATAGTTTTTCCATTGATTGGATCAACTATTTATATAGGGAGTTACAATTAGGGTTGCACTAAGAGTGTGGTACAAGAAACTTTTATAAAGGAAGGAATCCTAATAAGGAAAAAATTATACAAGGAAAGGAACTATATACAATAATTACAATAAATAAAGGAATATAATTAATAAATATATTATTCTCTAATATGCCCCTGCAAGATGGATGCCAGAGAGGAGAGACCAATTTTGTGAAGTAATTGATGGAAGCGCTGGCAAGCAAGCGACTTAGTAAGGACATCGGCCAACTGATCAGCCGAGGAGACATGAGAGACCCGTAAATGCCATAACTTGTTGCCGGATGAAGTAAAAATCCAGGGCCACATGCTTCATGCGAGTACGGAAGACTAGGTTGGAGCATAGGCTTTGTCATAATGCATGACAGGTTGAGTCGAGGAGGTGATACCGAGCTCGCCAAGGAGAGACAATCCAGTGGACTTCAGCAGCAGTGGTAGCCACGGTTCGGCATTCCACTTTAATCAATGAGCAAGCAACATTGCGTTGTTTCTTGGAGCTCCAAGAGATGAGGTTTCTACACAATGTAGGCACTGGTGGATGTGTAGTCATCTTTGTTGCCCATCCATCACCATCAGTGAATGCATGAAAAGCTGGAGGAGATGACAATGATGAAGAATGCCGGCATCTATAGAACCGTAGAGATACCTGAGAACACGCTTAACCGTATTCCAATGATCGGTAGTCGCCTATGCATAACTGAAAGAGTTTTTTACAGCATAGGCGACATCAGGGTGAGTAAAGGACAAATATTGAAGACTCCAGACCATTGCCTGAAACTCTGTAAGATCCGTGAGAGCAGTGCCCGACTGAAGTGTCAACGTTGGCGAGGTGGCAAGGGGAATAGCAACTGGGCGAGCATCTGTCATGTTTGTGCGAGCAAGGAGATTGACAATGAATCCGCGCTAAGAGAGCAGGAGACCACTTGGTCGCTTAACAACTTCAACACCAAGGAAATAATGAAGATGACCGACGTCCTTGAGCGAGGCAGCGACTAGCGAGCAGAGAGATGAAGGTCTGAACTACAGCAGGCTGGTTTCCAGTGACGATGATGTCATCCATATAGACAAGGAGATATATGATGGTACCATATGTATGAAGAATGAACATCGACTGTCGGCCATAGAATTTTTAAGCCGGGGGCAAGAAGTAACAGTGGCAGTTCATTGTATCATGCTTGGGGAGCCTGCTTGAGTCCATAGATGGCCTTGTGAAGCCGACATACATGCTGAGGCTTGTCCTTGTCGATGAATCCCGGAGGTTGCGTCATGAATACTTCTTTAGAGAGAGTACCTTAGAGAAAGGCATTATTCACATCGAGCTGCCGAAGAGCCTATCATCGGCAGACGGCCAAGGAAAGAACTAGTCTTACTGTAGTAGGTTTAACAAACGGGCTGAATGTATCATGATAATCAACACCTGGTCGCTGGTGAAACCCTTTAGCAACTAAGCGAGCTTTGTAGCGATCAATGGTGCCATCAACATGACATGTGATGCGGAAGATTCATTTACAGCCAACAACATTGCGAGCTTCAACCGATGGAACCAGGGCCCAAGTACCATTCTGAGTTAGCGTTTCATATTCTTCAGACATGGTCGGTCTGACGTCACTTGACATATTTGAGAGCTTGAGTGACACAGGTGGGTTCGCTGTCTGCTGCTAGTTAAGCCGAGAGACTCAGTTTGGTGAGCAGCTTGTAGATATTATTCTTGGAGCAAGTAACAATGGATGAAGTACCAGCTGCAGCGGGCATAGGAACGCTCTTAGGTTCAACGGGCACAATACGATCCTCGGGCATGAGGCCAGGGGCCGAGGATGGGTGAGCAGTGGACACAGGAACTATCTCGGGTTCAACAGGCTCAGTATGATCCTCGGTCATGGGGTAAGCAGCAGGCACAATGCTAGCCTCAGGTAGGTTTCTAAGTGTCGATGAGGGTTGAGTAGTAGGTACAGGACTGGTAGCAGGAAATGTAGTGTTGGGGTGAGGTTAGTTTATGGGGAGAGCTGAGATCAACCACATACTTATTAATGATAGGAATAACTGGTGGGGAGTCACTGGTGCGAGCAGCGGACAATATGTATGAATCCGGGAACAGGTCATATGGAGGTAACCAGGTGGTTCGAGTAAAGTCATTGGGGTGAGCAAGGTGGGTGGCAATAGTGGACATGAGAAAGGTAGACTCAACAAAGTGAATATGACGCGAGATGAACATCCTGGTGGTGCTCGGATCATAACAGAGATAGGCACTCTGAGTGAGCGATTAACCAAGGAAGACACAAGGAGTGGAGCAAGCAACGATTTATGAGTGGAGTAAGGGCGAAGCCAAGGGTAGCAAAGGCACGGAGTTTGAAGTAATTAGGCAAAGATCCAAACAATTTCTGATAGGGAGATAATTGGTTGAGTGTGGGTGTCGGGAGCCGATTGATGAGGTACGTCGCTGTTTGGAAGGCAAACGACCAGAAGGGCAGTCGAAGAGAAGACTTAGAGAGAAGAGAAAGACCGGTCTCAACAATGTGGTGATGGCGACGTTCCGAGAACCTATTGTGTTCCAGAGTGTTGATGAGCGCAAGATTTCCACTAATTTTCCTGGGAATTTTCTGTTATGTTGTGCTATTTTTGAGTTAATTATGCTTTAGAAATATTATTATTTGTGTATTTGTGCTTAATATAGGTTTCCATGCATAATCGAGCTTTTATATGGTGTTTAGCATGAAGTTCGAGGCAATTCCGGGCGTAAAAGTTGAATTGGAATTTATTTGCTCAAAATCCGTTAAGTCCGTTAAGCATTCCAATGAAATTCAAGCTTAACGGAGAGTAACAGGGGTAACGGAGGACAAAAAAGATAGAGCTGGGAAGGGCAGGAAGGCGGCGCCAACTTCCAGAAGTTCAAGGGCACCGGAGTAAATATCAGAACTGCAGGGAAGCCGGTGCCAAGTCCAGATTCTCCTGTGCGCGTTGTCGGCCTCTGATTGATCCACTTGTCACCCATCGGCCGCCTTATCTTGGCAGTGTGTTCTTCCTCACGGATCGGGTCAGCCCGCGTCTCAACCCATCCGGCCCATCTGTCTCCCCTTCCAGCCCATTCCACCTCACATCCTAACCCGTTTCCAACCTGGGTGACCCGAGTGTCACTCCCTGGTTCAGCCCTTGGCCTAGCCGTGATCCAGCCATCTTTCCCCTTCCATTTCAGCCCTCAAAATTCCTTTGTGCTATCTATCTTACCCCTGCCTTCATTGTGCATCTTTGCAGCCTCCCCATTTAATCTCCCAACTTCCTTCATAGTTTCAAAAGCCCCCATTTACGGGCATTAGCCCTAAATGGGGCACCAGCCCCCATTTCCACCATTTTCACACCAAATCTCCGATGCTTGATCACCATTGAAGGTTTTGAGCTTCAAATCGAGAGCCAATGATGCATCTACAAATGATTTCAACCCCGGATTCGAGCAACACTTGGTTTGATTCTTTCAACCTATCTTTTGAGATATTGTTGTATTTTCTTTGGTTGATTTATTTTGTAAATGTTGAATTGGTTTGTGCTTAATTTATTTATGGAAGTGCAATTATTTTTCTATGTCCAATGTAGTGTTTTAATTTAGTTTATCTCTTTATTTAGAACACAATCATGTTGGTTATTATTTTGTGAAATTAATGCTTTTAATTATCTGGCCAATAGTTAAATGATTTTAGAAATATTTAGGATCGGCGAGAGCTACTTTTATATTTTGGACCAATCAATTTAATAGTTGGTGTTTTGTGATAGACATCGATAGTCATTATGAGACTACATTTGACACACGATCGAACCACCTTAGCCATTCGCGAGGTCGGGGAGGTTAGGGTTGACTATAAGATGCGGGAGCCCGTAGTTAACTAATTTTAGCTGTCTCGGCTACCAACATGAATTGTAGAAAAATATAAAGAGTTTCTTTTTGCGAAGTATTACCCATGCACTTGGTTAGTATTGTGTGCTCTTCATGCTTTTAATGGCGTAGCGAACCATTAGATGATCACTAGAATGATAGGATACGAAGCGAAAGCCCTTCCTGTTATTCCGAAAATCACAATATTAGTTTGTGTGGTGTGAGACCGAAAGGAGATCGTGCGTAGATAGTCTTTGGATGAGGGATAGCTAGATTTGCTATATAGCTCGTAGCTAGATAGCCCGTAGCAAGGTTGAGGGATAGCTAGATTTGCTATACGTAACGAAAGCCCGTAGTGAATAAAATAACGCGTCCGACTATCAAGACTTGAGTTAAAGAAAAGTAAAAAGAGGATTAAATTAAACACCGACTAGACTAGAAATAATGCACTCCTATATTTCTATCTTGATTTGCTGTTGCCAAACCACCTTTGCTTTAGTTTAGATTTAATTGCTTTCTAGGTTGTTTATATTTTTAGATTTTAATTCATTTTCTTTTCTCTCAAATATAATTAGTTAGCATAATTTCGGTACTTAGTTGGAGTGAGAATTACACACATTCCTCGTGGGATCGACTCGTACTTACGAACTTTATTACTTGATACGGCCGGGTAATCTTGCCCGAGTTGCGTTTTTGCGCACATCAAGTGTGGGGTGGCAAGGTGAGAGATGTCATTAGCGGACAAGTAGGCGACCAAGCTAGTGTCTCGAGTAAGTCTCGTGTATTCGCCTCCATTGTCCGAGTAAAGTGTGACAATGGTAGTTTTGAAATAGTTTTCCACAAGGGCTTTGAAGAGGGGAAGATGATGGCTACCTCAGACTTTTGTTTGAGCGGGTAGAGCCATATATAATAAGTATAATGATCAACAAAAATCACATAGTATTTTAATCCATCAATAGAATGAAGAGGGGAAGTCCAAACATCAGAGTAGATGATTTGGAGCAGGGAGGTAGACACAATAGTAGATTCAGAGAAGAGAATTTTATGACTTTTATTGCATAAACAATCATTAAAGTGCAATTGTCTAATGCGAGTAGTGTCTAACGCTAAACTAGATAGAATCTGACGTTGGATGGGTTCAGTCGGATGACCAAGCCGATGATGCGAGTCTTGGTGAGAGACTTTAAAGCCTACGCAAGCAGAGGGGGGAGGAAAGGGGGCCGTGGTCAGCCATTCATACATACCATCCTTAGTTTACCCGGTTAGCAGTATATTCCCTGTCAGTAGATCCTTCACAAGAAAAGCATATGGTAAGAACTCAATGGATGTATTGTTTGAGATGCAGAATTAAGATATAGATAGGAGGTTGCGTTTCATGTGAGGAACAAAAAAAACATTATGGAAGGCAAATGTGTGTGAATAGAGGAGGAACCAATTTTGGATATTGTTAAGCCTGTGCCATCACCAATGACCATGTCGTCAGTGCCCGTGTAGTTTGAGTGCAGAGAGAGGTTGCCAAGATCACTGGTGACATGGTGAGAGGCACCACTATCAAAAAGTTAGCTCGGTGTCGCACTGTTCACTGTGGTCGTTGCGTGAGCTCGCGGTTGCCAGGAGCCGGTTGCTGAGGATGAGTGAGCATCGAACTGATGAGTAATGGCAACCAGCTGAAAGTTGGGGCAGCGAGCAATTGAGTAACCTTGTTGGCGGCAGCCTTGACATTTGTCGAGATAAGCGCATTGTGGACGAGGAGCCGGAGCCGAAGCCGAGGATGGCATGGGAGACTGCCGTGGTTGAGAGGGCACGTGTCGAGTTTGCGAGGATGGCTGCCGAGCATGCGAGTTGTTGTTCCTTGAGGTAGCAAGATTGGCCGAGGGAGGATGTGAGAAGGACACGGGTTGGGATTGCTTCAAGAGCAGTTCATGGTTGATGAGTTTCTCATGGAGCTCATCAAACGAGATGGGAGTGTCTCGTCCTTCGACCACATCAACAATGTGGCGGTAGTCATTATCTAAGCCCACGAGGATGGTTTCAATGAGATCCTCATGGTCGAGGGGTTCACCGAGAGCAGTAAGTTCATCTGAACGGCTCTTGACGGACTGCATATAGTCTAATATCGTCTGACTGCCTTTGAAAGCTCGCTTAAGGTAGTCTTTGATCTGCTTGATGTGACCGCGTGTCGGGCAAGCATAGGTATGAGCCAGGGTGTCTTATGCCTCGCAGGTGGTGGAGGCCTGATAGATCATGTGGACCAAGGGATCAGGAAGGAAGCCGACAAGGGCACCAAACAATAGTTTGTCCTACCGAATCCAAGGTTGGTATTACGGGTTGGGGGTTGGAATATCCTTGGATGTTTGAGCATTCTTGGCGAGGACGGTAGGGGGCGGACATGGTTGTGAGTGATCTACGAATTTGTAGAGGTCATAGCCAATGGGGGTTGCCTCAACTTGGAGTTTCCAATCTATGTAGTTAGTGGAGGTGAATTTGGTGATTCTGTGGTGGAAGATGTTTATGAGATCGAAGGTTTGGATTGGATCAACAGGGTTTTTGATGGTGAGAGTTTGGTTACCGTTAGCCATGGAGGCAGAATTTTGTGGGTGGCGACGACGGAAAGATGAAGAAGGTTTTAGGAACAAATCTCTGATACCATGTAAAAATTCACAATTGATAGACATAACGACATAACTTTTCCATTGATTGAATTACGTATTTATATAGGGAATTACAATTAAGGTTACACTAGGAGTGTGGTACAAGAAACTTTTATACAGGAAGGAATCCTAATAAGGAAATAATTATATAAGAAAATGAATTATATACGGTAATTACAATAAATAAAGGAATATAATTAATAAATATAGAATAGGTCACATGTAAGCATGCCTTTACTGGATCTTAATTTGAAGGCAGCAGCCTCACTCTTCACAGTTCAACCCATCAATACACGATGAATCAAATAAAAAAGATCCATCTTATAAAAAATATCCATAAAACCATTTTAAACAAGTTTTTGTCACAAATATATTATTCGCTAATACCAGCCACTGAGTTGAACCCAGGAACGTTCATTATTATATAAAAGATTGATTACAGCACATACTAATTAAATTAGAAAAAGTTAAACTCCATATATGAGAATTGGGTACAGCGTTTCCTATCTTGATGAATCTGCTAGATCTAAAAATGTGAAAGTTGGGGGAGTCAAGTAGTCAACATCAATTATTATTACTACTTTTTTTGTTGATCGATTTTTATGGTTTCTCCTCTCATGTCTTCGTCAATAAGTCCTATATTGAGAAGTAGTAGATTAGATACGTAGGGTCCACTTTCATTTAGTTTTTACCAATTCAATGTCGAAGAAAATGACTACATTTCACATCTATGTCAAACGCTTGGCCTACCAATAATTAAAAAGATCATTTTTGAATTGAATTTATAATTTACCTTATTTATACAAGAAAACTAAATGTGTTTAAGTATGATACATCACTTTATTTTCCAGTAATATGTACGTTAGTCGTTACTCTCTATAAATGCATTTGTTATTTGTTCTATTTTTAGTTTGAGTAGATCAATTTTAATTCGAAAGACAGAAAACTCAATCCACTAACACACGATGGATCAAATAAAAAAGATTGATTTGACAGCTAAGTTTTTGCCTTTTAGTTTTTTAGTTTTTGTGTTAGTCAACATTGTGGGCTATCCAACTAATCAATTCTGTATATTAGCTATATATTGCTTGTTCATCTTTTTATATCTTTCTTATTTTCAATAATTTTGACTATTTTAAATTGTAATCTTTGAAGAAGTGGAAATTGATGCATCTAGCATATTTTCCAAAAACACAAGAGTAGTCATATATAGACAAACAAAGTTAATCCTGTAAATATGGAGTAATATAAACTAAGCCTTTCACATAATTAAAACATTCCACCATTTGTAAAAGTTAAAAATGAATTAAGCATGATCTGATTCTGATCTCTGCGCTAACTTTTCGATCAGTGTAAAATATAAAAGTTGAAAACATTGTTGTTAAAAGAAGGAAAATAGTGATAGGACTTAGGAGCAAATATTTATAAGTGCCAATCATTAGTCTAAAGTTGAGTCATGTGGGAAAAGCATTAGTGACTTGTACAGTCATTAGTGAGTGTTGACACTCTAATTTTCTTCAATGGTTGGTACTGTCTTTTTCCTGCTCATAGGTCAAACTTTAGTTGTTAGTATATCCACCAAATCCCAGCATGTTCCTTTTCAAGACAGTATCTAGCATGTGGGCCATGTGGGGCCCATTCATATATGTACTCTCTTCCCTTTTTTGCTTATGTCAAAATTTGTTTCCTTTTTAATTTTACTATATTGTCCTGTCTTTACCTTATTTACTATTTTAATACTGCCTTCCAATTGCATATGAGTTTCAAAGCAGAATATTAATAATACATCAATACTTAAAATAAATTTAAATTTTTTTTTCTTAATTTTTTAAAAAACTGACTAAGTTTATTTTAATTGGGTAAATTTTTCTTTTTTTAAAAACCCTTAAAACTATGACTTTGAAGTAACTCGCTAACCCTTCAAGTCAACACCTAAACAATGGAATTTGAAAACTTTGTACATAAAAAGTCATATGTAGGCACATGATTTGCAAAAACTACTTTAGGACCACCAAACTAAAGCCGTCAAAAATAGGCCGGGCTCAATGGGTCGACCCACTCACACAATATTACCTTGACATTTAACGGTTTTTTACGTGAAAAATTAAAGATTTGGAATGAAAATAAATAAATACAACTAGAGGAGAGGGTATAAAGAGACGACTGACATAAAGAGACAAATCTTAGGGAATCTCCATTGTTCACATTTTGGTATTCTTAACCAATTTCTTGGTTAAGAATCAAGGTTCTAAAAATCGTTAGGCGGCACATTAGCGTCTAACGCCTAGGAGATTAGTCGGGGCGTAATCGGGGTCTAGGCGGGGCCTATAATTAAGGCATAGTTACCATTTTTTTTGATAATTTACATCAAAGATAAAACACATTGACTACAAATTTAATTTTTTTTATGTTTGTCATTTTATCAAACACTTGTCTATATTTGTAAAATGAACAAAAATATGCAAACCTTCCATTAATCTTAATTTTCAACAACCTCAAAGCAATAAACCAGCCAAGTTTAGAACTAAAAACAAAAAAGATATTACTCCAGTTCGCCCCCCATTACCTTCCTCTACGCCTCATCATTAGCACTCCCATTTCCTTCTCCAGTTCGCCCCCTTCCTTCTCCAGTCACCGCATACTACAAAATCAAAGTTACAAAAATAAATTAATGTCAACGAGGTTTGGCGTAAGCACCGACTTGGTCGATAAGGCGGCGACTAAGAAAGTCGCGGCGGTAAAGAGGGGTCTAGCGACTAGGCGGAGTTAGGCGGGGAGTTTTAGAACATTGTTAAGAATACCAAGAAATGTCAATGGGAACAATTCTTCCATGTATTCTTAGGTGGAGAGAGAAGGGGATGGTTCTTCCCGGAAGAATTTTTGGACAAAGGAGGAAGCCCAGCCGCATTGAGGAAAGTGTGGTGCACGGCTGCTGCTGGTGAGGCGCGTGCACCACACGCGCTGGCCAGACACGTCGAAGGCCTGCAAAGGTGGGTCCCTGTGTCTCCCACTATAAAAAATGATTTTTTTTAAATTTTTTAATCAAAACTGACCGTTTTGTTGAAAAGAAAATCAAAATTTTTTTTTTAAAAAATCCTAATATAACCGTTGTGTGTGTGGGTGGGTGGGTGGGTGGGGTGGGGTCCGGGGGGGGGGATGGGTGTACTGTGTACAACGAATATTTTTCAAAAAAACTTTTTTTTTAATTTTTATTTTCTTCCTTCTTCCCTATAAATAAACTACCTCAACCTTTTTCATTTTCTCCACACCTTCTTCATTCCCTCTTTTATTTATCCATAATCTCTTCTTAAAAATCACTTTCTATACATACTTATATTCCAAATGGATCCAAGAGGTATTAATTTTTACCAAATTTTATTGAGTTCTCCCGATATTGAAGCAAATCAAAATTCACAAAACTCTCGTGTTCCCGAAAATGTTCAACATTCTCAATTTTCATCTACTCCCCAATACCCCCAATACCCGCATAATTTTTCCAACAATCCAAATGTTCCAAATTATCCAAATTTCTACATGCCTCCAAATTTTCCAAATTTTCAGAATTTTCAAGTTCCTCAAACAATTGAGTATTCATCTGGTAACATTCCTTTTCCTCCGACTTATTGGCAAGCAACGAAAAATCAATTTTTCACTCCGCAAGGTACGTCTCGTGCATTTTCTCAACCTTACATATCTTCAAATGATTCACGTCCAACAAGTGTAGATGAGACTTCATCCGGTAATTTTTCGGCAACGCCGTCATCGGTTCCCGAAACGCAAATCAATTTAGAAACAATTGATTTAGACGACGAAACAGGAACGAAATCGGGAAAAGACAAGGTTAAACGTGCAAAATAGACCAAGGATGAAGATCTTACTCTTATGGAAGATGTGCAAACTATTGGTCAATGTCCAGTAGTTGGTAATAACCAAAAGAGTACGCAATATTGGAAGCGTGTAGCTGATTATTACAACGAACATCGCCCAAGTAATTCAATGCCGAGAGATAAAGCGAAGTTGACACCACGTTGGTCAACTAGAATTGCTCCATCAGTGAGAAGCTTCAACGAAATCTATAATAGGCTTCTCAATGCTCATCACAGCGGTTGGAGCGATGATATTCTAATGAGAAATGCAAGGGAGCTATACCATCAAGAAAAATGTCAGCACTTTATTTTTGATCATGTTTGGGATGTGTTAAAAAATTCTTCTGTTTCCTTTTCTCCACAAACAAATTTGGGTCACACCAATAAAAAGTCTAAGACGTCTGAATCCGAGGGCGATCATTCTAAGACTAGTGTGGTTGTTGAAGATGTGGAAGAAATCAATTTACGTACTCGTCCGATTGGACAAAAGGCGGCAAAGAGGAAAGCTAAAGGTAAAGGAAATGTCGAAACATCTTTGGATGTAGATGGGTTGTAAACGATTTGTTCTGGGATGGTGTTCTCATTAGATAAATACTCGGAAATAAAAAAAACAAGAATTTGAAATGAAAAAAATTGAGAATGAATGGAAAAGTAAAGAAATTGAAATAAAAAAATTTGATGCGGAAGCTCGAAAGGCCCGAGAAGAAAGAAAGGAGCGCGAAAGGCTCGTGAAAGACATTGTTTTTCTTACTCAAGATACCTCTCACATGAATCCGACACAATTTGACATGTATCAGCAAGGATGTGAGCAAGTAAAGGTACAGTTGAGGAAGAAAATGTATGAATTTTAGTGCTCTTTGTATCAACACGGATAATTTTATGTAAGTTTCATTATTAATTTTTTTTATGTAACTTTCATTATTATTTTTATTTAACTTTCAATGTTAACGTGTTTAAGTAACTTTCAATTATAACGTTTTTATGTAATTTTCTATTTATGTTATTTTACAAGTTCATTCTTCATTATTAATTTTTTAAATATAATTTTCATTATTAATGTTTTGAACGTAACTAGTCGTTATAAAATTGTTGTTGTACCACTAGCCGTTATAAACTAGTCGTTGTAAACTAGCCGTTGTACCACTAGCCATTATAAACTAGCAGTTGTAAACTAGCCGTTATAAACTAGTATATATAGATGAGAAGGTGTCTTATTCTTCAACCAATAGCTACAAACGTTCAACATATAAACCATTGTCATTGTCCTATATTTTACCACTAAAGATGTCTTCTTCTTCTACCAATAGCTCTAACACAAGCAGTCATACCGAAGAATCCAACAAGTTTGAATCCAACATGTCTAAAGGTGAAAAAATTGTTTTGCAGATGATTGAATTACAACAACAGATGATTGAAATGGAGAGAGCCAACATCAAGAGGCGTCACCAAAGGAAAAAGAGGAGCTACATAAATCAAAATCGTGTAGCAGGAAATACTCAACTTGTTAATGACTACTTCTCCTCTCAGCCATTGTATTCTGATCATATATTTCGGTGATGCTTCCGAATGCATAAAAATTTATTCATTCAGATAGTTAATGCATTGGAGAATTATTCAAGTTATTTCGATAAAGGCCTGATGCATATGGAAAAGTAGGTCTCTCACCACTTAAAAAATACACATCAGCTATCTGTCAATTGGCTTATGAAGTTCCAGCCGATCATCTCGACGAATACCTCCGATTAGGAGAAACAACTGCTATCAACTGCATGTTCAACTTCTGTCGATGTATTATCGAGTTGTTTGGAGGTCAATACTTGAGAAGGTCAAATGCTAATGATACACAACGTCTGCTTCAAATGCACGAGGAAAGACGCGGATTTCCAGGTATGTTAGGAAGTCTTGATTGTATGCACTGGGAATGGAAAAATTGTCTAGTCGCTTGGCAAGGTCAATATGCAAGAGGTCATGGGAAACTAACAATTGTACTCGAAGTAGTTGTGTTTGCAGATTTATAGATATGACATGCATTTTTTGGGGTCGCAGGTTCTTGTAATGATCTCAATGTGTTATATGAATCACCTTTGTTCAATAACGTACTTGAAGGAAATGCACCGCCATGCAATTTCTAAATGAATGACACACAGTATACAAAATGATACTACCTAACAGATGGAATTTATCCGGATTGGGCTACTTTTGTGAAAAGTTTTTCATGCCCGTCGGATCCTAAGCGAAAGAAATTCAAAGAGATGCAAGATGCTGCAAGAAAAGATGTCGAACGAGCATTTGGAGTGCTCCAATCAAGATGAACAATTATCAAAGGTCTTAACAGGTTTTGGTATAGAGATAACTTGAAAGAAATAATGCTCACATGCATTATTCTACACAACATGATTGTGGAGGCTGAGGGTGATCACGTTACAAACTGGGCTGATGATGTCGTTTATTACTCTCCACAATTGAACTATGGGTCAACACAAGCATTTCAAGAATATATGCATCGAAATTCAAAGGTACGTGATACAAGCACCCATCATGCTCTTCGATCCAACTTGGTTGAGCATATATGACGTCGTTACGGTGACAACTATTGATAAAATTTAATTATTGATGTTTTTATGTAATTATAATTATTGAATTGTTTTGACGTAATTTTTAAGTATTTATGTTTTATGTAATTGTATCATTTTATGTATTATTTTCAATTTTAACGTTTTTATGTAATTTTTTATTTATGTTATTGTACGAGTTATGTATAATATGTGTTTTATAAATAATTTATTAACTAAATTATAAATTATAAAATTTAAAAATAATAATGTAAATATTATTTTTAAATTAATTTATGTCTTAATTTATAAATTAATTATTTATATGAAATATTTAAATATGATATATATTAAATAACGTGAAATAAATTTATTTGTTGAGAAATATAAAAATAAAAATGAAGTGTAAAGTTAATGAGGTGGCAGTAGGACCCAATTAAGAATATGTTAAGAATAATATACAATGAGAAGATATATTCTTAAATAAAGAAGAAGAGAAAAATATATAAGTGGTAGTGGACCCAGTTAAAAAGATGTGTAAGAATTTTACACATTGTGGATGCTTTTAGTGTGTTGTGGAAAGAATAGGAAGTATTTGTTTTCTTCTTATCTTATAGGGTAACAGCAACATCCACTTTCTTATGCTTTGCTAGTCATTACTCATTAGTGTGACAAGTCGAGTGGACTAACTCGCTCAGGTTAATAGCTTAGGGTGTTATTTTTTGTTGCATGTAATATATGAGGACTTTTTTAAGTTTCCCGATTTTAATTTGGTAAAATTGCGAATTTACAAATAAAAAATTCATAAATAATCCCCCGGGGGAGGTAGCATACCATAGAGCTGTCAAAATAGGTTGGGCCCGTTGGGCTAGCCCGCCCTGCCACCTAAAAAAGGTGGGTTGAGTTGGTATTTTTTACGCCCACAACTTTTTTGGCCTGGCTCGCCCCGCCCGTCAAATGGCGGGTTGAAGTGAGTAGTGGGTTGGCTCGCCTAGAATTGTCAAAAAGACTTGGACCCATTGGGCTAGCCCGCCCCGCCACTTAAAAGAGTTGGGTTGGGTTGGTATTTCTCTAGGCCCGCCATGTTTTTGGGCTGGCCCGTCCCGCCAAATGGTGGGTTGAAGTGGGTTGTGGGCTGACTCGCCCCGCCAACCCATTTTGACAGCTCTAGTGTACCATTTGTATAGAGGTGACAATTTTTGTCCGTGTTCATTTGTCCGTCCAGATCGCCTAATAAATAATAGGTATGGACATATCAAAAATTTCAAGTGGGCAAAAATGGACATACCCTCTTGGACACATTAATTATGATGTGTTAAATGGACGCCCACTTGGACACCCATACTATAATTCATTCTTTTTCTCTTCTAATTTTGTTTTATCAATTACATACATAATTATAAAATACTTAAGATTAATAATGAGGTTTAACATAATTAATATATCTATATTGTACACTCACCCTTCCAACTAGAGATGTTAATCAGTCTAGCCCTAACGGTTTCGGTCCAGAATAGGTCCGGTTTAGTCGGTTTTCGCTGTTTTCCGGTCAAAAAACTACCGGTTTCGGTCTAGTCCTGTCGGTTTCGGTTCAAACCTGCGGTTTCCAGCCAATGATTAAATTTGTACGCTTTTTCCCAATTTCGAGACTTGTACGCTTATTTTAGCGTATTATACGCGTCCCGTATATTATACTAAATATATTAAAGCTGTTAATCGGTCCAACCCTAACGATTTTGGGTATTATACCTATCCCGTATATTACTAATTATACTAAACCGTATGCAAGTCGGCTTCCGATTCAACCCTAACGGTTTTCGGTCTGGCCCTGACGGTTTCGGTCCCTAATCGGTCGCGGTTTAAACGGTCCATTTTAAACGGTCTACTAAAATTGCAAACCTAACCCTGAAAAAACCCGGTTTAATAGGTTCAGACCTGCTGTGACAGCCCGACCCGGACTCCAATGCGAAATCCCAAGGTCGTACCGTCAAGACAAGCTAAAAGACGGACAAGCACCCGCTAAGCGTAGTGGTGCGAGTCAAGAGTTGAACCAACAACTCTAAACAGGAATGTAAAGTCATAACGGCAAAACCGAATAACCAAAAACTAAAATCATGAAGCAAATCATAAGTGGAACCCAAACTTATAATTATAAACTAAGGAATACAAGGTGAGAGACTACTATCTCTCGATATCTACTCGACTCGCGTGACGCAACAACACGCACAACAAACCATCGGCAACCTAAGGCCGGCGAATCAACAGAATACCAACCTGATAAACAACCACTCAACGGCTACAACATGCCGGAGGGACAAATCAACTAAACGAATAAGAGATTAAACACTAACACTAATCCAATGTCTCTCGACTAAAATTGTCGGAGACAGAAATAACCTTAACATAATACTAGAACATGCGAGCTAAACTTTGCTCGGAAAGACAACAGAATAACTTCTAATTAAATACAACAGCTCGACCCAACAAGTCGGCTCCCAAAATAAACGACAATAGAATACTAACATAACTACCCAAGTAAAGTTTACATAACTTCACATCCGTGTCTCACAAGATAATAAATACAATAATAATAAAATCTCCAAGCTTAAAGCCTGGAAGACCACCTGCTATCCAACAAGCGCCGGCCGCAACGCCGCACTAACGAGCGCCATCGCAAAAACTAAGGAAAACAAACACACGAAATGAGTCATAATGACCCAGTAAGTTACTAAATGCAATGTATGGCATAGCATGGCGTGGCATGGCATAATGCACAAGCATGTATAAAATCATGGCATCTTTATAGCATACCAATAATAAACTTGTATTAAGTCACCAAGTAACATAAACTTCATAAACCACTTAGCACATTATCTTTTCATATAAGTGCTTATAGTAAGCCACATAAGGGATAGAAAAGTTACCCAAATAGTGTCGTTGTGTTGCTCCTGCAATACACAATGTTATACTAGTTCGTGCCATCGATGTTTTGTGAATTCATCGACTCACACCGAGAACCTACTCAGTATCAATAGCAGCCAATGACGCACGTATTGTTATGGCAAAGGGGCTACTTCCCCATCGCGCCAACAATGGAGGGTGTGTGAGGTCCAGTGCGGCGATCCATAGCGAATACGAATCTTACGATTCGTATAGGCGATGTATCGTCCCACCCTGACAGAAAAACCAATCCAAATAATGCCAGCTGGACTTACATGCAATGCACAAGTAGATATTTACTCGCATGCTCAAACAAGAACCAAGACCGTCAAGAGCGGACTTATCAAATCAAGTAGGACATAAAGCTCTACACACCAATTTAACAATGCACATATTTGCACATACTTAACAAATCCAACTAACTTATAAGTTTAGTCCAGGAACCGCATATTGAGGTATTCATAACCCTCAAGTCACAACCCAATCGAAAGTAGCATATAAGCTCAAGAAATCACTACATGAGGTCTACCATAATCCTCTACTCGAGATTCAACCAAAGACTATTATTTTAGTCTAAGAATAATCATAAATCAAGGCTTAGCATTTAAGCTTTGCTTAAAAGTACACCGGACTCAACCATAGTCCCAATTGTCTTATATACTCGATATTCTCGAACCAAGCTCAAGGGTACCAAAACCAACCCATAGTCATAACCTCGCAAGTGCTTTGATGTGCACGCGACCAAATTCCCTAAGAGAAAACTCATTCAAATAATCATTTCTTAAAGATACACGAGATCATTGATTGGTCTCAATGCTCCGTGCTCTACGAGCACGCTCTAAATAAATCTCCAATAAGCCTCTATATCATGGGTGTCACAAATGGGACACAATTCGAGATGCTCGGGTACTCACAATCAAAACCAACCAAACCCGAACATCGTAGGATTTTAACTTAAGACTCGCCAACATGATATTAAACCTAAAACGACTTCATTGAGTCTTAATATCGCATTTCATTAAATACACATTTCATAAATCCCAAAATTAACCCATCATTCAAGTTTATAGAAATTCTCCCAAAATGATCCGGGCTTGTTTCCCAAGCCTAAAAATCCAAGAACTCAACATAATCATAGTCAACGAAACCCAATTGTCGTAGGACTTCAACCCAAGTTCATTAACACATTGTTGAACTTATTAAGACTCCGTTGAGTCTAAATACTAAGTTTCATCATTTACGCACTTCATCAATTTCAACAATAATACCCACTTTATTTAACAACAATATATCCAATAATTCGGGCTTGATTCTCAAGCCCTAAAATTCACAACAAACCCAACATAAACCATAACCCTTTTCATAAATCACATAATTTCAATTAAGTGATCCTACTCATGTTATCTAGTGAGTTCACTCTTCCAAAGCCCCAATCATAGGCATACTTCCACAATAAATCCAAGTAACATATGGACATGATTTCTAGCATACTCATAATCCTAGAAACACAAGATGAAGAACAATCATATACTTCAATAATCATAGAAGTCATCTTACAAATGCTCCTAACAAGTTTATACTTCCAAAAATCCCCAAATTAACACATACAAAGCATATCAAGTGTTCATTGCCCACAAATAGCATATAGGTTGTTTTCCTTAGGGCCAATGAACCAAAATCAAAAGGAAGTAACTTACCTAGCTTGAGTGAAAACTCAAGAGAACCAAAATCTGAACGGTGAAGTTGCTCTACCCGTCGAGGGCTTCAAGATTCCGAAGTTTGAAGGCAATCGGACGGTTGGATCGTCTTGGATCGAAGAGAGAAGAAGGCTAGGGCTTGAATCTCCCATGGAGTCTCTCTCTCTCTCATACGTCTGATTTTAGAAGGAGAAATGAAGAGGTTTGGCTGAATTTGTGAAGAGGTTAGGCTATTTATACTTCCCAAGTAATGAGGGCAAAACAGGGAATTCCTTGGTACAATTAGTAGAGATTAGGATTAATCAATCACTAATCTAACCTTAATTAACTTCTAACTAATGTTAGGACATGATTAGGGTTAAGTATGGGTGGTTAGGAAGGGTTTAGAGGGGGTTTAATGAGGGTAGGATAGGTATTTTTCGTCAAAACACAAAACAGGGGAAAATCCCGTAGGAGCTCCCAGTATTTGAGGCGGGCGCCTCACCCAGAGCCAGGCGGGCGCCTCAACTTCTGAGGCTTGGACTGATTTTGAATTGTTCTCAGCTTTTGAGGTGGGCTAGTGGTCAAAATTCGATGCGGCCGCCTCGTTTAACCCTTGAACTAGGTCTAAACATGTCCTAAATGGTCCCAAACTTATGGGCAACCATTCTAAGGTCTAACCCAACTCAAAAAAAGTCGGAAACACACCCGAACAACTCCCGAAACAACTCCCGAAACAACTCGGAGCGAAACCGGGAAGAGCTGCAACAACGTGCAACCGGAACGACGAACGAACTCGCAATCGAACGAGCAATGAATGGAGACTTTTAAGGCAAGTCTAAGGGTTAATGAAGAAGCTTAAATACTTCTAGAAAGTTGAACAACAACTAGGGAAATAAGAGTCCCAAAGGAGAGACGATTACACGGCTCGATCCCCGAACTACGCGATAGAGACGAACGCTATCTCCAAAGCTTCCAAATCATCGATAGACTTAAGGAACACCTCCAACTTGAAGTCTAATACATCTAAACATGTTAATCAATCATCATATAAAGGTCTAGGACCAAACCGAGGTCACGAACACAAAACGCAAGCAAACTCTCAATCGCGTCGCATTCCGACTATCGTCGAGTCACGACTTGTGACTTTAGCAAGTCAACAACTATATGACATCTCTTAATAGTGTTTTGGTCTTAACGTGGTCTCTCATACATATCTAGACCCTCTCGCAAACCAACCATACAATCGACAAAGGAAGAAGTGCAAGTATAGCACGCAATCCGAGCTAACGAAGGAGCGGGGTGTTACACCTGCGGTTCTCGGCCCTATTAACATCTCTACTTCCAACCGCCACCCCCCTCCAAGCGCCTCCCCCCCCCTAAAAACTCATTCTCTTGCTCTTCTAATTTTGTTTTATCAATTACATACGTAATTATAAAATACTTAAAATTAATAATGACGTTTAACATAATTAATACATCTATACTGTACACCCACCCTTCCAACCCCCACTCCCCACCAAGCGCCCCCCCTAAAACTCATTTTCTTACTCTTCTAATTTTGTTTTATCAATTACATACATAATTATAAAATATTTAAGATAAATAATGACGTTTAACATAATTAACATATCTATAATGTACACCCACCCTTCCAACCCCCAACCCCCTCCAAGCGCCCGCCCGCCCATTGCAAAGCAAAGCATCTAACACACACACACACACAGATATATATATATATATATATATATATATAGTACACACGCCCTTCCAACCGCCACCCCCACCCCCACCCCCAAATTGCAAAGCAAAGCATGTAATGTCATTCTATAACTCTGTACACTTAAATGAAACCCAACATCACTTCTAGATTACTCAATTTCTATGACTCTGTAAATATCTGTCATTGTTACACTATAAATGGATTCATAATGGTTTTATGAGCAGTGCAACATGCAACATTCTTATTTGCTCGAACTTTCCTATATAGATTTGTACATGTAGCTTAGTTAGCTTGTTCAGTTTTTGGTCAGGTTTACATTCGTGTGTTTGTCTATTGAACTTCAGCGAAATAAAAAATCGAACTACAAAATAGAAGATTGAATAGAGGGTTACAACAAGAAAAATACATAATTGACATAAGAGATGAGTAAACATACATATTTATTTATCCTTTTTTTTGTTGGTGAAATTAGTGTTTTTTTTTTTTTTTTTGCATATTTTTGGTTAAAGAATGAAGTTTTTAAATTATTGTATTTATTTTATAATTTTGTATTAATGAATAGATGAGCGCTCATGCCCATTTATTGTCCACCCATATATGCATATGATATTAAATGAGCACTTACTTACGCGCCAATTTAAGCTCATTGCCCATATGGGCATCGCGTATGCCCGTCCATACTTGCCCGTTTGACACCTCTACATTTGTCTGGACTAGGGGTGTAAATCGGAACCACCGAACCATGAAACCGAACCGAACCAAACCAAACCAGACGGTTTGGTTCGGTTTTGGTCGAAGACGGTTCGGTTTCAGTTTCAAAAATTGGGAAACCACGCGGTTCGGTTCGGTTCACGGTTTTTGGTATCGAACCAAACCACGCTATATATTTTTATTTTTTTATTATATAATATATGTTATATTACATATATTAACTATTATTTTGATTGTTGGAGAACTATTATTTTTTTTCCATTGCTTGTGTTTATTTTATTTATGATAATTTGTATTGTTTTATTTATGATAATTTGTTGTTAGTAGCTTATTTCCTAATTTTGATGTTAATTCCAAATTAAAATCTTATTTTTATTGTTATTTTCAATGTTGGTTACTTTCATTAAAAATAATTTATATTAACCACAAAACCGAACCAAACCAAACCGAGTGGTTTGGTTCAGTTCGGTTCCAAGTTTTACTCGATTCGGTTCGGTTTGAGATTTTTGGAACCACTAAGAGGTGGTTCAGTTTGTGGTTTTGGCATAAACCAAACCAAACCGAACCACTTACACCCCTAGTCAGGACTTTTGAGTTTTGATCCTTCTGGTCTTAGTCCGTGTACTATGCAAGTGCCTCCTTTTAGCATGTCAAAGGTTCCCGAAATGGATGTGGTTAGAAATCGATTCGCCAATTTATATAAATGGGTCAAGTTGTATAAGAAATAAAAAGCTAGGGTTTTATTAAACATTGATCACGCCAAAGTTTGGGTGACTACACGTGGAGTATACGTGGGACTGGTCCAGGAGAAGACTGTCTGTGCTGGAGTGGTGAGGTGGATATCTGGCTGCAGTTGTTGTTGGCTTCCCAATCGTCTTCCTTGGTCCCTTGCGTAAGCCCTGTCAAATAAGAGAAAACAGGTTAGGGAGGCTGGGAGGTTATCGGCTAAAGCCCTCGGCGTGAGAGTCGATGCGGAGGATAACAATGGAGTGAGCAGGCGTACCACATGATCACCCTTAATAATACGTGTTTAGTTTCAAGCTCGGCGGGGAGTATGCTCGGCGTGAATAGTGTCTTACCTTGTGAAGTTGGTTCTTCCCGTTTTATACTCCTCTTGAGTTTGGCTTGCCGGAACAAGCAAGAATGACACGTTGGAGCGAGGATCATTGGTCGGCAGAGGTGGCCGACTCCTATCTCTCTTTTGAGTTTGTCGAGTATCGAGGCGGAGTCAGCTGAAGTGGAGCGGCGAGGCGCAGAGCTGCGGTGTCTCTCAATCGAGCAGGGCCACACAGCGTACTTTGTGTCTATCTTGGCGTTTCTTTACTCGGTCGGTTGGGCTTAAGTCCTCGTTCTCTCTTGGTGGTCGACTAGGACCGAGGACCGATCATGTGAAATGCTGGTGACAATTTGCTAGTCAAAATAATTACGCTTTCGGCTGGTGATGCTGCGTTAGCCGAGGATGGTCGCCGAGGCGTGCCACGTCGATGTAGTTGCCGGTGTCGTTGTTCTAACGAGCCATTATGCACGTGGGGAGGCGAGTGGTTGAGTCTCTTGGTTGCCCCAGACTTTCAGAGTGCGGATTCATCCCAGCTTGGAAAGTATAACTTGACTTGTCTGAGTCGGAATCTCTGTGTGATCATGCTCTCATTTTAATTTTTGGGGACAAGCGGGGCCGGGTTTCAACTAGTTCCTCGAGGCGAGCTTCGGATTGGTGGCGTCGGTTGGGTCGCGTCTCGTTAATCGTGTTTCGAGCGTCGTAAAGCCGACTTTCATTTAATTAGTGGTAGTGGCGCCGTTATTTCTTAATATTGGCGGCGTCGTTTCGGTTCTTGTGGCGTGTCGGGCGTCTATTGGTGGAATAGGATCCGCGTGCTTGGTGTGAGTTCGAATGGGCCCATGCATCGTGGGTCGTATAAAAGAAAAACCACGGCTTCTTCTTCACGCCTTACGCCTATCTCTGGTTTCCGCTTTCAAGTGATTCGTGCGATATTTCTTCTAGGCCTTTTCGGTTTGACCTCTTTCGATCGCCGGTCTTCTTTCCAAAGTGGTTTTTAGGTCCGTTTTCTTGTTTCGCTTACTTTTCTTTAGTTTGTAATCCTTTTCTAACTTTGTTGCGGTAGGTTTGGAGTGCCGCTCTTCTTCATTTCAGCGGCGGTTCACGGTTCTTGGCTTTCGTACTAACTCCGGCGGGCTTTTCATTTCGAGGTTCCGTCTTAGTCCTCGCGCCTTTCTTTGCTTTGTTATCATCCTTTGTTGAAGGTATACTTCTTTTAGTTTGACCTCCATATTTGGGTCTTTGTCAAAGCGTTTTTATGAGTTAAGGTGTGAGTCCTCGCGTCGTACCCTTGACCATTCCTCCTCAACAAGGCGTACAAGACTTGTTCTTCGTCTTCTTCATCGTCTTCTCAGAGATCCGCTTCTCCCTCGGCCCTTTCTTGATTATGCGGACTAAAAGAGCTAATCACAGGGTGATTTATGCTCGGTCCCCCACCCTCTCGGGTATACAAACAAATCGATGGGAGGCGGGGCATCGCTTCCCGGTGAAGCGGAGAGGCTTTTCTTGGCAGTGGTTATAAATTAGATGGACTTCCCTCACGCGAGGATGAGTCTGGAAAGTCGAGGACCGACCTCTTGGGGCTCAGATGTACCTCTGTGAGTCGAGGGAGCGAGGCATATTTTGACCTTTACCAAATCTTTTCATGAGCTCGAGGCCGAAGGTGATGGAAAGAAGAATATGGAGCTTCCTTGAGCAAGAAGAGGAAAAAGAGGGTATGGTTGGTACCTCTTCGGCACCAGGAAGAAGATCGGGTTAGCAAAACAAGCAAGAAATCATTTGGAAAATCGAGGGTTAGCGAGGATGCGCCAGAGGTAGGTGGTAAGGTCGGTGGCGGATGGTGAGGGGGTGGCCTTGCAATCATATTGCCCAGGGGCGTAGAAAGTTGGGCCATTCGGTTCAACCATAGTTCGGATGATTTTTGGGGGTATGCTCATTTGGGTTTGTCATTGCACGAGTTAAGGCTTCTTCTGAGGTAGGTTTTTATATCTCCTTTTTTGAGGCTTAGATTGCCCCCTTGATCCCGATGCGAGCTTACCGACGGGCTAAATCCATGAACTATCCCTCGACTTGGTGAGGTCACAGTTAGTTTCCTTTGCTGTTTCACGAGTACTTGGCTTTGAACCTACTCTTCCTCTGTTCAAGAATTATTTTCTTTGTGACCGTGTCGTTGTGTAAGCCTCGATGCAAACATCATAATAATGGAGTCAATTTGTTTGCTCGGCCTCCAAGCAAAGCAGGACATTGGTAGAAGGTGCTTATCGTAGAGGCTAGAGGCGGGGATTTCCCCCCTTCCTCGTGATTCTATTGATTTGGTCAAGTCTGCACTTTCTTTGCCCCCCGTTGGCCAGAATGCGAGGAGAATGCCAAGCGAGGCATTGGAGGGTTATTTAGGTGTGCGGGCGGGGACCCCTTGTATTCGTTGGGCTCGGTTTCCAAGCAGAAGAATTACTCAGTTTGGTTGGGATGTCGACCAAGGTCATGAAGGATACTAAACCCGATCTTGTTATGCGAGATCATTGATACTTACCAGTGGGTGGTGCTTGAGGGTTGGTTTTCAAGAAGGATTGTTTATCTTGTAGGAATGGAAATTTGACGACCACCCGGATCACGAGTGAACACCTTTTCCTTTGTTGTTTCTTTATTCATTCATTCATCTTTTCGTTATTTGTTTTAACTTTGGATTTTACGTTTTCGATGAAGAGGTCTTGATGCTCGGATGGGCTTGGCAGGCTCGGCTAGTCAAAGTTGCCAAGAGGCTGTACCCGCCTTCTTCGCGAGGGGGGGCTGCTCCTATTCAGTTGCCAGGCTGCTCCCGTCAACATCTCCGTCTCCCCCCCTCTGTTGCCTCCCGAGGCCAGGTCGTTGTCATTGATTCGGTAGTTGATTCCTCCTCAAGATCTAAGTCAATTGCGAGAAAGAGGAAAGCAATGGCTCTTGTTGATGAAGAGGATGAAGAGAATGAAGAGGTAGAGGCTATTTGGTCGTGTCTTCCGCCCGTAAAGGAAATCAGGTGAATTCGGGGAGGAGGCTCCCATTCTTGAAGGCAGGGATTCCTGGCTGGCCAGATGACTTTGAAATTTGCCGCCGATCAAGATGTGGCCAAGGGCTGGGCTAGGATTATGCCGATGTTCCCATTTGGAAACCTTGTTCTGCCAGCGATGACATCACCTACGGCTCGGCCGAGGTGGTGTCCCCATTGCGCCAGATCGATCGGAATAATGAATTCGCTCGGCCCAGTTACTTGGTAGTTTGGTTTGATAAGCGGCGAGGTAGGCCTTCTTTTCTTCCTTTTACTCTAAGTTTTCTCATTCGTTTTTGTTTAGTACTCATTCGATTTTCATGGTAGGCTTCTTGTAGTGGTGAAATCGTTGTCGACCCGCCTTGGTGATCGGTGAATGGTGAGAAGAAACTCCCCAGAAGCCGCTCTCATGAAGATGAGATGAATATTTTGAAAGCTAAGGTCGCGTCTTTAGAGGCGAGACAGCTCGGCGGCGAGTTGGGCGTGCGATGAAGCTTGGATGAGATAAAGGGTCAGCGGAACAAAACTTTACGGCCAGAGTTGACGAGCTTTTGAGAGAAATTTGAGGACCGGCCAAAACTTTCTTCATTTGTCGGGGAAAGGAAGTCGCGATGAAAGAAAGGAGGATCTTTGCCACAGCATAATAATGGGGTTTGGCCTTCGGTTAGGCGGCTTGGGTGGGCTGTATGCTTGATTTTAAGGATGGCAAGGACTTTCTCGATGAAGCTGGTCTTAGTATTATACTAAAGGTTCTCGCCACGTTCTCAGATGTGCGGCTGACATGGCGTGGAGATGGGGAGCTAGTCGATTGGGGGCTTGAGCCTTTCTCGGGCTCGTTTGTTCGCCCGAGGACATGTGTTGGTCCACTTATCAAGATGAAGAGCCGGCTCGTACGAGGCCAGGAAAGTGCGAATGAGTGGGTACCGGGTGCCTTCGAGATGTGAATGTTTTTGTGCGTGATCGAGGCCGTCAAGAGAAATGAAGATGTTCCTTTTGACCACAGGCGACCATGCAGACTTTCTGGGTGAGCAATCTAATAGGGCTTGGCTTCATGGAGATGGCACGTCAGCGGCCAGACCGACTCCCCTTCCGGACGATCCCAGCTGCCCTCCGAATCATTGCCTCATTTGTGAGTGTTTCTTGGGCCTTCGTGCCAATGTAGCAGAACAATTATCTCTTTGTGACTTTTAACTCACTTTTTTATTGATTATCATGCTAGGTTAGTCATTCGGTTGCCTTGCTTTTGTGATCCTTGTAGTTTATGAGAATGTCTTGAGTTTTTAGAGTTTGTTTGTGGTTTCGAAGGGCCTATCTTCATATTGAAGATAGGTCTTTTTACGGGCAGATCCTCGTATCTGAGGCGGGGTCTTTTATGGGCTATCTCGATGCAGGGATGGGTCTTCTGGGCCTATCCTAGTATCTGGAGGATAGGTCTTTCTGGCCCGTCCTCGTATACAGAGGGCGGGGTCTTTCTGGGCCTATCCTTATCTGCAGGGGATAGGTCTTTTACAAAACTGTCCTAAATGGCCAGGGGATGGGTCTTTTACAGGCTTTGTCATAAATGGCAGAGGATAGGTCTTTCTGAGCCTATCCTGCGTATCACAGGGGATAGGTCTTTATAGGCCTATCCTCGTATGCAGGGGATAGGTCTTTCTTGGGCCTATCCTCGGTATGCAGAGGGATAGGTCTTTCTGAGCCTATCCTCGTATCAAGGATAGGTCTTTGTTTTGACAAGTGAGGCTTTCTCGTGCAGAGAGAATCTTTTCATGGTAACACAAAACATAATAAAATTTCTTCATTCCTACATTCAATTCATTCAGGTTACATCATTGATAATATTTCTTTAAGTGATCGGCGTGCCATGGGTTCTTTAGTGGTGTTAAAGATGCGGTTACTGCTAATCGGTATGTCCTTCTCCGAACAACTTTGGTCACCTCGGTGGTCCTTCCCAATCGGGAGAGCTTGTTTACGCGAGCTTTTGCGTATGTTCTTCTTCTTAAGACCAAATCTCTCTTTGAAAAGCTCTTCGGTCGACCTTTTTGTCATGGTTTCTCTTTGTGAGCTTCTTGTAGTTGATCATCCTTAGTCTTGCCTCGTTAAGCTTCTCACCGATGTTGTCGAGGTCCAATAATCTTGACACTCGTTTTGACTTTGGTGAAGAGGTGACTCTTGCCGTGGGGAGGCGCTAGTTCATTTGGAGCCATGGCTTAGATCCGTAGGTAAGTGCAAGGTTTGCTTTGTGGCGGGCGTGGGCGGTGGTCCTGTGCCCGTAAGAGCGATTGGCGGTACTCGAGCCAATTTTTCTCATCCAAATTTCTTTTGAGGGCATGTAAGATTTTCTTGTTTCACCTCGGCACATTGCCACGGGGGGGCCACTTGAAGACATCTGTGTTTGACATTTACCCTTCGCGACTCGGCTGTGAACTTTTTGAAAAATTGGGTGCCATGATCGGAGACCATCAGGAAGACCGAATCGACAGAAGATTTGCTCGTATACAAACTTCACCGTTTGGTCCTCGGTGATACTAGTAGGGCTTGGCTTATCCATTTGGTGAAGTAGTCTCACGCTACTATGACATATTATCCATGTTTGGCCTTAGGGAAAGGACCGATGAGGTCTATCCCCACATATCGAATGGCCGTGTCGCGATCACCGATTATCGAGGTATGGATGGGAGTACGGGAATATCTCGCAAATCTTTGACACTTGTCGCAGCTTCTTCACGTGTGCGTCTCTCCTCATGCTCGGCCGTAGTATCAGTGAAAATTGATCTTATCTGCCAAAGTCCTTGCCGGATGTCCTCCACATTCCCCCAAGCTGAACCTCGGCTAAGAGGCCTTGCAGTTTACGGTCTCACTTGCTTGCGAAGCAAGGGCTTCGTATTGGATCGTTTGTGCAGCATTCCCCAATAGCAGAATCAGGCATGCTGGGTTTCTTACCATACGTGCCTTATCCTTATCCTGGGTAGAATGCCTTGCTCGATGTAGTCTTTAATTTCGTCGATCAACATCAGGGGCCTCTTCGACCATCATTATTTTCTCTGTGATTCTTTGGATTTTTGAGGAATATCGACTCGACTGCTGAGGGATGTCCTCGTTTTTTCCGAAGAGGCGATTTTTGACAAGAAATA
>CM028377.1:89399131-89530863 GCA_013146195.2 Codonopsis lanceolata | reverse complement strand
CTGAGATTACATTTTTGTGCTTTAGCTTGTTTACGTTGTTTGGTAGGCATTCTTGGTCTTTCTTCCCCACGTTTGGTTTAGTGTTTATGTGGGATTTTTGGTTCTCCAAGATCACGATATCTTGTGAGAATTTTTGTAAGGTTTTCATTGAAAAACATTGTTGATTTTAGTAAATTTTGTGTGGCCTTGAGGCTTGATCTACAAGTTTGATACTTGTAGATTGTTTAATGTGATTTTACGTCTTCTAAGTTGTTTGTTTTTAAATCTGAAAACAAAACTTCCCTTGCTATTTTACGTGATACACTTTCAGTTCACATTGTTCTTGTCATTGTTGCAACATTCAGCACGCAACATTGGCGATAACATCTCGTTATATTCGAGGAATCCGTGCATCGCGTTCTTTCAATTGGTATCGAGGCCTCCTCTTGATATCACTAAGAGTCGATTACGTTTAAAAGGCGTGATGGATTCTCGGTATGAAACGTGGTTCGTCCTCTCTACTCTCACAAATGCTAATTATTCTATATGGAAAGTCAAGATGCGCATCTTCATCAAATCCATTGATGAAAGGCGTGGCTTCTTTTTTAAATGGTTGGAGTCCTCCCAAAGCGTAGGATTCGATGGTGATGTCAAGATCACCAAAGAATGCAGTGGACAATGATGATAGGAACAACTTGCTTCTTTTAACTTTCGAAAGCCTTATGCGCTATTTATAAGGCCTTAGATGCAAATACTTTTAGGGTGATAGCAAATTATGAATACGCCAAAGATGTGTGGGAGGCCCTTCAAACTTTATGTGAAGGACACGCCAATGTTCGTTCTTCTAAACTAAGAATGCCCAGCACTCGGTTGCCTTGAATCTTTGTTTGTGATTAGATTGAAAATCTGAGATGTTTCGAGCCAATGTGTCACCGATGTTGCAACATCGGGAGCAACATTGGGAGGCGATGGCGGCAGGAACAATTTCTTCTGTTTTAATTCCACAATTGCAGAGGATGATGGTGACACAGATTCAGACCTGCTAGAAGGTTACAAAGAGCTGTACAAAGATTGGGAAAAGAGAGCTCATCAAGTTATAGTGCTTGGAAAGGCAAATGAACTACTGAAAAAGGCTAATGAAGAACAAAAAGAATGCATAGTGAAATTTGGAGAGTGTCCTAAGTAGAAAGGATGTGGAGATTGAGAAGTTAAAGGAGCAGGCTTACTCAAGCAAAAGAGACCATGACCAAGTGGAATTCTAGCAAACAAAAGGTTGATGATTTTGAATGCAGTAATACTTCTAGATCGGTATTGGTTTTGTCCTAAGGTATTTGTGAAAGAGGGAGAAGGAACATACGGAACCAAGCAGACCAATGAAAGTTTTCTGAAGCTGTTTTTGTGAAAAACCGAGAGTAAGAAAGAAAAATTATGTTTGTCATACGCCATAAGCACGGTCACATACAACCCTTTTTGTTTTTCGAAAAAGGCCATGTATGAGAATGAAATGAGGCAAGATTTCTTTGAAAAAGCTCATTGGCGAGAACCGTATGAAGCGGCAATCACGCCCGACCAATGTTGCAACATTGGCGGACACGTGGAAGCCTCATTCAAAGACAAATCGAAATTTTTTCAAAAATCTCAACCCAAAGTTTTTAAACAGATGTGGGTTCCTAAGGGTAGTAATGACAAAGGCAAGTCCAAATATTGTGAACCCTTTGATATATGTCCTCGTTCTAAGCCGTCCTATGATGAATTTCTCCTCCAAAATGTTCAGAACCAGCATCTGAAACTGAACCTGCACATAATCAGACTGAACTTGCATATTCTGAAAGTTCAGCCAATGTGATTCACAATGTTTCACCCAATGTTTCACCCAATGTTGCAACAATGGGAGCAACATTGGACAGAAACTTGGCAGATTCAGAAACAGGTCCTGAACTTTCAGAATCAGGTCCTGAACATTCAGAAAATCAGTCCAATTTGAATGGTTGCAGCCATGACATTCCTAGCCGTATTCAGAAAAACCATCCAATCTCTCAAGTAATAGGTGATATTCATGATGGCATATACACAAGGAGAAGAAGTAAGGTTGAATCTCAAAAATTTGCATGCTTATCAAAATATTTTTGAGAGAAGCCTTAAATCTTTTATGGATGCTTCAAATGATCAAAGATTATGTGTTCACATTGATGTGTTAACCTTGTTTTTTGATAACACCTATGCATTTTGCTTAGCACAAAAAATCCAGTTCATTATTCTCGAACTAATCACATTAATTTAAGACACCATTTTTTTTAGAGACTTGGTTGATTATGTAAATTGTTTGCATTGAACATGTTGGGACCGAAAATCATCTTGCTGATATATTTGCTAAGTGTCTTGTTTTTGAGAGATTTTTCAATCTTTGGAAATCTCTTGTGTTTTGTGTGCCATATGATTTTACACTTAGTTAATTATTAAAAAAAAAAAAATAGGCATAATTGCATTTTGTCTTTAGAGGGCACTCTAGATCAATTGACTCACATGTATGTGTCTCTTGTGGTTGCTTGGAAATTTCATTCAAAATCAGTTGTGATTTTTTGTTATGATTCTCTCTCTCTCTCTCCCAGTTCTTGAGTATGTTTTAAAGTCCACAAAGGAAAGAGCTACCTTTTGAAATTTTTGGGATGCTGCAATTTGTCAAGGTACTATGGAACTTAGGTTCTCATGGGTTGATCTTGAGAAAATTGACTCCCTTTAATTGAAAAAGTGTGAAAGCTACCTAACGGAAAAGAGCTACCTATGAACAAGGTTGTGGCACCTTTCTTTTGGGACTATGAATCTTCGGATTTCATGGGTTGATCAAATGTAAAATTGCTTCCCTTGGTAAATAGTGTGAAAGGTTCCTAGTGGCATGTGTTGAATAGCTTGAAATAAAGTAGAGCTATATTCCTAGGGAAATAAAGTACCTATGGATTTTGGTTGTGAAAAATTTATTATCTTGGGAGAGAAATTTGGTTGAGAAAATTAAAAAAAAAAAAAAAAGCAAAATTGAAAATAAAATCACAATTTTGGCGAATGCATCTCCCAATGCAGCAACATTAGGAACTACATCTTTTGATCTGGTCTTTATCACTTGTGTGTGATTGCATTTTTTATTATTCCTTTGCCTAGCATTTAGTCATCATGTTTTTAGGCATAAAATTTTAGGACATGCATTGTTGGCAATGATATCAGCTTGGTGAAATTTTGTCCTAAACTCAAACTGTGCAAATCAATTTTCAAAAAATCTCCATGTTGAAAAATATTTAGTGGATGTCTAATTTTTGTGGGAAACTAAGAGGTTTTGAATCTGGATATGATGTGCTCAGTTTTTGCTAAGTGGTGTGATCAAATCTTGGTGAACACTTCTTTGTGTTTTTCAAAATCTTTGATTTTTGAGAATTCCTAAAAGATGATTTTATCTCTCTTCCTTTTCCGGTCAAATAGGGGGAGAGAGATCAAGTGTTTCTTGTGATGGTGATGATTTCTGTTTTGTGCTCCTTGCACAAATTCAGGGGGAGATGAGATTTTCTAACCAATGCAGGTTAGGTGATTTGATTGGTGTTGTATAAACACTTGTATTTTGATTTGACCAGAAAGGTTCAACAAAGGGGGAGATTGTAAGGGTAAAATAGGCATGACCTATTTTATTTTGTTTTCACCTTTCTTGGTCAAAGTAGATTTTTAATTAGTCAATGTTTATTTAGGTGTTAGATTTTGTTTAAAATACTTTTGGTAGATTGGTTTTGATTTTTGATAGGAAAATCTTTCAAATCTTTCAAAAGATTTGATCTTTCAAATCTTTCAAAAGATTTAGGCAACATATTTTTGGTAACTAGATTTATGTAAATAAATTAGTTATTTGATGTATCTTAGTCTTAATAGGAAACATAATCTTTCTTAATATTGTATTAATCTCTTTCCTAGTAGGAATTGGTTTCCTTGTACCGTGTTCCTACGGAGTTGATGGCTATAAATGCAGACGGGATTTTCATGCGAGAGCTTACAAGAGAGAAACTATTCGGGAGCTTGAGGGAGAAAAACTACAGCCATATTCAGAGAGCTTGGCGTGCGGTGAGCTTTGAAAGAGATTAGATCGAAAGCTATAATGTGAGCATCCTTGCCGTAGTTACGAAGCGATTTATCCTTTCAGAAGCTGTGTGAAACTTCAGAGAATACACCATTGTCAGCTTCATCGATTTATCGGCTTGATTATTCTTCTTTGTTGCTTCACGGTTACATTCTTCTTCTTTGTTTGAAACTTCGAGGAACACGGCCTTGTGTTTCTGAAGTTACATTTTGTGCTTTAGCTTGTTTCGTTGTTTTGGTAGTGTTCTTAGTCTTTCTTCCCACGTTTGGTTTAGTGTTTATGTGAGATTTTGGTTCTCCAAGATCGATATCTTGTGAGAATTTTTGTAAGGTTTTTCATTGAAAAACATTGTTGATTTTAGTAAATTTTGTGTGGCCTTGAGGCTTGATCTACAAGTTTGATACTTGTAGATTGTTTTTGTGTGATTTTCTGTCTTCCTAAGTCTGTTTGTTTTTAAATCTGAAAACAAAACTTCCGCTGCTATTTTCTGTGATACACTTTCAGTTCACATTGTTACTGTCATTGTTGCAACATTCACTGCAACATTGGCAGTAACATCGTTCCATATCGAGAATCCGTGCATCGCGTTCTTTCAGCAAGCAATTTGTAGTTACATGAAATGTCCAAAAAATTAATGGTTCTATATGAAATCATGTTTTCAAAATTGTACCCACTTGAAATTCTCCCTAATTTCAATACCTCAATACAAATTCAAAAGTCAATTTCAAACAGAAATTGGTCACTTCCAATTGTGGTTTTAAGAACAAAGTACGTAACCGTAATTTGCAAACAATAAGGATTCTTTGAGATCCAATTTTCCACCTATAAAAGCAAGGCCAGAGGTTTTTCTTCCCATTTAATGGAAATCTTCAAGAATTTTTAGCAAATCATCGGAAGGTTTGAAGAAATAAGGCTCCGTTTGTTTCACGAAAAATGACTTTTGAAAAACGTTTTCCTTATTTTTCGGTGTTTGGTAACATTAGGAAAATACAGTCAACGTAAAAGGTTTTTCGAGTCAACGGAAAATGAAGGCTTCTTTTCCGGAAAATGACTTACAGATTCATTTTCCGTAAGTCATTTTCTAAATGTTCGGGCACCCTCCGTTCCTTTTCACAATTGCACATATTTACTTACACACATAATATTTCATTCAACAAATAAATGGTTTAGAAATATAAATAAAGTTTGTGCACACTCTTTATAAATTACAATTTTAATAAATGTGCGTACTACGTTCTAAAATTAGTGTCAACTATATTATTTAGGGACATCCTAACCATTGTCAATTTTCTATTTTAAAACATTTTTTTTTCAAATCAATTATCTAAAAAATTATTTGTAATTGTGAGATTGAAAAAAGATAGACATTGATTTGACACTACTAATGATAAATTGAGGGTTACTAAAGAAAAATTACTTAAAGTTCAACACTATTTTATATTCAATATGTGCATTAATATTAGAATATTTTTTTTTGTATTTATCCATATATAGTTTTCCGTAACATTTTCTAGGGACATCCTAAACATTGTCTATTTTCTATTTTAAAATGTTTTTTTTCATATCAATTATCAAAAAAAATTTGTAATTGGGAGATTAAAAAAAGATGGATCTTATTAAAAAAAATGGTCCTTATTGATTTTCTAGGGACATCTTAAACATTGTTTATTTTATATTTTTATTTTTGTATTTATTCATATATTATTTTTCGTGATATTTTCTGTGTGTTTGCGAAACACCCGTAAATATTTTCTGACATATTTTCAAAAGATTTATCTAACACCTGAAAATAAAATCTTTTGACTTTCCGAAAATCATTTTCCAGAAATCATTTTCTGGAAATGATTTTCCGTGAAAAAACGGAGCCTAAGCATAGCCGCATGAACTCATCATGTGCCTTGCTATCCCTTTCCTTTTTCATGTGTCATTATTATAGTGGATATCATTTTATTTTTCTTATTGCCTTTCTTGATTAAGTAATTTTCAGCCAAAATTTTATTTTTTTATTTTATTAAATTTTTATGAATTGTATTTGATTTTTGATTTGATTGATTAACCATTGTACTTGTTGTAACAAGTTTTAATCATAGCCTATGGCCCTCTACATTGGTGTCGTCTCACCAGGTAAACATACCACGTGTGTGGTCATTCTACAAATTTTGTTATCTCCATTAATTCAAATGAGTCAAGTGGGCCAACTACTCGATATAATAGGTCAGGGGGCTCTTTTTTTTTTTTTTTTGTAATCGCGACTTTCATTTCGTCAAAATACTTGTGATGTGACACACTTTCATTAACTAGAGTGCGAGGACTCACGAAATATCTAACCAATAAGACTATGTTATATTATAGAATACTCATATTTTAGTGAAAAATAAGAATGACCCTAACACTGTCAATTTTTTTTATACATAGTCCAAGGGGGCTTTAATGCCCGATTGTAGAGCACATTGTCACGTTTGCATCTAGAACTTTTCAGAGTATTACGGAGACTTTTGGAGTTATTTAATATTTCCTCCGCTTAATTTATTTTTGCTTTGACTGCTTAAGCAAAAACCTATTTGATCTGTATTATTAATATTGGTTTAATGTGTAGTTTCATTTAAAGACATGTGTATGTGGCCCATAATTAAAGTAGGGTGAAAAAGTAAGGGTAAAGATGGTAAAAGTGATGTTCTAAAAGGCTAAGTTTCAAAGTGGACAATTATTTTGGGACGGACGAAAAAGGAAAGGAGGACGATAATTTAGGGACGGAGGGAGTATGTATTAGCAGTGTTCTAAAACTCCCCGCCTAGCTCCGCCTAGGCTCATCTCTACCGCCCCGACTTTCTTAGTCGTCGCCTAATCGACAAAGCCAGCGCCTATACCAAACCTCGTCGACCTTAATTTATTTTTGTAGCTTTGATTTTATGACATGCAATGACCGGAGAAGGAAGGAGGGCGAACTGGAGAAGGAAGGGGGAGTGGTAATGGTGAGGCAGAGAAGGAGGTAGAAATAAAACGAGTTTGATTTTGTGGATATTTGGTGGGATGAGAGAGATGATAAATTAAATGGTTAGATCTAGGAAGAAAGAGATTGGATGATGAAAAAATAAAGAGAATTGGTCTGCCGGAGAGAGAGAGAGAGAAGAAAAAAAAATAAAAAAAAGTTGTCGGTCTGCCAGATAGATAGAAGAAAGAAGAAGAAAAAAAGATGAAGAAAAAGAGGGTTGTCTCGAGACTCAGAATTTAGAATGAGAAAAAATTAGGTAGGATATGTTAGACTATGGGTTGTAAGTGCAGTAAATAGGTGGAGTAATAATTTTTTGGTTTTTAGTTCTAAACTTGACTGGTTTATTACTTTGGGTTACTGAGAATTGAGATTAATGGTAGGTTTGTATATTTTTGTTCATTTTACAAATATAGACAAGTGTTTGATAAAATGACAAATAAAAAAAAAATTAAATTTGTAGTCAATGTGTGTTGATCTTTGATGTAAATTATCAAAAAAATAGTAATTATGCGTTAATTCTAAGCCCCGATTATGCCCCAACTAGTCCCCTATGCGCTAGACATTAGTGTGCCGCCTAGCGACCACCTAACGATTTTTAGAACCCTGTGTCCTAGAGCACTCCGAAATATTATGGAAGTTACTAGAGTCTTCCAGAGTCATCTGGTTTGTTTTAGAGTACTCTGAAATATTCTGGAAGTTACTACAGTATTTCGGAGTCGTCTAGTTTGTCCTAGAATACTTTGGAATGTTCTAGAAGTTACGAAAACTCTTTAGTATATAATAGAGTATTCTAGAATATAGTAGAATTTTAAGAAATAATAGGAATACCCTAGACTTGAATAGAATATTCTAGAGGCTTGTAGGATTAAGGGTGGTAGCCTATAAATAGGTGATGTCTCATTTGTAACAAGACAACTTGGGAGAGCTCAATAAACGTTTGTTTTCTTTTTTAGTCTCTTTGAATGATCTCTTCTTTTCAACTTAGTGTCTTCAAATAGGTGTGAATCCTAGTGAATGGAATTGTCACATAACTCAGGATTGACATTTTGGGATAATTGATAAGAAAAAGTGAAGTAAGACTGACTAAAACTAACAAAATTGTTTTAGTGCCACACGAATTTGGCAAAGTTTGAGCGAAAACTCTAAGCATGTCACAATATGCTGAGGACTTGAGGAGTGATACAGAATGGGGTGAGGGCACTATTTATGTCGGTTCGTCGTTTTAAGAGAAATGATCAACCTTTGTGTTGTTACTTGTGTAGTGTTAGTGTCAGGGGTGAGGGGTGGATCCATGCTTCACACTTAGGGGGCAAGTGCCCCGTTGAATTAATTTTTTTTGAAAAAATTTCACTACAAAATGACCCTGTTTAAAATTATTTTTTAAATTTTCATGTAATAATTATAATTTGTGACACCGTTGGAATTTATCTCTAGATCCGCCACTGATTAGTGTGGAATATGTAGACGATAGTTCTAACAAATTGAAGCTTTGGAAATTTGCTTCTTACCTTGTTATTTATTTATTTTCTTTAATAAAGTCTACAGTTTAGAAAAATAAATTCTTTTGACAAAACATCTAATCATGATTTTTCAAAACTATATATAACAGTTACTCCATTCGTCTCTAAATTATCATTTTCCTTTTTTTTTTCGTCCGTCCCAAAATAATTGTCCATTTTAAAACTTACATTTTTAGATCATCACTTTTACCACTTTACCATTATTTTTTCACTCTACTTTAATTATGAGCCACATATATATGGACATTAAAGAAAACTGCACATTAAACCAATATAAATAATCAAGTCAATTACTTTTTCCTAAACTGTACGCCGGATCAACTAAGACGATTATTTAGGAACGGAGGGAGTACTTAACATGGTGGTTCAAAAGTAATATAAATTCACTAATTGAAGGTTTGAAATTATCTATCTCATTTCTTATTACATACTTTGTTCAATTGAATCTTAATCATATATATGTCATTATTTTTCTTGCTAAGGTACTGGAGTGAGAGTCACTAACCTTAGAGCATCTCCAATGATGCAACTCTATACCTCCCTCTAGCTACCTCGTTTTTTGTTCCTTTTACACTTTTTCAACACTCTAAAAAAGTTTCCACTCCGGTAATCACCCTCTATACAATCCTTTAAAACCTCAAATCTCTTTCATCACAACTAACAAACTTAACTACCACCATATTTTTCATTTTTTTATTTCTATTTTCCCAACACTATTGTATTTATATTTTATATTATATATTCTATGAAAAAAATATTGTATTTTTTAATTATTTTGATTACTTTCATCTAAAAATATACGTCATTTTAATGGTCAATTTATGTTTATAATACATTATTATTATTATTATTATTATTATTATTATTATTATTATTATTATTATTATTATTATTATTATCCTCTCATATATTAAGAACACGAGACAAATGATTTCCTTTGGTTGAAAATAATTCACAATTAATACACAAATTTCATTAAAAATAGACATATTTCAATTTGATCAATAGAACAAGTTTCGATAATAATGTAAAAAAATATGTAATATATCGGTAACTAGTTTGCAGGAAAATTTAGGGAAAATTTTAAATGACAAAGTTAGTATAATTAAAGGAAACCACACATTATACTACTAATATTTATTTTATTAAATTTTTTTTTTTAAAACTGTGTACATGTCAAAGAGAATTATTTTTTGAAAATTGAGGAAGTATATGTTTTAATAAGTTTTAAAATTACTTTTATCTCAAAATATATATCAATCTAAAGGGAATTTTATGCTTAAAATACAGTTTTATTATTATCATCTAAACATAACTCCTACCGAAGAAGAGAAAATAATTTTTTAGCACCAAATAAAACATATTAAATTAATAATAATTTTGCCCGGAATGGAGGAAGTATTTTTTACATTTTATCTTCTATTGAAATAATTTTATGTTTTAAGAAATTCAATTAATTTTATCTAAAAATATATATATTTACAAAACTAATTATTTTACTATAATCTCAATTAAATCTCTCCATTACAAGAAAATATGTAAACAACAAATATGAGTATCATACACATGAGAGGGTTGGAGACAAAAAAAAAGTTACTATTATTCCCCAAGCCTCCCTCTAAATTTAGAGGAATGTTTAGTTGGTTTTAGAGGAAGAGGGTGTGATTGGGAGTCCATTGTGGGATCGGGTGGGTAAAAAACTCTAAAAATGATTTAAGTGTTGATAAGCATCCATTGTGGATGCTCTTAGTCTCTATCTATTACTCGTAAATGAGAGTCTCTCATACTAAACGCTTAGTAATATTCGTGAGGCAAAGACTATTCTGATAGGTGAATAGACAATTTGTAGTCCTAATTGGATACGTGAACATTAATTTCAAATGTATGAATTCATATTTTGAACTGAAAAAAGTAAATTATATTTTGTATCCTTATCATTGGCTCGACGACAATTTTATATATACGTATGCATATATATATATATATATATATATATATATATATATATATATATATATAATGACAAGAGTGGATTTCTCTCTCCAAATCTCGCTTTTTTGAATTATTGACTTTTGAATTACCATTTCACTATTTCTCTCTCCTATCTTATATGGTTGCATTTCTCTTTATTTCTTCCGTCTCCTCCATATTTCTCTCTCATCACCATGCTATCTCATTTTTAAAAAATATGTTTAAACATTTTTCTTTTTAAACATAAAAAATAATAACTAAAACAAAAATAATAGTTTTTGAGTCAAGAAAACAAAAATATAAGAGGTTAGTAAAATAAAAATAATTTATGGAACAAGTAACTATAAAAAATAAAAATTACAAAATCAACAAAAAATTATTTAAAGCGGAGGTTAGTAAATAAAATCATTTATGGAACAAAAGTTTAAAACAAATTCTTAAAAATATATATGTAAAAAAATACGTTAGTAAAATAAAATATTTGATGGAACAAAATAATAGTTACAAAGTCAATAAAAACAAAAACAATTTAAACTAAGGTTACTAAAAGAATAAAAATAATTTAGAACAAAATTTTAAAACAAATTTTAAAAAATAGCTATGTAAAAAATACATTAGTTAAATAAAAATATTTGATAGAACAAAATAATAGTTAACTCTGAATAATAAACAAAAATAATTTAAACTCGAGGTTAGTAAAATTATAAAAAAATTTATGGAACAAAATTTTAAAACAGATTCTTAAAAATAGTTAGGTAAAAAAAATACGTTAGTAAAATAAAAATATTTGATGAAATAAAAATAATAGTTACATAGTCAATAAAACAAAAAAAATTAAACGAGGTTAGTAAAATAATAATAAAAATTACGGAACAATTTTTTTTTCGCAAAAACTAATTCATAAAAAATAAAAAAAAAAAAGTTATAGTTACGAAGTCAATAAAAAAAATATAATGGAAGTTATAAAATCAAAATAATTTACAAAACAAAATAATTGTTAACGGTAAAAATAATTTCGTTATTTTGATTTTAGCTTATTTTTCTCATAAATTTATTTATTCATAAAATAAAAATATAATTTAATAAAAGTAATCATTCAAAAAGGAAGAACTTATTTGAGTTCACATTCTATTTGAAGGCGGAAAAAATTAAGTTTGTTCCAAAACATTCATTATCTGAAGTTTTGAATATTATAAAATGTTGAGTTGTGTTGTCGTGAATTGACACTTAAAATTAGTGTTCCAAAGAATGCTATTGAGAACATTGACAATGCTGACCGGGGTGTGCTGATGAACGAACAAGACTAATCATTATAAATCTTGGGGATCACATTGTTGAAACAAATTTTTTGAAACGAAGCAATGTTGGAGAAAATATTTTTATCCAAAGATTGTCATTAACTTATCCGATGTAAGACTGTCTTTCAAGTTCAAATAAAACAATTTACATTGTGGGTATCATATGCAATGACAATCGACAAGTTTCAAAGTCAATAATTACACGCATGTCTTTTTTAGAAAAAAAACCAGATTTAATCATGAAGCAGGTTATATGTCGTAGTTTAGAGTAACTAATTATTTTGGTTTGAAGATATTGATATGCGGTGTAGTGTAGATGAAAAACCAAACTAATAAGACAACAAATGTTGTGTATAAAAACATTTTTAGAATCTATAATGATTAAGTTTAATATATATATATATATATATATATATATATATATATATATATATATATATATATATATATATATATATATATATATATATATATATATATAATGACAAGGGTGGATTTATCCCTCAATCACTTTTGAATTATTGACTTTTGAATTACCATTTCACTATTTCTCTCTCCTATCTTATATGGTTGCATTTCTCTTTCTTTCTTCCGTCTCCTCCATATTTTCTCTCTCATCACCACTATCTCCTTTTTTTAAAAAATATGTTTAAACATTTTTCTCTTTTTAAACATAAAAAATAATAACTAAAACAAAAATAATAGTTTCGGAGTCAAGAAAACAAAAATATAAGAGGTTAGTAAAATAAAAATAATTTATGGAACAACTATAAAAAATAAAAATTACAAAATCAACAAAAAAATAATTTAAAGCGGAGGTTAGTAAAATAAAATCATTTATGGAACAAAAGTTTAAAACAAATTCTTAAAAATATATATGTAAAAAAATACGTTAGTAAAATAAAAATATTTGATGGAACAAAAATAATAGTTACAAAGTCAATAAAAACAAAAACAATTTAAACTAAGGTTACTAAAAGAATAAAAATAATTTACGGAACAAAATTTTAAAACAAATTCTTAAAAATAGCTATGTAAAAAATACATTAGTTAAATAAAAATATTTGATAGAACAAAAATAATAGTTACGGAGTCAATAAAACAAAAATAATTTAAACTGAGGTTAGCAAAATTATAAAAAAAAATTATGGAACAAAATTTTAAAACAGATTCTTAAAAATAGTTAGGTAAAACAAAAATACGTTAGTAAAATAAAAATATTTGATGAAATAAAAATAATAGTTATATAGTCAATAAAACAAAACAATTTAAATTGAGGTTAGTAAAATAATAATAAAAAATTACGGAACAATTTTTTTTTCGCAAAACTAATTCATAAAAATAAAAAAAAATTATAGTTACGAAGTCAATAAAAAAATATAATGGAAGTTATAAAAATCAAAATAATTTACAAAACAAAAATAATTGTCTACGGTAAAAATAATTAGGTTACTTTGATTTTAGCTTATTTTTTTCTCATAATTTTATTTATTCATAAAATAAAAATATAATTTAATTAAAGTAATCATTTAAAAGGAAGAACTTATTTGAGTTCACATTCTATTTGAAAGGCGGAAAAAAAATTAAGTTTGTTCCAAAACATTCATTATACAGAGTTTTTGAATATTATAAAATGTTCGGAGTTGTCAGGCCATGAATTGACACTTAAAATTAGTTTTCCAGTAATGCTATTGAGAAACATTGACCATACTGCAGGGTCGTGCAATGGAACAAGACTAATCATTATAAATCTTGGGGATCACATTGTTGAAACAAATTTTTTGAAACGAAGCAATGTTGGAGAAAATATTTTTATCCAAAGATTGTCATTAACTTATCCGATGTAAGACTGTCTTTCATGTTCAGAGAAGACAATTTACATTGTGGGTATCATATGCAATGACAATCGACAAGTTTCAAAGTTAATAATTACACGCAAGTCTCTTTTATAAGAAAAAAATCAGTATTTAGCCATAGACAGTTATATGTCGTAGTTTCTAGAGTAACTAATTATTTTGGTTTGAAGATATTGATATGCAATGTAGATGAAAAACCAACTAATAAGACAACAAATGTTGTGTATAAAAACATTTTTAGAATCTATAATGATTAATGATATGCTTATGTTTAACCTATATCTATATATATATAATGACAAGGGTGGATTTATCCCTCCAAATCTCACTTTTGAATTATTGACTTTTGAATTACCATTTCACTATTTCTCTTTCCTATCTTATATAGTTGCATTTCTCTTTCTTTCTTCCGTCTCCTCCATATTTTTCTCTCTCATCACCACTATCTCCTTTTTAAAAAATATGTTTAAACATTTTTCTCTTTTAAACATAAAAAATAATAACTAAAACAAAAATAATAGTTTTAGTCAAGAAAAATAAAATATAAGAGGTTAGTAAAAAAAAATCAAGAATAAAAAATAATAGTTACAAAGTCAATAAAAACAAAAACAATTTAAACTAAGGTTACTAAAAGAATAAAAATAATTTACGGAACAAAATTTTAAAACAAATTCTTAAAAATAGCCATGTAAAAAATACATTAGTTAAATAAAAATATTTGATAGAACAAAAATAATAGTTACGGAGTCAATAAAACAAAAATAATTTAAACTGAGGTTAGCAAAATTATAAAAAAAAATTATGGAACAAAATTTTGAAACAAATTCTTAAAAATAGTTAGGTAAAACAAAAATACGTTAGTGAAATAAAAATATTTGATGAAATAAAAATAATAGTTATATAGTCAATAAAACAAAACAATTTAAAGCGAGGTTAGTAAAATAATAATAAAAATTACGAACAATTTTTTTTTCGCAAAACTAATTCATAAAAATAAAAAAAGTTATAGTTACGAAGTCAATAAAAAAATATAATGGAAGTTATAAAAATCAAAATAATTTACAAAACAAAAATAATTGTTAACGGTAAAAATAATTACGTTATTTTGATTTTAGCTTATTTTTTTCTCATAAATTTATTTATTCATAAAATAAAAATATAATTTAATTAAAGTAATCATTTAAAAGGAAGAACTTATTTGAGTTCACATTCTATTTGAAGGGCGAAAAAAAATTAAGTTTGTTCCAAAACATTCATTATACAGAGTTTTTGAATATTATAAAATGTTCGGAGTTGTCAGACCATGAATTGACACTTAAAAATAGTGTTTCAGTAATGCTATTGAGAAACATTGACCATACTGCAGGGTCGTGCAATGGAACATGACTAATCATTATAAATCTTGGGGATCACATTGTTGAAACACATTTTTTGAAACGAAGCAATGTTGGAGAAAATATTTTTATCCAAAGATTGTCATTAACTTATCCGATGTAAGACTGTCTTTCAAGTTCAGAGAAGACAATTTACATTGCGGGTATCATATGCAATGACAATCGACAAGTTTCAAAGTCAATAATTACACGCATGTCTCTTTTAGAAGAAAAAAGCCAGTATTTAGCCATAGACAGTTATATGTCGTAGTTTCTAGAGTAACTAATTATTTTGGTTTGAAGATATTGATATGCAATGTAGATGAAAAACCAACTAATAAGACAACAAATGTTGTGTATAAAAACATTTTTAGAATCTATAATGATTAATGATATGCTTATGTTTAACCTATATCTATATATATATAATGACAAGGGTGGATTTATCCCTCCAAATCTCACTTTTGAATTATTGACTTTTGAATTACCATTTCACTATTTCTCTTTCCTATCTTATATAGTTGCATTTCTCTTTCTTTCTTCCGTCTCCTCCATATTTTCTCTCTCATCACCACTATCTCCCTTTTTAAAAAAATATGTTTAAACATTTTTCTCTTTTTAAACATAAAAAATAATAACTAAAACAAAAATAATAGTTTCGGAGTCAAGAAAAATAAAATATAAGAGGTTAGTAAAAAAAAATCAAGAATAAAAAATAATAGTTACAAAGTCAATAAAAACAAAAACAATTTAAACTAAGGTTACTAAAAGAATAAAAATAATTTACGGAACAAAATTTTAAAACAAATTCTTAAAAATAGCTATGTAAAAAATACATTAGTTAAATAAAAATATTTGATAGAACAAAAATAATAGTTACTGAGTCAATAAAACAAAAATAATTTAAACTGAGGTTAGCAAAATTATAAAAAAATTTATGGAACAAAATTTTAAAACAGATTCTTAAAAATAGTTAGGTAAAACAAAAATACGTTAGTAAAATAAAAATATTTGATGAAATAAAAATAATAGTTACATAGTCAATAAAACAAAAAAATTTAAACTGAGGTTAGTAAAATAATAATAAAAAATTACGGAACAATTTTTTTTCGCAAAACTAATTCATAAAAATAAAAAAAAAGTTATAGTTACGAAGTCAATAAAAAAAATATAATGGAAGTTATAAAAATCAAAATAATTTACAAAACAAAAATAATTGTTAACGGTAAAAATAATTACGTTATTTTGATTTTAGCTTATTTTTTTCTCATAAATTTATTTATTCATAAAATAAAAATATAATTTAATTAAAGTAATCATTTAAAAGGAAGAACTTATTTGAGTTCACATTCTATTTGAAGGGCGGAAAAAAATTAAGTTTGTTCCAAAACATTCATTATACAGAGTTTTTGAATATTATAAAATGTTCGGAGTTGTCAGGTCATGAATTGACACTTAAAATTAGTGTTCCAGTAATGCTATTGAGAAACATTGACAATACTGCAGGGTCGTGCAATGGAACAAGACTAATCATTATAAATCTTGGGGATCACATTGTTGAAACAAATTTTTTGAAACGAAGCAATGTTGGAGAAAATATTTTTATCCAAAGATTGTCATTAACTTATCCGATGTAAGATTGTCTTTCAAGTTCAGAGAAGACAATTTACATTGCGGGTATCATATGCAATGACAATCGACAAGTTTCAAAGTCAATAATTACACGCATGTCTCTTTTAGAAGAAAAAAACCAGTATTTAGCCATAGACAGTTATATGTCGTAGTTTCTAGAGTAACAAATTATTTTGGTTTGAATCTATAATGATATTGATATGCTTATGTTTAAAAAACATTTTTAGAATCTATAACTATATATATATATATATATATATATATATATATATATATATATATATATATATATATATATAATGACAAAGGTGGATTTATCCCTCCAAATCTCACTTTTGAATTATTGACTTTTGAATTACAATTTCACTATTTCTCTCTCCTATCTTATATGGTTGCATTTCTCTTTCTTTCTTCCGTCTCCTCCATATTTTCTCTCTCATCACCACTATCTCCCTTTTAAAAAAAAATATGTTTAAACATTTTTGTCTTTTTAAACATAAAAAATAATAACTAAAACAAAAATAATAGTTTCAGAGTCAAGAAAACAAAAATATAAATGGTTAGTAAAATAAAAATAATTTATGGAACAAGTAACTATAAAAAATAAAAGTTACAAAATCAACAAAAAATAATAATTTAATGCGGAGGTTAGTAAAATAAAATCATTTATGGAACAAAAGTTTAAAACAAATTCTTAAAAATATATATGTAAAAAAATACGTTAGTAAAATTAAAATATTTGATGGAACAAAAATAATAGTTACAAAGGCAATAAAAACAAAAACAATTTAAGCTAAGGTTACTAAAAGAATAAAAATAATTTACGAAACAAAATTTTAAAACAAATTCTTAAAAATAGTTATGTAAAAAATACATTAGTTAAATAAAAATATTTGATAGAACAAAAATAATAGTTACGGAGTCAATAAAACAAAAATAATTTAAACTGAGGTTAGCAAAATTATAAAAAAAAATTATGGAACAAAATTTTAAAACAGATTCTTAAAAATAGTTAGGTAAAACAAAAATACGTTAGTAAAATAAAAATATTTGATGGAATAAAAATAATAGTTACATAGTCATAAAACAAAACAATTTAAACTGACGTTAGTAAAATAATAATAAAAAATTACGGAACAATTTTTTTTTCGCAAAACTAATTCATAATAATAAAAAAATTATAGTTACGAATTCAATAAAAAAAATATAATGGAATTTATAAAAATCAAAATAATTTACAAAACAAAAATAATTGTTAATGGTAAAAATAATTACGTTATTTTGATTTTATCTTATTTTTTTCTCATAAATTTATTTATTCATAAAATAAAAATATAATTTAATTAAAGTAATCATTTAAAAGGAAGAACTTATTTGAGTTCACATTCTATTTGAAGGGCGGAAAAAAATTAAGTTTGTTCTAAAACATTCATTATACAGAGTTTTTGAATATTATAAAATGTTCGGAGTTGTCAGGCCATAAATTGACACTTAAAATTAGTGTTCCAGTAATGCTATTGAAAAACATTGACCATACTGCAGGGTCGTGCAATGGAACAAGACTAATCATTATAAATTTTGGAGATCACATTGTTGAAACAAATTTTTTGAAATGAAGCAATGTTGGAGAAAATATTTTTATCCAAAGATTGCCATTAACTTATCCGATGTAAGACTGTCTTTCAAGTTCAGAGAAGACAATTTACATTGCGGGTATCATATGCAATGACAATCAACAAGTTTCAAAGTCAATAATTACACGTATGTCTCTTTTAGAAGAAAAAAATCAGTATTTAGCCATAGACAGTTATTTGTCGTAGTTTATAGAGTAACAAATTATTTTGGTTTAATGATATTGATATGCAGTTTAGATGAAAAACCAACTAATAAGACGACAAATGTTGTGTATAAAAACATTTTTTAGAATCTATAATGATTAATGATATGCTTATGTTTAATTGTTAATAAACCGATCTTCCTTATTTTGTTTATGTGCGATTTTATTGACGTGCGTTTAACGCACGGGTTAAAAAACTAGTTAGTTAATAACGTAATGATCTAAGATCAATAAGAGTGTGTTTGGCATGTGGTTTTGAATTTCTATTTTCATAATAATTGAAGAATACGTACGAGAATATTGTGAAACGGTAGGATCAAATAGACAAAAGGTGAAAAATATATTAGTTACATAAACTAATAAGGTTTTATTGTCATTATAAAACACTATATTTTCTTAAAAAAAGAACACCTTTCTCCTTTTGGATCTATAGTATAAGGGGGTTGTTGTAAGGTAAAAAAATTTAAGGCATCAATTTGAAAAACCGAAATAGTTTAAAAAGATTCGCTCAATATTTAAAACATATAATACTCACTCCTTACAAGACAAAACCTCACTTTTTCATAACTCAACTTAGCAATAAACAATAAGTTGAATAAAGAGAGTCTATGTTAAAAAATTATCAATAAAAGCGTTTTAACTAAGTTTTTCTTCAAAAAAGTAGTTTTACTTTTCTCTTTAGTTTTCTAAAAAGTTAGTAGTAATTTCCAACAGAAGAAAACTTGGTGCAATTCAAATTTTGGTTTCCCAACTCAAATACTCAAGATTAATCTCGAGATAGTGTACTTGGGCGTTGCATGTACAACTAAGGGCATCGATCGTGGACACAGTAAAGGTTTATTCGCGTCATGCCACGTCATTTATAAATCTTTTTCTTTATAAACCTATTCTCCACAATACATAAACCCATAAAAGTTTTATAGCATGGACCCACAACTAAATATTTTATTATTTCCCAATATACATTTATTTTCAAAAATAAATATATCGTTTTAAAACATAAATATTTTTAAAACAAATATAATATGTCCAAAAAATAATTTATATATTTTTAAATTTTATCTTTGAAAAAAATATTTTTATTCATAAATATTTATTAGTAATTCAAAATATCGATGTAACAATATAGATTTTATTGAATTAAATCAACATAAAAGCATACAAATTATAATTAAAGTTGCATAATACAATGGAAAAAATTACAAATCTATTTATAGAAGTAATGTAAGTTTGAAAGAATGAAATGATTTTTTTTACAAATCTATTTATAGGAAAATTTATAGGATAAATTTGAAAAAAAAACAAAAAACGGTAACAAAAAAAATGATAGAAAAAAATGGTAGGAAAATGAATGAAAGTCAACAATGTAATAAATGATGTGTTGTTTCAACCGGTTGTAAATTTACAACCGGTTGATGCCATGTCATTATCTCCAATGGAGAGTAAAAGTTTCAACCGGTTGATAGTTTGGCCGAAAGGTTTATCCTATGCCCACTTGAGCTGCTCTAAGGATCACTTTGATTCTCATTTAATATTCCCTCCGTTTCATAATATATGTTGTTTTAGAAGAGTTTTTTTGTTCTAAAATAGATGTCATTTTGTAATTTTCAATAATTTTTTTTCCTTTTGTTTCAATTTTCCTCATATTTATTGATTCTATAACTTGTGTTTAACTCTTTATGCAAGAGTATCAAAAGACACCTCATTAATGTTTGGAATAAAGTAAATAAGGGCGATTTAGTATTTGCAATATGTTTCATTAGTTTGTCTGAAAAGCTAAAAAACGACATATATTTTGGAACGGAGAGAGTACTTAACTCATTAAAAATGAATATAAAAATTCATTTGATACCCATAAACTACTCAAATAAAAAAACTCATACAACAGCCGGTCACAAACTCCAATAATCTTTCATACCCTACCATCTTTATCTTCAATAACTTCAAAATTTGAAGAAAAAAAATCATTTGTTGTCTAAATAAGTCAAACCAAGTTTCTATTTATAGATGAAAATGTATACTTCTTTAAAATAATTTTTTTTTCTGAATAGCAAATATGCCAAAAATCAAAATATAAAAGTAAAAATTGGCAGAGAGAGAGAGAGAGCCGACTGGGATGGAGGGGCAACAACTTTTCCATTTTTTGCAGAAATATGAGTAGCTCTTTGTGCAAGTCCAATGGTAGAGGTCAAAACCAAAATTTGATACATATGTCAAGAGTATTAAGACATGTTTGATTTGACTTATTTGGAAGTACTTATGACTTATGACTTACCATAAGTTGTAGTCTATTCAATGGTAAAAGTAAAAGATATCCAAATTAGATGTGATACAAAGAAAATGTACCAAATTTGATACCTCCTTTAGTACTACACATAATTTTATTACCCTTCATTTTGATAATATATTTATGTCATAATATGTGTTTGTAAATTATGAATATTAATATTTTATTTTTTTTATATTATTATATGTGTTGAATATATATATTTTTAAATTGTTATTATATCAAATTTTGATACTTATGGTTGGAGATGATTATTTGTTATTCATGAATAGTAACCAATATGTATCAAAATTTAGTTTTGATACCTATAGATAAGTAACACCATTTGACTTCCTCATTTAAAAACTCTACCATTTAATATCCAAATAAGATTTTTAGAAGACTGGGGAGATCCTTTGTTAACGAGTGAGATACTCATTAAATCCGTGAAGACCCACAGTTAAACATGACCTTAGAAACGGGGAACCTTTCTTAGAAAAATTTTCTGCATACAAAAGAGTTGGAACTGTACATCTCTTGCTTCAGCAATTTAAAGCAGGTGTTATGAAGGCCACCCACCGTGGTTGTGCTAGAATTCAAGAAATGAATGAACAAAACTCAAAAGTCAAAACAAACAAGTGAAACTATGATCATAAATAAGAATTACCCCATGGAGTATTTGTTAAATTTGGGAGAGTAGGAACAAAAAGGGTAAACACTAGAACTGAAAAGTTTGTTATGTCAGTAGAGATGGTTGGTTGGTTGGTTTGAGGGTTTGGACCAAATTATGAGGATACTGGTAGGGATGAGCATGGGCAAGGGCAAGGCAGCATGCAGCATGAATAACCCTGCACTGCCTACTTTGTAGTTTGTTGTGTACTGTGTGTCATCTAGCAGTTGCAGACTTGCAGTAGGCAAGGTCAGTGTTTGGTAGTATTACAGGAGCAGAGCAGCAACACTCACTGCTTCACTTCAAATATTCTCTCAATTTAGAAAAAATAAATAAGTATATGCTTTATTAAAAAAAAAAAAAAGTGGTTTGCCGAATAAAGAATAAAATCTATAATCCCTAGGTAGACTAGAGCTGTACGTGAAAATTTATAATTATAATTATAATAATATATCATCGAATCTGGAGTATTTACTTTTTGGCTTTCCCAAATCCCAACTAATGAGAATTAGATTCTCAATTTCTTTTCTTTTTGTTTCAAGTCTCATACATAATTTTATTTCTGCAAAACAATGTAGATGAAAAAAAAAGTGAAATTGTCTTTTGATCTTTTCAGGGACATTTGCAACATTTTTATAGCACTATTATAAGTTTTGATTAATTCTTAATATTTTTTGTTCAGCTACTAGTCTATAAAAATATTGAAGTATACACAATATACTTATATCACATAATTTTCAAATGTACATTTTTTTATTAAACATGCTAAAGCGGAATAATAGATTCTTAATGGAGAATGTGTTATGTGACTATAATTAAACTGATGATTGATAAACGATGGTTGATGACTACTTCAAAAGTCTTTTGTGGTATCATTGGGCCGTACTTGGGCCTTCATTAATTGTGTCCAACTAAAGCGGCAAATTTGTTGAATGCTGCTTCAAACCTTTTCATCGGACCGAACGGGTAAAACTAAGATGGAAAAAATGTAGCCGATCCAATTTTTAGAGATTTTCAACCACAGTAACACCTCTTCTTTTTTGGGGGGCAAAATGGTCCGGTCCATTTGTTTAAGTTTCTAACTTCTCCAGAGTTTTTTTTTTACCGGAAAAACTGTAGACTCTTAATTAGCAAGATTCGCGCTACGAATAAAGACAAGATGCTCGCGGTTATGTAAACAATCAACAGTCAGAAAATTATGTGAACTGAATTGCGATATATAAATAAACAGAATATCAACAGCCAGCATTAAAAGAAACAAATTACCCAACACGTATATCAATAGCCAAAAATTAATAACAACAACCCTTCTTCTTCCTTATTTCATCTTTAAATATCTAATGTCATTTCTTCTCAAGCTTATCTACTGTTATTTCGTCTCACTCCATATGATTTATTTAAAATTCTAGCAGTGGTTTATTATCAAGTTTCTTCCCAAGTTTATGATTCTCAGATGCATACAAATCTTAGATCAAAGAAGCATCACCTTCTTCCTTCATCTTTAGCTTAAGAGAAACAACTTCATGATAAACAACCACATTGAACTAATCTATAAAGATTTCTCACAATGAAGATTTATCTGGGGCATGCCCAGACTTCATAAATTTTTGATGTATTTCAATGTATTTTAATACAGAAATTGAAAGTAAAACATATATTTTGTATCACGGTTCACATATGTATTTCCATCGCAGTTTATCAGTGTTAACATTCATAATTTTTTATACAGAAATTAAAGTAAAACATGTATTGTGTATCGCGGTTCACTTGTTTCTTTATCGTGATTAATATATTTTTCAACTGCGGTGCAACTAATTTTTATGAAGGGAACTGTTTATAAACAAATATATCAAAAAATTGAATACTGCTACCAAATAAGAAAGTTTGCACTGCGGTATATAAACATTTAAATATAGAAATCTAAGTTATATACTGCGGTGTAAAAGCTAATATACTCTGTTATGGTTGTTTGTTTTTGTATTGCGGTTAATATATTTGTATCATGGTATATAAACATATAATGCTAGCTCTTTATATTTAAATCACAAAAAAAGGCATGTGCACTGCGATTTACGCGCTAGTCATCCTTTCAGCGATCATTAAGGATAACGTAGTTATTTCTCTCTAAAAAATGACCTTTTCCAGTTAAAAATAAAAACAACGGATTGGAGCGATTAAAATCATGGAAAACGAGATCGGCCTGTAATTATTTATTTATTTTTTATGAAATTCTGGTCGGTCTCTTTATCAAAGTTTGTAACCCCCTCCAGTACCTCGTTTTTTTTTTCAACCATAAAGGGTCATTTTTTCAAAATATTGTTTCGAAAATGTCATCATCTTCTTCAACAACTCCGGTAAACATATTTGATTCGAAAATGCCATCGGTTTTTTTTAATTTATTAAGTACGAAACTGTAATGGATATGTGATGGGTTGAAAGATTTTTCAGTAGGACGAAGTCGGAGGAGGAGGATGAAGAAGAAGGCTTACGACGGAGAAGATGGAAGAAGAACGTGAAGGATATGGTCTGGTTCATTATGATTTTGTATTACAGTGCAAAATTAGATTACATAATATTTTACGTATTGCGGTGTAAAATTGGATTATGTAATTAAAACTTATGTATCGTGGTACAAAAATTGTTTCACTGTGGTACAAAAAATGGATTAGATAAAAAATTTATAAATCGCTGTGCAAAACTTGTTTCATCGCGATGCAAAAATTAACCTCCGCAGCGCACCTTCGGTTCATTAAGGGTATTGTAGTCATTTTACCCCCAAAAGTGACCTTTTCCGGTTGAAATAAAATAGAGAGTACTTTAGCAATTAGAAATTTTAAAAAGTGGACCAGTCGACAATTTCTGCTTTTTTTTAACTGCATAAGTCCAGTTTTATTAAAATATTCCTTAAATGTTCGTCTGCTCGAAGACAGACAAACATACCAATCGAAGACGGTTCTTTTTTCCTTCTTATCTGAACAGTTCCAATAGAAAGAATGAAGTAATAACGGAAACTAAATCTACCTCAACAATTTTTAGGTCAAAGGAGAATTGAGTGTAATTGTAATAGTATGATTAGTTGTTACTCCCTCCGTCCCTAAATTATCGTCATCCTTTCCTTTTTCGTCCGTCCCAAAATAATTGTCCAGTTTGAAACTTACCTTTTTAGAACATCCCTTTTACCACTTAACCCTTACTTTTTCACTCTACTTTAATTATGGGCCACATACACATGGGCTTTAAAGGAAACTATACATTAAGCCAATATAAATAATCAAGTCAATTGTTTTTTCTTAAACTGTGCGCCGGGTCAAACATGACGATTATTAAGGGACGGAGGGAGTATTATATAATGGAAATAATCCCACATCACGTATGTATGTTGGGATCTTTATTTCAATTCTCTTCGTGTTCTTCTTATTCTTCATTGTGTTTGTATGTGTGATTCACAATAGATTTACTTTTGTGTGTGTGTGTCAATGCATGTAAACTCTTTGATAAAATACTCAAATAGAAACTTGTTTGTCATTGGACACATTTTTGAATAACGAGACATCATTTGTAAATCGTGATACATCGTTTGGTCTAGACTACCTCCCTATAGCCTAAGTAATGTTCTTCACCATGAACATGTGATTCCTTCTTATTCATGCAAAGTGAAACATCTATGATTTGTAATGCACATACTGGATTCCCTATGCAAAAAATCCTGATGAATGATTTTAGATTCACGATGCACAATTTGAAATCAGAATACAAAAATAAATCTCGATGCACAATTTGGATTCATGAAGCATAAATTGGATTCCCGATGTAGAAAATTTCGATGCATAATTTTAAATTTGTGATGTACAATTTTGGGATTAAAATACAAAAGTAAATCTTGATGCACAATTTGGATTTGCGATGCAAAAATTGAATTCCCGATTCAGAAATTCCTATACACAATTTTATATTGGTGATGCAAAATTTGGATTTGCGATGAACCAATTAAATTCCCGATGCAGAAATTGGAATTGCGATGCATCAACTTAGAGTTGCGATGCAGCAAGTGCCTGATGGCGGATCGTTTCATTAAAGGTATACCCGACTTTTTCGCCCTGAAAAGTATCTTTTACCGATTAAGGGACTGACCCAATTTTTACCCAAATAAAATTCTAACAGAGCAATGCCATACCCGAAGTCCTAGCTTTTCTCATCTCTTTTAATTTAGGAAAACAATTGCCATAAGTCCTCCTAAAGAAATTTATAAATCCAAAAAGTCTTAAAAATAATTTTTATAACCAAAAAATTCTGAAGTTTACCTTTATACCGAAAATTCTAAGCGTTAATGTTCTTACTAACACCGTTATGGTGAGAGATTTTTAACATAATGGAAACTTATTTTGTTGATGGTAATGATAATAAGAATTGTATTGAATAAATAATAATATTTGAGAATTTTATGGTGAGAGATTTTTAACGTAATGGAAACTTATTTTGTTAATAATAATAATAATAATAATAATAATAATAATAATAATAATAATAATAATATTATTATTATTATTATTATTATTATTATTATTATTATTATTATTATTATTATTATTATTATTATTATTATTATTATTATTATTATTATTATTATTATTATTATTATTATTATTATTATTATTATTATTGATATGCATATTTTGGATCCGCCTCAATGGCGTGTGGGCCTCATCTAATGACCCATTATATTTTACATAATGTCGGAAGGTTTGAGCCGAAAAGATAGTTCACGAGCTAGACCCATTCCATCCAGGTATAAATAACCCCACTTGTCCATAGTGAAGGCTCGCTCTCTCTTTCTTTTTCTGACTTAGAATCACACACGCACTTGGGGGTTACGCGCCCTCTCTTTCATACTCAGTGTACTGATAAACACATTGAAGGGTTTTTGGTGGGGGCCCTCTCTCGCTGACTCACGGTGTTTAATTTACAAATAATATAGCCAGATATCCACCACCGACGACAACATAACCGCCGGACGGCAACTCCGACAACCCACGTCCACCGCAACCTTTGGCACCCCCGGTATGATGCTTTTTTGGATACATCAGTTGGTTCCGTTACCGGGATACTCGAATTATTGATACGTTTAATGGGGTGCTAGGAATCATGTTATTGATACGTTTAATGCGAACCAACATCAAACTGAAAGAAAACGACACATGTGGATTCGCCTTAGCCAGACGAGCAAGCTGGCACAAGAAACAATGCCATCGAAGCTCTAGCGCCCCCACAACAGTCACCAAATATGTTGTAGGCGGTACCTTTCAACGCGTCGGTTGCTGATGACTCAATTGTCTCTTCACAAGCCGGTTATACGCTGATGACCCAAAATGACGTGATGTGCATATTTACAATCATCCTCTCTGCTGATATCACCTATGATGCCCACAATCAGATGTTCTTTTCTAGTTATACCCTCAGTTTTGTGTTGATTTACACACATGATCATAAAATTTGCTTTGCAATATTTTATATCTAAACTCTGGATGCTATTTGTTTGGCTTTAAAACCACCAGCATTGAAAGGTACGAACATCAATATTTAAAATGATGCCTCATCGTATCGTCATCAATACGCAAATTAATTTTTTTAATGCAAAAGCATGCTAAATATGAATTAAATGCAAAGTAAATACAATATTTAGATTGTTGTATTATATTTAATTGTAAATTAAAATGTTATAATTATGTTGAAGTACCCGCTATAATGATGCATGCTACGGTGTACTACACCGATGTATGTAATTAAATATGTTTTGCGTTTATATGTGCCTTATGGTTTTTTAATGATCCCTGGTCGGCATGAAAAAAGAAAAAATGTTTGCCCATTTATAAAAATGTGATACAACATGACGCATTCATATGCATAATTTGTTAATGTTTGATTCTAACCATATGAATTTTATATTTACTCATCACACTCACACTTATTGCTGTGAATGATTCTTTTTCGTTATTTCGACTGAGCAACAACTCGTTTCCTTGAAACTAACTTATGCTTCAGTTAAATTCTTTTGTCTACTTTCTTATGCATTTTGATCGCTAAACTTCATGCGGGTTATTAACGATTATTATGCTTGCGCATGCAGTGTAAAATAATCATATACACACACACACACACACAATTGATGATTATCATTATGAGGTGAGAGGTACATAATGGATTATTTAATTTTGAGATAATTACTCATAAAGTATAATGTAAATTGAATGTGCTTAAATCACCTATTATGACGAGCAATAAATGATATTATGACAAGCATTCATGTCATATAAAATTGCATTAAATATGTTCATTATACCTTACATTATTTACTCAATTGACATTGGGCACAGACAACATGATTTATTTTCTTATGAATCAAAGTAATTATATTACTTATTTTTTGGCCGTGAAGCGTGGAAATGTGATTACTTTTTACACGAATAAATTAAATGCATAAAACTTGTTACAATTATATTTCGTGGGAGAATATATTTGATTCATGTCAACAGAGCCTAGGCTTTCCCCAACAGCTCCACTGTGCTCGAACACACTACGAGACCAAACAGTATTTACCATTGATACTTCTCGACTTCAAGATAAACTCTTGCATTCGAGAAGTAGGGGGCTACACCAAGGAAGGAAAGCATGATATGTTCCTTCCCGAGAGCCACACTATATTTTGTGCCGAAACACGTTATTATTGTGCCCGAGCCACACTTTACTCAGATTTTGTTCTACGCATACATGCACTTTCTGCTTGCAGAACTCACGACCAGATGAACATCGCATGCCTACACTTATGCTCCCCGCTCGAGTTTACTCGCGGTTGAGCTTCATATTGTCCTCCCGCTCGAGTTTACTAGCCATAAAGTTGTACACAGCGCCTCCCTACGCTTATGCTCCTCGCTCGAGTTTACTCGCGGTTGACTTCATGTTGTCCTCTTGCTCGAGTTTACTCGCGATAGAGTTGTACGCAGCGCTTGCATACGCTTATACTCCTCGCTCGAGTTAACTCGCGGCTGAGCTTCATATTGTCCTCACGCTCAAGTTTACTCAGGGTAGAGTTGTACACAGCGCCTGCCTGCGCTTATGTTCCCTGCTCGAGTATACTCGCGGCTGAACTTCATATTGTCCTCCCACTCGAGTTTACTCGCGGTAGAGTTGTACACAACGTCTGCCTATGCTTATGCTCCCCGCTCGAGTTTACTCACGGCTGAGTTTCATATTGTCTTCCCGCTCGAGTTTACTCGCGGTAGAGTTGTACACAGCGCCTGCATACGCTTATGCTCCCCGCTCGAGTTTACTCGCGACTGAGCTTCATATTGTCCTCCCGCTCCGGTTTACTTGCGGTTGAGTTATACCCAGCGCCTACCTGCGCTCATGCTCCCCGCTCGAGTTTACTCGCTACTGAGCTCTACATTGTCCTTCCGCTCAAGTTTACTCGCGGTAGAGTTGTACACAGCGCCTACCTGCGCTCGTACTCCCCGTCGAGTTTACTCGCGGCTGAGCTTTACATTGTCCTCCTGCTCGAGTTTACTCATGGTTGAGTTGTACACAACGCCTAGCTACTTGCGCTCATGCTCCCTGCTCAAGTTTATTCGCGGCTGAACGTCATGTTGTCCTCTCGCTCGAGTTTACTTGCTGTAGAGTTGTACATAGCACCTGTCTGCGCTTATGTTCGCTTGCTTTTCAAAGGTAGTCTTGCTCGCATAGTCGAGTACTGGGACTTGACCTTGGCCCAAGTGGTGTTCTGCTCGTTAGTTTATCAAAGGTAGTCCTGCTCGCAAAGTCGAGTACCGAGACTTGATCTTGGCCCAAGTGGCGTTATGCTCACTAGCTTTTAAAGGTAGTCTTGCTCGCAAAGTCGAGTACTGGGACTTGACCTTGGCCCAAGTGGCGTTATGCTCACTAGCTTTTAAAGGTAGTCCCGTTCGCAAAGTCGAGTAGTAGGACTTGATCTTGGCCCAAGTAGCGCTCTACTCGCAATAGAAAGACTTATACAATCAAGTTCTAAGGCGTAATGGTTAATTAAAATATACAATGGCGGTCAAAAGCGACTAAATCTGTGACTTATCCCAGTACTTCTGTTATCTTGTCTGCCAAGATGAAAGTGATTAAACCTTGGCCATTCCGAGAAATTAAAGAAGATTACGAGCGAATAATACTCCTTACTCTCGAGATGAATTTCGAAGAATGATGAGTAGGGGGCTACTGATGTGCATATTTTGGATCCGCCTCAATGGCGTGTGTGCCTCATCTAATGGCCCATTATATTTTACATAATGTCGGAAGGCTTGGACCGGGCAGATAGTCCACGAACTAGACTCATTCCATCCAGGTATAAATAACCCCACTTGTCCATAGTGAAGGCGCTCTTTTATCTTTTTTTTTTTTTCTGATTTAGAATCGCACACGCACTTGGGGGCTACGCACCCTCTCTTTCATACTCAGTGTACTGATAAACACACCAGAGAGTTTTTGGCGGGGGCCATCCTCGTCGACTCACGATGTTTATTTTACAGATAATATAGCCAGATATTCACCATCGACGACAACATGACCACCGGACGACAACTCGACGACCCACGTCCACCGCTACCTTTGGCACCCCCGATATGATGCCTTTTTTGATACATTAATTATCATCTTTTCCTCAACATTATTATTATGATTTATCTCAAGTCTCTCCATATATGTATTCCAACCTAATCTCTAAACGATACCCATAAAATTCAAAGTTAATTTTCTAATACTAAAAGTACAAAAAATAAATATTTCTACACCTTTTTGAAATTCTGTAGTTCTATAATTATTATTATAGTAGTACTAATAATATTATTATCATATATATATAGAAATAATAATATTAGTTGTGGTACGTAATGATAATAGCAAAATGTTCAATGATATCGTTATCACTACTACTCCCTTTATTTCAAAATAAATGTAGTTTTAGCAAAGTTTTTTTTGTTCCAAAATAAATGTCATTATAAGATTTTAAGAAACATTTGTTCATATTTTGTCAAAACTACTTTTATATATTACTTTCAAATTAAATGATAATTTATTACCATTCTTGTAGTTGTTATATATTATTATCTTTGCAAAAATATTAGTTTTATCACTATTATTACCATTAAGTCTTGGTGAAGGACTAATGAGTTTTAGTGAAAGATAACTTTATCCTTCACTAAGATTTGATAGTAAAATAGCAGTAAAATTGAAGTAAACCTAACATTATTGCTATCTTTAATACGAAAATATGAAAAATGTAAAGAGTAAAGTTGAAATGTTATCGTAATAATAAACATATATATTTATTTTAATGAAAATAAGCTCTATTAAGTGAAACAGTCGGAAATAATATAATACTATTTACATGAAATATGTTTATACTTTATAGTCATGAGTCAATGTAAAATTACTTGAGTAATTCAATTCCGGAACTCATTTTGAAAAAGTCATACATTTTCTTAAGTAATAAATACGAAAAGTCGATCTACGAGTACAAATCTATGAAAGGTCAGCCATTTACTTAAAGAAAATGACTTGCGTATTTGAGTTCATAAGAATCATAGCACATGTTGAAAATGAAATAATGATCCTTTTTTTTTTCTTTTGTTGGACTAGACTCTAATTTTCCTCGTGTTTGATTTGATAAAAAACCTGTATGATATTGGTTCGTGAATAATCAAATTAATTTCAAACGAAATTTAAAGCTCATTAAACAAGTAATTTTGACTTGATAAGCTTACAACTCAATTTACTTATTTTATGAAATTGCAAGTTACTCGAGCTAGCTCGACTTGTTTGAAACTAATTCAAGAAAAAAATCAATTGAAACTTGAACAACATTTTAAGTTCGCTAGAATTATGAAGCAAGTTTGAAGATTTGGAGTTTTGGATTGACCAGAGGCCCTTAAAAGTACAAATATAAAAATTAAAATCCTTATAGTAGATTGAAGGAGTACTAAAAGATCGAGATAAAGTTGAAATAAAACAAATTCTAATTACTAGACAAAAAGTAGTTTATTAATCTCTCTCTCTCTCTCTCTCTCTCAAGATTTCTGCTCAGAAACTAATAAGTGGAAATCAATCTAGTCAAGTACAGTATAATTGTAAATTCAACTACGCACTGGCAGGCCGGTGAAGGCGGAATTGGTGTCACTAACATTTGAACATCATGAACTGGGAGCAACAACTGAAGATTTTGTAGAATGGGAGCTTCGCCGTCCGCAGCAGCGGGAGAGACGCGAAAAGACTACTTTAATACAGTTTCTAAGAACTTGGCCTCGTTCAGGTATCAACCGTGGCGCAGTGGCATTGCGGCCGGTGGGTAATTGTCGGAACATTCTAACTGGCGGCGGTGACTGAGACATTAGTGGTGGTTGTTGGGGTTTGTACTGACAAGTTAAAATAATTGACTGCGAAAAAGTTGGTGGTAATGGTAGCGTACGGACTACGGTGGCTCTTGGAATATTTTTTATTTTCGTATTAATTTTTTGTTTTTGGAGGGAAAGTTGAGTTGGTGCTAAATGAAAGAACCGACTTCGGAGATTTATAGGGTAAGTGTAGAAACCGTGTCCGAATCCAAGAAAAAACCAAAACGAGTGAGACGCGTGTTACTAAGAAGTTGGTGTAGAGGCGCGGAGCCTATTAAAGGGGTTCAAAGTTCAAACTAATCCCCAACTTGCATCTCTCTCTCTGATATCTCTCGGGTTTGAAAAAGTCTTTCGGGTTCACACTCACACGCCTAGTTAGTACTTAGAGCGACTTGGTACCTTGTACGGGCAAGCTATTTTCTTTTATTTATTTTTCCCATCCACATGCTTAATCAAGTGTAATTTATATTGGTTTTGAAGAGAGGCCAACATTTGGAAAAAGACCGTCTTACAAGTATCTATATTATAATATAGATTAGGAGTTAATTGATTCAGATCGAATCATATCAAATAGCAGCTTACAGTTCAGATTGATTTGTAAGTATGCGAGTTATATATAAATCCTTCAATTATGAGTTTTGTTTGAATTACCTCATCTACGATCAATAGGTATGTAATAACCCCTCAATTATGATTTTTTTTTTGATTATCCTCTCCACAACCAATTATAGTTACATGAATACTTTCCTTGAACACATTTTTTAACTACATCTTTTCGTTTGAGTTGACGAGGTAGTTATCTATAATTTATCTTTAGCATTCCATTAAGTTGTTTTAATGAGATATTTGTTTGTAAGTTTTGTAATGAATTTTTGTTATTTTAAATATTTGTATTTTAATTTTATTATTAATATTTAGTTTGTAGTTTCTTAATTAATTGTTATCGTAATCAACTGAATCTCAATTTTTAATTTTTATCCGACCTAGATTTATTTATAAAAAAAACATTTGTTTGTAACATTTGTAATTTTAAATATTTGTATTTTAATTTCTTTCTTTTTTTAAAAATGTGTGCTAAGTTTTCTTTAATAGTCTGAAATATTTGTGATTCCAAAATAATCTTTTGTTAGTTCACTCTGTCTCATTCAATTTATTTTATATTTTTTGTTTGCTGTGATTTTCATTTTTAAATCTATTTCAATTAACAGGTGTTGTGTTGGTGTGTGTAAGAGAGAATGTTTTTGAATGAGTTACAAAATTTTACAACGAATAAAATGTTTTATTTCTTTAATTTTCGAGAAGTCGTCTTTTTTTGTGTGTAGTGTATATCCGACCCCTACAAAATCTCAAGCATATAGTACTAATTTATTCGTATCATGCTCGCTTCATACATTGATCACGTCTATACTGACACCGTATCATAGGCACGGCCCCGAAATATAACCTTTTATAAAACTAATTTTCTTGATCCAACTCATGTTTCGTGTATTTTTGGTGAGTTGACCTGTGAGTAGGCCTAGTAATTATAATCTATTACCCCACCCAATCCAACCCATTAATTACCCAATCCAACCCATTAATATTTTTGGGTTGAAGCGGATAATCCGTTTCGACCCAATAATATTAATGGGTTAGAGTGGGCCGGACCCGTTACCCATTTCGATCCATGACTTTTTATGCTATAAATTGATTTTTTTGGGAACATTTTGGGTTGCGATGGGCCGAACCGTTTTAACATGTTACTCGTTTCAATCCGACTCATTCTGACCAAACACATTTCAACCCGTTTGATATTTGGGTTATAACGGGTTTCGACATGTTTCAATCCATTACTCATTGTAACCCAATCCAACTCATCCAATTGTCAGGCCTAATTGTGAGCGATAAAGCTTCGTCTTATAAATTAAGATTCATAAAACGGTCTTATAAAAGATTGGCTACATGTAATTTTTCTTTAATACTCCTAAAGTATTAATCTTTGGTCGTGTCAAATAAATGAGTCTTTTATTTTAACATATCACAATCAATAAGGGTATTCTAGACATTTGTTAAATAAACTTTTATACAATAAAAATAGAAACTTATTTTAGAAGGGAGGGATATATGTGTGTGTGTGTGTATTGCTATATATACAATGGAGATACAGGTGTGCATAGTAGGCATATCAGAGCGTCCATAGTGGGAGCTGTTACCTACACTCCAAAACTCTCTTTAGAGTTTTTTTAACGCCCTTGGTACTATAATGGACTCCCAAGCACACCCCCTACCTCCAAAATCTGCTAGCTCTACCTCTTAAGGTTGTGAGTGAGGTAGCGGAACAGTACCTCTCTATCGTTTATCTCTCTCCTCGTCTCGCTTGAACTGCCGTGCTATCTCCCCTCCCAGTTCTTCCTTGACCAACCAAAATGGGCACCGTGCAGGAGAATTTTTCGTAGCTACACCAGATTTAGGTTGATTGCTCTTCGTTCCACACTTTTAAGGTAATTTCAATTTTCAATTCACATCACTTTCTAGGGTTTCATGTTTCTAAAAAAATTGTCTTGAAGAATAACACGTTTTTCTCTTGTATGATTTAGGGATATTGCATAAAAACAAAGTCAAGTTGAGAATCTTGGTTGGTTGTTCTCCTCCGATTTGATCTCTATCCCACTTTCATCTGTTCTTGGTTGTTGTTACCAAGACTTTAATTTGGCTCTCTGTAAAATCTTTCCTTTGGTTGTTTTTTTCTTCCTAAATTTATTACAAGAATCTTGCTCAAACTTAAACAAAAAGATTTGGATTGATGGGAAGCAAGCACAACTAGAAATTTACTTTAGAAATTTTAATTCAGTTGGTTTTACATGTGTGTGTGTGTTTGTGTGAGTAATTTTTGATTTGGTTTACCCCTTGATTTTGTTACTGTTTTGATTATTCTATGAGTTGGAATTTAGGAATTTTTATCAGGCATTTTGAACTTTTTGAAATTTGTAAAAATTTGGTCTTACTGTTTATGTCAGTAGCACTTGGGATAAAATGAGACTATGTCTTGATCCCCAGTGGGTGCTGATGACGGGCTGTGCATTAGTATTCTGAAAATGTTTAAGATACTGTCCACTGGAATTCATATGTAGCTGAATATGTTCTATTAACAATGATCTCTCTAAATGGAGTCCTTTATGCCAAGCCTAAGAAGTAGATTTGTTAACGAGTCTGCTCTTTGGAGAGGAACACTCAATGATTGGTTGCTGATTTTGCAAGGTAAGGTTGGGATTTCTCAACATCCATTAAACAATGTCCCCTCACAAGTAATTCCCCATAAAGACGGGTTTGGAGGTGGAGGTTTAAAGCACCTCTCATGGCGGCTCTTCGTGCGAGTGTGTGTGTGTGTGTGTGGTTTGTCTAGTAGCTTGGATGCCATGCTTATATTTAAAATTATTTGAAACTGGTGTTGTATTTACAAGGATGGGGAGACAGTTAATAAGCTATTGTTTCATTGCCATATACCTGTAGAGTTGGCACTAGTGTAAATTTGGTAGTTTTGATGTCCAATGCCTAGGCAATCTTTCATTTCTGCTTGGGCACTTCACCTTTTGTCAAAATGCAGTATTGAATGGCTGACTTTCAAAAGAAAAGTCTATATTGGGGAGCATGGGTAGTGGTAGCGAAAGGTAGTGAAAGCTTTTAACATTTTGTTTCAGGGTGATCAGACTTGTGGGAAAAGAAGATGAGATGGATCACCCAATAATGGTAAGTTCCATTCTTCACCTAATCGCTGAATGTTGTATTCATTACTTCGTACTAGTAACTAGTATAATTAAGTTTCCTATGAGATTTAAATTGATAGTAAGTTGCTAATGAATTCTACTAACGTAGAAATGTACTAGTTAGAACATAGAACTATAATAGATAATACAATTTTTGGAATTACTTACTGATTTGCTCTTTGCGTGCTTTCTGAATGGCTGAACCTTTATATACGCAGCTAAAGCTAGCAAGGTGGCGACATAGGGCAGTCAAGTTCTTTCTGGTGAAGCAAACAGATCATCCAAGAAAGTGATGGGTGACACTGTCTCTACTGTTGGGGTTTCCAATGAACTGGTAGAACCAATACTTTCTGCAAGCCCAACCACATAATTGGAGCTCAGGAATTCCCCCACTTAAAATGTTAAGACTACTGTTCGGCAATGTGGCACCCCGACCCGGATCCCAATGCGAAACCCCAAGTCGGACCGCCCAAATAAACACAAATAAGCATGCGCAAGTAGGATTATAAAATTCATGTGGCACAACATCGCATACAATTAACAACTCGGCTACACTTGGCCGAAAAAATAACTTAAAATAAACAAGTCATCGGCGACGTTACAGCCGGAACCCAACAACTACTCCTACAATTATAACACATGCATAATATAACCTCAACGGCCACAACATGCCGGAGACAACAACAACAACAATATCATAAAAGAGTGTTAAGCGGAAGAAACTGTAGTGAACCAATACTATATAAACAAGCTCGACATATAAGTCAGCACACAAAAGATTATAAGTCTTAAGTATTCAAGTTATACTACAACAACAACCCAAAGACAAGTCTAAGTGACTTGCTTCCCAATGTCCTTGCCAAAACAAAAGACTAGCTACAAAACCCAAAAGAACAACATTTTAACTCGCAAGCAACCAAACACGGGTATGGCGAATCGAGCGCGAATCGTCTTCTTGGCTCGGATCTAAGGAAAACAAAACAAACAAATAAGGTAAGTCATAAGACTTAGTAAGTTACCAAAAATGCATGTTCATGTTATAGCATGTCATTTATCACAATTATGGTGTACATGATCATCATATAGCACTTAGCACATTATTCACATAAGTGCGGAAAATAAATCATTCAAGTAGGATATGGTATAGGCACGGCCGCTACGTAGCTCCTGCAATAAAGTTTGTTAACCCAATATCATGACTACGATGCTCGTGACTTCGCATCGATATACCGAACTCCGTCGGCTAATAGCAGCCTATGACGCACGTATTGTTACGGCAAAGGGGCTACTTCCCCATTGCGGCCAACAATGGAGGGGTGTGTGAGGTCCCAGGTACGGCGATCCATAGCGAGCACAAATCTCTCAATTCGTGAAGGCGATGCATCGTCCTACCCTGACATAAAAATCAAACCAAATAGTGCCAGCTGGACTTAATGCAATGCACAAGTAGATATTTACTCATTAAGACCAAATAAGGATCGAGTTCAACAAGAGCGAACCCGTCCGACCAAATGCTCAAGTATGTATTTACTCAATATAAACAAATAAGGAATGAATTCGACAAGAGCGAACTCATCCGACCAAGTAGGTTATTATTCTCTACCATAAATCATGTAAAGGCAATTGATTGCTCATAACCAAATAATCACAACGGGTTCAATTGCACATAATTAAACTCAACTTAGACTTGAGTAAACCCGACCAAACGGTGTCCAAACTTCGTAGGGATTGAAATTAGAGTTCAACATGTTCAAATCTTCCCTAGAGTCGACTCCGTTGAGTCTTTACTAACAATTCCGAATTTCGGGTAATTGAAGCTATGTGCTTCATAATTCAACATAAGCCATTACTAAGTTCATCTAGATCATAAATTCACCAAGGCATAGCAATGTATTTCATATTCGTCATAGAGTCCAATTTAGAGGATAGAACTAGGGGTGTAAATGGTTCGACTTGGTTCGACTTGGAACAAATTATAAGCTGAACCACATGTCATTGGTTTGAGAAAAATCAAACCGGAGCTAAACCATTTAAAGTCTTGAGCTGAACCGAACCGAACCATGATGGTTCGACTTGGTTCGATTTGGTTCCGTGGTTCGGGTTCACAGTTTGGTTTCATGGTTCAGTCTGAATTTAGAAAGAGTTCTAGTCATTCAAAATTTAAGTAAACCAAAAAAATATTATAAAAACACGCTAAAGAAAATACTAAAAACTTAAATATAATATAATTATATTCATAAACTCACTTTAAAAAAATTTGCACAAACTTTCAAATAAAAGGATTAACATTTTTAATTCTTATACTCAATAAATTGAATTCAATATAATAAAAATACAATAACGTACATGATATTAAAAATGTTTATGTAAATTCAAAAAATGTAAAAGGCAAATTCTTAAATACTAATATTAGCCTTATAGTTTATATAGTATAAAAATATTAATAGTATAAGAGTACTAACGTATAAAGGTTAGGAATTCTAATGAATTTGTTGTTTGGCCCGGTGATTCAACTTGGTGGTTCGGCTCGATGGTTCGACTTGGTGGTTTGGCTCAAAATGGTTTGGTTTGGTTCGGTTTGACTCGACTCGACATATCAAGCCGCAAACCAAACCAAACCGTTCAACTTCCCAAAATTTCAAACCGAACCGAACCATATGCACCCAAAACCGAACCAAACCGCATGGTTCGGCTTGGTTCGACTCGACTTGGTGGTTTGACGACTCAGATTGACACCCCTAGATAGAACACATAACAACATACCAACATATCATGTAGGCTTAAATTAGGGCATTCTCATATGGCTCCACTTCAAGCAACTCATAACATGAATGTATCTAACATGTTCATAATCTCAAATAGACAAGATGAAAGAGTATTACAAACTTTACTAGGCATAAAATCCTCCTATACATGCTTCTAACAAGCTCATACTTTCAAAACACAAGATGAAGGCATGTGAAGCATACATGTGTCCTCATTGACCTCAATCATCATAAGCTTTGTTTTCCTTAGGGTCAATGAGAACTAAAACAAAGAAGAAGAGAAGTAACTTACCTTCAAACCCTAATCAAGAAAGAAAAACGAGAAAGTAATCGGTTGGAAGTAATCTAGTCGTCGAGCTCTTCGATTCTATAGCTAGGGCTTGAGCAATGGAAGAAGGAATGAAGAAGGACCAAGAAGAAATCTTCAAGAAGCCATGGGAACCCTCAAGAACTCTCTCTCTCTCACGTTTTTTGAAGAAGCCTTCAGCAAATGACGAGTCCCCAGGCCGAATTGTGGTGTTAGAGAAGTCAAATGTCTAGTGGGACAAGTGTCACAACAATGTGGTCCCTTTAATCTGATTTTGGCTTGATAATCCAACTAAATCACTCACTAATCCACTCTTAAAATATGTTAATAAGGTTAGGTTATAAGTAATGAGGGTTAGGGAGGTTTAGGTGGGGTTTAGAAAGAGTTTTGGACAGGGGTTTAGTAAGGGTACAATCGTAATCGACCGTCGATGCAGAAAATCATCGTTTTCCCGGAAATCATCTTTTTTCGGTTGTGGAGGCCGAAACTCCTTCATAATGTTCGGTTCTTGGGGCCGAACAATGCCCAAGATGTTCGGTTGGCATGGTGGAACAATTCCTCAGGCCATACGTTAGGTCAAACAGGTCCAGATTTGCACGTATAACGTGTATAAGGCATAAACAGCTCAAATAAGCAATGGAATGAGTACCAAGGGTCTTAAAACAATGATAAAAGTCTCTCAAGGTCTTGGCTAAGTCTAAAAGATCAAATCCCGAGCAAGAACAAGCCAAACTAGAGCATACAAGGCAATAGGCGTTCGATACAGCAATTAGGGCTCGATCAAGGAATGCAATTAAATCAAACATGTTAGGGATACTACTAGCATGTTAAATACACCTAATCATGTTAAACAAGTATAGAGGACAAGTTATACAAGTAGGTTTCGGGTTCTCACAAGGCAAGCACACAATGTTCATGCAAGAATCCGAGGTGTTACAGGCAACCAGGTCACATGATACCTATTGAATCATTGCATGTTGCAGGTTCGTTCGGATTATCTTATCTTTGAATAAATATTTCTTTCTGTTTGGTATTTCAAACTCATTATAATTAAGATATGCTTTGATTCCTATAACTTAAGTTCTACAGTTAACTTATTGGCGGAAACATTGATTTATATCAGCACGCGAAGGCAATTTTGTGAAATTAAGGAGGAGGCAGAAAAGTTTCTTTTTTTTAAATGTTTTAATTTAAAGACCCTTATTCTTTACAACTAAACTTTTGAAGCAGTCTGGTGATGATAACTTTTTGTGTGAAGATTTTACTTTTCATTATTCTTGCCAAATGTCTACTGCAGTATATCTCTTTCTAACAAAAATAATCATAATGATGAATACTAGTAAATAAACTAGTTGGACCAAATGGCACCATCTTTCTTGAGATCAATGATTTTTTTAATTGGGGAAGGGTTTCTGAATGACGATCGAAGGCAGTAGAACTATTTCGGCCTTTAAAATTGTTTACGCTAACACTTGGTGCTTGGACTGACCCTCCGCCAAAAGATATATGCTTTAAATTGAAACTTGATTCTGGTTGCCTGAACTTTCATGATGCATCTGTTAACATTTGTGATATTTGAGTTGTAACAAATATTGTAATAGTCACTAGAACCTTGAATGCTTTTATGCGGTTACTGTTAATGCATTAGGTCTGATCTACGTATTCAATTTCTGAGTCGTCAAGAGTGATTGATTTTGTTTAGCCCTTTGTTTAGCCAAGCTGGTACCCGTTGTATCAAGAAGTTGCAAAATATGATGACAATTATTGATGAATTGGTATCTGTTGACACTATTATTGAGCTGTGACATTGTGGCCATCAACAAAATATGTGAGTTCTCTTTGAATTTTATCTATTTATGTAACTTTTTTCTTCGGTAATATAATGCTCTGTGAAACTTATTTCTTCCATGAATGAGAACATGGTCACATGCTAGTTTATCTTCATGAATACTCTGAATACATATATTTCACACTCAACCAAGGCTCTTGATTTTATAGGATAGAGATGAATTATTGTGGGGTGCTGCTTGGTTGTACAAAGCTACGAAAGGTCCAAAAGTATCTACACTACATTCAAGCAAAAGGACACACCCTTGGAGCTGCTTGGTTGCACAAAGCTACAAAAGGTCCAAAAGTATCTACACTACATTCAAGCAAAATGACAGACCCTTGGAGCTGCTTGGTTACATAGTTTGTTTAATTTTTTGCAGTAAATATTTTTTTTAGTGTAATGCCTTTGATTTAGTTGTTAGTATGGGTTTGAAGATACAACTGATTATGCTCTTTGTACTGTTTTTATATTTTCAATTTTATATATTTTTAATGAACTACGCTTAGGAATTTCTCTGCGTAATGTAAGATTGTATTCCAAGTGGTATTATTTGTATCCCATGCGAGCCAGGAAATTAATGATATCATATTTTTTTTCTTAATGTTCTACTTCCCGTTGTTGATATTTATTGTTTTTGTTACATCTTCATCATAAAATTTATCAATCTCACATAGAAAGATATCTATTTTATTAAGATGAAATTTGTGAATTAACTATGAATTATTGTCGATCAACAAAAATATTTGTCTCGTATCCTTAATGTATGAGAGAACCAAAAAGCTTAAAATATATTTTAAACATAAATCCTCCTTAGTCAATTTTTTTTGAATAAAAGTAATTGAAATTATTAAAACATACAACTTTTTTTCTATAGAATATAAAATATAAAATATTTCATTCAAATCATGAAAATAGAAATTATAAAGATGAAAAATATATTGGTAGGTTAGGTTTGTTAGTTGAGTTTTGAGATATTTGAGGTGTATAGAGTGTTGTATAAAGGGTAATTGTTGGAGTGAATTGTTTTTTAAAGGGTTGAAAAAGTGTAAAAGGATTAAAAAACGAGATAACTAGAGTGTGATATTGAGTGTTATTATTGTGGATGCTCTCAATGAATCATATTTTAGTCCAAATCTAAAATTAAATACTCAGTATCATAAATGAATCGATATTGATCCGATTATCCAAATCAGGTTTGAACCTAATAAACTATAACAAAACAAATTTGGGTTTAATTAGGGGTGGCAATTTGAGGCACGGCACAATTGACCGACACGTACACGGCACGAAATTATAGGGTTTGGGCTGGGGTTTATCGGGTTCGGGCCGTTATAGGGCCAACACGATGAGGCACGATAAAAAATGGGTTGTTATCGGTGGCTTGATAAACGGTAAAGACACACGATAAGACACGATAACTAAAATATATATGTTTTAAAAATATATTTTTTAAAATTTACTAGGGTTATTCACTTTCTTTCGAACTATTTTCATGATTATTTCATAGTTTTATCATTTGAAAATTTATGACTTTTAAACTACTTGACTATTTATATTGATAAATTTTCAAAATATGTATTAAAAAATCAAAATTATATATTTAATAATGTTTATTGGGCTTAACGGGCCTGACTAAATAAATCATTTTTTTTTGCTTATCGTGCTTATCGTGTCGTGCCGTGCTTTTCGTGTTTTTATCGTTTCGTGTTCGGGTTTTAATATTAGGCACGATAAGCTTATCGTGCCGTGTTCGTGTTCGTGCTTATCGATGTTGCCGATTTTTAACCGATAACAAAGACGATTTGCCACCCCTAGGTTTAATCATCATATTAACTTCGTTAAAGACCTGATCCAAAAAAGCCACTTATTTATTACTCCTTTTGTCAAATAATTATCGTCTTGTTTACCTTTACGTCCGTCCCAAAAATTTTTTTTTGTCTTGTTTATAAGTTTTAATTTTAAGACAACACTTTTACGAAATTATCTAACTAGTGATGCTCCCGTGAGTTGCATGATTTATACACGGGTTTAAATTCATATACTCCATTAAAGTTGAGTAATATACATTTAAAAATTTTAATATGAACAAAATAAACAAAAAATAATAAATAGTAAAATTAAAGATGAAAATTACATAAATTTGGATAAGTTATTATAAATTTTGAAATATTTCTTTATATACAACATTTCTCATTGAAAATATATGATTATCACAACTATCACTGTCACATAACGAAATTCGAAGGCCTTAGGATTAGTAACTTTAGATAAAGCGACAACACAAAAAAATTAAAATTTAAGGGTTGTGTTAGAAAAACCCCGTGTGATGCACAGTATATAAAAATCTATAATAATACAAAAAAAATTAAATTTTAGTGACAATATTGTATGGAAGTTGAACAAATTATTAATAATAAAGACAAAAAAAAGTGTAACTTAATAGTTAATTATAAAGAATTACATTATGTAAAAAAAATATTTATTTTTTTGGAATACTTACTTAAAAACAACATTGGTCGTCGAACGTGTACGATTACTATTAGTATCAGTATCACTTATTAATATGGAACACTCATCATTAGAAATTGGTCCAACAAAAAACCTTTGGCTGTATTTTGAAGGTAATCACCATAACATTATCATAATAACTCTAGAAAAGAATTATACTCCCTTCATCTCAAAAAAATAATATCATTTGTCAAGTCGAACTAACCTCTGAATAATGTGCTCTATCAACTGCCTCATCTTCAATGTTGATTCCACCTTGGTTGGTCGGACAGATATACATATTCTTTGTTCGTGAACAACACTTCCTTTTCAACAAATTTATAGTGGTTTCAACATTGTAAACTGCTTGATATTTGAATAGTCATACGGATGTGCATCTCTCAATGCGTCCATGTACAACCGAATTAATTAATTAACTTGATGTATAATTATTGTAATTGTTTTTATATTGCTATTATTAATTTGATATTCTGTTGTATAATTTATTCATTAAAAAACACTCTCCTCTATATTATTGAATGTAACTGTAAATGACAAAATAAATTTATTAATTTGACAGTTAGTTTTTGTAATTAATTTTTTCAATATTGTATTTATTCACAATTCAATGATAATTTGTTGTATAATCCGGTCATTAAAATAAATATCTATGTTTATTTCCTTGCAGTTTCTGTGGTTTGAAAAAAAATCCATATTATTTTATACTATTGAATATTGAATGTAAGGAGGTCGGAAGTTTATTACTATAAAAAATTCAATTAACTAAAGATAAATAGAAATGTGAAAGGTTTTTGAATTAATTTATGTACTTAAAATAATTATGACAATATCAAGTATCAAATACCAAGACAAAAATGACTCTTGAATTAAAACAAAAGTGTTTCCAAATATAGAAAGTGTATTTTGACGGGATATTTGCATTATTTGCTCATCTCCTTTTATTTATGTATAGATAAAAAATATAAAATTTTAATGATAACCATATAACCGAATAATTATATGAAAAATCACGAGTTCAATATGTATATAAAACAAATTATAGAAAAATATGTTAATAAAAACAATAACTTTTTTAACATATCTTTAAATTGATATCGAAGTGATATGTCCTTAATCAAAACAATTTACTTTGTACAGTAAAAATTGAAATTAATCATAGAAAATTATAATCAAAGCAGTCGTGCATGCATGAAACATATATTCATATCAATACAATAGTTAAAACTTTAGTGCTAATAAAATACACAAATGATTGCAACATAAACTTTAGAATTGAATATCATAATTTTGTAACATTAAAATTAAGATTATTTTATTTGGCTCTCATGTAGAGTTCAATTAAAAATCTAAACGTATAAGCAAATTAATAGAAATAAAAAAATTAATGAAAATCAAGAGTCTTTAGGTTTAAAAATGTTTTACCTTTGGAGAAAAAAATCAATTTATAGAATAAAAATATTAAGAATTTCTGTTCAATTTCAATTCTAATATTTTTTCTGGGTATAAACAATAAAATTTACATTGAAGCCCACAATTCAAATTGTAAACAATGGAATTGAGGTTTACTTTCTCTCATTCTCTACTCTGGAGTCTCAACAAAATTTAAATTCACTGAAGTGTTTTCCGTATTAAAAAATGATATAAAAAAAATATATAAATAAATATATATAAATAAAAGTTACATTAATATTAAAAAAATTGATAGAACATATAATATCATACAAAGGGAAAATTGTTTGTGATGTACTAATATGTTTTGCCATAAAAGCTTAAAAACTTCAAAATTGGTAATTTTTAAAAATAATTCAAGTATTATGGTTCAATTTAAAAATCAGACACAAAGAAAAAATAATTAAAATAGTATATAATCAAGGAAAATAAAATGTAGGAGATGGGTCAAGGATTATGAACCAAAAATTCAAACGATCGATGGATAGACATCGAAAAATTTGGTTTAAACCATTTTATAGATAACTTTTAGACCACGGCCCGGTAAACACTCATAATACCACGCTGTTTTAGTTGATGTATATAAACAAAAAGAAAACACTTTTACACTAGTTTCAGCACACATTGCAATTTTTTTTACACATTATTTGCAGCGATTGCCAACCCCAAGGTTACCACCTAAAGAAAGTCTGACAGCGGAGGCTATGACCACCGACTTACCGGAAATTTGTTGGTAAGTTCATGTTTCCAAAAATATTTCAAAAACTATGTTTAACTTCAAAACTCATTTATTAATTTTAATTCGTGATTTAGTTCAACTAACAAACAAATTCGATCTGAATGTTGATTAATTTCCATAATCATTATTTTTTTATATCTGAATTTTTTAACATGTAAAAGTAACTAAAAAAATCAGATATTATCAGGTTTCCATTTTTTTTACATGTAGCTAGATGACTCAAAAAATTGGTCATATCTCGATTTATAGATTTTTTTAAACAATAATAACTTTAGTTATGATGAAATAGAGAAAAAATTATCAAATCTTGGTAATATTATTAATTGATTGTCTGTGAATTAGTTTTACTTCAAAGTGTGTGTATATGATTTAGTTTCAAAATCGTTGTTTTATTTCATCTTTATTTTTCCTAGCCTGTATATTGATATAAAGAAATTGACAAAAAAAAAAAAAGGTTTTGTTATCTCTCATGTTTCTACTATACATATTTTTCTTAATATACTAAATAAGAAGGCGAAGAGGTTTTAGAATCATTTATCCAATCAACCATAATAATGACATTTTCTATTTTTAATTTTCAATACAAAAAGTGGCGTATATACAAATAATAAATATTTCAAAATTTAGAAAGTTATTTTTGGCGGGAACTTTCCACAACTTACTCCTCACCTTTTATATATGTATAGATTACTTTAGACATTTATTTCAAAAACAGATAAATTCACCAAATATATTTAAATTATGTTATTTCAATTCTATTCAAGGATGTAAATATTATTTTATATACCGTCGAGTGTTCAAAATTATGCACCCATTGTGTTTTAATTACCAAATTATAAAATATATGCATGATCACAAAATTTACTTAATGTGTTTTCATATTCAATAGATTCATTTTAAAGTCAATTTTAACTGTAACGCTCCAAATTTGGAACCGACACCGCGGTCCCACAATTTGGTCACGTCACCAACAATCATAACTTAAATCATAAATGTTCTAGTCTCATAATAATTAAATCTTAAGCATTCTTGACTAAAGTCAAAATAACCCAAAATAATTAAATACAAAATCTATCTAATACATGACATGAGTTCATAATTCGTTTAAAATACTATTGAGTAATTCAATGAGAAATGACTAAATCCAAAATATTTCAAAAGCTGTCATCTTGGTCTACCCGAACTGAAATCTTCTATTAATTCTTACTCATTACCTAAGAAGAAGAGTATGAATGGGTGAGCGAACAATACTCAGTAAGTTCATATACAACCCCTCCGGTTACTAAGGAGGAGTTGACCAGAAATAAATCAGAGATTAATATTTTTAGAATAGTCAAAATTCATTATTTAGAAATCGATAAGCGGAAGCAGTTTTTCAAATGTCAAACAGAAGATCGGAATTCCAAAGAAAGATACATACTCAACGATTGATTCGAGTAGCCCACTGCCATCAACCGTCCCATACCAGTTGAAGACAACAACTACTCACATATATATATACTCAGGATTCCAAGTGAAAGATAATAATGCAACAAGTAAACTCGAGTAACCAATTGTCATCAACCGTCTCATACCAGCTGATGACAACAGATTACTCACAGAATTCCATGATCACATAAGCAATTCATAAATCATAGTTCATAGTTCATAGATCGACTTCACATATCATAGTTCATAGAGCATTGGTATATCCGGATAACCACACCACGAGCCAAGTGGCGTTCAAATAATTTGTCTGTTCGATAATCATATCCACTAATCAAGTGGTATTTAATAAATTCGACTGTTCAATAATCATGTAACCTGCATAGTGATCATGGTGGAATTTCAAATAATCAAATACTTTTGCAAAATCAGGCATCGCCAAAAATCATGCTTTTCATATAAAAAGGTATCTCACATGAAATTCAATAATTATGTGAGAATAAACAGAGAATCAAATTATGAGTTCGAAAGAAGTGTAAACGACGGAGTTCGAATTCAAATACCGATTTAAAGTCGGCGTACATTTCAAGAAACATCGATATCAAAGGAGTAATGGAAACCTAATGAATGGTACATAAAAGATCGAAGACCTAAAAGATGTATAATCTCTTATCTCAATAAGCTTAGCAGCCAAATAACCCGCAACATGTACAATCGTCCTAAGCTTGCTTGCCCAATTCTATAATCACAATGTAATAACATCACAACTAAAATTATATAAATAAAAATTCCTAGTTAATATTAAATCATAACTACCAATAATATAACATGACTCAAATTATCCTTGGTGTTTATTTATCCAATAACAAAAATAATATTCCCACATTAATATATGTATGCGTATATATACTATTAATTATTTACTTTGGTCTCCATCCATCACCAACTCACTGCCATCATCAAAATTATGAATCCCAAACCACAAACCACACTTCATTTACTAACACAATCCTATTATATATATATATATACCTATAATCATCCGAAAACCCACAAGAAAACACCACGCTGTACACCTGTATGTCATGCATACAAATCAATTGCAAGATTCCCCCTTCATGAGCATTAACCCATTCCTACAACAATGATGATTGTAGTTTTATTATATTCAACTAATTCATGTGCATATAATCAATTAGTATACCATACCTCCTGTCCGACTCTTCTTCTGATTTCAACCGCCGGCACTCTCCCTCTCTCTGCCGTTTCTCATTTTTTTTTTTTGTACTCTTCTATTTTCCTCCCCTCTCAACTCTATTTATTTAAAATCTTATTAGGTTTTCTAACCCTAAAATTAAATGGACTCATTTTAATTAGGTAATATTAATATGAAATTACAATTAAATCTAGTCACAAGTGGACCAAGCCCAAACCAATTTAATTAGGTACTAAATGATATAAATATATAGAAGATATAGAAGATTACTATAATATTACTTTTATTTCTATATGATTTCCTTTCCTACTTAGTGTTGTAATCATTTCCATATTGTAATTATCTTGGTCTCAAAGTTAGGTTAGGATTCCTCTTGTATATATACAATACTATATCAATAATACAATTAAGTTTTCCCAATATCAATTTCTCTTATACTAAATACGTTCATTAACATAAAACAATCATAACATTAATTATATAGGTCCAAAACGATTGTAATATTAATTAATGCCAATTAATATTTTAGCTAAAATGATCGGGGTATTACACTCTCACCCCCTTAAAAGAAGTTTAGTCCCTAAACTTACACACCTACTCAAACAAGGTCCGGGTACTTTTCTCGTATCCCTTTCTTGACTTCTCAAACGGTGTCCTTCCAATTAGTCCAATAAACCCGATTAAGATCTCACTCCAGACATATTATTTAGTTCATATGTACGTCGACTGAAGTCCAAAACCAATTATTAAAGGACTTACACAATTTTATTTCCCAATGACTCCTAAAGCCTAGTAAACAATTGACAAAGATCTAATTGCCAAGAAAGTGATGTAATAAATTATTATGGTTTCATATCAATTTTTATGAGTTTGAATTTTAAGGGTATTACATTCTCCCCACCTTCAAGAATTTGGTCCTCCAAATTTACCAAACTTACAACCGCAAAAATCTGTTTCCACGCTTTCACTGCACACTCTAAGTACAACCAATAACTTTTACTAGCATGAATGTTGCCTCGTGTATGAGACTAGACCTCATTTTGAGAATACAAAGGTTTCCTAACAACCTTCCACTTTCCAACTCCTTAATACCTTGAGTTGAGTCTATTCTAATTCCAAGGTGTGGCACGAAATTTACATTTATCGTCAATTTCATATCATCAAGACATCCGCAAATGAAAATATGAAACTATAAGTTTCCCCTAAATCATAGCATAAGTTATCACTAACGCCGTTGATGAGCACCTAATTATTCTATCAAAAGAAACTTCTTATTCATGCCCAAAACTCTTTAGATGTTGATTCACGTTCCTCCTAAAACTCGAAGTAGACCAACATATCATAGTGAACTCGGTCACCTATCGATCGAGAAACTCTTATAAAGATCAATTCATTAAATCCTTTAATGTAGCTAGGATCTTTGTAAGTCCAAACGTCACTACCAGAACTTAGTGTCTCTAACGACTTGAACGTCCTAAAAGCAATAACCAGACCATTCCAAAAATTATGTCAAACTCACAAATGTATAGTAGAAACAAATCGATAGGCATCCTTCACTTCCCAACTCAAAGGGTAAGATTAAATACTTTGTGTAACCAAAATGTACCCCTTGGTTGTTGAGTCTATAACTAAATCAAAGTATAAGTTCTGGGTAAGAATCCAAGTTGTGTAATTGAGATAACATGATTGAGTATGAAACACTAGGATCAATAAAACTTAATCATCACAAAGATAAAGTTACATGGTACCTGTCACCTCATCACTTGTTGCTCTAGCATCCCTGACAGTCATTGCAAAAATTCTTCCCTAAACTTTTGGTTTTGCTTTATCGTCACTTCCCGTTCCTCACACAAAGTTTTCCTTTAGTGGCTCAGGGAAATTCTTGATCCTATGCTCCATCTTACCGCAATTAAAGTAGGCTTCCGTAATCTAGTAACAAGTATCTGTCCTATACTTTCCGCCACACTTGGTACACGCAGTGTTATTATACAGGTTCTGATTCAAATTTTGATGATGCCATTGATATTGTTGCTGACCCTGATTATAATTTCGGTTTGGTTGGTTGGTCCCCTTGTGGGTCCCAATGAGCACAATAATAAGCTAGAAGGGGGGGGGTTGAATAGCTTATTAACACTTTAAACTTTTAAGTAAGTTCCTTGAAAGTTACTTGAAGATTATGAAGAGTTTCAAGTAGCGGAAGACCTTCAAGAAAATTGTTCCAGGTCTGCCGATAAGGACTACCGGTAGACCTTTTGATTACTTAAGTTCAAATGGATATAATGAACAAGGAAACTATGCGCAAGTAATAGACAAAAAGGAAAATAACACAAGTATTTTGAGATGGTTCATAAATAGTGCTACGTCCACCACCAAGGCATCAACCTTGATTTAAATTGTGCACTATGTTTTCCACTTAGATTAATTACAAAGAATATCCCTAGTGGATCGTGTACAAAATATTGACTTGTGTTTGTCTATGGAATTAAATATCAGAAATACAAGATATTTAATTTGTAGTATAGTTAATGGAAGTAAACAACAAGAAGAATAAAACAATAAATGTTGATTTGTTGTTGTGAGGACTTCTAGATCTTGAGGATCTATTGAATAAAGACTTGAGTTGTATAGATTCGAGCAATTCTTTAAGTGTTCGATTGATTTGCTTGTATAGTTCCAGCCTTCAATGGCGATTTAAAGCGAGTGCACTTCAAAAGAATCTCGAAGGCTTCTGTTCTATTCATAAATGCATTAAATGCCCGAAATTTCGTCTTCACGATATCTAATCATTTCGAGATCTTCAAAAGGTGGGCGATTTGGTGTCGATCAGAGATGAAGTAGACTAAAAGTCTAAAGACTTGACATGTTGACTTGGATTAATTCAAATAATATATGGAAATAAGTTTGAATTAATCCAGCTCTCACGTTCAACACGAGGTCTACCGATCTTAAGCTTTGAACGAGAAAGGGTCTTCCGAAGGAGTCCTACAAAAACTATACAAGGCAAAGTTCTATACTTGCCACGCTAATCGATACGCCGATTAGCCATCAAGTATAAAACTAATGTAATGACGATATAAATTTAACATAAGAATCAACACCCCTTGTTATTGTTGTTCTCCGTGTTCCTTCTCTTATTTCCATAGTCATTTCCCTGATGGTCACCATGACTTAACCATCCTTCTTCTCCTTCTTCCTTTGATACTCTAGCCGACTCTAGTTCCATTACAAACACATCAACATAGGTTGGTAATTGAAGGGAGTCAACCTATAACTAATCCGAAGACCTCTCAAACTTCCTAGCTGACTCTTATCAGAGCAAATTTTGACAACTCAATGAATTTGGTGTTGTACTCGTCAACCGTCATTTTCCCTTGCTCAAGGTTAAGAAATTCCACCAACTTCCTATCCCTCATACTTGGCGGAAAATACTTCTTGTTAAATGCCTTTACAAACATGTCCCAAGTGATCACTTCAACACACCGGGACTCAATTGTAGTCTTCTCGAAATCCCACCACTAACTAGCTTCTCCCTGAAGCATAAAGGTTGCAAGCTTCACTTGTTGTTCACTAGTGCATGTCATCGTCTCAATGATCTTTCTCATGTGATTCAACCACTCATCAGGTTTTCTCCGTGTTAGGTGCCCATGTAAACATTTTTGGGTTGCGTTTCTGAAAACTTTCTAACGGGTCTTTGCCTGTAGGTTGAGCTAGGACTACAAGCTGAGTTGGTGCTGCGTTTTCCTCGTTCCTATTTCCCACAAGGAATTGCGCTATAGTTTGAAGCTAGCTCAGGAGGGTAGGATCTACTGGCGCTACAGGTACAGATCCATTAATGTTCACATTTGGTGGGGCCACACCATTTTCCCCTACAATTCCAGAAGTGGAGTTTTCGATGACTCTACTAGCTCTAGTACCCCTTCCACGTCCACGAGTTCCAGTGCGACCTCCACGTGCCATCTAGTTTGCATTAGAGCAATCAATAATACTATATTTAATGAAATCGAAACCCCAAAATGTGACTTACTAAACGATATAAAGAGTCAGTCTATCTTGAGTGAACTGCTAACTCGCAAGGTCACTCCAATCGATCATGTGCACTATCATAATCATAATAAAAATAGATTAAAAAAAAAAAGAAAATAACGAAATTTCATTTCAATAATTAACCGTATCTAAGGTTCTTCTTAATTCAAATCACAAAGCAACATCCAAAGTTTCTATTTATTCAAACTTAAAAATTTCTAATACGAAATCTCTAATTATCCCCGATATCAGAGTACACCTTATAATCTAACACACATGATCTATTAATCAAATTATACCATAAGGCGAATTCCTAAAATGCTTATCGAGAAAGATACTTCAATACCCTAAATAATCAAACCTAGACTTATCTATTTGCCTTAGACATAAGTATTACCTCAAAGAGTTACACAAATGAAGGAAGAGATGGTGGCCTACATATTTTTCTAACCGTCTTTATCAATCTTGTCATCGTACAATATCTAACGTAAGTCCCAATGAAGCAACGTGATAGTAAAGCCCACTTAACATTAGTAGAACTTAAAGCTACCATCATTTCTCAATGAACAAAATCAAGATCTTAAGACTATCGTATATTTCTAAATCTAATGGTTTTTAAATTCTAAGACCATCCGGATCTAAAGCCTAAGCTTTGATACCAACTTGTAACGCCCCAAATTTGGCACCGACACCGCGGTCCCACAATTTGACCACATCACTGACAATCATAACTTAAATCATAAATGTTCTAGTCTCATAATAATTAAATCTTAAGCATCCTTGACTAAAGTCAAAATAACCCAAAATAATTAAATACAAAATCTATCTAATACTTGACATGAGTCCATAATTCGTTAAAAATACTATTGAGTAATTCAATGAGAAAGGACTAAATCCAAAATTTTGAAAGCCGTCATCTTGGTCTACCCGAACTTAAATATTCTATTAATTCTTACTTATTACCTGAGAAGAAGAGTATGAAGGGGTGAGCGAACAATGTTCAGTAAGTTCATATACAACCCCTCCGGTTACTAAGGAGGAGTTGACCAGAAATAAATTAGAGATGAATATTTTTAGAATAGTCAAAATTCATTATTTAGAAATCGATAAGCGGAAAGCAGTTTTTCAAATGTCAAACAGAAGATCGGAATTCCAAAGAATGATACATACTCAACGATTGACTCGTGTAGCCCACTGCCATCAACCATCCTATACCAGTTGAAGACAACAAACTACTCACAGATATATATACTCAGGATTCAAAGTGAAAGATAATAATGCAACAAGTAAACTCGAGTAACCAATTGTCATCAACCGTCCCATACTAGCTGATGACAACAGATTACTCACATAATTCCATGATCACATAAGCAATTCATAAATCATAGTTCATAGTTCATAATTAATAGATCGACTTATTATATCATAGTTTATAGAGCATTGGTATATCCGGATAACCACACCACGGGCCAAGTGGCGTTCGAATAATTCGACTGTTCGATAATCATATCCACTAATCAAGTGGTATTCGATAAATTCGACCGTTCAATAATCATGTAACCGGCATAGTGATCATGGTGGAATTTCAAATAATCAAATACTTTTGCAAAATCAGGCATCGCCAAAAATCATGTTTTTCATATAAAAAGGTATCCCACATGAAATTCAATAATTATGTGAGAATAAACAAAGAATCAAATTATGAGTTCGAAAAAAGTGTAAACGACGGAGTTCGAATTCAAATACCGATTTAAAGTCGGCGTACATTTCAAGAAACGTCGATATCAAAGGAGTAATGGAAACCTAATGAATGGTACATAAAAGATCAAAGACCTAAAAGAGGTATAATCTCTTACCTCAATAAGCTTAGCAGCCAAATAACCCGCAACATGTACAATCGTCCTAAGCTTGCTTGCCAAATTCTATAATCACAATGTAATAACATCACAACTAAAATTATATAAATAAAAATTCCTAGTTAATATTAAATCATAACTACCAATAATATAACATGACTCAAATTATCCTTGGTGTTTATTTATCCAATAACAAAAATAATATTCCTACATTAATATATGTATGTGTATATATACTATTAATTATTTACTTTGGTCTCCATCCATCACCAACTCACTGCCATCATCAAAATTATGAATCCCAAACCACAAACCACACTTCATTTACTAACACAATCCTATTATATATATATATATATATATATATATATATATATATATATATATATATATATATATATATATATATATATAACCTATAATCATCCGAAAACCCACAAGAAAACACCACGCCGTACACCTGTATGTCATGCATACAAATCAATTGCAAGATTCCCCCTTCATGAACATTAACCCATTCCTACAACAATGATGATTGTAGTTTTATTATATTCAACTAATTCATGTGCATATAATCAATTAGTATACCATACTTCCTATCCGACTCTCTCTTCTGATTTCAGCCGCCGACACTCTCCATCTCTCTGCCGTTTCTCTTTTTTTTTTTTTTTTTTTTGTACTATCTCAACTCTATTTATATAAAACCTTAATATGTTTTCTAACCCTAAAATTAAATGGATTCATTTTAATTAGGTAATATTAATATGAAATTACAATTAAATCTAGTCACAAGTGGACCAAGCCCAAACCAATTTAATTAGGTACTAAATGATAGAAATATATAGAAGATATAGAAGATTACTAGAATATTACTTTTATTTGTATATGATTTCCTTTCATACTTAGTGTTGTAATCCTTTCCATATTGTAATTATCTTGGTCTCCAAGTTAGGTTAGGATTCCTCTTGTATATATACAATACTACATCAATAATACAATTAAGTTTTCCCAATATCAATTTCTCTTATACTAAATAGGTTCAAACCATTTAGGAACCTTAGTTCAAAATCTAAGAATTTCTTCTACGTTATACGTGTTCAAAGAATTTCTTCTACGTTATCATTGATGCATAGCTAGGTTCTTGTTCCATTTTAAGAACCTTAGTTCAAAATCACTAAGTCAAGTATAAGAGGGAAACCTAAGTTGATTATTGTCAAACCAAGCTTAGTTCACTTTCAAGTTTGTAATTCCACTTGTTAATAGAATCATAAATCAAAGCACGTTGATAACTCAATAGGAGGATAATCATGAAGATAAGACACACAATATGCTTATAAGTCATAATCTCAAGTAGATATATAGGTTCATGTATCATTCACAAACAAACATTATCAAGTTCAGTTCCATAGAATCATAAGATAGATAACATTATGAAATCTGCTTGAGGTTCTCTAAGAGCTAAAGATCATGCATGTACACTTGAAGGGTAGAAGACTTAAGACAACTCAAGATTCATCAAATAACCATGTGATGGTACTTCACAAATCCATCACAATACACACGTGTCTTGGATAACCATTTAGTTATCTTTGCGACAACTCAAGATTCTCTTCATAGAGGGTACTAAGGCATACACAATTCAAATATCCTTTCTATAGAAGAATTATCATGACACAATCCCGGATTTTCCAAGGATGTTAACAAAGGTTCCCAACTAAGGTCATAGATTACATAACAACTCCAATGTATCCAATAAACCCATTTGGGATCAAACCCTAACTATCACATATTGATATACAACAAGAACATATCGTTTCGACAAGCATAACAACGACAAATGATGAGGAACAAGTCTCTAGCAAACTAACATTAATGTTGAGTTAGAGAGAGAAACTAGGGTTTAGGTAACGTACTTTAATCGAGCCACAAACAACTAGGAAGAGGAAAACAAACCAAGGGGAAATGATCTACTCGGCGAGGGCTTCGCGATGGTGGTTTCGGATCATCAAACGGATGGTCGAATTAAACTCCGGGAATCAATGAAACACACACTAATCTCACAATCAATCGCATACACACTCTCTCTCTCCGTTCTTGGCTGAAGATGGTCACAAATGAAGATAGGGAAGGGGTGTTAGGGTTATAAGAAAGTTTAAGGACTAAAATACCTTCCAATAGGTGAAGGGGCAAGGGTTAAATAAGGGTAGGATATGAATTTCACGTCAAAAGTCAAACCAGCACAAAGCTGATGTCGGGACAACGGTTCGGGTGAGCTGGTCGAACATCTACCTAGATGTTCAGTGAGGTGGCTGAACATCTCTAAAGGTGTTCGGTTGGGCTGGCCGAACATTTCCCAGAATGTTTGGTGGTCAAGTCTGAACGATGATTCAAGTCTAAAATAAAGCGAAATGGGTCTAGGACCGAAGGTGAAACACACGTTGGGTAAATGCAACTCAACCAAGCATAAAAGATGTGTGCTAAGTCCATTGGAGGCTCAACTAAACCTCAAGACAAAAGGAGGAATGACCTAGGGTACAACCGATGTCACAGGAAAGAACTACACGAGAAAACTCTCAACCGAGTCAAGTAACGAACATCGTCAGTTTACGACTTGTAACTTTAACAAGTTAAAGTCTATGGGACATATAGAACTAATGTATTGGCTTCTAGATAGCCTACTTACACAAATCAAGGTTTTCATATCAAGTCAAGTAGGCGAGGTTACGGTTAAATGGCACGTAAAACGAGAAGGTCAAATACACGATCGGGGTCTTACATTGACTCAACGTAATTAAACACATAATTAGGGTATACAACTGTAGGCGAGCTCTCCGTCTCGGCTTGTACCTCAAATGTCATAGCCACATCCACATATGCCAGCTGGACTCAATGCGATGCACAAGTAAATGTTTACTTGCTAATAAATATAACCGTTGAGCCCCAAAGTAGGAGAGCTCAACACATGTAACAAGCATGCTTATTTGCTTGTAAATAAATACTTAAGCATTTATTTGCGCACACATGTACAAATACCAATGTATGTAATATTTTACATATAATAAACTACACCAAAGTATTCTTCATTATCGTAGGAATCGAGCACGTCACTAGTTATATTTTATTGTCCCTAAATCGACTCCGTTGAGTACGTCATTCGTTTAATATTTATAAATTTCGGGCATCACCGCGATTTGCATGATTCATCCCAACACAATCTCACCGATATATTTCTCGGCATAATAATGGTTAAAAACAATTTAACACATTAACCAGTTAAAATTAATAATAATTCATAACTAAATTATTTAAACTCCATATTCAAAACAAATCATATGGGAGTGGCCACAGTTCTTGTATGCAATTATTACATACAAAAGGAAGGCAATAGTAACTTATTTCTACTGAAAAATATCGATGAAAACACAAAATATTCGGGTGTAAATGTAGACCTCAACACATAGAACACTTTTGCGGAGTCGAAATTAAAAACGGACGAGTAAATATTTCGCAAATTGAACATAAAACTCGAAACCCTTAATAACTCACAAAGTACGGCGGACGACAGGAACTAGGAAGGAAAAATGAGCTACTAATGCTCAATTGTTGTTTAAAAGTACATTGATACTTAATACAATACCTATGAAATACTCAATACACCATTTTTAAAAAAAAGTAGACCAAATTGCCCTTTGCCATTTTATGAGTAAATGAAAAAAAATTAATTTTTTTTCTTTGTTTGGGACTGCTCCCAAACCAGTCCCAATACCTAATTTTTGTTTTTTTTTTTTTTGCTTAGGACTACTCCCAAACCAGTCCTAAACCTAACTTTTATTTTTGTTTAGGATTGCTCCCAAACCAGTCTCAATGCCTTTTTTTTAGCACTTCTCCCAAACCAGCCCCAAAGCCTAATTTTTTTTTGTTTAGGACTGCTACTAAACCAGTCCCAATGCCTTTTTTTTTGTTTTGTTTAGGACTGCTCCCGAACCAGTCTCAATGCCTAATTTTTTTGTTAAGGGTAATATAGTATTTTTACAACAAAAAATGTTATATTAAGTATTTAACAGGTGATGTATTAAGCATTAGCCTAAAAGTATGAGGTGGTGGTATGGGTCACACCATTAACCGAAAATTAAAAATGGATGACCAAATCACAACCAAAGGAAAAGAAAAGAAAATAATTGTTGTTGACTTGAGTCTTCTACCGAAATCTCAAATGATTGGTCACATGGCTTAAATATAAAATATTCAATTAATAGTTAGTTATTAAAAAGTGACAATCTAATTGGTTGGTCATTTTGAGAAATCAATCCTATTGGTGGGTCAATGGTGGACATTGTCAAAATAAATTAATCTTCAATTTGATCCAATTAAACACTAATTAATCATTATTAATTTGTCAAGTTTAAAATAAAATTATATTTTAACAATATAAAAAGAAACACGTAACGTACGATCAATTCAGGTCAATCTAGCCAAAAATATATATATTTTCCAACTTTAACTTGTTATTTCCTATTCCAACGTTATAAATCATAACTAACATAACCAAAGTCCAATATAGACTTTTAATACGTCACACATCAAGCCCAACATATCTTGAATTCAAATGGATTCTCGTAGGGCAATTATCCAATTCCACAATACAAAACACATAAACACATTAAACATAACACGTAACACGTAATTAATCATGCTAATACACCCTAATGCACAATTAATAAAATATGCAATTTTCGGGTGTTATACAATAAATCCGAACTGATTTTTTTTTGTAAAAATATTGCTATTTGTTCTATTTTTTATGCTCAATCCTCCAAATCACGAATCTATTATTGTAATATTTTTTATACCAGCTAACCAGAAAAAAAGCTTGGATATCACATTGTAGAAGCTAAAATCTTGAATGTAAGCAATATTCTAGACAAAATCTTTATCCTAAGAATATCTTTGTCTCTCTCTGTACAAACAAAATGAAAAAAATAAAGAAAATCACATCTAAATGACAAGAACATCACAAAATGAAAAAAAAAACTTGATCAGAAAAACATAATTCATATTGAAATATTACTTAACGAACATAAATCTTCATCACAATTGTAGAAGTAACTTATTGACATAATTAAAACTAAATTACAAGTAAAAGCAATTAATTGACAAATCTATAAAAATATAAAGAATAATAAATATACATATATTTTTCCATTTTCATATTATCAGAATTTAATATAATAAAATATTTCAATACCATCAAGTTGTTAATTTTATTGTTCATTTTACATGTTAATAAATCGAGATTGAATTTTTTTTTTAATAATATTTCATAAGTTAAAAATTTGTGGTCTTTAAAGTGAGTGGTGGGGTTGGAGCGATCGAAGACGTGTGAACAGAGAATGTTTGCAAAGAAACTTTGTCCAAATTAGCTTATTATTGTGTTCAGATTGGTGGCTACAAATCAAACTGGGTGTGCGTTATGTTCAATTAATCCTTTCCAACGAGAAGATTCCAAGAATGAAATCAATTTTAATGGAGGCAAAAAAAGACATCGTGGCCGTGGGCCATCGAAGCAGCTAATGTGATACTTGTATATATTGACGTAATACTTAAAAACCACTGAATATATATTACTCGTCATTTAATGTATAAAATCCCTTTTAACATTTAATAGATAATCACTTTTATACAAACTAGCGGATGTTTTAAAACAGACTGATGTTTTATAAAACATCCGATGTTTTATAAAACATCCGTATTGTTTTATAAAACATCCGCTAGAACACGGTTTTGTCCGATCGAAAAAAATACAAATCAACGATTTTTTGTTCGTAATTGAAAAGAAAAAATAAATCGAATCAAAATCAATTTAATTCACATGTACTATCATGCGAATTAACAATTCGAATTAATGACACGTAATTAAAATTACGTGAAGGGGGGAGGGAGGAGGTAGTATAGTTTAAATGTGAAGAGGGGTAGCAAAGTAATTTTACATTTTAAATGGTGTTGCGTTTAGGGATTTTGGTGTTGCGTTTAGGTGTTCTGTATATATTACTCGTCATTTATTATAAATCAAAATAAGTTTTTAGAGACTGAAATGATTGTATTTTAAGGAACACGGTTTATTCTCGGAAAAATTGCATGTCAGTTTACTTTTTAAAACTTTCAATCGGCTTACCTCTGTATATTTTTTTCGTAATCGGAAAAAAGACCGTTTATGCATTGCAATGCATAAAATCATGTATGATGTTTCTTTTTCAGTTAGTAAATCGTAGTATGATTTAATATCGCAAAATTTTAAATTTTTTTTCTACCTATAAAATTGATTCAAAATTTTAATTTTTGAGTTGAATGAAAGCAATATTCAATTTAATACATACCATATTATTATTATTGAATTGAACTTTTAAAATAATATTTTTGAACTAAATAAATTATTTTAATTTTTATAATAAAATATTCAGTATTTTCTAAAATTGTTGTAGAAATGCATTAATTATATTATTTTTATGATAATGAAAGATGAGACGTGAGTGGTTAGAAAGTTTGATTAAACATATTATTATGAAAAAAAGTAAGTACCTTATTTGTTGAGAATTAAAATGTAAAAATAAAAATAGAATAATTATGTTTTTACGGATGTTTGAACAAAAAATAATGTTAGAATGTAATTAAGAAAATAATTTGATTAGTTAAATTAAAATAGTTAAGTACTTAAGGGGTAGTTTTGTCAAAACATATATGTATTTAATGCAATAATTAAGGATGTAGTGAATAAGCAAAACTGTAATAAAAATGGCACTCCTACGATATATCCAAAAAAAAAAAAGCCAAAAGAATCTTAATTTATATAGTATTTACTAGGTTTTAGTTAAAGTTTCTAATTAAATTGACATTTTTTTGTAGACCTTTCCCTTAAGGGGGATGAAAAAGATTGAATCTGAAACCTCACATTTTGTAAAGCCTCAAATCTACCACTAGGCCATCCCTTAAAGTCAATTAAATTGACATAAAATATCAAAATAAGACTATTTTATGAGTCGTATACTCTAAAATATTTTATTTGATTCTACATGTCACATTCATAATATAATGGGGTGGTTTGATTAAAATTACAATGGTAGCATTTTCTCAAGGGAAGGGGTTATTCACACCCCTCACTTTGCTTCATACACCCATTTGCTTTGATATAAAAGACTTGTGTTTATGAAGAAAATGGTTGTATAAAGCATAATTGGGGTGTAAATAGCCCCACCCTTTCCGAAGCTATATGCATCACATATTTCTAGCCGTAGCATTACCCACCTCAAATTTATCAAGTATTGAGTCCGTTTAGCAATACCCTTTACTTTATTTTATTTTATTTTGTTTTTTATAGATAAAATACCAAACAATCCTAAAATGAATTTGAACCGACCCAAACGACCCAAGAGATAGTCATGTGTTCAGCAAGTGTTTACTTTTTTCACGGGCAAAGCACGTGCTTATCTTTGGCTCATGCATGATCTTCTAGCGAGTAGGGACTCTTCCCCAGCTGGGGCCAAGAGTATAGCGAGCAGGACCCCACAAGCAGAGGCAACCTGCTCGAGGGAGTGGGTAAACTGTCGTCTACAACGTGGGGATTAAATGTCGGGTAATCCGCTCCCACGTTCCAGACGTGGCCTTAAACGTATCCGTCATTTATGCTCATGCAGTTAAAGTTCAAATCATGGCCTTCATGGCCAGAGCTATATAAACCCCTCAGACATAAGAGGGAAGGAACGTTGACAAATACTCAGGCTGAAACTCTGTCAAAATCATTACGCACTTGATGATTTATTGATAATCACGCCGGAGTGCTTTTGCAGGGAAAGCCCCTTTTAGTTCACGTTTGCTTTGGATTTCTTTGACAGATTTGGACCTCAAGTCACGGATAGATTGAAAGCCAGATATCCGATTGTTTAAGCCCAGTGTATCCATTTAATTTGGATACAATCAGTTGGTTCCATTACCGGGACATAAAACCATACCTTGGATCCTAGCTTGTACCTAAGGTCTTGAGGAGTTAAGCGAGCTTGGATTTTAGCTTCTGCTTAAAATTTAAGTGGTCATGTGAGCCAGTTATGCTAGCATCTCAGTTCGATGAATCGAGCTGACAGTTGAAAGCTGAGCAAATTATGAAAATGGAAACAGAAGTATTGTAATCTTTATGCAGAAATAAAATATTATAGGCAGGGAATAAATTGTTCAAATGTATTAAACATGTAGAGGCATGGAGGCCAAGATAAAAGTTTGAAAGTATTAAGTAGGGGGAATGGCATCATCAACGGCCATGCTCGCGCTTCTATCGACAGCTTCTTCGATCACTATGACTTTATCACCAACTGTTGATGTTTACTTGGATAGACCTGTAGAGGTCAATTGAACCCGATATATTTTGGTCATGAGGTCAGAAACATTGTTGGCAGCGAGTTCTGGTGGATTCTAGGTAGGCAGTCCGATTTCACGTCTTCATCAGCAAGCAGGCCGAGTTTCTCTACGCTATAGGGCACAAGGGAATGGCCCTTTCGGACTTTCAGATCGAAAGGGGAAGCCGTTCCCCATTCGGCGAGCATAGCCGGAGTAATGCCGGGTAGACCGCTGAGACCAGCTTTCCGCATGATGTGATTCATGCCTTGATTGTAATAGGGGTACATGAGGTCGTCAAAGACCGAGGAGGCCTTGAAATCTTCCACATCGGCCAGCCTTTCCTCAACAATACGGTGGGTCATCTCTGACATTATCTCTTCCTCCCTCTTTGCTGCACTAGATCTGGCCTCGCTGAGCTCACGTAGAAGCTTATCCTCGGAGGTCTTGGCAAAGGCAAGATATGATTCAAGGGTTTTCTTCACTTCCTCTACCTTTGACAGATCGGTGATCCTTGGCCATGATCGCTTCCTCGCTGGCCTTAAGTTCATAGTGGAGAGAGTTGACTTGCTCTTCCAGTTGATTTTTCTCTTTGGTCAGAGAGTTGCAAATAACAATTTTTCTGTTAGGCAATCAAAGAGAAGGGAGCATTTGGTACCCATCTATTTAAAAAGATAGTTAGAACAGTGAAACCACACAAAGACTTATTTCATGAGTGAATAATAAGTGAAACATTACAAGTTACCTCGCCATCCCCAGCTCGATTTCCCCGATCAAGATGCTAGAGGCTGTTCGGACATTGTTGGCAGCAACGCCCAAGTGGCAAATCCTTTTGAGAATTCGTTGCCCGCTAACAACCCCAAAATTACCTCGCTCGACGAGGTTGATTTTCTTCAGGTAGAGGACATCGCCTATTTCCTCCACCAGTAAGTTCGCGTCCACACTTGTGTGTGGCATTCTAAAGTCATCCTGTTGGAAGGAAGAGACGAGTGTTCGGCGAGAAGAAGCAGTACCCCAGCTAGGCTCAACTCTTTCCGAGTGAAAGTGAATGTTCCTTTCAGCAGGGGACGTCCTCATCGACCCTTTTCTTTTCAATAGGTTCGATGATTTTTAATTTAGTGGGAGAGGGAGGCTTGATATGGTCAGAAGGAGCAACCCGACTTGTTTTTTCGGTTTGTCGTTGAGAACCACGTGTAGCGGGCACAAAAGGAACCTTGGGCGGGTTCACAGGGCATTTCTTCGCCAATTTTGCTTCCCGAGCAGCTTTGGCCTTGGTATGAGCCTCGAAGAATTTTTGGGTGTCATTTAATCTTTTCATAGCTACATGGAATCAAAGGCAAGAGATAAGGATAAGTGGACAAAAAGTTTAAGTAATAGAACCGGGTAGAAATCAAGAGTAGTATAAAATGACCATCGTAAGCAGAGGTACAATTCATCCCAATTTGTTGGCACTTAGGGCAGTCATTGGGAAAGTTGAACCCGTGACAGCCTCCCCAATAAGGATGGGTTTCTTCCTCGCCCATCTTCACAAGGGGTTCCACCCCGGGAACCGAACGGTAGTAGATCCCTGCTTGGAGCAGATAGAGGTCACTTTCAAATACAAAGTCCTACACGCCTTTGTCTTCTCTCACGCCCATAACTTTTTTAAGGTCGGCGAGCATCTTATTCTCACAGGACCTGAATTGATCTCGGTTGTACGTCGGTGCTTTCAGTTGGCCAAGATGTGAAGCAAAGGGCCAACTTACTCGTGATTCCACTATCAGAACTTTATGGTCCCAAGTTTCAACTTTGTTTGGGCCCTCACTTAGTAATTTGAAGAAATGTGGGTTGGAGCGGCCAGAAATACGATGGGTCTTCTGATCGTTTTTGAAGAGGTATAGTTTGTAGACAAGGAGCATATCGGGCTCATGGCCAAGTAGTCTGCATGAAACCGTGTATGCGACCCAGAATCTGACGGTGGTCAGAGTCAACTCACAGGGGAGTGCGTTGGTCATATTCAAGAATTCGCAAATGAAGTGGTCTAAGGGTAACCTAAGCCCAACCAAGAAAAAGTCAAAGTAAAAGACCATTTTATCTCCTTGGGTGGTATTTTTGTCATGTTTAATATTTAGGTCGAAGGCCTTCACCCGGTAGTTTTTGGGATCTGTACCTAGCGAGTAGAACCACCCTGTCACATCTTCTTCACTTTCTAATTCATCCCAAGTTACTTCCCAACCGAGTTCCTTGTCGGCGACAAGTTTCTTTCCTTTGCGGCGGGCAGCCCTTCTTCTCGTTTCTTTGGGAGCACTCATGCTCGGAGAAAGCGATTCCGATTTCAAGCTCGCCTCAACTCTTCCTTCACCATCTCCAGCCATAGCTTCTTGCTCGTAGTTCTCAATTACGGGTTTGTTAGTTGCAACAGAAATTTCGAGAGGACCCATCCTCTCAGAGTTTGAACTGCCAGAGGGATGCTCAACAACGATAGCAGTTGGGGTGCTTAAAGCTTTAACGATATGGATTTCCGAGCTGGAATGCTCGGTGCTTTGTCGCTCAACTTCAAAACTCTCTTTAGGTTCGGGTGAAGCTCCATGGTCATCGCTATGCCCCTCGATCTTAGATCCACTCTCTTCACGGGAAGACATCGTACATGAATCGAGGAAAAGACAAATTTAATTCCTACCTGGGAAAATAAGTATGAAGGGGTAGGTAAAACCCTTTGTTAGGGATTTATATCTTGAAACCTATCAACATGGCACTAGCTTGGTATTCCTCGATTCCTACCTATGTGTGTGTCCCGTGTGGGTGTTATGAGTGCCCCGGGAGATTCCCCCGGATCCCGCGCTCCCTTTTTTAGGGGAACACGACATTCGGGGAAGACATCACTCTTTTCATTCCATCTTCCCTTGTTTAGGGGAAAACGAAATTAAAAGTGCAAAAAGAGTGTTGTCAAAAGCGCGTTGAATACACTTATGCTCATAGTGGACTCGAGCTCATTATGGATCACTATGAGTGCTTTGAATTTTTATGTATCTCATCCTCCTTTGTTTAGGGGAAAACAAGATTCAGAAAATGCAACGCCCTTTTCATTCCATCTTCCCTTGTTTAGGGGAAAACGAAATTAAAAGTGCAAAAAGGATGTTGCAAAGAGCGTGTGGGAATACGCCCTGCCTCACTGTGATCCAAAATGTTGTAACAGAGTCACCATCTTTATTTTAAGGAGAAATAAAGAAATACAAAAAATAACAAGATTTTGTAAAGGGTTTGGAGGTTAAGTTACGAGGTGGGAAAGTGTTAAGCACCCAACTCGCCCTTTCGGTCTCAAAACAGTTTTTGGTTAAAAATATGCTTTTATTATATTTATTTAGCAAATGAAATAAAGCCTTTAAACATATATATCTATACATATATTATTACAGACCTGCAGCAGTTTCCTTTCCAGGAATTACAAATATACTTATAAATATGTGACCATAATAATGGCTCTTTTTAGTGTTATTTTCTAAAGAAATCCGTGCTATATAACTGCTTATATTTTTTATATCGGGCCGGCTGAAAATAACACTTTTATATTAAAACTTTAAATATCCTACCTTTTGAAGCGTTGGGGGCTTTTATACCGTACCACTAACTTCTAGTAGATTTTGGGTGCGCTCGCTCTGTCCTTCCGGGAGAGGGAGTCTTTTGCTGTTACGGAGATTCGGGTAGAGTAACTACTTCCGAAAGTTGCTTTCTGGCACCGGGAAACAGGAAGAGCAAATGCTTGCTTTTTGTTGTTGTTTGCTTGCTGACGGCGGAAATCGGGCAGAGCAACTGCTTGCTTCTTGCGGATTTGGCGTTTGGATTCGAGCAGGGCAACTGCTCTTTTTGGGATTTTTGGACCGGTGAAATAGGGTGGAATCCTAGCGGGGAGGCTAAGGTTCACTTTGACCGGTTAGTTTCATGTTTGGGGGAGATTTGACAGACCTTTGAGCCTTAAAGGAAGGATATCTCTCAAGACGATCACTCTCTGCGTAAAGTTTTAGCGGTGTGTGAACTGTGTGCGATGAGTGTGAGATTCGCGGTGTGAGCGGAGTGAATTCTCACGACCCGGATGCCTCTTATTTATAGGCTGAAGAAGGGACTCCTTCGTCATTAAGTTTTCTTCTTCTGTGCTTCATCACCTTGTACCGCGCGCTTGAGAGATTATACCGGAGGCAAAAAGCTACAGTGCATTCCCTTTTTCAGCCTATAAATAGAGGCATCTAGGTAGTGAGAATTCACTCCGCTCACATCGCGAACCTCACACTCATTGCATTAAGTTTTCTTCTTATGTGCTTCATCAGCTTGTACAACGCGCTTGAGAGATTGTACCGGAGGTAAAAAGCTACAGTGCATTGAGCACTATTGGGCGCCACTCATGGGGGGTCTGGGCGCCGCGCCCATTCTACATGTGGGTGGCACCTAGGCTCCTTTTTGGGGTTTTTTTTGACATTTTGGCCCCCTGCATTTCACTGTTTATGCATCCTGCTTTTTCTTTTGCATTTTCAACCTTGTAACTTTACATTCGTTAAGTTTTAACAGGTGTTGATATTTCATGTCATGTCACATACCAGGCGTACGAAATTGGGGTGTCTAAAGGTGTTAAACCCAGAAATTAGGAAAAGGGGGAGTTCATGATAATCAATAAAGCAGAAAGGGCCGGTAGTAACAGTAAACATAATCAAAACTCTTCGAAGTACATCAGACGCTCGAAGGTTTATTAAGGATAGATTACAGATCGTAACCAGTTTGTCATCATGTATCCAGCCAGCATCATCGAATCCCGAATTTGGGATTCTAGCGGTGAAAATGGAAAGGCAAAAATCAAATTTAAGAAAGGGTTTTAAGTGAAAAATTACCTTATGGTTTCAAAAGGGGATGATTCAGACGAAGATTGTGGATTGGTTGCTATGGAAGATGTTCAATCTTGCATTATTATAAAATTTGCTTAAAATCATTCCACTTGTTGTCAGCCAAAAAACTTTAAGTTATTTCTCTTTGGTCAGCTTGTGTTTTAAAACTCTTTGTCAGTTACTTGTTTCAGCTTACCATAATATTTTAGTGTCAGCTTGTTTACTTCATTTGCTTGAACATTTCCTTGTACTAACACTTTCTCATTTTGTGCTTTTGGTAGATATTCTGTAAGATAATCTTTCCAACAGGATCTCTGTGATCTTGTGAAGATACGTATACTCTGCCAAACACATTTTCAAATTCAAAATGTGTTCCTAACGGGCTGTTCCTCAAGTTCTTCTATATATACCCTAAGGAATCATTTGAACTCATCAACTGAATAGAAGTCTGAAGCTATATACTCTCAAAAGAAACTCTCTCTGTGCCTTAGTCTTCGTGAAAACTTTAGCTAGATAATCTTCTTTGAATATTTCTTTCTAGTTATTGTTTAGGCAAACAATGAGTGATCCATTTCATACAATTTAGAAATCAGTCAATTTGTCTCACGAGTTTGATTGTTATTCAATCATTCTCCATAAACACTGGTCTTTTGTTGTATACTGATCCATTAGAGATCAATTAGATTTTTAATAAAATTAGTGTACCTCAAAAATCCAAGTCTGACCAACTTTGTAGTGGACGTAGTAGTTATATTGTGAACCACTTCAATTCTCTTGTCAGTTATTTTTCTTCAGCTCTTGCGAACTGACCTAACACTTAAGAAGTCTTGATCTACTTAAGTGTCAGTCAGTCACTTTCATAATCTGTTTATTTAACTGTTCTGATAAATTGTTTTTTAGTTCATTCTTTACATCTAGTGATCTATCTCCAAAAGTAATTTCTTAAAAACAATTGTGTCAGCCAGCTGACCAATATTTATCAGCTTGAGTTTCTATAAAAACATCAGCCAGCTGACCAACTTCAACTGACTGACAAAAATTAACTTTCCGCTGCCAACTTTCAGAAGTTTTACAAGTCAACCCTCAAAGTTTTTAAAAGGCTATTCACCCCCCCCTCTAGCCTTGTCAAGTTGCCAACTGGACTTACAGAAGATTCAAACACTCTTTTGGCTGATTAGAAGAAGAACCCGGAGGAATGCTTGAGGATCTAATAGTTGGTAGAAAGGGTAAAAAGAAGTGGGTTTTCGGTTTTATGCCTCGTATGAAAAGGCAAAATGGGGGGAGGAACGAAGGGGGGTTATGATTTTCTGTGTGTGTGGCGTTGGAAACGAGACGTCGCAGTAAATGTCGCCTTGAGAAATGGGTACGCATGGAGGCTCAGTCTTGCAAACGGCGGGTACCTACGGCACGTCCACTCACTTACGCTCCTGACACCATTGGTTGTCACCCACTATCAAGGTGTCTAAGTTCATGTTTCCTCCAGTAGTTTCCTCAACACCTCTCATTGAATAAGCCAAGTCTTTTAGCGGTCAAATGAGGAAATATACCCGCATAAATTAGAGGATATGCTCCTTGCTCTAAGCAACTATGCTCGCCAGACAAGGAGCATGGGGCCACTGAACTGCTCGGCCCAAATGGCCCAAGCCACAGTCATGTATTCGACACGTGTTTACTTTTTCCACGAGCAGAGCACATGCTTATCTTTGGCTCAGGCAGGATCTTCCAGAGGGTAGAGACCCATCCCCAACCGGTGGCCATGAGTGTAGCGAGCAGGACCCCACAACGAGCAAAGTCAGCCTGCTTGAAGGAGTGGGTAATGGCCGTCTACAACGTGGGGATTAAATGTCGGGTAATCCGCCCCCACGTTCTAGACGTGGCCTTAAACGTATCCGTCATTTATGCTCGTGTAGTTAAAGTTCAAATCATGGCCTTCATGGCCAGGGCTATATAAACCCCTCAGATAGAAGAGGGAAGGTACGTTGACAAATACTCATACTGAAACCCTGTCAAAATCATTACGCACTTGCTGATTTGCTGATTATCACGCCGGAGCGCTTTTGCAAGGAAAGCCCCTGCTCAGTTCACGTTTGGTTTGAATTTCTTTGACAGATTTGGGCTTCAAGTCACGGATAAATTGAAAGCCAAATATCCGATTGTTCAAGCTCAGTGTATCTACTTAATTTGGATACATCAGAATTCATATCCAAGAAGTCTCAAAATAATTTTTCTATTAAAAAAATACCAAAATTATACTTTTAATACCAAAAGTTCAAAACTTAAAGTTCTAATGTCATTAAGGTATGAACTTTTATTTGAAAGAAAATTTATTTCAATGAGGTTCATGATTATAGTATTTCATATAAAATAATAGTAATAATTACAACAATCACAACAACAAGAAGAAGAACAAAAATAATTAAATATGTAAATTTGTAATAATAAAAATAATATTAAACAATGTATTATTATTATTATATTATTATTATTAATATTACTAATATTACCACCACAATTTCATATATGTGTAGAAAAGTTAACCCTTTGAATTTGTAGTATTAAGATATTAATATTATATTTATGAATAATATATATTTTTTTGAAATAATTTAGAATGAATTTTGATAGACTTTTGGAATTTAAAAATAATTTTTTTATGAAGATGATGAAAATAATATTTCTTAATAATAACAACAATAATATAATTTATTATTATTATTATTATTATTATTATTATTATTATTATTATTATATGCAATTCTTATCATCGTTGCCCTTAAGAAAAAGAAAATTAAGTTTCCATCCAAATGAAGGCTCTTACCATAACGGCGCAAGTGAAAACATTAACTTTGAATGTTTTGGCGCTAAAAGTTTTTAATTTGGTTAAATAAATATTTTTAAGATATTGAATTTTACGTGAACTTTTTATTACTTTTCTCTTTGCGTACATGTTTGTGTTTTTTTATATGTTGGTTAATTTTTTTTGATGAATTTAGAGGTAGACAAAGAAAAAATGATGTGACGATATGAGAGAGATCAAATATACCAAAAAAAAAAAATTGACAAAAAAGCGCAACTTTAGTGTTAAAATGTTTCATCAACACCTAATAAGTTGTGAGTTTGAGTTACCATAGGGTTAGGTGGGTAACCACTATTGAAGTATTGATGTTTTAAAAGAAAGAAAAAAAATGTGAAAACTGGACCGATCCCTAACATTTTCAACCTCTAAAGGACATGATTTTTGTTTTTAACTGGTAAAAGACATTTTTATGGTAAAAGGACAAGTATACCCTTAACGAAATTGAATTAGGGTTGCGCTACATCGTAATTCAAAGTCGATGCATTACAATTCCAATGTGTGCATTAGTAATCCAATTTTTGCATCGGGATTACTGGAAAGAAGTTTCATGCATCATGATGGAAACATAATTCAAAATCATGCATCTAGTGCATCAGTTTGTGCATCTGGATGCATCAATTTCATATTTATTTTCCAAGTTAGACAACCTTGACTCTCTACAATTGATCACGCATGGTCGTACGTATATCCACAAAAATCAACTTTACAATCTATTGGAAATGAAACAAAGATTTATCGGAGAATTTTTAGGAAGAAGTTATCGGGAAGATTCATTGAAGAAATTTTAGGAAGAAAAGAAGATTCACTAGATAAATTTTAGAAAGAAGCTACCATATATGTTATAACGGGGCATTTACCGCATTCTTAACCAAGAAGAGTGATATCGCAATTCCAATGTGTTTATCGGTAATCTAATTTTCACATCAAGATTACTGGAAAGAAGTTTCATGCATCACAATGAAAACATGATTCAAAATCATGCACCGGGATGCATATTTGTGCATCGTGATGCACGAGTTTGATTTTTCTCTTATTCTGTTCATATTTATCTCCCAAGTTAGACAGCCTTGATTCCTGACAATTGATCACCTCAGTACATCCACACGACAAGTTATTGGAATTGAATAAGAAATTTATCGGAGAAATTTTAGGAAGGGAGATTTGTAAGTCTAGTTAGCAACGAAATAAGGCTAGAGGGGGGTGAATAGTCTTTTAAAAACTTTAAGGGTTATTTTGAAAACCTTCAAAAGTTGCAGCGAAAAAGATAAGTTTTCAATGTAAAATCAGCAGGTAGCAACTGCTGAACATAAAACAGTTTGGTTTGGTTTTTTTAATCATTAAGATATAGGGACGGAATTGAAAGACAATATATATACTACAAGTAAGTAAATGATTCAAGAATGTAACTAACTTACACTTAAGTAGATTGAGGCTGCTTAAGTGTGAGAAACAGTTCTATCAATTGGAAGATATAAGACAGGATAATTGGAGTGGTTCACAGTATAAACTGCTACGTCCACTACCAATTTGGTCAAACTTGGATTTTGAAGTGCACTAAATATATTGAAATTCTAAGTGATCACTAACGGATCTGTATATAACAAAAACCAGTGTTTGAGGAGTATGATTAATAAATAATCAAACTCGTGTAACAATCAAAGTATTCCTTTAAAGTTGGAAGAAGTAAGGAAGAATACAATGATTGTTTAAACAAGAACTAGAAAATAATGATATTTGAAAGAATATCTAGTAAGTGTTTAAGGACCGGAACACATCAAGGAAAGAATTGCTTGAAGGAATAAGTTGAGTGTCCAGTCCTGGGTTGAATTAAATCAAAGAGAGAATATTGTGTGAGTGATGAATGATAGCTTCAACCTCTCTATCCTCTATTTATGTATATCTTCAACCATTGAGAACTGAAACATTTCAAGGAAAGATTTGCTTGAGAGGATAAGAGAAATGTTTCGGTCCAGTTCTTCTTTTTCAATCCTTGCTCAAATGTTTTATGTAGAGATCCTTGAAAAATATCTGGTTTGAAAGAGAATGGATGATCTTTGAAGAGTGATGATAAAATCTATCTTTTAATGCATAGAGATCTTGTAGAGGATTTTTTGAGAGACGGAAAATATCACCTAGCATAAGATCATAAATTCATATATAGATGTTAGATATCTTCTTGCATAAAATAAGGAGAGTAGATATCTCTAGCATGCAATAATAAAGTAGCTGTTTTAGCTAGAAGATATGATACACTGTGGGATATTTAATGCAATGATAAACTATGGAGTGATTAAAGAAATGACAAAAAGTCTTCTAATGAACATTTTTAATGTTTGAGATATGATGGTCAAAATTAAATACGTGAGTGTGGCTGAAAGTGTTTTTTTCATATTTATTGTTTAAAATACTGTTTGATAGAGTTGATATATATAAGAAATTGTTTAAGTATTTTAATCAATAGAGAGTAAGTGTAAGTAGATATAATAGCATTAAAGCAGTGACTTACACTGAGTATCAGTAGCTGCTAGCTGCTGATGACTTAGTTACAGCAGACGGGTTTATCATTTAACAAAAGGTTGTCTAGCTTAAGTGATTTAAGTCAAATGAAAAGTATTTAAGCATGTTAATAATATATACACAGTGTCAGTAGATAGAAATTTAACCGATAGGAAAGTATAGCGACTGATACTGTGGTGTCATCAGCTATTTAGCTGCGGATGACTAAGCTTAAGCAAAGAGATATTTTAGTTAACGAAAACTGCTTAACTTTATCTACGTTAATTTTGTGTAAGTGGATAAGACAAAAGTTGTATTCTATCTGTTGAAAGGTTCAACAGATAGAACTTTTAGACTTGTTAAAGTCTAATCAATTTAATTTTAGTTAACAACTAACTAATGTCTTAATATATATATTATCATGCAAGATGTTTCGATCTCCTCTTATTTAAGTAAATCTTAAACATTCATGTTTCAACAATCTCTTCCTAATTAGTTAAAGTCATTCACCTAAGCAGAGAACAATATAGAATAAGTAATTAAGTAGTGTAGACACCCCAATTTCGTACCTATGTTATATGACATGTCATAAAATATCAAGACATGTTGAAAGGACTAACGAATGTCAAGTTACATGGTTGAAAATGCAAAAGAAAAGAAGAATGCATAAACAGTGAATTGCAGGGGCCAAAGTGCCAAAACAGAAGATGAAAAAGCTGCGGGCATAACCCACACTCCTTCTGGGCGCCGAGCCCACAGCCCTCCAATTCCTGTAGCAGTTGGCCTATGGTGCAACCTTTTCAGCACGCGGTATAAGTTGTTAAAACGCAAAGCGATCAAACTTAACCGTGAAGGAAAGCCCGATCCTAGCCTATAAATAAAGGATTCGGCTTTAGAAATTCACATAGTTCATAGAGTTCACACAATGAAGAAATTTACACCGTGCAGTCTATGAACGTTCTCCGAGAGAACGCCGAGGTTATTTTCCTCTTTAGTCCCAAAGCTCTGCCAAACTGCCAAATCTCTTCCCTAAACACTCAAACTCTCCGGCCAAAGTGAACCCTAGTTACCCAGCTAGGTTTCCGCCCTATTTCACAAGTTCAAAAGAACCAAAAAGAGCAATTGCCCTGCCCGATTCCAGACGTCAAATCCAGCCGAAGCAAACAGGTTGCTCTGCCCGATTTCAGACGCAAGCAAGCAGTTGTGCCACCAGATCCCGAGGCGAAAACAACCAAACGGAGCAGACACGCTGCCGAAATCCATCAAAAGAAAAAAGACTTCCTCTCCCTGAAGGACAAAGCGAGCGTGCCCAAAGGCCTACCAGAAGGAGGTTTGGTACGGGATAAAACTCTCACGCTTCAAGAGGTAGGTACCTTTAAAGTTTATTTACTTTTTATCTAAAAAAGGTGCTATTAAAATAGTCATATATCACGAAATTAGCAGTTATGGTGCCCAAAATTCTATAACAAATAGCACTAAAATAAGCCGTTATTATGGCGAATTTTTATAAATATATTTGCAACTCTAAAAATGAGGCTGCTATAAGCTTTTGTTACTTTTTCATTATATATACATATATATTTTTAAATGCTTTATTTAAATTGTTAATTTTATAAAAATATATATTTAGCCAAAAAAAACCTATTTTGAGACCGAAAGGGCGAGTTGGGTGCCTAACCCCTTTCCCAACTTGTAACTTAGCCTCCGAACCCTATTTTATAAATCTGGTTATTTTTTTGTTTTTCTTTGTTTATCCTTAAATTAAAGATAGCGACTCTGTTATTCACATTTTGAGTCCACAATTGAGGTCGGGCGTATTCCACGCGCTTGAAAGGTTTTTCTTGAAAGCACCCGCTTCTCAGTCGCGGGGGAGAGGTCGAAAAAATGGGGCACTCACAAGTAGTTATAAGTTATAAACTTAGAAGAAAATTGATCCTGCAACAGGTGTTAGAAAATAACATTATATGGGCTAATCACATTAGATAAAATATTGAAGTTTCAAAATGTCAATGTAATAAGTTTATGGGATAGAAAGAGTTTTTAGTGTTTCTCTAAAACACTCAAGTCTGTTTATCAGTAGCTTCCTCAGCGTCTTTCTCAACAGCAACACCTAGTTGAGGAGCAGTTCTGGCTAGTCTTCTTTTCAACTCTAGGTTCTCCTACTTGTAAGCTTCAGCTCTTGCATTGAAGGCTTCAGCTTTTGCATTTAAGGCTTCAGCTCTTGCTCTCTGTTTCTCTTCCTCCTCCTTGAATTCTTTAAGTTAAGAAAACTCACCTGCAGAAAATACAACTTGAACTGTAGCAAAGATAAAGTCCTAGAGAGAGGGCAGAAGAGCTTCAATCTATTGATGCATTCTTGCCAGCTGCTATTTTATCTCCTTGAAATCATCCTTGATATGGTCTTGGGCAATCCTCAGAATATCTCAGCTGCTCATTATAAGTGGAGCCATCAGGGAATTGAACAAAAGTAGAGGGAGCAGCAGGAGTGGAGGTAGAAGGAATGACAGTAGAAACAACTTCAGAAGAATAGGGAATGTATGGTGCAGTATCAGTTGTATCAGCTGGAGGAGAAGATATTGGAGTACCATCATAAAAAACAGTCTTCTTTCCAATTGGATGAAGAAAAGCTTGAGAGATAAGTTTTTTTTATCCTTCTTCTTTTGGAAGGCTAGTCTGAGAGATTAATAGATAACATGATGGGAGTCTTCATGTTGTCCTTCAGTAGTTTGTTTTGCTTTTGCAGCAGCTTCAACAATGTCTTCAGCTGGAGGAGGTATAGGAACAACAGGTGGCCTAGAGACATTTTCAAGTGATTCAAGAATGGGCTGATCAGTTGGTAGTTCATCAGTTGAATCTTCAACATCCTTTAGCACTTGATCAATTGAAGTGGTTTCTTCTGAAGAAGAGTTTTCTTCAGTGGAGAGAGAAGTAAATGAAGTGATAGGAGCTACAAACATTTATCCTGTAGAGTTTGATTCCCCAACAGCTATAGAATCCTCATTTGAAAGAGATTGGGAATTAAGTGGAGCAGCTGAAGATCCAAAGACTATCATAGTAGTGCAGGTGTTTGCTGGAGCTGGAGATGGAGATCTTTGAACAGATTCAGAAGCTAGGGGAGCAAAATCAGTTGGAGGAACCGATCTTGAATAGTAGGTAGAGTTGGTTGAGCTTGAAGAGGCATGCAAAGTTTGACTTGATGGAGCTAGAAGGACTTGAGCAATAGTTGGAGATGATTGGATTGGCTCATCACTGGCTTAGAAGGTGGAGAAGGCTGAACTGTATGAGCAGATGAAATAGCTATCTTGGTAGGTTCAACAGCTGGCTGAGGTGAGGAAGGAGGCTGGGTAAAGGTAGATGTTCCTCTGTCCTTGATGTAATTTGTCTCTTGTGTGCCAAGTAGTGGGCATTTACAATCTTTACATATTTCTTGATATACACTACTGTCTTGGTCTGTATCTATATAACTTTAGCCTTATCCATAGCAGGTAGACTTGTAGCTTCTCTAACTCTTTTGTATGTCTCAACTGCTGGTCTTCCAGTTATGTAAGGGTCATCAGCTAGTATGGTAAGAAGATCATATGCATTGTTGAATATCTCCCAGACAATCAAAATCAGCTCATCTTGCACGAACCTATCTTGTGCAAGGTAGAAGACATTCCAGATCCTTGGTAACATATCAAAATACTTACCATAGTTGAAGGCAAGTTCATCTTCTGTCATTTAAGCAGGAGGGTTGGAGTAGAGTATGTGTGTTTTTCTCTCATAATTTTCATCTAAGTATTTTACTGGGTTGACCATGGGGTTGTCTTCCTTCTTCTCTCCATGAAATGAGAGAAGAGCCTGAATAAATAAAGCAAGTGGTCAATGGGTAAGACCCAATTTTGAGGAATTGGTATGAGGTTCTCACAGTATATGGTGTATGCTGGATGATAGGTTGAGTTTTGAAATAGGAGGAAAGTAGGTCAAAATATAATTACCCCCCCCCCAAAGTATCCACTCAATTCCAAGGTGCACCCCAACCTAAGGTTTGTCCCAGAATGCCATCCGACGTTACCATTTGTTCTAGTTTGTACTCTAGCCATGACATACGTTAGAAAGATAACAAAAAATTATCGTTTAAACTTTATAATGGTAGAAATTATACGACGGAAAAAAAAGTAGATCGAACTAATATATACAAATAATAAATTTGAAAAAAATAAAACGAAACACAAAAAATAAAAATAAGCGCACAAAAAAAGTCAAACAACTGGTAATTGACATTTTATTTAATCAAAAGGTTGTGCTAACATGGATAATAAGCAATGTTCTAATTTGTTAATGGACCTACAAATTATTGAATTATGTATTGTAAATTTGTAATTTGTTAATGGACCTATGAAGTACTTTCATCTATTAACTATATTTTTGTTCCTTTGAACCATGGAATGATATTAAATTATTGGTTTTACTTTTAAAATTTAACCTTATATTGTAATCATTATTTTTAAATAATTTGGTGATATTTGCTATTAATAAAGTTGAAATTTTAATGTTTGTTAATTATGTTATATTAAGAAAAATATTCAAAACAAGGTAATTATGTTAATTATGCTATCTACTAAAAAAAATTATATCGTATAATTTCTACCATTATAAAGTTTAAAAGATAACTTTTCGTTATCTTTTTAACGGCTGTCACGGCTAGGGGGCAAACTGGGACAAATAGTAACGTCAGATGACATTTTGGGACAAACCTTAGGTTGGAGTGCACTTTGGGATTGAGTGGATACTTTGGGGGTAATTATATTTTGGCCAGGAAAGTATGGAGTAGGAGGTTGGTCAAAAGGAGTCGATGGTTCAGCTGAAGGTGAAGGTGGAGGGATAAAGGTTCAGAAACTGAAGGAAAAGGTATAAAAGAGTTTGAGTTCAGATCAACAACAACCTTCTGCTTTTTTTTGGATGTCCTTCTTACAATAGCTACAGCTGGTTGAGCAACAGTCGGTTCAGCAATAGTATCAGCAGTTTCCTCCTTCTCTACCTCTGCTTCTTTATTCATAAGCAGGTTTCTTTTCATTGATCTGCCAGTTCTTAAAGTTACAACTGGAGCAACTGAGGCTATAGGGGTTACTGGAGCTATTTGGACAAATCTACTGGAGTTTGTGGCAAAAGTGATGTCACTTGCTCCAAACCTTCTTATCTTAACTGGGAGGATTATATCATCAGTTGTCACAACACGGTTGATTTCTAGGATACTACCTTAAGAAATGAGTTATGATTAAGTGATGTGTGAGCCTTGCATTAGCAGTAGTTCCATAGTTGTATCTGTACTTAAAGATATCACTGGATATGAGTTCCACAATGATTCTTGCCCAGTTCATTATGTGGTTCTGGACAATAGCTTTCATCAAACCCAGTTATGCCTTTGTTAGCTTGTCATGACTTCCTCCTTTGGTCAGAAGGCACTTATCCAGCACACCAGCTGGTGCATAATGTAGAGGCTGGAAATGGTTCATAAACCTATCAGCTGCTTTCTCAGCAGGAATATCTCATCTCATTATCAACCATCTAGCTCTTTGAACATCCTTTGCTACATTCATGATGGTAGAGTCAATGCTTCTAATTCCAGGAAAAACATTGGTGACAGTGGCTGAGTTGAAGACAATAGCAACTCCTCTGATAGTGCCAGAGAAAGAAAAGGACATCTCAGGGGAAATGGCCATGGAATTGAAGAATTCTTCTACAAAGGTTAGGTTGTAGGTAGATATATCAAAGTTGAGAAGAGGCATTAACCCATTGGATGTCAGAAGTTGCACCAAATATTTGCTAGTGTCACTTTTGTTGAGGGAATCAATATCCACAATGCATCCTAAATATTTGTTATCTGCCATTGCACTTGTATGTGATAGAAATGTTAGATAAGAGTAATAAACACAGATAAGATGAAATATGCTCAATCAAAACAGTACCAGTTGAGTTTTTGAAGAAGATACAGAAGAACTGAAAGCTAGGGTTTTCAGTTCTTTGACGAAGATGAACTGGTATTGCTCAGAGAGATGAGAGATGAGGACGAAGAAGAGATAAGGATTTTGAGAGTAAAGAAAAGGATTAAGTGGTGTAAGGGTATTCAAGACATAGGTATGAATTTTAGTCTTGAAATAAAAGGGAATTTTGGGTTTTTGATCAACATTAAATGAGGTTAATGATGAGTTGTAGAAAGGGTCACTCAATTAATGTTGGGGGTTTGTATTAAAACTGTCATTTCAAACCGTTAGAAGAATAGTGTAATAATGGGGGAAGGTTGATTTTTCAAAACAGAAAAAGCAGGGAAACTCAAAATATCTCAAACAAAATACAAATGATTAACATTTTTAATCAATATTTAAGTGAGACTTCTTGCTGTGATACTTTCAGCAAGTGTTAAGTTCAGAAACTTATCGGAGCTATGACTTTTTCAGCAACTGTAGGATCTTACGCGCTTAACAGTTATTTTCAACAGATGACGTGGTAGCTGAAGATTTAGAGTCTTATGAAATAAGCAGTTGGTAAAGTCTTAAGATGTTCAATTGGAAGAATATGTCAGCTGATGTTACTGCTGAAGTTTGAGCTGGAAGAAGGATGATAGACTTTAAAGACTTTTGAGTTTCAACAGATGATGTTATCAGTAGATATCATCATCTGACTTTGTTCATTACTAATGTTGAATACTCAGTTTGTAGTAACATTTATGTGATCTCTTCGTGTTGATATTAAGTAACAGCTGCAATTGTTAGTCAAACAAGTAATAGTTCATGAATGAATAAGTATAAGCCATATTTAATTTTCCTCCTGAATTTAATCCATTATTTTCTTCTTAGTCTCAATTATTTTCTTGCTCTTTTTAGCATTCATTTGTTCTCATTTGAGAATCTAAGTTATTATCGGGTAATTGTTACCATGAGTTGATAGATTAATCAATGAGTTCATCATGGCATGAGTATTTGAGTAACTTTTGAAATAACTCGATAATTAAAATGATGACCAGGTAAGAGTAGTTTATGATAGAGAGATTTAGAATAGAGAACATACCAGGTTCTTTCAATTTGAAAGAAGGCTTACATGATCTGTCAATCTTTTGAGGGAAGCTTTTTGTTTTAGCTTGAGTTTGTCAAGGAAGATTTAGCAGTCATGAGTTCAAGTTGACTTAAGGTTGTGAGTAGCTTTTCTTGACTAGCTTTTCTTCTTGTTCTTTAGCTGGTCTAATTAAAGTCGGTTCTTGTTCTTGGGTCTTTGAAATTAAAGTCGGTTCATTGAAGTTGATGCTCGATCATAGGCGATAGATATATGCTCGATCAATAGATAATATATTTCCCATTTGATTTAATCAGCATTTGTAGAGGCTGGTGAATCGGATTTATGAATTTATATCATTTCAACAGATTATAAGTAATATCATCAATGTTTGATGATTTCTGATGCTCATTCATATCTTGATATGTTCATATTTTGAAGAAGGACTAATAGATGATGACTGGTCAATGACAGCTTATAAATAATTCAAGATCAATCTTCTTCAAGATCTGTTTAAGAACTCCTCGACTAGAGCATGTCTTTGCACAAATATATCTCTTTTCATGAAGTACTTGGCTTTGAACTTTATGGTCAATCTGCCTTGCCATCAGTAGAGTTGATTTCTCTTTGTATAATTCCTTCATAGTGTCTTTCCAGTAAGTCAAGAGATACTTCTCACGTATTATGAACTTACAAGAAACTAGTTAAGTCATAAATGTTAAGATAGAGATAAAAAGATCTTATTTGATTTGACAAAAGAATACATGATCATTGAAGATAAACTTAAGAGCTCTTTAACATTTGTTATAAAGATAATTTTGAAACAAAACATGCAGATACTGAAAGATAGAAATTATTTAAGCATATTAATCATATATACATAGTGTCAGTAGATAGAAAGCATAGCGACTGATACTGTGGTATTAACAACTATTTAGTTGTTGATGACTAAACTTAAGCAGAAGGAATATTTTAATTAAGGAAAACAACTTAACTTAATCTACGTTAATCTTGCTTAAGTGGATAAGACAAAAGTTGTGTTTATCTATTGAAGTGGTTCAGTAGATAAAACTTTTAGACTTGCTAAAGTCTAATCAATTTGATTTTTGTTAAAAACTAATTAATGTCTTTATATATATATATATATATATATATATATATATATATATATATATATATATATATGCAAGCTGTTAAAAACATCATTCAAGATGTTTCGATCTCCTCCTACTTACCTTACAAGTTGTTTTAAGACCTTAAAGTCTAATTAATGGATTTAAGTAATTCTTAAACATTCATATTCCAACAAGATTCACCTAATAAATTATAGGAAGAAAGGATAAATTGAAGATCGAAGTCGGAGATATTTGGGAAGGCGAAGGTGAAGATATTTGAAATGGAAACTGAGATTCATTGGAGAAATTTTAGGAAGAAATGATAAAAATGCCGGTGAAGTCAGAAATGTTTGGGAAAACGATGACGGGGATATTTGGAATGGAAATAGAGATTCACCGGTGATATTTCAGGAAGGGAGGTCGCTTGAATTTTTTTAGGAAGAAATGATAAATTGCAGGTTGGAGTCTTAGATCTCAAGAAAAGGAAGACGGAGATTGGCATTACTAGAACAAATTTATGAAAGTGGACTTATGCATTTGAAAAAGCGAGAGGTATTTAAGCGGTTAGATATTTGGATAAGTTGGTCGGCCTGCAATTTTTCCAAGAAAAACAAAAAAAATCATTAAATTGATTGCAGAACACACCCAAATGCATCTTAATTGATTTGTCAAACAATTCAAACGTGTGGGAAGTCGGTGGTAGAGGTAGATTGGCCAAACGAGTATAGTATGATCGATAAAGTAGTTAGTTAAAGGGTGATAACCGGGACATTTCCCTCGACCCAATTTTCAATCACCTTACGTTCTCCATAATTTTATTTAACCGGTATAAGACACTTTTGAGGTGAAATGACGAGTATACTCTTAATGAAATTAGATTAGGCGCACGTTGCATCGTAAGTCCAAGTAGATGCATCAAAAAACTAATTATTACATCGTAAATCTAATTTGTGCATCGCAATCCAATTTGTGCATCATAAATTTCTGAATCGTGAATCCAGTTTGTGTATCGCAAAATCCAATTTGCATCAGGATTTAATTTATATTCTACTTTCAAATTATGCATCGCAATTCCAAATAGTTGCATCACGAATCCAAATCGATGGATCGTACTTAAAATTCTATTCATCACGATTGAAATTGATGAAGAGAATTGGAAGTGGGGAAAGGTCTCTTCAAAATTCCCGTTACCAAAGAAATTGAAGGTCTTCTTTTCTTCTGTCTTCTATCCCGAACATTATATATCAATTCTCTCTCTATTTGCGTATCATAGGGGAGGGCCTTCTTTTCTTATCTTAGTCCGAGGCCTTCTCTATCCCCAGATGTAGTTGACCACGTTCTCCTATTGGAAATATCCTAGAAGTGGTACTCATCAAAGTCTGAACCTATTGTTACATCTATTTTGTCGTTCCTTTCTAGCTGGAATAAACATATCAGAAATGCCTTAGTTTTTTTGCTCGTCGCCTTGGGAGATTGTGCGATTTTAGTGGCAGTTATTTCATTTCTGTTTTCTTTTTGAAACTCGTCAACGATGATGGCATCTGTGTTGTAACGACTCACATCAACTATTGGGCCATCTTCGAGGAAGCCTTCGTAAGTAATTCCAAATTCCCCGTTGATGAGCTTATTGTTGACTTCGCTGACAAAGAAAGAAGGAAATGGGGTCAAACAGTCATGGCTCTATATGTTTGTTGACGAGCCTTTTAGGAACAATTTTATGAAAGTGGACATTAGCAATTTAAAAAAAGGTATAAAAATGGTTAAATTTTGAGAAAAGTTAGTGAAGACAGATTAGAACATATCTTAATACAATCCATTTTTTGGTCAAGTATGCTAACATAAGCCTTAGGATATGAATTGAAAGGCCCATATCTCACGGCCTCGGGGCACAATGGGATGAACAAATCATTAAGGGAAGCATAAATGTAGGGTGGTTTTCGGGCCGGTCCCGTGTGGTGAAATTATAACCGAAAAAGTCTCATATATTTGTTTTAAACCACTAAAGTACACTTTTTGGGGAAAAATGAAGAAGATACCCTTAATGAAGGAAAGGCGGGCGGACAAAGCCCCTACCTAAATTTGGGCATCGTAATGAACAATTGAAGTCTGTCAAAATTTGGGCCTTGTAATTCAAAAATTGGGTATCGCAATGTAAAACTTGGGCAACGCAATGCACAATTGAAGTCTATCCAAATTTGGACATCATAATGCACAATTGAAGTCTGTCCAAATTTGGGCATCGTAATACAAAAATTGGGTATCGCAATGCAAAAATTGGGCATCGCAATGAACAATTGAAGTCTATCCAAATTTGGGCATCGCAATGCACAATTAAAGTTTGTCCAAATTTTGGCATCGCAATACAAAAATCCCCAGCCAAATTTGGGCATCGCAATGCGAAAATTGGGCATTGCAATGCTTCTGAAACAAAAATTGGGCATCCCACAAATCAATGCATAATGGTAGAAAGAGAGAATTCACACTTTTAGCTTCTTACCTTACTGTGCCTTTCTTACATGTCTCCCTTCTAATGAGGCTAGAAATAGGAATTATGGCTTAGAACAAGATTATACCATAGAATAGTATATTCCTAGCTCTTTTTAACGGACCTACTTTCGTTCCCAAACTTGGGGCGGATTTCCCTTAATTAGAGCATCCTCAATGCTCTTTTCTCAAGCCCTCTTCCAATTAGGAAAAGAGCATTTTGTAATGGCAAGTCTTCTTCCAAAGTGGTCAGCTAGGAGAGAGCTTCCGAAATAAGAAGAAAAAAATTGTGGGATGAAGAATGGAAAGGGGAAGCAACGGTGTGGTGCACTGCTTTCTTAAAGCTGGTGTATGTACCACACACTCGGTACAGGGGCGTGGAAGGCTATCGGAGGTTGGACCCACCGTCTACTTTTTAGTTTAAATTCATTTTTTTTAAATCCAACTTTTGCTGCTGCTTCTTGACCATTGGAATGTTTAATTGCATTTTTTTTTAGTGGCATTAGTCAAATATGACCATTTGACCCGGTTGATGAACATATATAGCATTTGACTAAGTGGTTTACACTGGTTTATCAATAAACCCCACTTGATCCAACTGATAAACCCGACCAAGTGGTTTACACTAGTTTATCAATAAACCGGTAAACGGTCATCCGATTTCGACAGGTTTATCGTCGACAACATCCGTCGATCACTTGATAAATCTAGCGATTTCGGATGTTGAGGGTGCATTTTTGGTTTACCGATAAACCGGTCATGGTTTATCGTGGTTTATCAATAAACCAGCCATAAAAGAGTATTTTTTAAGTGAGGCTACAAATGACCTAGTCATCTTTGACTTGACCATTTTTGTAAATCATCCTTTTTTTGTACAAACCTTTCAGTTTTAAATTCATTTTTATGTAATTTTCTATTTATGTTATTTTACAAGTTATGTATAATATGTGTTTTATAGATAATATATTAATTAAATTATAAATTATATAATTTATGAGTAATTTATTATTTACAAATTAATTAATGTATTTCTTTATAAATTAATTTATTAATACCGAATATTTAAATATGAAATATATTAAATAATGTTAAATAAATTTATTTGTTTGAGAAATATAAAAATAAGATTGAAGTGTAAAGTTAATGAGGTGACCGTGATACCCAACTAAGATGACGATATAGAAGAAAATGATATAGCTCCCTTGCATTTTTCATTAGAATATCATCGCTCCAACCGCTGTGTTTACCATTGAGAAACATATTGTAGATTTCGTTAAAGCTTCTCACTGATGGAGCAATTTTAGTTGACCAACGTGATGTCAGATATCTCTCGGCATCCATTTACTTGGGCGATATTCGTTGTAATAGTCAACTACACGCTTCCAATATTGTGCACTCTTTTGATTATTACCAATTAGTGGACATTGGCCAATAGTCTGCACAGCTTTCATAAGCGCAAGATCTTCATCCTCGGTCCATTTTGCACGTTTAGACTTGTGTTTTCCCGGTACCGATTCTGCTTCATCGTCCAAATCAATTGTTTATAAATTGATTTGCGTATTGGGAACCGATTTGCTTCATCGTCCACTTTCTTAATCAATTGTTTATAAATTGATTTGCGGAACTAAACTTGATGATTGTTGAGCGGTTTGTATATTTTTGTTCATTTTACAAATATAGACAAGTGTTTGACAAATTACAAACATAAAAAAATTAAATTGTAGTCAGATATAAATTATCATAAAAATGGTTATTATGCATTCTACACTTCTTCGACGTGAGTCATTCAAAGATATGTAAAATGGAGAAAATGCACGAGGTGGACCTTGAGGACCTTGCGGCATGAAAAATCGGTTTCCCGTTGGTTGCCAATAATTCGGATGAAAAGAAATGTTACTAGATGAATTCTCAATAGTTTGAGGAACTTGAAAATTTTAGAAATGTCCAAACTTTGGAGGCATGTAGAAATTCAGAAAATTGAAACATTTGGGTTGTTGGAAAAATTAGGCGGGTATTGGGGATGATGTGTTATAAATTTACCTCGTAAGTGCACGAGTCAACCGAAGTATAGTTGTGTGGAAGCAAGGGTCGAACCATAGAGATTTGAGTTTTGATTAAAGTAAATTCAACTAGTCTAACAAAATAAAACAATTAATAAATAAAAGGGGCTTTGGTTTTATTAAAATAAACTAATTTAACAAAGCATATAAATATGAGATAAGTAAAAGTTTGTAAAAACGCCTAGAAAGTAGGTTTCACCTGTATATCCATCTTATGTTAGTTTATCTTATGTATCAATCAAGTATGAGTTAGTTCACTAGTGTCAAGGATTGAGAGATACGGATCGAGATTTGTAACCCTTAGTACTCGGCTTTGCCTGTGCTTTCTTGATCCGTCCACACAGCAATTAATAGTCCATTACGCACTCTAAGAACTAAAGTAATCAGGAGTTCAATCTGTACTCCTAACACAATGCGAACCTAGATCTAACCTTAGCCCGATCAGGAAATCAAAAAGATCTATTTATCAATTAGGTTGGCCAATGTATACTTCGCGCACAGATCATGCAACTAATTATACCCACGAGCCTACACTTTCACTAACACAGCCATTATGCGATATAGCTTCCATGCAGACCGATGATAGTCTAAATTGATAAGCAATAATTGATAGAATAGAAATTATTAATTAGAAAAAAAGAATTAAATACAAGTTACCTTCAATTCCTAGATTATGAGGTTAGTTCCTCATAATTGAAAGTACAAAACTTTGAACCATTTTTAGAGAATCTTTCTTAATAGTCAAAGAAAAATAATACAAAATTCTCGCCCTTATTTCTGATCTAAAAAGGGTCTATTTATATCTAATAATTGTACAATAACATCGGTAAAGGGGATACAAAACAATTACTCCCTCCGTCTCTAAATTATCGTCCTCCTTTCCTTTTTCGCCCGTCCCAAAATAATTGTTCAGTTTGAAACTTACCTTTTTAGAACATCACTTTTGTCACTTTACCATTACTTTTTAACTCTATGAGCCACATACACATAGCCTTTAAAGGAAACTACACATTAAACCAATATAAATAATCAAGTCAATTGTTTTTCTTAAAATGTGCGGGTCAACTAGGACGATTATTTAGGGACGGAGAGAGTAAGACTCAACTTAGGGCCCAAAATGGGCCGCAAGTTTTCTCCTTGCAAAAGTGGGCGGCTAAACTCTTCAAAAGTAAAGTTGATTTTCAGCTTTTAACCATCAAGTCTTTAGTATTTTCACTTTGGTCCCCGAAGTTCTTCAATTTAGCATAAAGTACCTATATTTCGCATAAATGTTCCCTAAGTCCTTGAAACTATAAAACAACACTAAAACAAATATTAGACAACAAAAACCCCGAGAAATAGCAACTAATAAATGAGTATAAATCTCATTCATCAAATACCCTCAAACTTAGACTTTGCTCGTTCTCGAGTAAAACAAAATAAAACTTATAAATACAAAAAGCTAAACTAAACTAAAATAAAATAAAAGCAAAAATACTTTTTTTTCTTTCACGAGTCAAAGCTTCGACATGGTACCACCTAATGCCTCAAGGAATGAAAAATAGCAACACATAGCCACAAGTCTAAGCTTTCACTCAATCATCGTCAATATCACTTATAAATCTCCGTGTGTGTGTGTGTGCAAACCATTAATTAACTATCTCCAAACTTAGAAAGTTTTATCAAGTTAATCACAACATTCATTCCAAAAATATTTCAATAATAATGTGTGCATCACAAAACATGCAACATACCATCAATGCCCGGTTAACAATGCAAAGAGAGATCATGCTAGTATTCAAGTGCTTATACATCCATCACATGCACTAACTATGTATGAAATACAATGCTCTCAAGTCCCAATTACTTGCAATAGCTAAGATTATGCAAATAGTGTGAGCTATATCAAAATATGTATATAATTCAAAACAAGGGTCAAATCAACTATGTTTCCAAACCATGTCAACTAACACAAACACAAGTGACAACTAGATCAATAGGTCTTTATTAAGCTTGTAATGTAAGGCTAATGTGAAGGGTAACAATAAAAAGGGATAAGAAATTACAAAGTAAGAGAGTAAGAATATTCTTTTTTTCCCATACAAATCACTCACATTCCTTCAACAACCCCCAAACTTGGACTTTTGAGTTGAAGAAGGTATCAAACCAGCAAATAAATTTTCTTCCCAATGATCCTTTTTTCTTGCTTTCTTTCTTTTCTATTTTTTTTTCTATTTTTTTCTTTTTCGAAGGGCATATCCATTTTTGAATTTTTGCACCCTTTTCATTCTTTTTCTCTTATATATATATATATATATATATATATATATATATATATATATATATATATATATATATATATATATATATATATATATATTTTTTTTTTTATACAAAAAATCATTGGGGATATTTTTGAACTGCATCAACCATCATAAAGACAACATTCCCCACCCAATCTTACTCTCTCAAAGGGTAGGCAAAAGTGTATAAACTTTAGGGTTAAGTTAATGTGGGTAATAGAAACGAAGTCGAATGGGGGTCGATGTGTGCTTAGCCATTCCTTTTAATAAAGCTCAAAAGGGACACTAGAGATTAATATAAAATAGGGAAGGTGAGATAAATAGGCTCAAACGATCCAAAGATGGCCTAAATCATATCCTAACTGCCACAATGTTCATGCTTCATTTTCACAGAAATTCAACAAAGTTTCAAATCATTCCCAACTTTAGAGTTTTAAAAACAAGCTCAACAAGTATTTCACATAAGTAATTCGCTAGAAAAGAGGTCGGGAAAATAAAGACTTAAATGCACTCACGATTCGAAAGTGTGCTTGAGATATATTAACAAAAGAAGTCCAACATATCTAACTTAGCATGCAATATTATTAATCATAAGTCGCAAATATAATGCAATAATCATGTAATGATTGTTGTTAAAAATGTTCATGACCACTAAAATAGCAAGGTCCAAAGGAATGAAATGAGCACTATAAACTCAATAAAAATACCCAATTTTTTTAATAAATCAAGTCATGGTATTTTTGTGCTAAGAAAAATTGGAGATAAAAAGTTTCAACAACTAGACCAAGCTAAGACACGTAGACAAGTTTTCATGCATCGCTATTAACAAATATTTTATCATTGGCGGAAGTAACCACGTCTAAAATAAAATTTCAAAATTTTTGATTTTTTTAAAATACAAAACTAAAATAAACTAACTAAATAAAAAGAAAATAAAAAAAATTAAACTAGATAGCAAATAAATAAAAAAAATTAAACTAGATAGCAAATAAATACAAAAATAGGTAACATGGCCACTAGCAAATATAGCAATATAAGCATAAGGCAATTCTCACCCCCAAACTTAATTTTTGCATTGTCCCTAATGTGAATGAAATATAAAACACGGGATAAAGAATGTCAAACTCACAACACCTAACGAATGCAAGAATCCCCACCCACAGTTTAAACTATTCAAAAAATTCTAACCACCAACCCATCTCAATGCAATTCTCACAATATTAAGTATATCCAGAGTATACTTATCAACATATTTTTAGCAATTTACCAGCAACAATAAAACACCCATAATTCACATTGAATACTTTTCTAAGTTACATAGATACATTTGAATGAAAAAAATCAGAATTGCAGACCACCCAGTAAGAGTGGCAAAATGGGTGCTATGGATAATCATGGGTTAGCCTATTATCCATGAATAACCATGAATAATTAACTAACCCATGATCATCCATAACACACATTTTGCCACCCCTACCACCCAGCTTACAAACAATATTTCTCTAATTGTCATAGCTCAACTGGATTAAAACAGAAATATAAGAGCAACTTATTTTTAAGCATAATTATCACAGATTTCAATAGCAATTAATTCAATGAAACCAGAGAATGCCCTATAGAACTCCTTACCCAAGTAGGTATTTAAATACCAAGCAACAATTCAAAAGTTCGTCCCAAACCTGAACTCAAGCCATTATCTATTACTCCCACTAATTACCAAACATTTTCAAAATTTCTATTTATAAAAGTAGTAAAAATCCTCTGAGCCACTTGCAAATCACCAAAATCAGTTTGAAGGAGATTCAAGTATTAACACAAATGTCACTTACTAGAACATGGAAATTCAAAAGTTCCCAACAATTGAACTAGAAAAACAGGAATTGCAAACGAGCAACAAAGTTTTAGGCATTGATTTCACAATTTCAACAGTTAACCCAACAGAATATCACCAATAAACCAGAGCAAATTTTCAGTAAAATTCCAGCAGCGAAATTCTCAAATCAACATTTACTCATAAAAAGTGAAACAATCTTACTTGATTTTTTTAGCAGAGGGAGATTCCAATTTCCAGCCTCACTGTGATGCTGCTTTGGCTGAAACTGGAGCGGAAATTGCAACAATTTTGTGGGAAGAAAAGTGCCCGACCATAATTTCCTTTAAACCCACTGGAGCATATAAAATCAGATGAAAACGGAGCTTGAAATTGCAGGAGGTCCGAGTCGAAAGCAGGAGCGGCGACTGTGACATTTAACGATAGGGTTGGCGAATTTGGAACAGAAACGGCCTGGAGCAAGAACGAGGTCGCTTGGGTCGGCAGGGGTGAATCCAGAGATAGAAATCAAAGATGGTAGGAGGTTGGCCATGGGAGCTCGGTAATTTCAGCAAGACGGAGAAAGGAAAGCCGTCGGGTCTGAAGCAGGAAGAAAGGCAGCTGGATTCGGTGGACGAAGGGGATGGATTAGGGCGAACGAACTGGATTGCAGGCGAATCTGAACTGGATGGCCGGCGATGATGGAGAGCGCGGCTGAAGAAGACTCGCCGAAGAAGGAGGCGATTGATGGGGGCGGCGGTGGCACTCTGTTGGGAGACGAAAGCAACAGGCACGAGGGGGTCGGTGTAACGACCCGAGCCCGAGAGCCCGATCCGCTACGTGTAGCCTACACACTAGTCCACTGAGCACGCAGCACCTTGGGTCATCGGGCCCACCAAAAGCCGACCCAAAAGTCCATGGATGATGTTGGTGCCCAGAAGTAGTGTGTGACCACCTTATAAATCGAACACAAAATTCCCACACCTACCGGATGTGGGATGTGGCATTATAATCTCCCCCACTTAAATCCTTGACGTCCTCATTAAGGCGAATCATACTCCAAGCGATGGAGGAATCAAAAGGTGACTCGTATATGGATCAAGAGGTGGTTCCAACCTTCTGCGGTGTAGCACTTAGGCTTGCTCAACACTTTGTTCCCACATTTTCGACCGGGACCCGCTCTGATACCATTTGTAACGACCCGAGCCCGAGAGCCCGGTCCGCTACGTGTAGCCCACACACTGGTCCACTGAGCACATAGCACCTTGGGTCATCAGGCCCACCACAAGCTGACCAAAAAGTCCATGGATGATGTTGGTGCTCAGAGGTAGTGTGTGGTCACCTTATAAATCGAACACAATTCCCACACCTACCCGATGTGGGATAAGGTATTATAGTCGGAGACTGGCTAGATTGGCCGGAGAAGATGAGGGAGGGAAAGATGGATGGCGGCCATGAGGGTTCACGGGTCTAAGGTTAGCGGGAAGGAAGCCGAAAAGAGACGGAGATGGCAACTTTGCTTTGAGCTTGTTGCTGGGCTGGCGGCTGAAGACTGAATGGCTGCTGGGTTGTGGATGAAGTCGGCTGGAGCAGAAATGATTGAAGCAGAAGCTGGATATTTCGCTTGGTAATTGGGGATTAGGATGGGAGAGAAAGAGAATGATGTTACGGTGTCTTTTGGCTGCCCAACCTACTGTATTTTGCACATTTGCTCAGTCGAAAGACTAAGCGAGTGCTTAGTCTTTATCAAAGAGTCCCCTGCCAGTTGATTAATTCCAATTGCAACCTCAATTTCATCCTTTAACTGACGTTTGAATCCTAAATTTACTTTTTCGAGCGACCTTTTACCTGTTTAAACTAAAAACAAAACAATACAAAAACTAAAAATAAAACTATTAAATGTTAGTACATAAAAATTAAATACATAAATAATAATAATAATAATAATAATAATAATTAAGCGTTAGTACATAAAAATAAAAATAAAATAAAATAAATAAAATCTTTTTGTGAGGATGACACTATTAGCACTCCCCTATAAACCCACAAACTCAAGGAACGAGTGACTCAATGAGGTGGTATATCAATTTGTGGAAAATCTTGGGATTCTGTAATCAACTCATCTTTTTCAATCGACTCGTCTACTACTTCCAATTATTTTTCCTCAATGGGCTCTTCTTTCTCAATGATTTCCATCGTTTCTTCATCTAAAGGTGTTAGATCCTTTTCTTAATGCCGATTCTTCAACTCTTTTATCTCTTCTTAGACATATGTTGTCATTGAACCCACCATCTCTAGCATTTGATTTAATTCACGTATTTGTTTGCTAATGGACGAATAAGAAGAAGGTGGCTCATTATAATAAGACGAATAATTATAATTATGCAAAGAAAAAGATGATTGATTATAATATTCTTGCTCATAGCGCTTAGGATAATAATTGTCTTGGGAAGCATATTCATTTGTGGTTCTCATAGGTGTGAAATTTTCCATATTCCATTGATAATTATTGTACGCCATTTTCGGATAATAATTTATTATTATTATTTTATTTTTTAAAAGAAAAATGAAAATAAATAAAATAAAATGAATAGCTAAATTAACTAAATCAAAACAAAAATCCCCGACAATGGCGCCAAAAACTTGATATGTTATAAATTTACATCGCAAGTGCACAAGTCAACCGAAGTATAGTTGTGCGGAAGCAAGGATCGAACCAGAGAGATTTGAGTTTTGATTAAAGTAAATTCAACTAATCTAACAAAATAAAGCAATTAATAAATAAAGGGGGTTTTGGTTTTATTAAAATAAACTAATTTAACAAAGCATATAAATATGAGATAAGTAAAAGTTTGTAAAAACGCCTAGGAATTAAGTTTCACTTGTATATCCATCTTATGTTCGTTTATCTTATGCATCAATCAATTGCAGGTTCGTTCACTAGTATAAAGGATTGGGACTTACGGATCGAGATTTGCAACCCTTAGTACTCCGCTTTGGCTGTGCTTTCTTGATCCGTCCACACAGCAACTAAGAGTCCATTACGCACTCTAGAACTAAAGTAATCAGGAGTTCAATCTGTACTCCTAACACAATGCGAACCTAGATCTAACCTTAGACCAATCAAGAAATCAGAGAGATCTATTTATCAATTAGGTTGGTCAATGTATACTTCGCGCACAGATCATGCAACTAATGATACCCACGAGCCTACACATTCACTAACGCAGCCATTATGCGATAGCTTCCATGCAGACCGATGATAGTCTAAATTGATGAACAATATTTGATAGAATATAAATTATTAATTAGAACAAAAGAATTAAATACAAGTTACCTTCAATTCCTAGATTACGTGGTTAGTTCCTTATAATTGAAAGTACAAAACCTTGAACCATTATTCGAGAATATTTCTTCATAGACAAAGAAAAATAATACAAAACTTATCTCCCCTTTTTATAACCTAAAAAGGGTCTATTTATACCTAATAATTATACAACAATTAGGATAAATGGGATACAAAACAATTAGGACTCAACTTAGGGCACAAAATGGGCCGCAAGTTTTCTCCTTGCAAAAGTGGGCGGCTGATCTCTTCAAAAGTAAAGTTGATTTTTAGCTTTAACCATCAAGTCTTCAGTATTTTCACTTTGACCCCTGAAGTTCTTCAATTCAATATAAAGTGCATATATTTCGCATAAATGTTCCCCAAGTCCTTGAAACTATAAAACAACACTAAAACAAATATTAGACAACAAAGACCCCAAGAAATAACAACATTTAATCCGGAATAATACCCAATAAATGAATATAAAACTCGATTCATCAGGGGAATAGATGAAATTTGAGAATTTCGAACATTGTCCGGAACCCGAGAGTTTTGAGTATTTTGATTTTTTTCAAAATCTGAAGAATTCAGTAAATTTTGAAAAAAAAATTATTATCTCTTGGATCCATTTGGAAGATAAGTATGTAGAGAAATTGATTTTTGAAGAAGATGTGATGAAGAAGTAGAAGAAAGAATGAAGAAGTTGTGGAAAAAATAAAAAAGATTGAGGTGATATATTTATAGGGAAGAAGGAAGAAAATAAAAATAAAAAAGTTTAAAAAATAAAAACCCAACTATTAAACCCCCCCACCCACGCAACGGCTACAAATTCAAAAGTTAGAAAAAATCAAATTTCAAGCAATTGGCAGACGAGGCACCCACCAAAAAACGCCCCTCACACTCCTCCTTAGTGCGTGTGGTGCACGCGTCATGTCCTAGGCAGCGGTGCACCACACCGCCCCCTCCTGTGTGGCTTCTTCTTCCTGGTTGAATTTCTTTTTAATTAAGAAGTTTTTGCTTTCTCTCTCCTTAGTGGATGAAAGAAGAAGATGTCTTCCATTGTTGTGATTCCTTTTCTTAGTAAGAAGAACATTAAGAAGAGACAAAACCCCAAACAATTGTGCTGCATTAAGAAGATTATGAATGGAAAGATTTATTCTTAAATGGAATAAGAAGAGAAAAGTGTGTCGGTGACAGTGAGACACAGTTAAGAAGATGTAATAAGAAGATTTGCATTGTGAATGCTCTTACAGTTGAAGTTTTGCTAAAAAGCTAGAATTCACTAAACTAAAATAAGAAAAGAAAGGAAAGAGAAAAAAGTGAGGTGCAGTACTCAAGGGAGAGAGAAAAAAAAGGGCACGAATAGGAAAGAGAAAAAGAAAAATAGAAAGAGAGAGATGACGATAGGTGGTGCTTAGTGTCTGAGCATTTTAGAAAGAAAAAAAAATGAAACTATACTTTTGCGGTTTAAAACAAAAAAATGTACTTGATCTGTTACAAATCTATGAAATAGTACGGGACGCAGTCTATATCTATATATAGTATAGGTAGTCTAAAAATAGTAATTTCCTGCCAAAATTTGCATCCCTAAAATAGTAACCCCTATTTATAACAAACATTTAATGAATCCTATAATTAAATAATACAAATTCAAATATTTATAACTCTTTGAAACTAGAGCCTAGGAACTAGAACCACTGCATTCATTGTTTTGTTATCCAAACACAATCTTTTATACATACAACCGTTAGTTTTCTATTGTTGTCAAATAAACTTCAGAAAAATCATGGATGACTTAGCGCAAGAAATTTCACTGAAGTGAATCACAAATACTCACAATTAATTTTATATATATATATATATATATATAACAAATACTTCACCAGATTAAAAGGTATTAAAACAAATACTTTCAATGAAATAACAAAAACTCACAACTCATTATAACTAAATGAAATATATGAATACTTTTTTGTCTATTTCATCGGATGAAAGTTCTTAAAAGAAATATTATGAACAAAATTACAAATACTCATTATTGATATTAAATATATGATTGACCAACAAAAATATATAGATTTGAAATTTTGTTGTCCATTTCATCATATTCAAAATTTTAAAAATATCAAAAGTTCATCTAAAACACGAATGCACGTGATTAATTATAAATGACTGATCTAACAACTATATCGATTTGAAATAAATAAAATTTAACAAATACTTTAAGTAGCAAGAACTATATAATGGTACATAACAAAACGAAACAAATAATATTGCAACATAATTTTTCCTCTAACAAAGAGAAAATGTTTCAGAAGTGCAAAGTTACCTCTCTTTTTTTTTAAAATGAACCGACCATTTAATCATGTACGAATTGATTTGCCGTTGTGTTCGAAAAGTAATCAAATTTACATCAAATTGTAGAGTGCCCAAGTATTCTCACTTGGAAACCTATCTTGATGATCCCCCTTCATAGAGTTCTATATTTTCGAGGATAGAGAATGGGGAGAGGGATAATGAGTAAAGGGAGTGAAGAAGAAAAACTAAAATGGGAGTTGGTTCCATAAGTTGGGTTAATAGTTTGTTTTTTCTTCGGTGAGAGGGTAAGGTTGCTGGAATAGATATCATGACAAGAGGTAGCGAGACCCAAGACAAGAGTTTTTAATATATATATATATATATATATATATATATATATATATATATATATATATATATATATATATATATATATACTCTAAAACGATGTCGTTTTAATATCCGTGAGTGGGGCGAAGTAACAAAGCCAAAATATCAAATTTTTCTTTTTAATTGCTATTGATTATTGATATTGAAATGAGCCATAAACATGCTTAAATCAGTACAAATAGAATTATTTGAGTCAATTTTCAATCTATCATCGTCAATTAAATTTGTTTAGAGTAAGTTTTGTCATTCAATTAATATGTGTCGGGTTATGAACACGTCAGACCCATTTATATTTTTTGTCTTTTAAAGGTTTGAAAAGAATATGATGAAAATTGGTCGGTCTCTTTTGAAAGATATTCAACCGTTGTCCACTATGTTTTTTAATCGTTAAAAACATTTTTCATGTGAAAGGACGAGTATACCTTTAATGAATCGGACACGCTTGTGATAAGCATCGATTCATACATTGCCATGCATGATTCAAAATTGTGTAATTGTCATTCTCATTCCATAGCAGTGCATCGCGATTTTAAATCGATGCCTCATGTTCAAACTGGTCTATTTCAAATTCATAGCGATGCATTGTGATTATAAATTGATGTATCTGTAGACACCCCAATGTTGTACCCCTGGTACGTAACATTGACATGCGATATCAAGACTTGTTAAAACTTAACAAATGTCAAGTTAAAGGGTTTAAAAATACAAAAGACAAAGCAGGATGCGCAAAACAGTAAAATGCAAGGGCTAAAAGTGTCAAAAAGGAGCTGAGAATAGAGGGCTGGCGCTGCCACATCAGCATCCTGGCACGTCGCCCAAGGAGTGTGGTTCCGACGCCAGGCTCTGCTACAATGCCTCCAAAGTTAACGTATTGCACAAATTCTCAAGCACGCGGTACAAGATGGTGAAACACAAAGTGAAATTCACAAATGCTAGCGGTGTCCCTCCTTCAGCCTATAAATAAGAGGCACCGGGTTCGCTTTCAGCAGACAGAAAAACGCCCAAAGCACGCAGCAGCAAAAATGCAAGCAGTTGCTCCGCCCGTTTGACGGTGCCTAGAAGCAACCTTCAGAAGTAGTCACCATGCCCGAACCGCAGTAGCAGCAGCAAAAAAGACTCTCTCTCCCGAAAGGACAGAGCGAACACACCACGCTCTAAAAGGTGAGCCTTTAAGGGCGTTATTTTATTTAAAAAAACTATTTTCCATCCAGCTCAATGTAAAAATATAAGCCGTTGTGCTGCCCGGATTTATTTAGAAAATAGCATTAAAAAGAGTCATTATTATGGCCAAATATTTTTAAGTGTATTTGTAAATTATTGGAAGGAGGTGGCTGCAAGTCCGTAAATAATGTAGTAATAGATGTATTTTTTTTCTTTTCTTTCTTTTAATGTTTATTTATTTGCTAGATAAATATAACAAAAAGCACACTTTAGCCAAAAACTGTTTTTGAGACCGAAAGGGCGAGTTGGGTGCCTAGCACCTTCCAAACTCGTAACTTAGCCTCCGAACTCGTTTTATTTTATCTCTGGTTTATTTTTGGTTTTTTATTTATTTTCTCCTCAAAATAAAGATGGCGACTCTGTCAAAACATTTTGGATCACAATGAGGCATCGCAACATCCTTTCTTGCACTTTTATGTTTTCCCTAGACAAGGGAGAATGAGAATGAAAGGGTGATGTATTCCTGTATCTTGGTATCCCCTAAACAAGGGATAACTTGATATAGAAAACCCAAAACACTCATAAGCGATCCAAAATAGGCCTTAAGGCAATTTTCACAAAATCCATAGTGGGGCCCGCAACATCCTTTCTTGCACTTTCTATTTTCCCCTAAACAAGGGAAGATGTGAATGAAAGGGTGATGCTTTCCTGCATCCTGTTATCCCAAAAAAAGGGATAACCTGATACAGAAAACCCATAGCTCCCATAATGGACCAAAAACTCACTTCGGTGACCGAGGCGTATTCAACGCGCTTCTTGACAGCACCCTTTCCGCATTTTTTAATTTCGTCTTCCCTTAGACAAGGGAGGGTGGAATGGAAAGTGTGGTGTCCGTTCCGCACGTCGCGCACCCCTATCCAATGGCGTGCGGAGCGCGGGTGCGATCCGGGGCACCCACAGTATCACTACTGAAAATCGATACACTGCGATACACAATTTTTTGTATTTTCATTTTAATTATTTATTTAATTTTCATAAATTGCAGTTATTCCAATTTATTTATTTTATTATTGTTAATCAACTGACACATATATTTCTTTATTTTCATAATATTTTTTAATCAAATGATATTTTTCTATTCATTAAAATAATCTCTTCTTTTAGTTTTGCTTTTTTGTCTTCATTTTGCTTGATTATAATTTAACTGAATATAATTAATTTAATTGAAAAATATATATAGCCTCCTTAGCCCTTTCGTCATCTATAACGTTAACATTCCCAACCCTTCGTTCCGTTAATCAGGTAGGGTAAATAAACATTTGGAAAATCCTATTACTGTGGCGGTGAAAACTCAGCCGTTCTTCCACCTTTACAGATTAACGATCAATGCAACCACCACCAGCCTCCCTCCCTTGCCATGGAGCTGTCCAATTGAATCCCAAATTGAATCAACAAACTCTCTCTATGCTCGAACCTAAAAATTCAACCTCTCTATGCTATGGACGTAAATAATGCTTTCGGTGGTAATCTTCCATCATGTCGTCGGTCGGACTTTGAAGGGGTAGGGGATTCACCAAGAAAAGATGTTAGCTTTGATAAAATATTTGACTGTGTATCAGAAAATATTGAGGAGATAAATATTGAAAAAATTCACATGAAAATGTCGAAGGAAGATATTCCGCAGATTGAGGATGAATTTTGAAACAGAAGAAGCTGCTCATAAATTTTATAACGATTACGCAAAGAAAGCGGGGTTTGGTACTCTAGTAAGTAAAGCACACACAGACGGAAGTGGCAAGATATTAGATAGAATATTTTGTTGCAATCGTGAAGGCCATCGGGAAAAGATAAGCGAGATGCCAATGTAAAAGTTCATCGTTCTGAGACACGATGTGGTTGTCGAGCCATGTTGAAAGTTAACTGTCGAATGAATGGTAAGTATCAAGTAACTAATTTTGTTGCCGATCATGTTCATTGTCTAACTACTCCAAGTAAGACTTATTTATATCGGTCCCATCGAAATATTGCTCCTGCTCAAGCAGCTGAAGCAAATATGGTTGATAGCTCGGGAATTCGTCCTAAGAAAGCTTATGAATATATGTCGAGACAAGTTGGTGGACGTGAGAATCTTGGGTTTATTCCACTAGATTACAAGAATTATTTAAGATCTAAACGAACTGTGGAAATGAAGGTAGGTGATACTGGAGGTGTACTGGAATACTTGCAAAGAAAGAAGACAGAGGATCCGAATTTCTTTTATGCGATACAAGTTGATGAGAATGACTTGATCACAAACATATTTTGGGCGGATGCTATGATGATGGCAGATTATTCTTGTTTCGGTGATGTGGTTTGCTTTGATACAACTTACAGAAAGCATAAAGACGGACGGCCAATTGCATTATTTGTTGGGGTAAATCATCACAAGCAGACTACTATTTTTGGTGTTGCTTTGTTGTATGATGAAACTCACGAAACTTTTATATGGTTATTTTTCACTTTTGCAAAGGCTATGTCTGGAAAAAAACCTAAGACTATTCTAACCGATCAAGGTTCAGGAATAGTTAAAGGATTAGCTTCAGAATGGCCTGAAGTGTTTCATCGTCTATGTATTTGGCATATATATCAGAATGCAGCCATGAGTCTGAGTGTTGTATTTGGAAGGTTTAAAGACTTTGCAAAAGATTTTAGCAGCTGCATATATGATTATGATGAAGAGGAGGAATTTATAGGAGCATGGAATGAGATGCTTCATAAATATAATCTCTATGAGAATGAATGGTTGAACCATTTGTTCAAGATAAAAGAAAAATGGGCATTTGTTTATGGTCGACAAACTTTCTGTGCAGACATGACTACCACTCAGCGAAGTGAGAGTATGTGTGATAAAAAGGTATGTTAGTTATAAGCATGACTTATTGCAATTTTTCCATCATTTTGAGAGATTAATTAATGAACGTCAGTGTGAAGAATCCACTGCTGATTTTCGAGAGTATAGCTCTATTCCATCTATTTCATTCCCAGTGGAAAATTTTGAAGCATGTCGCGACTGTGTACACATTAGAAGCATTCAAGTGGTTTCAAGGAGAATTGTGTAAGGCACATGATTGCTATATGCACAGTTTAGATGAGTCTGAGACAATTGCCAAATATAATATTACTCCTTATCGTAAGAATTATCACCATATTGTCACATATGATTTATCAGAAGGCACCATTTCATGTAGTTGTAAGAAGTTTGAATTCTCGGGTATTTTATGTTCACATGCATTGAAAGTTCTTAATTCGAAAAATGTGGTTAAGATTCCTGAGCAATACATATTAAAAAGGTGGACAAAAAGAGCAAAGAAAGGGATTGTGGTGACCAACTCTGCGAGTACTATAGTCGAAGGAGATCCAAAGGCAATGATGGCAATACGTTACAAAATTTTTTGTCGATTATATACTCAGTTGGTAACTAGAGCTTTGGGAAATGAACGTTCATATGAAATTGCTAAATGTGGCATTGAGACTTTGATGGAACGAGTGGACTTGAGTTTGGATAAAGTGAATGAAAAGTCTCCTGAGCAACATTCAAAGACCCATGTTGATGATACTCTTGGTGATGGTGGCATTCCTAAAGTGAAAGGAATTAAACCAAAGCCGCCGGGTGCTAGTAAATCTAGCAAGAGGCCAAAAGGGGCTTTAGAGAGGGCCATTAGAAAGAATAAGTCTAAAGGAAAAAATAAGCCTACCTTAAGCAATAATAATATGGATTTTGTTTCCGATGTTGTTGAAGAAGATGAAGAATCGGGATTTAATCAGGTGTGTTTTCTAATCCTAATATAGCATTCTGTTGTTTATATAAATTAACTTTATAATGTAGTCTTAAAAATGAAAATTGTCTTCTAATTATTTTTTCATCTTCATAATAGCTACTTTAAAAATCACTTAATCGTTTATCGTTTCTTTTTTTTTTTTTTGTTAACTTCAGCAACAACAAAGCGCCATTGATAGATTCTATGTCAAAAGTTCCATGATTGGGTCAGTATCACCTCAATTACCACCCTTAATACATGGTGTTCCACCTCACTTTCCACCCTTAATACATCCACCGCTCACACAGGTAATCTTTTCTCCGATGATGATAAGGTGTTTGTTCACTGTTTTGTTAAGTCACACTTTCTTACACTAAACAACCCATAACATTTCTTTTTGTGACAGCTCACTCAACCACAAATGTACCAAGATGATTACTTTGCAAGAAATCATCAACATGTTGGCACAAATATGTTAAGCATACCACCACAAGGATACCAAGGATGGGTTGCTTTGAAAAGATCCAACCCAAATATGCAAAAGGAGTGAGAATTCAAGCAGCTTTTGACTGACTAGACTTGAGAGATTTACTTTTTTAGCAAAACATGAGATGGCTTTGATTAATGTTTTGGTTTGAACAATGTAATTTATTGGTGTTCTTAAACTTTTTGACTTCAAACGAGTTCATGCAAGGGCTAATTTTGTTCTACGTTATTGCTTTGTGGCCTTTTAGAGATTATTTTACTATATTTGGATACAGTTTTGTTGCAATTAAGTTTTCGCAAGCAACTGAGATTACATCCGTGTTAATTTTGTTCAATTTTCGTAAGTAATTAAGTTTTCACAAGCAACTAAAATTACAGTTTTGTTGGAATTACATCTGTGTACTGGAATTAAGTTTTAGGCATAGGACATTTCTCTGCTGCAGCGTACTGGAATTACATCTGTGTTCAGCACTCGTAGTTGCAGCACCTATTCTCTATTTGGTTGAATGGTTCTTTGGTGCATAATCAGGTGGTGGCCTGCTTGATTGGTATTATTCATATGTAGGTGATTAATTTGTGGTTGAAGGATTTGTGGTTCAGTACTTGCAGTTATAGCACCTCTTTGGAAGAGACTTGGTTGGTACTTAAGTTTTCGGATTTGGTGATCCTGACAATGGTACAGCTTTTGGCACCTTAATTTGGTAGAATAAGTTGGTGTTCTTAGCTCTTAATGGTCTTCAATTTCTAGAGCTATAAATGTCTGATTTAGATTTGAGATGAATTGAAGAGCAATAGTGCTGATATGTTTCTCAGTTTCACTTTATTTTAGGACAACTCTTTAGCAATCTTCAATATGAAAAGAGTTACTACATCAACCTCATTTTTGCCTACTGATCCTAAAAGATGATCAGAAGCCACCCACACACTATCCAATTTTAGTCTTCCACAATGCCATACTTGTATCTATTCAAGCCAATTCAACAAACAAACCATACATCATTCATTAATTCAATGTAACAGGTTTTATGGTGGTAATTTGAATGTTTTTTTTTTTTATTATTATTATTATTATTATTTATTTATTTATTTATTTATTTATTTATTTTTGTATTTTTATTGTGGAATGCCAACAAACCTGTATTGCATTCATATAGAGATACTGACACTCAGATACTCCTATTTCTTTACTAAACAAATCAATGATAAGGAAATGCTCAATTTCCTTGCTAACTATAGTACAGTAGTGGACTAATCCCAATTAATACACATCAAGCTCATCAAATCTCAATGCTTCATATAGTATTTTTCTATAGAAGTATAAAAGTAGTGCTATTCAATATGATACCAAATTTGTTGATGTTGTTTCTAGTATAGCAGTAGTGCTTTTCATATTAGCCATTTTACTTGCTGCTGTGTGATCTGTCTTTGTTGCATATTTGATTCTGCAAAAAATGAACATTTATTTAAGGACAAAGGGAGCCAAGGCTAAATTTTGAGAACTCATGACAACATCCACAATTATGTTACCTTTGAAGTGAGTATGCAGAGTAACACACACACACACACATACATACACTCATGGACTACCTTTCTTTTTTGGTAGGTCCTGTCAAATATCCAACCCATATGACAAAACCAGAGCACTGCAATAAGCAAACAACTACTCAAGCCATTTGGGAAGGTCGAAACTCCTGTGAGAAAGATTTATATGATAAGAAAGAGTACTACCAAAGAGGCATGTCACAACATATAGGTAAAACAGTGATCCAAAAAGATGGTCAGGTGAAGGAAAACACATAGCAAATGCAGCAATGATATCCCAGTAGCCAACTTGGCATCTATTGATTTCCATTTCCAGCTTCTTCGACCCACACCCACCAACAGGTCGTTCTGCCTCATTGATAAATTAGCTTTGTCTTGTTATGAGATAAAAACTCACTTGCTGCTAGTATGCTCTCTCATCTCTCTCTTTATGTGATTGTGCTGGGCACATATGGTTTAGGTGGTTAATACCTTTTTTAGCAAAATATTAAAACACAACCACCAAAATGGGAACACCAATCTAGTCGGAAAGAAAGACAAGCAAAAACAAACTCATTATTCCCTTTGTAGATTTGGCAATGAGAGTAAAATCTCCACAGCATCCCACACTTCAGAAACAATTAGCAAAAGACGATAAAATGAAAAAGGATGTACATAATAAATTGACCCTCCTCCTTTATCCGGGCTTGGGACCGGCTGCGTAAAAGCAGGCAGAGTTACCAATTTAAGATAAGTTAATATATATGCATAAATGCATTGAGGGAAATAGCAGATAAAGATGAAAAATAACAATGAAAAAGGTGCAAACTCAAGGTTACTAGTTCCAGAATTGATTCAGTATGAAAAATGACATGGACATACCATCATAATTGCATATTTGCACTGCACAAGGAAAAAGGTGAAAACTCAACTACATAGTCAACCACATGTATTCAACATAAGCCAATTCATTTTCCTATGCATCTCAGCGTTGTTGAAATTAGAGAATAGTGTAATAGTTTAGAATTGCTACTAAGACAAGAGTTTCCTGCAATCAAAGTAGTGAATTGCATCAAGATGTGGAGAAACATGAACTCAATCATCTGGATGGCAGAGCTTTATGACTAAGATGAATATAGGCTAACTCGAGACATTAATGTTATCAACTGATGTATCAATCTCATCTCAATCTTCATATCACGGTGACTTATCTAACATGACTACAAAAGAAGCAAATGAGGCTTTGTCAAGTAGATGATATATTATGGCTGACTCTGAATAAGAACTTTGGAACTATCATATGATTCAGTATGATAGTTTCATAAAACTAAAGTGTAATTCATCCGAAAATTGGCTACACAATTTTAACCGAAGATTGAATAATAACAAATAATACCCATAAAACAATCTTTAATTTGAAGATTAGAAAGCCTATACATAAAAAAATGAAACAGAGTATAAGAGCTTACGGAAAAAGAATTGCATATCTTGTTGGTTGTTCCAAGACATCAATATTAGGAACCAAATTGAATCTTGAAAATCTATCGCAAAGTTTTATGCATCCCCACAAAGAGAAAAGAATTGAACAGAGAAAAAGTAGGACCGATTTCGTTTCAATTGAGCACTTCCATGGTAGATCGGCAAGGGCAAGAGAGGCTGAATTTTTAGGTTCGATTGGGAGTAGCCCTACAAAGAGAGGGAGAGGGAGAGGGAGGGAGGGAGGGAGGGAGAGAGAGATAGAGAGTTTGCAGAATCGATTTACACAACTGATTTTGGGATTCAATTGGACAGCTCCATGGAAAGGGCAAGGGAGGCTGGTGGTGGTTGCGTTGATCGTTAATCTGCAAAGGTAGAGGAACGGTTGAGTTTTCACCGCCACAATTTGACTGTGTATCAGAAAATACTGATTAACTGAACGAAGGGTTAGGAATGTTACGTTATAGATGACGGAAGGGATAAGGAGGCTTTACTGTGGTTAAAAATAACTAAACAACAGAGTTAATGCACATTTTTTGGAAATATTTAATTATTTTTACTTGGACAAACAATTCACGAGTGGAAAAGTTATTGAAACAATAACCATTATAAATGAGATACAGTACATTGCGGAGATAGATAGAAAAGAAAGACCTACAGTCGCATACAAACTAACTCTGCATCTTTATTCACAAAAGAATCACAAAAATCATTAAATAAGCATTACTGTAATACCTTATACCTAGTATTGACTGATACTTAGAGTTGTTCCTCGTCGCTCGTGATGGGTCATGACATTCATCCTTGCATCCCGCGTCAGATTAGTACATGTTCTTAAAAAAAAATAAAAAATATATCAGCTTTCGTGAACAGTTTCCCCTCCATTCTTCTTAACAGCAACAACAACCACGACCCGACACATACATTTGTGACCTGTTTGGTCGATCGGGAAATCAAGATAAAGCAGATGGAGACACGGTGGAACGACGTCGCCGTCGACCTCCCTGAAAAAAGAGGCATGATGAGAAAGCTGATTTAAGTATGTTCCTTAGAACATCGCCCCTTCTAGGAATCCAACGAGGTGCTGTGCCGGCGGTAGTGGGCCCACGTTGCCGGCGCTGTGTAGTGTGATCAGCCATATTTGTAGGTGCGTGTTTATAAATGATTGGAAATGATTGATCGGAGAGTGAGCGCCGACAACTAGTTATTTATGGGGGAGCGTTTGATACGCGGACACACACTCGGTTATAACGAGTAAAGAAGCGTGTTTGTGTTGGGATTTTAAGGAGGATTAATTTGATTTCCTTAGCTACTAAGACAACCATTCTTCCCTCCATTTCTTTCGGGAACACTTTTTTTTTTTTTTTGGTTTGAACGGGTCAACAAGGATGGATGGGGAATCATTTGATTTTTTTTTTCACAAACTTCCTTTTTCTTTCTTTATTTTTTCTGAATTTACAAGTTTGACCAGCTACGACTTGGTACAACTCATTTGATACTCCGTATAAGATAGTACAAGTAATGATGTGTTCGATCTAAACCCGGTCACAAACACAGCACGATCACCAAGTGCCAATCACGAACTTGATAACATGGGACCCACAAGTCTAGCGAGCAGATCTAGCAAAGTACTCGAGCAGAGATCATTGGTATATCCCGTCCAAACCTAGCCAAGTACCTTGCCTACCCGACCAGGGGGTCATGCCCGGGAACCACACTAGGGGTGTAAGTGGTTCGGTTTGGTTTGGTTTATGTCAAAATCACAAATCGAACCGCCTCATAGTGGTTCCAAAAATTCAAATCGAACCGAGCCAAGTAAGACTTGGAACCGAACCGAACTGAACCACTTGGTTTGGTTTGGTTTGGTTCGGTTTTGTGTTTATATAAATTATTTTTAATGAAATTAACTAACATTAAAAATAACAATAAAAATATGATTTAAATTGTGAATTAGCATCAAAATAAGGAAATAACCAACTAACAACAAATCATCATAAATAAAACAATACAAATTCTAAAATAAACACAAACAATGGAAGAAATAATAGTTCTCCAACAATCAAGATTTTGTTTGGTTTAGTATATATATATATATATAATGAATAAATCAAAGGTTCAAAATAGTTAATAAATGTAATATAATATATATTATATAATAAATAAATAAAAAATATATAGGTTGGTTTGGTTTGGTTCGGTTTGATTTGGTTCGATACCAAAAATCGTGAATCAAACCGAACCACGTGGTTTTTCAATTTTTGAAACGAAACCGAACCGTCTTCGACCAAAACCGAACCAAATCGATTGGTTTGATTTGGTTCGGTTTGGTTCGGTGGTTTCGATTTACACCCCTAAACCATACTTATCATCACCAGATTCATACCATGTAGCTGTGCAGAGTCATGCTTGCCCGGGTAAGCATCGAGCAGGAAGTCTAAGAGACTTGTTCTCCAAAACATGTCAATAGTTTCCTTATCCGAGCAGAGCACTTATCATATCTGCACCGACATTCACGCGGCCAACTGCCTATCATGCCTATAATTTGGGAGTTTCCTTCTAAATCTATTAGGTAACGTGGAAGTGAATCCTAGTCAAATTCTATGTCATTGGGGGCATATAAACACTCCTTCCATAAACCCTAAACAAGGTACACACTCTTTACAACCTCAAACCTCTGTCAATTTCCTTATTGACTCTCACACAATACTTATTCTCACGCCGAAGTGGTTTCACGAGACCAAGTCTTGCACTCAAACTAAGGTGTTTTCGTGTTCTTAAAAGGTTGTGAAGTGATCCGAATTCATACAATCAAGCCCAGATATCATACTCATCAAATCGGACGACCCAAGACTGGTTTTTACATAATCAGCTTGACTCCGTTACCGGGAATCGAAGCTTCAAAGCTTTCTGTTCATTTTTTCCAGTTGATTTCAGACAATCTACTACACAACAATGGTTGGTAAGGAAGCAAGCATCACGCCGCCACTAGCAACCATCCGGCTGCAAGCCAGCCAGGCTGAAACCAGCCATTTCCTATTGCACCCAATGATCTGCCACCGAAGGCACCCCAACAGGGAGTGCAGACAAGGAATCAAAGATAACTGCTCTGGCATGCAACGCATGCCGAGGATTCCTCCTACGTTAAAGAGGAACAGTCTTCCCACCATGCTAGTGAGACTCAAGCAAGTTAGCGGGATGCCCGCGAAGTGATCAACGAGCTGCATGCTCATTCTCATGATTTGAGGAACCATCTCAATCGACAATGGGAAAACGGTCAAGGTAGCCACGAGGCCCCACCTGGGCTAATTGTTGAGTAACAAGTTGTTTCCCTGCAAGTCCAAGCGCAATACTACAACAAGATGTTCGCGCTTAATCAGGAACTGCTCACTTTGGGCCAGGCCCTGGTGCTAGTTGTTGATCTCATGCTTCCAACTCCCAGCAACCCAGTTCCTGTTAACGTTGGCCAGGCCACACAACAGGTGCCCACTCCGAACAAACGACTTAAATATGTCGCTCAAATAGTATCGGACCGAGATGCCAGTGAGCAAAGGGTTGAGGAGCAGGTGGAAAGCAGGAACAACCGCCAGGCCCCACCCCATCATCGTCATCACAGACAGGAGCATCATGCACGAATAGGGGATATGATCACCGCAGAGCTCGTGAACATGCCAAGGCTGACGAACAACGACCAAGGCTCAAAGCCTGAGTCAACCAGGAGGTGGAATCCTCCTATGATTCATCATGGTATCCCCCACTACCAGACATTTTGCCGTTGGATCTCGCTCAAAAAGAGGGCATAGTCGTCAATCGGAGGATGCCCGTTCAAAGGGCTCGGCTCGCGCTACTTCTTCCAAGATCACGATAGACGTTAAGAAGCGTTTGGCTGAGTAGATGAAGGCCATGAAAGAGGATATAGCTAAGCAGATGGCCGAATTGGCGATCAACAAGCCTTCAAACGGGATAGTAAAGCCGGTGGAGGGCAGTCCCTACACCAAGGAGATTGAGAACGCACTGCCTACTCACGGTGTCATCTTTCCCCAATTCGACAAGTGCTTCAGAAAGACGCGGGCAAACGATTGGCTCAAGTCGTTTGAATCTTAGATCTGCATGGTCACTGATAGTGAAGCTCTAAAAATGAGAGTTTTTGAAGGCGCCCTCCAGGGGATCAGTCAGCAGCTAGGTGGTGCTTAGAAGAGATTTCTTGGCCGAATTTGGCTCAGTGGGACCTACTCCCAAATGAAGGCTAGATCTCACTAAGATAGTACAAAGACACAATGAATCGTACACCATCTACCTGGATCGGTTCACCAAAGAGCTCGAGCAAGTGGTCGGGGTGAGTGACCCAGAGATCACATTGTGCTTTTTGAATAACATGCAGTCTGGCGGGATCAAAACCGCCCTGGTCATGAACCCCAATGCTTCACGGTTAGAGATGTTCTCCAACGCACACCAGTACTGCACAACCGAATCCCCCAAGGACGATCACAAATCTAAGGGAAATCATAAGACAAAGGACAGCTCGGCCACGCCAGTTGTCCAGAGCTCAGAGGGCAACCGAAGAAGGGACAAAAACATGACTTCGAGTCCGGGCAAAGATTCAGAGAGGCACAGTTCACCCCACTGAACACCCCTTGGGAAGAAATAATACATCAGATCGGTGATGCCTTGCCCGATGCACCTCCACTCGATCCAACGTATGCTCATACCTATGATAATTCAAAGTTATGCGATTATCACAACAACATTAGGCACAAGACAGAGCATGATAATGTGCTAAAATGAGAGATCCACAAGTTGATCAACGCGGGTACGCTTGATCGCTTCAAGAAGGACCAGGGAGCGGGCAACAACGTTGAAGATAATCAGCGAGCACAGCCCAATCGAAGAAGAGGGGGTCATGCCCCTTAGATTCAAGGGGTTATAAATGTCATCATGGAAGAAATGTCGAGCAACACTCAATTGGGTAGGCATATCTACTCGCTGACAAAGTTAGCCAACGCACCTGCAATCTAGCGGGTAGGGAACATAACATTTATTTTACTCGGAGTGAGCTGTAAGCACCCCACTCACCTCTAAACAGCCGCTGGTGGTATCTACCCTCGTCAACAACTAGCAAATCCACATAGGTGTTGATCGACACAGGAGCTTGCAGGGACATAATGTATTATTCCTACTTCAAGGGTCTGGAACTGGTAGATGCCCACCTAAAGCCTTTACTTAGGGAAAATTAGAAGGCTTCACCAACCACCATATAGGGGTGAAGGGAACCATTGACCTAGAGGTCTTCATAGGGGATGAAGCTCAAACGCGGACAGAAATGATCACCTTCTTAGTGATAGACCTCAAGTCCCTCTAGAACTACATCTTGGGCACCCCAACCATGGCTAAATTTCTAGATGGTCGCCTCTATCCCGCACCAGAAAGAAAAATTTTAAACGGACTGCGGGGTAGGAGTGCTTAACAGTAAGTCGCGGGCAATGTGGAAGTATGTTCGCGACTCTCAGAGAAATAAGTAGAAGATCATCATCTCAAACCCCGAGTAAGAAATCACAGTCTCTGAAAAAGAGACATCTTATAATACCACAACGGGCCCAGTTACCATTGGGGCCATTGAGCTCGGGGAATTTTCAAGAGCAGCCAATCTTATGGAGATCGATGAAGTAGAGCCCGCCCAGACCACAAACCTATCAAACAACCCTGCGCGTATTATCGGGCATCCCCTTGCGTAGGCAATTAAGCTGCACATACTTCAGGTTCGTGATGAGCCAGAGTTCCAAGCACATGATGAGCTCGAGGAAGTCATCATCAATCCAACCTATCCCGAGCAGAAAATCAAGATCGGGAAAGCCATGATTGATGAAGAAGAGCCTAGACGTTTTTGCATAGACTATGGAAGACATGCGAGGAGTTAGCGAGGACGTTGCCGCCATGACCTGAATGTGGACCCTTTCTTTCCATCCCACTTCAACAGTGACCACGACAGTTCTCACCTAAAAAAAGTGCAGTGATCAAAGAGGAGGCCGGAAAGCTCTCAAAGGCCACCATTATAGAGGAGATCTAATATTCCTCTTGGCTCGCCAACGTTGTGATGATCAAAAAGACAACAAACAAGTGGCATATGTGCGTTGACTTCACTGACCTCAATAAGGCATACCCGAATGATTGCTACCTGGTGTCGCGCATTGATGTGCTCGTGGACACAACTACAGGGTTCGAGATGTTGAGTTTTTGGACGCATACTCGGGCTACCACCAGGTCAAGATGAAGGAGCAAGATAAAGCTCAAATAGCCTTCTGGGCAATGGGAGGACTGTACTACTACAAGATGATGTCTTTCGGGCTGAAGAATGCAAGGGCTACATATTAGTGTATGGTCAACAAGGTCTTTGGCTCGTAACTCGGCCAAAACATGGAAACATACATTGATGACATGGTCATCAAGACCAAAGGCCGAGAGCGTTGTTTGGACTTGGAAGAAACTTTCACCAACCTTCGCAAGCACAACACGAAGCTCAATCCGAGCAAGTGCGATCTGAGAAGGCAAGTTCCTCGGCTTCATGGTCAACTAGCGCGACATTGAAGCCAATCCCAAAAAGATCCAAGCCCTGCTAGAATTATATAAATTACCTAATAAACTGTAAGTAAATACATAAAATAATATTAATAAAAACTGGAAAAAAAAATTGAAAAACGTTTTAAATACAAGCTGTCAATGAACTGCTCAATGAAGAGTTCATTGAAGAAATCATTGAAGTAAAAGAAAGCAGCGGAAAATAAATAAAATAAAACGGTAAAGGGAAGTAAAGAGAAATTAAACACAAGCAATACTTTTGATCGATATGTAAAATCAACATATTGATCGAGCCTCATGGCTAAAAATATTCAACTAGTAAAACGGTTTAAGCTCATTACAATGAAAGACTAACAAATTAAAATTTATGCAAAAACTATATATGAAGTAGATATGGATTTGAATATCACTCACACCTCAGACTACTTAGAATGATATACGCTCAATAACTTTTAACAAAAAGGTAGGAGGTATTAACAGAAAACTGTGCTGGTGACAAAGTGAATGAAGACTCCGATGTAGCTTCATTCAACAATTCATTCAGAATGCAGCAGCAGTTTCGAAATTTCTTTCTCTTCTCTCTATTGTGTTCTCTCTTTGTGATTTATACTTCTGTTAACTTCAATGGTGAATGTCCTCTTGTATATATATACACCAAGAGTACTTAAAATCCTTGTACAACAATAAAACAAACTTACCATAAACAATTAGTAGGTTAGTGTATTAAATAACGAAACTAACTATAAGTAATATTGACTTACCATATATGTAGATTTTCTAACCTAATTTAAACTAGGTCAGCCGTGTCTTTAGGAGTACAAGCAACACGACACAAACCTAAAAACCTAAAATACAAAATATTATATGCAAACCCTAAACACAAATATAATCAAAGTCTCCAAAATAACCTTACTATAAAAGACATAACAATTAATAATAAATTATGTTAAATACTAAGAAAGGTAAAATAATTATAATATATATATATGTATATATATATATATATATATATATATATATATATATATATATATATATATATATTCGAACTATATAACCAATTAAAATAAAATTAATTTATAAAACTCTAACAATTGTCAAACGGGCCAGGTCGGGTCAGCCCGGTCCAAGCCCGTTGGGTCAGGTCGGGCCTAGAGAAACTCAAGCCCAACCCATGTACGCCTCGAGCCTGTGGGCCAAAATATAACTTTTTTTTAATTCAAAAAAATCACAAGTTATGGCATTGGAAATTTGGAATGCAGTTGGTTTATGAAAGGTACTTTACCAATGACCTAACCATACAAGCTGAAGCTATGCAATCTTGTCCATATAATACAAGGCACAAGCTGAGAAATTCGAGCTCATGACATTCAAGACTAATTAACACAAGTTATAGAATTAATATAAGAGAAACCAAGAAGAAGAAGAAATGCCCAGCTATTCTAACCCAAAATGTCAACAAATTGATATATAACTATAATCCCACTCTAACTCCAACAATATCATATGCATTATGCAGTTTGCAACAAAGTTGTTTCAAGGACAAATATCGAATTGACGACTTTCTTGTGGAGTGGATAGAGTAACAGCGCAACGGCGGTCTGACACTCTAGCAAGGTGAGTCGGCGTCGGGAGAAGACCTGAAGTCTGCAGAGAGTTAGAGAGAGATCGAAGAGAAGACGACGACCTGTAATGCCAGCCGCTTTGGAAAGACTCAGAGTCAGAGTCTGTCTCAGTGTGACCGGTGACAGCAGCTTAGCGTATGGCGAGTGCTGAAGGAAGGAGACGAGTGAGGACCGAGGGATGGACTGGACTGAGGCAGACTCGCCGGCGAATCAAAGGGTTAGGGTCGGAGGCGATTGGATCTGGCGAGTGGCGATGACAAGAAAAGAGATCGAAAATCTCAAATTTGGAACAGGAGGAATAGGCAGCAATAGATTCACTTATTGGGATTTGGGAAGAGTGAAGACCGAAGACGTGTGCCTTCAGCCTTCTTAAATCTTAAGTCATGTACTTCATATTACTATATTAGATTTAGGCTATTTAGCTATAAATTGACTAATTGAGGACATGACTCATGAATTGAGGAGGCAGACATGACATTGACAATACATGACCCTTGAAAATGGAGCATTTTTTTTTAGTTTTGTAATTTCTTCATTTTTTAAATTTCCTACATTTTTGTTTTTGGGCCGGGACGGGCTTGTTGGGCTTTTCGTGTTCGGGCTAGGTGCAACCCGGGCGGGCCGGGCCAAGTAGGCCCGCGGTTTTTTGGGCTTTCTAGATTGAGGCCCAGGCAAGGAAAATCGGGTGGGGTGGGGTGGACCCATGGGTCGGGCTCAATTTTGACAACTATTACTAAGTAATTATAAAACATAAAGATACATAAACCCTAATAAATAATTTCTTCTAATAATATCCATTCTATAAAAGGTTTAATAGATAATAATTACTTAGGAACAACCAGGAAATGCAAAACTAATAATAGATTAATTTAAATAATATAAATCATTAAATAATGTCAATAAATTAATCTCTAACAACTTCTTGTGTGAGTCTTCATGTGTTTGGGTTGATTGGACTATAGCCAAAGCCCTATTATTGTTGGAGTTAGAATGCGTAACTTGTCATTGTTGGAAACTCGACTCGGTAGAGCACTATTTTCCTTAGTTCTTGTTTAAGACCTTTGAGAGATTCTAGGTCTTCGTGTACTTGCTTAGATGCATTGGAGATTATTATATCATGTTTATAAATTTTACATGTGGTCACGACGTTCAAAGTATAGTCGTCGTCATAAGTTTGATTTCGCGATTCGCGTATCGCCTTTTGTACTTTGGTCGCACTTAATTTTGGTTTGACCTTGGATTTGTGTTTGGAACCCTTCATTAGGCTTCTAACATGTTTTAAAACAAGTATGTATGCTTGTTCGTTATTTGTTTCAATTGCTAGGTGGTCCTGCGTAGTTTTGTCAGTTATATAGTAGTTATGGACCGATTTTTGGTACGTGGTAGAATGTTTTGTTCGATATATCACGCAAAAAAAATCACATCGTTTTATCGAACGATGTTCAAACTGGAGGCGTCGGAAGTTGGGAACGCGTAATGCGAGCACTGTAGCATTGCGGTACTATATCAGTACGAGACAACAGCCCATTTTCTGATTTTTGAGTGTGAAATATTCCTCATACCCTTACTACATCTGACCCTTGCACCTTGTGGATGAGAATTTGGAGTACTAGAACTCCCAAACCCTCCTCCATTCAGCCATTCTTTGCCCAACTTCATCTTCTTCCTCCATTGAAGGAGAAAACTCCTTCAATAGGTGTAATGTGTGTATAGTCATTCCCGTTGATTCACCCAACGGATTCGCAAACAGAGACCGGGATTGGAAAGCTCTCGTTGAGGAGATTGTTTCCCCTATTTCCATTTTTATAGGTTTGTTAAATTCTGATTTGGTAAGTTACTAAACTTTCTATTTTCTGTCTCTAGCTAGAAATGGCGCTATGATGTTAGAGATGTGTTCTACATGTTTTGTAGAGTTATTGCTTGTCTATAAGATAAATTTACATGTGATTTTGACTTGTGAACATGTGGGTTGAAAGTAAATGGGTTTGATTGTATTTGTTGGGTATTTATGTTGTGAAGAACTTGTTAAATGGGTTTAGGAACCCGGATGTTAAATAAATCACGAAATAGGTTTGTGACCTAACTTTTGAAGTTTAGTAATTTGACTCAATGAAGTCAAAAATGGTTTTAATGTGTTATTGTGAGCCTTAAGATGAAATCATACGTCATTTGGAGATTGTTGAATCTCATTTGCGAAATCCTGATAATATGACTTTTTGGGAGATTTTGGTGTTGAGTGATATTTGATGATTTATGACTTTATTATAAGTCCGTATGAATGTATTAGTAAAGTCTATTAACCTTATACGGCTCTCTACCATAGTTAGAATGAAAACTAATGAGAGTGTTGAATTTTGGGAAACCTTGTTAGTGAGCGATAATGCACCGACTTGTTAAACAATCTGAGGTGTGATTCTTGGGTGATTAATGGTGAATTGAGAATGTGATTAGATGACCAATTCATATGTGATGGTTATGAGTGTAGTTTTGAACACTATATGATTAAAGACTATTTAGAAAGTCTTGGGCTATGATTACAATAGTAACGAGGTTATACTTGAGATATTTGGGATTTAGGATTGTTAATATATGAATATCAATTAAGTGATGATATTATGGATTTTATGGCTTAAGTCAATAATGACCTAAAAGATGAAATATAGAGTTACGACTTAACAGAATCGAATAGAGATTGATAATACACTAAATAAAGTAGTATTGGACTCCTACGACGTTTGAGATGTGTATGGTCTTGTTTGTGAAGACTCGAATGATTCTTTATGAGTATCCAATGTGACATTTAAACCCTAAGGGCTATTGTTATGATGATGGGTTATCGCTTAGCTAACGTAGTAAGTCATATGACCGAGGTACTTGGAGTTTGATTATTGTTGATTTAGTTTAGTAATTCAAGAGAGTTGACTATGTGCGTACACATTAGGGCACGAGAATGTTAGAAATCATTATATAAACTAAATAAATAGATATTTTGAGGGCTAAGTATGTAGCCTCATGATATGAGTGATTGCGGACTAATATAACAGTCCATCCTTGTTTGTGAATTAAGGATCTTATAGGATCTTAATGTGACGTTGTTATTATTAGACTAAATATGTAGTCTTATTATGTGAATGAAAATTAGACTAATTAATAGTCTAGGCAAGTGTGTGATTTGAGGATCTTTGTGTACCCTAATGTTTGGATACTTTGACTAAATATGTGGTCAAGTTGTACCGGGAATACTTGTGAATATTTTGTGATTCAAGACTAAATATGTAGTTTTGAGATGTATTATTCATTACCTTCAAATAAGCGGTTGGTAATATGTTAAGGTGGAATCTTATATCTATGTTGCATTGCATTAAGTCCAGCTGGCATAGCGTGATTTGATTGGTTAGTCAATGGTGAGATGATACATTGCCTATACAAATTGTAAGATTTGTATTCACTATGGATCGTCGTACCGAAGATCGCATACACACCTCCACTGTGGGCCGCAATGGGGAAGTAGCCTCATTGTCGTATCAATATGTGCGTCATTGGCTTGCAATTTAAACCAAGTAGGTTCTCGGTACAAGTTGATGTATTTACATGAGCATCGATGGCACGAACCATTTAATATTGTGTATTACAGGAGCAACACAACGGCACTAATTGGGTATCTTCTCTATCCCTTATGTGGCTTACTATGAGCACTTATGTGACAACAAAGTGTTAAATGGAACATGAGATCTAAGTGACCATATTTGTCTTGATTGTGCATTTTATGGAGACTTGAGGTATATATATATATATATATATATATATATATATATATATATATATAACCTCAAGTCATCAGTGACACTATATTTCAGTTTGGTTTAACAGGTGGTTTGTTGTGCATGTGCAATGTTCCGCCACGCGGTTCGAATTTTTAGGTCGAGAGATTGACCACTCTTTGATTGTGTTTTATCTTAGAGCTTGTTTAGCTTGTTTGTACAGTGGGTGCCATTCTGCTTAGCATGCACATATCCTTTGATTAGTTGGTTTAACGGCACGACCATGGGATTCATAGTTGGAATTCGGGTCGAGTCGTCACATATATGGTGCATCACCTCTCTCTGGTCAATTACTGCGAGCTTGTCAAAGAACTTTTGAAAAAATTCAAGTTCTGGGAAATCATCATGATTGATCGACCAGACAACATGCGGGAAGATTACTTGTCAAAGGTGGCTGAGGCTGACCTTGCAATCCTAAATCCATCTGTTACGATCGACCACATCAAAACTCCAACAATAAACCGAGAAGCGATCATGAACATCGAGCCATCGAGCAGAAGCTGGGTCGACGACTACAAATATTACATCGAGCATGGCATCCTTCCTGCAGACAAGGCGAAAGCAACCATAATCAGAAACTAGGCATGTCGTTACTCGATGGTCGGGGGAGTCTTATACAAATGATCTAAGGTCAGGCCTATGCTTCATTGTGTCCCCCTAGAGTTAACTCAAGTAGTAATATACGAAATGCATGAAGGAGACTGTGGTGGTCACCCAGGAGGAAGAGCCCTAGCGGACAAAGTCTTGTTCACAGGCTATTACTGGATCAATCTCAGAAAGGACGCATCTAAGTACGTTCAAGAGTGTGACAAGTGCTACCGGTTCGCGGACATACCAAGACTGCCCTCAACCGAGCAGACTCAGTGGTTGTTGCATGGCCGTTTGACATGTGGGGGATTGATTAAGTCGGACCTTTTCCCCTTGCGAAATCTAAATTCAAGTATACAGTAGTTGCCATTGACTACTTCACAAAGTGGATTGAGGCCAAGCCGCTGGCTACCATCTCCGAGGACAATGTCATCAAATTTGTCCACGACTTCATTTTGTGCCGGTTTGGGCTTCCACGGGAAATCGTTTCCGACCATGGCACTCAATTCTCGGATAAATTCACAGCAGCATGTGCGCACTTGGGAGTTAAACATTGGTAGTTATCGATAGCATACCCATAAGGCAATGGACAGGCTGAAGTAACAAACAAATAGGTCTTACATGCACTCAAGCGGAATTTGGACGGTCGAGTAGGAAAATGGGCAGACGAGTTACCAGAAGCTTTGTGGGCGGTCAGAACTACTGCCCGAGGATCCACGGATGAAACTCCCTTTGAGCTTACCTACAATTCTGAGGTCGTGATCCCAGTAGAGATGGCATTGCCGAGTTATAGAGTCCCTCACTTTAGCGAACTTTCCCGAGCAATCGAGCTTGACTTACTCGAAGAAAGAAATGAGGATGATCAACTACAAGCAGCGAGCAAAGGCCCACCATGACAAAAGGGTTCGTGGAAGATCCTTCATGGTTAGAGACTTGGTACTTAGAATGATCGAAGTTACTAGTCGCCGGGCAGAAATGGGCAAGCTCTTACCGAATTGGGAAGGACCTTTTCAGATAACAGGTATTGTCCGGGAAGGATCATACACGATGCGGACACAGGAGGGTAAAGACTTGAAACATCTGTGGCACGCAGATCATCTAAAAAACACCATCGCTGAGTAGAAACTCAAACTGTAAACGGGCATGACCCTCAGTCCTGTTGCGGGTCACTTTATTATACAGATGAATAAAGCCAACAATCTTTCCTCACATATTTGACTACAGCAATTTCAGTTTCATATGCACAACTCTCAAGGGGTTGTTTAGTAGCTTTACTCACAAGTCGAGCAAGCAGGTCCATGCCCGACCAATAATCCTTGCTACCTAGATAATTGTGGGTCCCAACGAGTACAATAATAAGCTAGAAGGGGGGGTTGAATATCTTATTATACACTTAAAAATTTTAAGTAAGTTCTTTGAAAGGTACTTTCAATCTATTGAAAAGATTGAAGTAGCGGAAGTCTTTCAATAAGGCTGAATCAAGTCTGCCGATAAGGACTACCGGAAGACCTTAACAGTTTACTTAAATTTGCTGTAAAGGGTAATGATAAATGAAGTAATAAGCAGATAAAAGAGTAGACAAACAAAGAAATTAACACAAGTATTTTGGGATGGTTCACACTATAAAGAGTGCTACGTCCACCACCAAGGCAGTCAACCTTGGATTTAAATAGTGCACTATGTTTTCCACTAGATCTATTACAAAGAATATTCCCAATGGATCGTGTACAAAATATTGACTTGTGTTTGGGGTTAAGGAATTAAATATCTGTGAAAACAAGATATTTAATTCGTGCAGAAGTATAACTATTGAATGAATAACAACAAGAAGAGAAACAATAAATGTTGATGCACGGCTTCTTGTTGTTGACGAGGACTTCTGGATCTGTTGAGGATCTCTTGAATGCACTGGGTAATAAGACTTAGAGTTGTAGAGTTTTTGAGCAATTCTTCAAGTGTTCGATCTTTTTCTTCAGTCTTTAATGGAAGTATTTATAGCAGGTGCACTCCAAAGATCCGTTTGAGAAGACGAAGACTTTAACAGCTTTGTAAGGTTAAATGCATTAAATGCATGGGGCTGTCAGTCGGGAATTTCGTCTTCACAGATATCGAGCAGGAAATGATTACTGAGATCTTCTGAAAGTTGGGCAATCTTGATGTCAGTTCTGTGAGAATTGTTGCGATGGGTGGCGATCCTTTCTGCTTTCCTTGTTTGAAAAGTCTTCCTGCTTTTTGGAAAGCTGCTTTCGACGGGTTTGAGGTGTCAGGGAATGTCTCAATTTAAATTCAAACATAGATAAGGATAAATTTAAATTGATCCATTAATCTTTGCTGGATAGGACACGTCATGATTGACCAGGTGTATACAAGGTCTGCCGTTTGTATGTTGAAGCAGGTCTTCCGGTGATGCTTTGAAGAGGTCTTCCGCTGAACCTGTGAAGTCCTATAAAAACTATACTTTGGCAAAGTTCTATACACAGTTGCCACACTAATCGATACGCAGCCCGATTAGCCACTGAAGTACAAAACTAGGGTAATGTATGAACAGATATAAATCTAACATAATAAGAATCAACAATAATAATGGACAAGTCTTGTCTTCCAAGCGAGCAGGACAGGGCCCTGCCCGGTCTAATTATATTTAGATGCTTGCAATACAGTAGGGGTCATGCCTGCAAAATAACGACTAACTACTTTGGATTCCTAGTGACTAAGTAACATTGTTAGTTGTCTATTTCACTACCTAGGTGATATACTGGCAATAGCTTTGGTACAAACATCGGATATGGCCAAGCCCGGTTAGCCGGTCGTCGACAAGAGTAAGGCCATGCCCGCTAGGCAGTCATTTAGATGCTCGGTACAAGCGATAGGGGCCATGCCCGCCAAAGCCTTGGCTAGTTCCAAGCATCTAGCCCCAGAAAGTGCATCTTTCCCGAACAATGAACTTGTTAAATGGCCTGATAGCTAAATTAACCCTACAATTTTTTAAGTTTCTTGTTATTTTGCATAAGTATGCATGCTCGATCTTGTTATACTCTTTTCTACTTTTATGCTCACTGAAACATCACATATATGCATGCAATTAATCATGTGCAGGAAAAATACAAGTAAAAGAAACAACAGTTGGTCGAAACAAAATTCACATTAAAGATTGAAAGAATTACATCGAGGAAAGCAAAAAGATTGGTGCACAATACGGGAAGAAAAATTCTTAATCTAAATTGTGACCGGATGAGACGGAAGACTCGCTGAGGTCTCTTTGTACTGCTCCTCACACTGAGCATTTAGCTCTTTGTGGGAAACCTCATCCGCAGCAACTTGGGCATCAACCTCTTCTGTAAGGTGCTCGCAGGACTGATCGATTTTCTATTGTTCATGCAAGGCTTCGTTCAGTGATCATATATTGACGTCCATAGGCGTCACGGGAACCCAAGGCTCCCGTTTAGCGGCAACACCATCCCGGGTGAAGGAGGCCAACTCTTCCTCATTAAAAGGGACCAAGTGATGGAACAAGCGGGCAATCTCATCAAACGGGTTAAGCACATTCAGCCATGGTCTCCATGCTCACCCTATCGTGACCAGTGATCATCCGAAGAATATGCTTTGTGTCGTGGGCATAGTATGGAAGAATTACCTCATCTAAGGGAGCCTCATATGCCTCAAAGATTTTAAACTCCCTCACTGCTATTTCCTTGGCTGTCGCGAGCTTCTTTGAGAGCCGGGTCACATGCGCTAGGATTCCAGAGAAATTGTTAATGCAGCTTGATGTGTAGCTGCATCCAATGATGCATTGACATAATATAAAATAAGTAAACAACTGAGGTCTTTAAACAATTAAAGCAATAATAGACACATAAGTTTATCAAACGATCTACAAGGCAGCCTTATGGCCAAAAAGGATTTTACTAAAAGATTATGAGTTTTACAAAAAAAACACGTGAAATCAACAAAATACCAAAACACTCTAACAAGACATCAAGTCTGTTGAGCAAAACCCACAAAAACACGAGTAAAGAAAACGTGAGATTAAAAAAATAAATTTCCTAGTAATTAGGAAAACAAACAGTAAAACAGCAGATGCAGCTGCTGATATAGCTGCATATAACGTTGCACAAAATACTTCAAACAATACTTCTCAGCTTCTTTCTTAAACGTGCATATCTCTATGTGTCTTCTTATCTGGACAGCCTCTCCTTTTTCCTTGTATATATACTTGAGCTGGTAAAGTCCTGAAACAACAAAGAAACCAAATACCCAAGGAAATATAGAATTAGGAAATAAATGATTAGTTTCCAAAAATGGTTTCCTTATTAAAACAAAAGATCTTACCATAGATACTTGTCAAAGTCAAACACATACTCTTGAGAGCTTTTGGAAGTATTCAATTATGGTAATTACTTACCATTGCTTTAAGACCAAAAAGGACACAACAATATAATAGTGAAAAATAGGACGATCCTATTTTACCCTTAAATAAATACTATCAGTAGGAACACCATCTAAAATACCAACTGACTCATTTTCAACAGGAACACATGCTGCAACATCAGCAGAACACTTTCAACAGGAACGCCTGCTGCTACACCAAATGAACCACTATCATAAGAAACACCATATCCATCATCAACCGAAACATTATCAGCAAGTACACCTTCTGTATCATCAGCTGAACCATGATCAGTAGGAACGATCTGTAGAGATTGCACTGCTGTGAAGGTAACATGATTATTTGAATCTTCATCTTCATTATCACTCAAAGTAGCAGAGAAATTCAAACCCTTCTTGTGAAAAGTATTAGCACATTGATTAGCATAATGACCAAACCCTTAACAAGCCCTACATTAAATAGAATCAATATATTTTCCACTAGATGTAGACTGTTTAGCAAAAGGGTTGGTAAAAGGTTTTTAAGGGTTTTTGAAAGAGCTTTCTTTAGGAATAAACTTACTAGACTCAGGTTTAAAAATAGTTTTGGTGTGTGAGGATAGAGATCTATTTTGTCCTTTGGCTTTCAAAATATTTTTGAACTCTGTTGTTAAAAGCGCCATAGAGTCTTCACCAAAATCAGATTCTTCAATTTCTTTGTGCAATTCAAGTAAATCAGGAGAAACATCAACAACAGTAGGTAAGGCAATGCTTTTCAATGGAGGTGTAGAGGATGATGCATCTTTGACTTTTTGCTTAATTTTCTCATTGAGATTTATCTCAAAATTTTGGAGAATACCAGCTAATTTATCAAAACTCATTTTATCAATGTCATGAGCTTCCTCAATAACACAAATTTTGACATTAAATCTTTCAGCAGAGTGCGTATCATCTTACTAACAAGATGTTCATTGGTGATAGGATCACCTAAAGCAAGAGCAGTAATGGATATATCAAGTAATCTACCATAGTAAGACATAATATCCTCATTCTCATTCATTCTAGTGTTTTCAGATTAAGTGGTAAGCATTCTAAGTTTGGAAGCACGAATACTAGCAGGTCCTTCACATAAGGTTTGAAGAGTCTCCCACACATCTTTAGCAGAGTCATAATTAGCAATAACCCTAAAGATGTTAGCATCTAAGGCTTTGTATATGACTGAAAGAGCCTTAGAGTTAAAAGAAGTTGTGGTTCTATCTTTAGTGGACCAGTTTGCTTCACTAGTGATTTTAGCATCACCATCATTATTAGTGGTCCTAGGTGGAGTCCAACCATTTAAAACAGCAAGCCACACTCTCTCGTCAATTGATTTGATGATGATACACATTTGAACTTTCCAAATTGAATAATTCACATTAGTCAAGGTAGGAGGTCGAATAACATTCTCCTATTGAGAATCCATTATGGCTACAACCATAATCTTAGGAAGCTCTGATATCAAATGAAAGATCAACAGTAGCTAGGATTCCAGAGAAACTGTCAATGCAGCTTGTGAAGTAGTTGCATCAAAGGTTCATTGACCAAAATATAAAATAAGTAAATAGTGGAAGTCTTTAAACAATTAAAGCAGTAATAAACATATAAGTTTATCAAACAATCTACAAGCTATTCTTGTAGATCCAGCCTTATGACCAAAAATATTTCACTAAAAGATTGTGAGTTTTACAAAAAAAAAACATGTGAAATCAACAAAATACCAAAACACTCTAACAAGACATCAAGTTTGTAGAGCAAAACCCACAAAAACACGAGTAAAGAAAACGTGAGGTTAAAAAATAAGTTTCCTAGCAACTAGGAAAACAAACAGTAAAACAACAGATGTAGCTACTGATATAGGTGCATACAACGCTGTACAAAATAATTCAAGCAATGTTTCTCAACTTCTCTCTTAAGCGTGTATATCTCTATGTGTCTTCTCATCTCTTGTCTGGACAGCCTCTCCTTGTATATATACTTGAGCTAGTAAAGTCCCGAAACAACAAAGAAACCAAATACTCCAAGGAAATATAGAATTAGGAAATCAATGATTAGTTTCCAAAAATGTTTTCCTTATTAAAACAAAAGATCTTACCATAGATATTTGTCAACGTCAAACAAAGACTCTTAAGAGTTTTTGGAAGTATTCAATTATGGTAATTACTTACCATTGCTTTAGGACCAAGAAAGGGCATTACAATATAATAGAGAAAAATAGGACGACTCTATTTTACCCTTACATTCTATCAATACCTGCTACATATATTATAGGATACGAAGCATCTATCTACAAGTATCTAAATAATACTCCATCCGTCCCAAAATTATCCTCTGGGTTGACTTGGCGCACGATTTAAGAAATAACATTATTAATATTAGGGTTAATTGCAAAAAAAAAAAAAAACCATGACCTATTTTAGTTTTTTTTCGTTTTAAACCCTGTATTGTTTTTTTGCATGAAAAACCCGAACCAATTTTTTTCCCAAAAAAAACCTTCCATCCAAAGCCAGTTAGTTTTTTGACGGGAAGGGTGACTGGACTTCAACGTGGCCACCAACGTGGAATTGGCGGGAGTCCGCTCGTCCACGTCATTTTCCCGCCAAAAAACAATTTCATTTTACACTCTGTCCTATTTTTACATTTCAAAACCAACCTTTTTTATTAGATTTTTTTCAAAATTTTATTGCAAAAAAAAAAAACCTCGTACAATTTTTAAAACTTCGTAATGAACCCTGGCAATTTGAATATATATATATATACCAATTCATCCAATAATTTTTATTTCATTATCTTGTATTTCATACTTTTAACAAAATGAATAGAGGAGTTCGTTGTCATTGTGGAATGATGACTGTCATGCAAATATCATGGACAGATAAAAATCCAGGAAGAACGTTCTTAGGTTGTGAAAGATATAAAGTAAGTTATTTATTTTATGAGATTAATTAACTAATTAATTTTGCTAGAAATAAAATATTATTGTTAGTTAACTAATTTTTTTTGTTCTTGCAGAATGAAGAGGGTGCAAATTTTTCCTTTGGTATGATCCTCCTCACAAAGCAGCCGTGTAAAGTAACAAATGTGATGTGGCAAAATCACAGCTTGGACCGTCCGTGTGATGAGTTGGATATCTGGGCTTGAATCTGCTTCATTGAACCTAGTTAAGAACACAGAAAACCTTAGTGGAAGTGCAAGGCTTGGCCTCGCGAAACCACTCCGGTGTGAGAGTAAGTATCGGGTGTGAATGTTAAGAGAGAATTTGACAGAGTTTCTAGGCTCAAGAAAGAGTGTGTACCTTGTTTGTGGCTTATGGAGGGGTATTTATAGGCCGCCAATGTCCTTGAATCCGTCTAGGATTTAGTTTTCTTAGATACCTAGTCAATCAAGGGGAGAATCCCTAAATTCTAGGCGTGATAAGCGGCTGGCCGCGTAAATGTAGGAGCAGATAAGGTAAGTGTCCTGCTCGGATATGAAAACCTTTGACTCGTCTTGGAAAGCAAGTTTCCGGAGTTTCCTGCTCGATGCGTGCCCGGGCGAGCAAGGCTCTGCCGGGCTATTTGATGCATATTGCTTTGAGGTAAGTGTAGATCCCGGGTGTGGCCCCTGGTCGGGCAGGCAAGGCCGGTGCTCGACTAGGTTTGGATGGGATGAATCTAATTCTTTGCTCGGTGTGAGTGAGGTCCCCGGGCATGGCCCCTGGTCGGACAAGCAAGGCCTATGCCCGGCCAGATTTAGACGGGAGTTACACTGCTCGTTGCCCGATACCTCGATTGCTTTGTCAGCTATACGGGTGGGCCACATACTAATTATACTTGTGATTGGCCCGTGATGCTATAGCTCGTGCTGCCGTGACCGGCTTTGGGCCGGCACACAAAGCTGGCCCTAGCTCCTTGTCTGGCGAGTATTCATGCTCGGAGCGGGGAGCGTACATGCTGGGTGGTGTTGCTCTGACTAGGGACTTCAACACTTGTGAATTTTTGAGAAAATAGTAACTGGGCCAAGTGCACTTGTGGAAGGTCCTGGAACCTTGGCTGGTGGACAGCTGGTGCGTGTTGAGGAAGCTTTCCGTTGGCGAGTGCCGAGGAGAGTAGACTAAAGGGCGCGTAAGCCGTCAAGGGTTGGTATGATTTGATGGGGCGTGGCTATCGAAGCGCCGCATTTAATACGAGCGTGCTTTGTGTGACGTCACCGGTCATTGCAGCCGTCGTTTTGGCCTCCGCTCTTCCCCCCATAACCTGACGAGTCTGCCTATAAAAGGCAAACCCATCTCCCTCTTTTCTCTTTTATCGTTTCTGAGTTGTAGATAGAAGATTTTCTGGAGAGTTTTCACTACTACTGCCCTGAGCGTTCCCAGATTCCGGTGACCTTGCTTCCCAACTCCGACAACTAATTTTCCTTCGGCGTTCCAGGTCTTCCCTCGGTTCCGTTTCAACACCAGCTATTCACAGAGAACCGCTTCAACCCCACAAAACGGCGAGTTTCTTGCCCATTTTCTTGCTTCGTTTTTGGTTTTTCCTAGGTTTGATGAAGGTTTCTGGGCTTAATCTCTTCATCTTCACGTATTTTTGGTAGGGTTTAGGATTAGAATTGGCCCTTAGGTAGAGATCGAGGAAAAGACCACGTGGTCCTACTCGCTAAGCGGGCATGGCCCCTTGGCATACCTAGACTTAAGAACTTTTCCCCATTTTGCTTTATTGATTGTCCGGGCAGAAAGTTGATTTTCCTTCCTCGATCTCCCTTATAGATGTCTGATATATCTGAGAACGATTGTGAGACCTTCAGATACGGCGGGAAGAATGATTCTCTGAGCAACGAGAAGACTCCCCGAGCTGACTACGAGTCAGAGGAGGGTGAGGAATCCATGGTCGGGCCGACTGTCCCTGGGCACGTGTCCCCTCCAGTAGTTGACCTAGTTGATTCCTCCAGTGGGAAGGACTCTGGAGAGGAAAGTGTCACTGGTGGCTATGCTGGCGGGCTAGGCCCTGAACAACGAGTAGCCAGCGTCGAAGATGTGGTCGAGCAAGTAAGGGCCGAGCAGGGAGAGGCGGCTAGAGAGGCCTTAGAGAATGACGAAGCAGATAACATTCCCCTTGCCCGGCGCTTAAAGAAGACAGGCCGCACTCAAGTGGAAGCCAAACTTGAGGATGAAGCAGATGACCGTGATAACATTCCGTTTAGGGGAAGACGAAATCAAAAGTGCGAGAGGAGTGCTGTCTATGTTAGCGCGTTGGAATGCACCTCGGTTGCCTTTAGTGGATTTTTTATCCAATATGGGAACTTATGGTTTCCCGCATCAAGTTATCCCTTTTTTAGGGGATACCAGGATATGAGACTGCATTACCCTTTTATTCTCATTTTCCCATTTTTAGGGGAAAACGGAAAAGTGCAAAAAGGATATTGTGATGCCCCCACTATGGATTTTATTAAAAATAGCCTTATGGCCCGTTTCAGATCACTATGGGAGCTTTGGGTTTCCCGCATCAAGTTATCCCTTTTTAGGGATACCGTGATATGAGAATACATCACCCTTCCATTCTCATCTTCCCTTTTTAGGGAAGGCGGAAAAGTGTAAAGAAGGAGGTTTAGGCCCCATCGATCTCGAAAGTTTTAGAGTTGCCATATTTATTTTAAGGCAAAATAAAGCAAAACCAAAAAAGAGAAAAATAAACCAGAGAAAAAGAAAACGGGTTCGGAGGCTAAGTTACGAGTTGGGAAGGTGCTAGGCACCCAACTCGCCCTTTTGGTCTCAAAAGTGGTTTTTGGTTGAAGTATGCTTATTTTTATATTTATTTAGCAAATAAATAAAGTATTAAAAGACATGAAATTAAAATAGATACATCCGTGGCTACATTATTTATGGACTTGCAACCATTTCCTTACAATAATTACAAATGTACTTAAAAATATTTGGTCATTATAACGACTCTTTTACATAATATTTCCTATTCTAATCCGGGTAGCACAACAGCTTATATTGACTACATTGTGCCAGATTTAAATAACAACTTTAAAATAATAAACGGAAAAGTAAATAAATAAATACAATAACGCCCTTAAAGGCTTTACCTTTTAGAACGGTAGTGCTCGCCTGCCCTTCAGTGAGAGGAGTCTTTTTGTTGTTTATCAGTGTGGTTGTTGTTTTGATTTGTAGTGACCGCTATTTTGTTGACTTTGGCTTGTCTACTCTGGCAGAGTGACAAATTATTTTGGTAGGTTTTGGCCTTTTGGTTGGAATAACGGCTTAGTTTTTTGTTTTTCACTGTTACTCGGCAGAGTAACGGCTTACTTTGGGATTTTGGGTCGGGAAGCGAGGTGGATACCTAACAACTAGGCTAGGGATCACTTATAACCGGTGGATATTTATTTTGGCGGAGTTTGACGGGGTTTGGAGACTTTAGTGGGCTTCACTCACCTATCTCACACCTCTCGTGAATTCACGGCTGCCGAGACGCAGAGAGAATTTCTCAGCGTTTCGTTGTGATATTTCTGAACGCTGAAGAAGGGACTCGGGCTCTCTTATTTATAGGTGGAGAGAGGGATTCATTGGGAATTCCTGAATTTCCTTCAGCCGCTTTGATCGATTGTACCGCAGCCTTTACAAATTGTACAATGCGTTAAGTCGACAAGCCACAGTAGCAAAGCTGGCGCGGGATTATGCTCCCTCTGGCGCGACGCCCACAGCTCCTTTAGGCCGCGCCAAGGCTACTATTCAGGTTTGATTTTGACACTTTCACCCCTCGCAATTTACTGTTTTGCGCATCCTGCTTTGCCTTTCGCATTTTTAACTCCTGCAACTTGACATTTGTTAAGTTTGAACAGTTCTTGATATCATATGTCAGAGTCACATACCAGGGGTACGAAATTGGGGTGTCTACATCGCTGCTACAAAATGGTCGATTGCTCTCAAGTGGAGGTCACACTTGATGAAATTGTTGATGAAGGTGAAGAGCCCGACTCGCATGTGAATACAGATGAAAGTCAGATGTCGCCATCGGGCTACGTTAGATACGACGACAAGGTGATCGGCTTACGCCCCTCAAGACGATTCTCGCTTACTATCGGACGAGCAAGATGGATGTGCCTGCTGGCGTCGAGCTTTCCCGCGAACAAGGGAATGAGCTCTTGTTTTTTGCCGATTTTTCCCGCGTCAGATTATGCCTTCCGCTGGAGCCTTTCCTAGTGGACTTTCTCACGAGACCAAAGTCAGGCCCCCGCGCGACTTGACGTCGAATACCGTCCGGGCAATCACTTCACGGTTGCGCGTCGCTTGCCAGGTTCGAGCCAGACATGTACTTGATGCGCATGCTGTTTATCTTTGCCCCGAGCACAGGCGGGAGGATTGGAGTGAGGTCTAACTCCAACTTTTTGAGGTTGCTGTCCGATGTCCCTGGGAAAGTGGAGGCATGGGATAGGAGGGTCTTATTTATTGAATCTCGGGTTAGATGGCCATTCGCGCCCACAGCGACCAACGAAATAAAGATCCCCAAGGTCTCCAAGCGGGACTTTAGCTCGTGTGAGATTGCCCCGCCACGGCTTTAAGGCCGTAGGGTTATTAGGAGAACGAGAAGCGCTGGCCGCCAGTCGCCTCAATTGGAAAGAAATGCGTGTAATCCGCGCAACTTGTGCCTCGGCCGAGTAATGCGGGCGTGTTCCCGGTGGAGCCCCTCTTAATTCATGTTCCTGAGAGACCCCATCCGTACTGGGGTGATTGCCACGGGCAGATGTTTAAACACAAATGTGTAGAATGCCAATGGCTACCCCCGTGCGAATCGCGCTTACTGCTTACCGAGAATCGGCAGCTCGCTACCCGCGAATATTTCTTACTTCTGCTTTGATTAAGCTTTGTTTTTCAATATTGCTGACCGCGTCTTGTCTTGTTTTAGGGATGAAGAACTTGGCGATGCCAAGATTGAAAGAAGCAGCCGATCACGGCAAATGATTCAAGGCCAACGAGCTCGGGCCTTGCCTAAGGTGCCATTTTGTCCGCCCGCAAAAAAAATCGGCTCGTGTGGCCACGCGAGCCCTTGGCCAAGAAGATAACGGTGCCGAAAAGTCCTTGTTATCATCAAAAAAGAGGCCGTTGTGGCCATCACTAATAAAGTCGCCAAGCCCCCGGCTTCCAACATCTCCGTGGTCCCCGCCGCCAAGGATGCCAAGGCCATGGGGAAAGGAAAAAAGAGTCCTACTCCTCCTCCTGCTAGGTCCGTCCGCCCTCGGGGTTCGAGCTCTAACCCTATTTTTTCTGCCCCTGTTCAGAGCGGTGAAGCCACCTGGAGGCAGGCCAGGTTTGTAATGCCCTCCACCACCAACGCTGCCCGGGCGCTAGTAAAGGAAATATCCGGGGATTGCCCCTATGCTAGGGGGCTTGGATCAGCATGCCCGTGGGAGCCCGGGAGGTCTGGTGGGCAAAGGCATTATAGAGAGGGCCATGCATGATGGCCAAGCCCAAGATCGAGATACTGCCGGCCACGTTTTGGTCGGGAACGTAGGCCTCTGCCTGAGCGAGGTTAAATATGAACTGTGGCCAGATTTCCTTTCACTTCCTTCTTTCTTGTACTGACTATTCGTTCTTTATCTGTAGATCGCATCCACATGTACCAATCTCTACAATCGGTATAATGAAGAGAAGGATGCTCGCAAGAAGATGATGGTCGACTATAAGGAACTTGAGGCCCTTCCTCGGGAGTAAGGTAGAGCAACGCCACTTTGGCTTCGACCAACCGAGACCAACGACAGGCGGCCAAAAAAGAAGGAAGCGAAATGCTCGAGCTGCACTTGAAGTTGGTCGCCCAAAATAGCACTCGTTGCCGAGAAAAAGAGTCAGGGCCGATTTAAGAAGAACCAGGCTGATTTGGAGAAGGGAAATGAGTCCCTGGCCACGGTCATAAAGCAAAGGGACTTGCTGTAGGTAGAGCGAGATTCTCACAAAATGCAGGCCATCAAGGATGGAAACCTGGTGACGGATCTGATGGCAAAGCTGTCTACGTCCCAGGAGAAGGCGATGGAGGATTTCAAGAGTTCCCATGCCTTTGAGGATGCTGTGGACGCGGCCATTGTGCCCTACTTCGCCCATGGCACCAATCATATATTGAGGATGCTCGCTGGCCATGGCGGGGCTGGGATGAAGACAATGGCTAAATGGGCTATGATTGACCCTTATGCTGATGTTGCTCGCCCTTTCCACGTTCTGGTTCCTTATACAAAGAGGAATTGGAAGCCTTGGCGAAGAGCGATGCTGAGGCTGGGCGAGAACCTTGGATCCCGCCAACTCCTGAGGAAGTGAATGTTTGCTCGCTGATCCAGGCTTTGGAGTCTCAGGATGAAACGTTGAAAGAAAGCGAGCAGATGGAAGCGGAGGTCGCGGCCAAGGCTGCTGAAGATGAGGCCGCTCTGAAAGAGTTGAATCTTCAGTACGAGATGCAGTACCGGGCCAGCGCCAAGGATTTTCCTCCCCCTCCAGAGTAGGCTTAGAATAGGAATATTATTATTTGTCTGGTCTGCGTGCCACCATTTTTGACTTTTGATTGTAATCATTTCCATACTTATGAATAGAATCATCTTTTGTTTGACAAATGTTCCTTTTACTTGTACTATTTGATTTTGCTCGATAATTATTTTTCTACTTGTGTTTTTCCTGTATTCGATTAGTACAAGTACAGATACTCCCCAGAAACATCTCGAGCAAAAATAATCAGAACTAGTCGAGCATGTAAACTTGAGTGATTATCAACTTGTAAATAATAGGCTAACTGAGCAGACATTATTTAAGTTGAGAGGTTACCCGGACAGATGCCCGGTCTGAGTGCTTGGTTCTGGCCAAGGCTTTATGTGGGCATGCATGGCCCCTATCGCTAAGAGCGAGCATCCTAAAAATTGCCTAGCGGGCAGGGCCCTACTCTGAGCGGCCACCAGCTACCGGGCTCGGCCCTAGTTCGATGTTGGCACATCGAAGCGGTTGCTAGTATATCAACTGGGTATAGAGATATACGACTAACAGTGTTGCTCGATCACTATAGGAATCCAAGGTAGTTAGCCGCTACCTTATGGGCAGGGCCCCTATCGCCTGGCGGGCATCCTAGTATGTGAACCGGGCATGGCCCCATCTTACTCACGGAGAGGATAAGATAAGCTCACTAATACTCAGAAGTAAAGGAAGGTTGACCAGGCATGGCCCTATCTGCTCGCCGGGCGACTAGATTTTGTCAAGCAATCCCAAGACAATTGATAAATGACAACGTAATACCTATAACGAATAAACATGGGAAAAACTTGACTTTTATTGATCAATAATAGTGACCCTCAATAGGACTGAGGTCTTGCCCGCTTGTGTACTGGGGACTGACTTAGGGATAGTACTTTTTTAGGTGATCTGCATGCCAAGGATGTTTCAAGTCTTTTCCTTCCTGAGTCCGAAGCGTGTAGGTGCCTTCTCTGACTATGCCAGTAACTTGAAAAGGTCCTTCCCAGTTAGGTGAGAGTTTTCCCCATTCTGCCTGATGACTCGTTACTTCGATTTTTCTAAGTACCCAGTCTCTGACCATGAATGATCTTCCCCGGACTCTTTTGTCGTGATGAGCCTTTGCTCGTTGTTTGTAGTTGACCATCCTATGTCGTGCATCCAGCCTCCTCTCTTCGAGCAGATCAAGGTCTATTGCCCGGGCAAGCTGATTATTCTGTTCGTTGTAATAAGAAACTCGATAACTAGGCAAGACCATTTTTACCGAGATCATAGCCTCTGACCCGTATGTAAGCGCGAATGGAGTCTCTCCGGTTGGACCTCGGACAGTGGTTCTGACCGCCCACAAGGCCGACTGTAACTCTTCTGCCCATTTTCCTGCTCGCCTCTCTAAGTTTCTTTTTAGTGCATGCAATATTTGTTTGTTCCCGGCCTCTGCTTGGCCGTTGCCTTGAGGGTAAGCGACGGATGATTGCAAATGTTTGACGCCCAGGCGAGCACACTCGGCTATGAACTTGTCCGAAAACTGAGTTCCATAATCATAAATGATTGCCCGTGGAAGACCAAACCTGCACCACACTTGATCGTGTACAAATTTGATGACGTTTGCCTCTGAAATGGTGGCCAATGGTTTGGCTTCAATCCACTTGGTGAAGTAATCAATAGTAATGACATTTGTACT